>CM022945.1:151589235-152189235 GCA_012931725.1 Litsea cubeba | reverse complement strand
CTTGAAATGGAATGGAATAGTGTAGAATGACTTAATGACTTACCAAGGAACCATCTCAATACACATTTAACCTTTAAACATTGATTAATAAGATAAATGTTTGATGCCAATGAAAATCCACAACATTTAAATGATAAGGTGCGCATTGAGACTTGAAAGATTCCCGGGTAATTTCACATATGCTCATTCTCTCATTGTTCTCATTCCCATTTCACAATTTTCCAAGTATCAAAATTTACCCAAAATATTCATGGGCTCTTAGGCATAAAAAGGGGATTAACGGACCACAAATCAAGGAAGAGAAACGGGCTGAAAAGGGCGTGAAACATGCCTGAAAAAGAACCCCAAACAGTCGGCGAAACAGCCCAAAGAATGGGCCCAGACAGACCTGGGCTCACTCGAGTGACCCAGGGTCCGCTCGAGCTAAGCCCAGGCAGAGCCTGGTCCGCTCGAGCGGCCCACTGGGTCGCTCGAGCGGACTGGGCTCTGTCCCAGTCCGGGCTGAGTGCATTTCTGCACTCTTTTGTGCATTTTCTTGATTCCTTTTCCCCCTCTTTCATACATATTTCACAATAACTTGGACCCTTTTTTTGACCTCCACAAATCATCAAATCATCAACCACCATCAATCCAATTAATCCAAACACAATACTTTGAAATCAGAGTTTTCTTCCTTGGCTTTGAACACAAACACTTAACATAAAGAAAGCTAAGTTTCGAAATGACCAAAGTGTAAACAAACTTTCAATACATTGTAAAACAATAACATGAGAGGAAATCAAGCATAACATTTCTCCATTTGTCCAAAACAAATCTATGAGTCATGAAGAGATAATAACATAGAAAGAAAAACATGAAATGGAACTTATAACATGGAATCATCATATTAAGTGGAGTATTCACTTGCCTCAAGCCAAAATGAAAGCTAAGATGCTCTTCAAACAATGCTCTAGGGTCTCAAGCTCCCAATCTACAAAAACCCCCAAAAGTTTCCCAAGAAAACCCTAAAAATCAATCTTTCTCAAATCTCCATGAAAACCCTTTGCATAAATGAGAAAAATACTCCAAATGGTTTGAAAAACAAGGATCTCAAGTAAGAAATGTCATTGCTAACCTTTGGTAGCTCAAACAAAGAAGAAGGGCTTGAAAGAGGGATCTTCTCTAGCTCAAATCTCTTGAAAAATACATCCTTGGAAAGCTTGGAAGGTGGGGAAGAAAGCTTGGAGATCAAATCTCCATTTAGCATCCAAGAAGAAGAGATACAAGAGGAGAGAGAGTGGCTGGAAAAGGGTTCCAGCCACAGCTGGAAAAATTGCAGGAAATGGGAGAAGAAGAAGAGGGTTCAACCCTTTTTATAAAGTGGGCAAGTGGGTCCCATGGGCCCCAATCTTACAAAGGCTGAAACTAACATTTGTGGGTCCCGAATGAGATCGACGAAGAAGACAAAATCGATCATCGAAATATTTACTTTCCAAAAAGTATATTTTCCCTAAATTCTGAAATTTTCAAAATTTATGGGCAGATTTAGTGAAAATGTCATTTTTGCCCATTTTTTTCGAAAAACGCGATTTCTGAGCATCAAATCAAAATGGTCAAAACATGAAAGTTGTTAAACTCAATAAAATGAGTCAAAAGGAGCAAAATTTTTAATTTCTCCAAAATAAGAATAATTTCTCAGAAAAATACATTTTACAAAGACCGGGTCAAACTAAAGTCAACAGTCTTCAAAATCACCAAGGCTATGAAAAATCTAGTCAAACTCAAAGACAAAGCCAAACCAACTCAAATCTCACTTAAAAAGTTAAACCATGATTAAAACAGTACTAAACAGAGGAATTGGGGGTCGGGGTCTTAGAGATCTTCAAGAGAAACTATCTACGAACTAGAAGGCACTAGAAGAGTAAAGGAAGAGATGTGCAACACTTGCACAAAGGGGGGCTGGGCGTGAATTCCAAGAGTGGAAGTCCAAGTCCCCTTTGATTCCCTATTTATTGGTTTTGCAAACCACTCTTACTAATTTAATTAGAAGTCTCACTTTTAAATTAATTAGTAACATTTTTCCTCTTTTTTAATTAAAATAGAAGTCTCACTTCCATTAGAATTAGTAGCTTACTATTACCACTATTAGAAGTCTCACTTCAAATAGAAGTAGTAACTCTCCTTTTAGAGTTCAACTAAAATTAGTAACCATTTGATGATTGGGCTAACGTGGGGACCACTAGGGATTCCTTAGAAAGCTGGCTCCAACGGAGACACGCGACTCCACATCTCATGTGCAATCCGGGCCCACAGTTAATTGCAAACAACACCACTATATAAATGTAATTGAACTCTAGTCTTAGGAAATTACATAGAAGACCCTAAACTTCCCTATTACCACAAGTAGGCCCCTCTATCAATATCCATGGATCAATTGGACCTGTCTTCCAAACTAGATCCATGTCTTATTATATATCCTTGAGCCCCAATTAATTATAATGATCAATGGTACCTTTCCAATTAACTCTTAATTGGTATAGGTGTACACTTACCAATGATAAATCCATTAATTGGCATAAGGAGATATTAGAGATAGATTCCATCTTGACCGTTGAATGTTCTCACAGCTCTACTACCACGTACCCAAATCACCGAGGTGTTGACCTACAGTTGGCCTCACACATTGGTGACTCAAAGCAAATGAATAGATAGAAACTTGAGTTCATTAATGTCTCAGGATTGAGAGCTTACTAATAGGGAATTATGAGAGCAGACCTTAAGGTAAAGACAATGTTAATAAGGTGTTTCTCATAGTCCTTCAATACATCTAATGTACCAGCACTCTGAACCAGAATCTTACATTCTGATGATCGAGACAAATCACACTATCTCATAGTGGTCAAAGTGCTACAACCTTGTCAGTATAAGATGTCCAGTCTCATCACTAGTTGTGAAGATATTCAAGTATAAGATTTGTTATACATGTCTCCTGTATGTGGATCTCATCCATATACATGTAATACATCTAGTATACTTATGGGCTCCGGTTCATCTCATGAACCATTATGTCATTCGTATTGGTCATGTGCAAGTATATAATTAAACACCATTCATCTCATGAAATGGAAAGCATGAATATATTGATTAATAAAGAAATGAATCAATTTATTACATCATATGCTGATATTGAGACCATAAAACTAACAGGACCAGCATCATTTATCTTGACAAGGGGCTCATATGTCCTTAACATCATATACCATATGAAATGGCCTTGACGTGTAAGATGTTCCATCTTCCTTCTAACCATCCCATCGGTTGGACTGCTTGGACTATATATGGAGAATCTATACTGCTCGCACACTCACCCGTTAAATTGATAGTATATAAATGGGGTTTTGACCATACAGGGTATAAAATATCCTGTATTTCTTGAAATGGTGTTGACAAAAAGTATATCCCAAATATGGGTATCGTACAAAGATCCTCTTTTTTTTCCACTTTTACCCTTTTTGTGCGATATCGCAAATATTTGCGATATCGCATAAACTGAAGAGTCATTATATAGCTGCTCGTTTTTTCTCCCTTTTTTCCCTCCGTTTGCAGTAAAAAGTAAGCCGTTTTTCCTCATTGTTTTTTCATATCTTTTGTTCATCTAATACAATCAAATAAAAAAAATTAAGAATAAATTTCAAAGTATCTCCATGACCATAAGTTTTTGGTGTCTCAATGCCCAACCATTTTTAACATAACATCTGACAGATTATATGAAAAACTCCAAACATGTCCAAATATTGTGTAAAAAGAATCGTTTGAATGCCTTTGGAGAAATGAAAGAGCGATTGCTACAGCAAATACATTTTTAGGACGTTTCATATCTTTTGTTTCATCTAATATAATCAAATAAAAAAATTAAGAATAAATTCCAAAGTATCTCCATGACCATAAGTTTTTGGTGTCTCAATGCCCAACTATTTTTAACATAACATTTGACAGAGTATACAAAAAATTCCAAACATGTCCAAATATTATGTAAGAAGAATCATCTAAATGCCTTTGGAGAAATGAAAGAGCGATTGCTTCATCCTTTTGAGAACCTCCTATAAAGATGAAGACAGCCACAGGAAAATAATGAGGGAAAACGACTTACTTTTTGCTGCAAACGGAGGAAAAAAAGGGAGGGAAAACGAGCAGCTTATATAATAACTCTTCAGTTTATGCGATATCGCAAATATTTGCGATATCGCACAAAAAGGGTAAAAGTGGAAAAAAAAAGAGGCTCTCAGTATGATACCCATATTTGGAATATACTTTTGGTCAACACCATTTCAAGGAATACAGGGTATTTTATACCCTGTACGGTCAAAACCCGTATATAAATACTGTGTGGAGTGAAAGAGGGGCTAGGACACATCAACCACCATCAACGGAGATCGTGTGAATGGACCACCAGCACGAGGGCGAAAGGAGACAAAAAAGCAGTTGCAGTCCTGTTGGTGGCTGAGGAAGAGACCCTAATCCGATTTGGGGGTGACAATATCGTTGCTCAAGTTTAAAATGAGTGACGATATCGTTGCTCAGTTAAAAAGGCAAAAAAAGAAGTTAAAATTGCAGGAGCCTTTTCTGTAGTTTGGAATATGGGTCCTTTTTTGTACAGGGGCCAAGGGGTTTTTTGCCTTAAAATCCTCTTAATAATTTATGGTCTTCATTATTTCAATACATAAAATTTTTAATGACACTGTAGAAAAATGCAAACGATTGTAGTTCAAGTAGCATTCTACTTCAAATGCAGTGGTGTTTAATGTTGTTGAGAGCTGAGTAGCCGACGGTGTGATATATGAGTATATTTTTTGCTAAAGGTTAATTTGTATTGATAAAAAGAGAAAAGGGCAAGAAGCCCCCAAAATTACAAAAGACTGCACAGGGACAGAAACAACCCATAAACCAAACCAGCTCAAGGAATTACATTTGGAACTACAATACTGACAAAAGGAGGTAGACTGCCAGTAGAAGATTCAGAGCAAAAAGAAAATTTTAAATAGGAACCAGCTCCCCTCCAGTCTAGCAGCGCTGCATAGATAGGAGACAGCAACCAGCAGATCAAAACCAAGCGGCACAGAAATCCTCTTAGCTGGATAGAACAGTGCAGCACCCTGCTCTGCAGAGAATAGGCAGCAGAGACCGGAGGATCTGCAGCTCGCCAGACAGAAGGGACTGAACTGCACCCCAGAGAGAACAGCTTGAAACTAGCTGCATGCAGAGCTCGCTGAAAAGGAGCTAACAACAGAATAACAGGCAGCAACTGGATCACAATCAACTGAGAAGGGTGTCTACCAGATTGGGCTGACAAGCTCCGAGCATTTATCAGGCAGATTAACCAGCATCCAACTAAACAGAAATGAAAAGAAGGTAGACACAAAGCTCTGCCTCAACTTTCCTAGCTGAATTTCCAGTAGAGACAGAAGAAGCTCGGGAACCAGGTGCTCAAGCTTAACCCGGGGCTATCAGAGGAACCAATGGCTCAAGCAGGAAGGAGCACCTCCAGCGGAAGGAGCGACATTAGCAAAGATAGACCCATGAGCTTGAAGTAATCTGTCCTCTGATCTATTTAACAGAACCACTGAGCAGGCACACATGAGCTTGAAGGAAGCTGTCCTCAAAGCAATTAAACAGGGCCACAGAGCAGGCACAGAGAACCCAAGAGGAGGAAGAGAGAGGCTAGGAGATGTACAAAAGTCAGAGGTTGTGGTTAGACAAAAAATGTATGAACAGCTGAAGAGTCCTACCAGAAAAAGGTCTGTTGATAGAACTGAGAGAGGAGGAGAGAAGCTCTTTCAGTAGGATCTTGACCTTCATCTGAGAGGCTCTTAAATTTCTGTGAATTTGATCATTTCTACATTTCCAAATTACATAAGTAGTAGAGAAGAAGATGGAGGAGACTCCTAGTCTTGCTATCTTGTCACAGTTAGCTGAAAGGCTCTGCCAAATAACAGAAGGAGAACAAGGAGCTGCAATATTAACTCCTGCTGCTTGAAGAATCCATCTCCATTGGCCAGAGGCGAAGGGGCAGAGGAAAAAGAGGTGCAGCACAGTTTCTACATGCTGGTTGCAGAGACAACACCTGGAGGCTAGACTGATTCCAGTGGCTTGAGCCCGGTCGTTTGTAGGAGTCTTGCAATGCATCAGGCGCCAAGCGAAGAAAGAGACTCTCGGTCTAATGAGGTGGTTCCATACCAGGGGAGCCCAAATTTTGCGGGGCTGAGATTGCCTAATTAGCTGCCAAGCCTCTTTGAGAGATAAGTCTTTCCCTGGGTGGCTTTTCCAATAGATGGAATCAGCTTTAGCAGGGTCTATAGAGATAGACTGGACGGCACTCCTTAAAGCTTCTTCCACCTCTCTTTGAAGCCCTGATGGCAAGGTCCAGGCTGAGCCATCCCAGAGGGAGCTGACTGTCTGGTGAGGGGGAAAGGAGAAGGAAGGGAACTGATCTGCCAGGCTTGACTCTGATGACCAAGAATCAAACCAAACATCTGCCAATTTGCCATTCCCAATAGTCCATTTACTGCCTTCTTGAATGATGTGAGCTGCCTTCCTGATTTTCCGCCACACGCAGGAACCAATTTTGGTCGTGGAAGAGCTCCATAAGGTAGCCCTGGGGAAGTACCTCCCTTTCATCTAGTCAGCCCAAAGAGAAGCTGACGTAGCAGCTGTCCATGCTAGCTTGACAAAAGAAGCTCCGTTATGATCTTGGATTCGCCTGATACCAAGACCTCCCTCAAGGGTGGGGAGACACACCATATCCCAGCGAATCTGACTCCTCTTAGATCTAGAAGCAGCTCCCGACCATAAGAAATTCCTCATTATGCTTTCTAAGTGGTTAGTGACTGACTTTGGGAGTGGGAAGACCATCGCAATGTGAGTAGGTAAACTGCCTAGCACATGCCTAATCAGGGTGGTGCGGCCAGCAAAAGAGAGCAGCCTGGACTTCCACCCGACTAGCTTGGAGAGGAACCTATCCACCAGAGAGTGCAGGTGATGTCTTTTCGGCGTTCCAGTTATCAGAGGAGCACCGAGATAAGAAGAGGATAGAGGATGATCTTGAAGGTTGGTGATGGACAGAATCTGTCTTTTTGTCAACGGGCTACACTTGCCTAAGAAGAGTTTGCTTTTTGCCACATTGATGTGTTGCCCCGAGCTGAATTGATACTTTTCTAGGAGTTGTTTGAGAGCCATCAGACCTTTCTTGTTGCCTTTCAAGAAGAGCAGTATGTCATCAGCATAGAAGAGATGGCAGGGGGTCTTTGGCACTGAGGAAAGAGGGAGGACCAGCCTAGAGGAGACCAGTTTCTGAATGTTGAGGCTGAGAATTTCCTCTGCTAAGATAAATAGGTAAGGGGACAGGGGGTCCCCTTGTCTGAGACCACAAGTGGAATCAAAAAACCCATAAGGCACTCTATTTATAAGGACAGAGCCTTTTCCAGAACAGACACAGGCTTTAACAAGGTTAATCCAGCTATTAGAGAACCCAAAGAAGGCTAGAGCTTTAAAGAGGAAGGCCCAGCTTAACTTGTCAAAAGCTTTAGATATGTCGAGCTGCATACAAAGAGACCCACCCCTTGTCTTCAAGCGGAGGAATTGGAAGAGCTCATGAGCTAAGGCAATGTGTTGATGGATTGATCTCCCTTTAACAAAAGCTGCTTGGTTTGGAGAGATTAGAGAGGGGAGGATGAGAGACAGTCTGGATGCTAAGATTTTGGAAATGATTTTGTAGGAGAAGTTGAGAAGGCTAATTGGCCTATAATCAGTGAAAGAACTTGGCGAATTTGATTTAGGAATCAATGCCAGAAAGTAAGCATTGGAAGCTTTGTACAGATTACCAGAGGAGAAAAAGTGTTTCACTGCTCTAATGATTGTCCCTCCAGTAATCAGCCAGGTGGCTGTGAAGAAGGAACCAGGGAAACCATCTGGCCCTGGGGAGCTGTCCGCCTTCAAATCAAAAACTGCCCTCTTAATTTCTTCTTCTTCCGGAATTCTTGTCAGGTGGAGGTTCATGACAGAAGAGACTTTGTTACTCTCTAATTCAAAAAGGCTCCCTCCAGGATCAGGGTGAACTGACTGTGCCAGGCCTGAAAAGTGACTGACTGCCAACTGCTGGATTTGGGTTGGGTCCTCAATCCAATTACCATTGGATTTGATTTTGTCAATTCGGTTAACAGCCCCTCGAGATTTTGCATAGGCGTGAAAGAAAGCTGTGTTTCTATCTCCATCTTTCAGCCATCTCACTTTTGATTTTTGGCGCCAGTGGAGATCTGATATTTGTAGCCAATTGTGAAGAGAGGCCTTGGCCTCCGAAAGAGCCTGGTGGAGAGAGTCTGTCGGACCAGCATCCAGCCTTGCTTGGATTTCCAGCACATTCCTTTCCGCTTCTTGAGTCTTGAGTCTGATTTCTCCGAAGACAGTCTTGTTCCACACTTTGAAGACTTGCTTCATTACTTTCAGATTTTGAGCTAGCACGTATTGGGGATGGCCCTCAATGTCTGGCTTCCAATTTTCCTCAACAAGGCTGTGAAATTCCGGGTGGAGCGTCCACATCACTTCAAATTTGAAAGGAGCATTTGAAGGAGAGGGACTCTGTCTGTGAGAGAGAAGCAGGGGGCAATGATCAGAAGAGACCTTTGGCAAGTGGGAGAGCAGAGGATCAGACGAGATGTGATATATGAGTATATGACTGCTAGTTTTTATGGATAAATGACATATTTATCTTTTATTTAAGCTTAGTAAATTTCACTAACCTGAGTTTCTTTTAGCGAAACCACTTGGGTGCGTAAAGATTAAGGGAGCATGTTGGTGATTAAAAAGCTTGGACGTGGATTAGAAATATGTAATACCAAGCCATTTAAATGATCCTAGCCTTGAGTATTTGATCATCAAAGTTTAAGGGGAAAAAATATCTTTTTAACTCAAGAATAAGTCATTTGAGCTTTCTTAAGGATAACTTGGTAAAAAAATATTTATAAGAGGGTATCATTTTTCCCAATTTGAGTGTTAGTGAAAAGAGGATTTAATAAAAACACAAATATAGCAGCCTTTTTGAGATTGTGTTGAAAATGAAAGGTCCTATTTGTAAAAAAAAAAAAAAAACTTTTAAAGCAAAACCTTTTTTTCTTTTCTTTTCTTTTTTTTTATATCTTTTTTTACCGGTACATGTGGGCTGTTAGAGTGATGGATCTCAACCGTCTAACTTGTGGGCCCCTTTATAATGGTCAAAGAACTAAACTCTGCAAATTGGTGATGAGGAACCTTGGATATGCCTAAGCATGGTCTGATCCGGCGGCGGCCGATGAACACCACTACTCTTATGGGAGGGCGTCTTCTGCCATTGTATTGTGCAAGTGAGACCTATGATGCCCAAATACGGCAAGGACACGGATTTTACACGTAAAATATTAAGTATTTGATACGATATAATATGATACGTTGTCTATTTTGAAGTATGTGTGCATCATAGAGTGAGACGGCAAAAGCTAGATTTTAACAACCATGGGTGATGGTGGTGTTTGGTTTGAAAATTTTCAATGTACAATACACGTGGCTTATAAAAACAATACAGATTGGGAAAATAATAATATGTGAAAACAACAATCCTCATTTTCAAAACAATGAAATATTTTTAGATGTTGTTGAAGTCTTAATACACAAAGGCTATTTGACTCTCCTTTTTTTGTTTTTTAATTACATGTTCAATTAATATAGGTTTTGCTTCTTTGAATATAGACATCTGACATTTGTTTGTTAATGCAAGGATGACCCCATCCTAAGGGCATCCTGGTCTAGACAATTTGGTCCACATTAAAATCAAGAGTCTTCTATTCAAGGTCATCAACAAATATCCAAACAATGCTGGCAGCTTATGCCTCAACATTTGCATTTGAACCATTTGATTTGTGGGTCCTATCGTTGATGTACCACTTGCGAAGCTCCACTTGATCAAAGCTCTAGTCACTCGAATGTGCGAACAATAAATTTTGCGTACAAAGATCAAAGTTTTAGCAATTTACAATATAAAGATGGAGTCATTGATTCTAGAAGTTATGACAAGGAAGACCTCATAGAAAACAGATGTGGGAACTGAATATTCAATCTCTCCCTGTGATTGCTGTTTTTTTTTTTTTTTTCAAAACACTTTCAAATATCAAAGCCAACATCCTTACGATGCAACCAGAACTAAATCACCGTGGTCTCTGTGTTCCCATTTCTGTATCACTCCCTCATTTGAGAATCTCTACTTTAGGATGCAATGGGATCATGTGATACTGAGTCATGAGGAAGATCTAATATAATACCATCATCTATATGTTTGTTTACAACAAAACAATTGGAAAATCCATTTAGATGTGGATGAATTCAGCTACCATGACCTCGAGCTTCCCTTATTTATATAGCAAATCAGCTGTTGGAAATAGGGTGGGCCTCTAGGATAGGTTTCAAAAACTTTTGACCCACTTGACGCAGGGATCAACTATCCATAAGGTTATAAAACCCAATCCAAGATCTATGTCCTCAATCTCAGTCATCATGATCAGTAAATACAATCTATCTAGAAGATAGAAACAGCAACTATTAAATCTACAACATGCAAGGAAGTAGATTATACCTTTGGAGCTCGGTTGTGCTCTAATGGAGAAGTTGCGTCTTTCTTTGATGATGAAACGCTTTCACTAATCAAATAGGGATCTCCAAGACCTCTTGATCTTCCACGCTATGACCCGTATTAGATTCTCCTTTTTCTCAAGAAGATGGTGGGATCTCCAAGAGAAAACTACTAGGAACTCTAGGGAGGAACTAGAAAGAGAACTAGAAGAGGGGGAGGAGGAAGAGCATGTGCAACTATTGCACAAAAGGGCCTTGGGCGTGAATCCCTAGGTGGTTGTATGCATGGGACGTCCAAGGCCTCTTCTTCTCTTATTTATAGCTTTTGCAAGCCCAACTTACTAATTTCCATTAGAAGTCTTACTTCCAAAAATTAGTAACTATCTCTTCTTAATTAAAATAGAAGTCTTACTTCCATTAATTAATTAGTAACTTACCATATCATAATTAGAAGTCTCACTTCAAATATGATTAGTAACTTTCCAATTCCTTTCTAATTAAAATAGAAGTCTCACTTCTACTAAAATTAGTAAGTCTACTATTACCACTATTAGAAGTCTCACTTCAAATAGAAATAGTAACTTTCCTTTTAGAGTTCAACTAGAATTAGATACTTTCTAATAATTGGGCTAGCGTGGGGACCACTAAGGATTCCTTAGAAAGCTGGCTCCAACTGGGACACGCGACCCCACATCTCATGTGTAATCCGGGCCCACAGTTAATTGCAAATAACTCCATTATATAAATGCAATTGAACTCCAGTCTTAGGAATATTACATAGAAGACCCTAAACTTCCACATTACCACAAGTAGACCCCTCTATCAATATCCATGGATTAATTGGACCTGTCTTCCAAACTAGATCCATATCTTATTATCCTTGAGCCCCAATTAATTATAATGATCATATTAACTCTTAATCGGAATGGGTGCGCACTTACCAATGATAAATCCATTAATTAGCACAAGGGGATATTAGAGATAGATTCCATCTTGACCATTGAATGTTCCCACAGCTCTACTACCACGTACCCAAATCACCGAGGTGTTGACCTACAGTTGGCCTCACTCATTGGTGACTCAAAGCAAATGAATAGATAGAAACTTAAGTTCATTAATGTCTCAGGATTGAGAGCCTATTGCTAGGGAATTATGAGAGCAGACCTTAAAATAAAGACAGTGTTTATAAGGTGCTTCTCATGGTCCTTCAATACATCAAATGTACCAGCACTATGATCCAGAATCTTCCATTCTGATGATCGAGACAAATCACACTATCTCATAGTGATCAAAGTGCTGCAACCTTGTCAGTATGAGATGTCCAGTCTCATCACTGGTTGTGAAGATATTTAAGTATAAGATTTGTCACACATGTCTCCCGTATGTGGATCTCATCCATACACATGTGTTACATCTAATATACTTGTGGACCCCGGTTCATCTCATGAACCATCATGTCATTCGTATTGGTTATGTGCAAGTATATAATAAATCACCATTCATCTCATGAAAGGAAAACATGAATATATGAATAAATAAAGAATTTAATCAATTTATTATATCATCTACTGGATTGAGTCCATAAAACTAACAATCTCCCACTTGGGCTAAATGCCAGTTAGAGTTGCATCTCATGCACATCCCTTTTACATATAGCTCAAAGACTTTGGTAGTCAAAGGCTTAGTAAATGGATCTACTAGATTGTTTACAGAGGCTATCTTGGTGATCGTACATTACCTCTCTGCACAATCTATCTGACCATGTATTACTTCCTCTGTACATGCTTTTTGGCTCTTGGGTTATTTGGACTTAGTGACTGCCCTACTGTCATCACAGTAAACTGTGATCGGTTGTCCTGCCAAAAATACCACTCCAAATTCCATAAGGAATCTTTTAGCCAATCTGCTTCCGTAATTGCTTCTCAAGCAATTATAGCATAAACACATACCCAGAAATTGATTTCCTGGAATCCTGATCTGACTAGAAGTCAGTATTCATGTAATCGACTGGAATCAACTCATTACTACTATAACTCAACATGTGATCTCTAGTCTTTCTCAAGTATTCGAGAACACATCTTACAACAGTCCATGATAAAAACCTGGGCTAGACTGATATCTGCTGACTAGGCATACTGCGTGACAGATATCCGTTCTAGTACAAAGCATAGCTTACCGTACCAGAACCTTTATCTATGTACACATTATTGGGATAAGCCTATCATCCTATTTTTCTAGTCTCAATGGAAATTTATCTTTAGGATGTACCTGGCTTGTCCAAAGTCCTTTATTATCAAAAGTCTTAGCCAACCAAAACTTTTACTGTTGACGATATCCCTATGTCACTCCATAGGAGAAGGATGTCGTCGACATATAATACCAGAAAAAACTACCCTGTGTTGTTGACTTTTCATTTACACATGACTTATTCGGATTCTGACAAAAATCAAGTGACTTGATTTCCTTGTCAAAATGGATGTTCCTGTTTCGGGATACCTGCTTTAATCCATAAATGAACTTATGCAGCCTGCAAAACTCTTTGCACTTGGTTATTAGCTATAAAACCATCTGGGTGCATCATATAGATGTCTTCCTCAAGATTGCCGTCGTGAGACGCTGTCTTGATATCCATTTGCCAAATCTCGTTACCGAGATGAACTGCAAAGGATAAGAGTATCTGGATGGAACTCTTCCATCTAGCTCTCATTTTCTTTTGTAGACTCACTTGCACCCAATAGGTTTGCTATTGGCAGGCAAGCCCACAAGTATCCAGACCTGATTAGAATACAAAGACTCCACCTCAGCTTTTATAGCATCTAACCAACGTCCCAAAACTATGTCATTAACTCATTATCATAGTTACAGGGATCTTGTTCCGGTTACACCGGGATTGCCTTTTTAAGACTTTCCCTAGACCGAGAACTTGTCAAGGGTCCTGACAATACTCCCACTACGACAAGGCACTGGTGTAACTACTGGGTCAAATATGGGCGGATTTTCTTAAAGTCTGGTTATTCTTGGATTTGGAATTGTTCTTTCTTGAATTTCTTCCAAGATAACCATTTCTAAAGATTTCCAGTTAATCTTATAATCTCCCTCCAGAAAACCGCATTGGTGCTGCGAAGCACTTTTTGCTCTCTGGGATTATAGAGCAACCAACCTTTAGTTCCTTTTGGGATAGAATATAAACATATATACTTCCGACTTCGATTCCAACTAATCCGTCTTATCCTTCAGCACGTGTGCCAGACAACCCTGAAAACGTTGTAGACTAGGCTTTCGCCCTGTCCATAACTCCCTGGAAGTCAAAAGTATAGACTTAGATGGAATGAGGTTTAGTATATATATTTCAGTTTCCATATCCCAAAATATAGGTAATCCTAGAAACTTAATCATAGACTTGATCATATCTAAAAGAGTCTTGTTCCTTCTTTTTACTACTCCGTTCTGTTGAGGCAAACCAGGAGCAGACTATTGGGATCAAATCCCATTTTCTGATAAGTATCCCATAAAATTAGCGGAGAGATGTTCGCCTCATCGAAGAGTATTTATACTTTTACCTAATTGCTTTTCCGCTTCCGCTCGAAACTCTTTGAACTATTCAGAAATCTCAGACTTGCGGTGTGTAACGCCCCACCCCTTACCCATGCATGATATTGTCCACTTTGGCCCACTGGCCTCACGGTTTTGTTTCTGATGGGCCTCAACCCATCAAAAGGCCTCATGCAAGGTAAGGGTGTAAGCTCTACATATAATCCCAATCACTTTCCTCTCTATAATCGATGTGGAACGCCGGGGCGTCACATTCCACCCCCCTTAAGGCTGCACGTCCCTGTGCAGTAGCCTGGCAGCCCCTGTAGCCTGCCAGCCCTCTTAGCCCGCCCACATGGAAGCCCGCCCACTTGCACCAGACCACGGCAGGGGACCCACACTCGAACTAGTCGAGAGTCGGCTCTGATACCATTTGTAACGCCCCACCCCTTACCCATGCATGATATTGTCCGCTTTGGCCCACTGGCCTCACGGTTTTGTTTCTGATGGGCCTCAACCCATCAAAAGGCCTCATGCAAGGTAAGGGTGTAAGCTCTACATATAATCCCAATCACTTTCCTCTCTATAGTCGATGTGGGACTCCGTGTTGGAATTTGAGATGACTTGAGAAGTCTTTTGATGAATTGAAGAAGTTAGCATCTCAAGTATTGTTTTGAGTTGGAATTATTGTCAACACATTGTCACAAACATGATGTTAATAAGCTGGTATTGATAGAGCTGAAGAGAAGAATCAGAAGTGAAACAGTCAGGAATTCAGAATTCCTGAAGCAGAGCACGCGGTCGACCGGGCTCTTCATGCGGTCGACCGAGCAAGAAGAAACCTGCAGAAATAGATTTTGGTAGCTCTCAGTTATTTTCGTGACACAGTGTGTCTTCGGTCGACCGAGACCTCAGGATGTCGACCGAGCTCGATAAGTGACTGATTCCAGTCAGTGTATGATGTCGACCGAGCACAGTATGATGTCGACCGAGCACGGGAACCAGAGTTGCGCAGAATTAGAAGTTGAGCACGAAAATTCAGCATACTTATCTAATTTGTTTGGGACTCTTTCTAAACGAATTGTAGCCCGTTTTAAACACAATTAGGGGTTACTAAAACCTATATAAAGGCATGCTTGGGTCGTTCATAAACACATCAGAAGAGACACCAGAAGAGAAGAGTTTTAGAGAGAAAATAGAGAGAGTTTTGGAGAGAAGAAGAGTGCTGGTGCTGTGTTGCTGTGTTGCTGCATTATCAGACGTTTTCTACAGCAATTGTGGACGAGATTATGCTCTAGAAGATGGTGATTCGTCCATGAGTTAAGTGTCTCTCTTTTATGCTTTATTTTCAATTTGTAAGGGATTGAGAGAGAGAGAATTGTAGAGGGGAAGGGCTGTAGACAGAGTTGATCTTATATTCTGTTTTTACATCAAGTTGGTGCTTGGTGTTAGGGGTTTGGTGATCCTATCTGTGGGTGCAGATAAATTGTAAAGGGAGTCGGTGCTTCCTAGATAGTTGGTGCTATCTGAAACTCAAGGGAGTAGGTGCTTCCTAGATAGTTGGTGCTATCTGAAACTAAGGGTTGGTGCTCTTTGTCGTTGGTGCGACTAAATAAGATTCAGATCTGTCCCGGATTGGTGTTCGGACAGTCTTTGAACCGTGGACGTAGCCTTTCGGTGAACCACGTTAAATCTGGTGTCATTGTGTGATTTGACTTGTTTTGTTGTTGAATTGGACCTGTTTCTAGAATTCACTGATTCACCCCCCCCCCCCCCCTCTCAGTGATCGCGGTATCCAACAATTGGTATCAGAGCGAGGTTCCCTTGATCAGTTTAATACGCTAAGGGTGATCTCTTGTCAAATCACATGGCAGTCAATACAGGGAATATGAAAGCACCTCTGTTTGATGGTTCTAATTACTCTTTCTGGAAGATTAGGATGCAAGCCTTCATCAAATCTCTTGGCTATGATGTTTGGGAGGCTGTCAGAGCCGGTTACAATGCTGCCACCGTACCCAATGATACTGCATCGAAGAAGTTGGCAGACAATGACTCCAAGGCACAGAATGCACTCTTTAGTGGCCTTGTGGACAGCGAGCTTGTCAAAGTAATTGCATGCAAAACAGCCAAGGAGATTTGGGACAAGTTGCAAAGCATACATGAAGGTGATGAGAAGATTAAAGAAGCCAAATTGCAAACCCATCGCTCTCAATTTGAATCTCTTCGCATGGAGGAAAGCGAGAATGTTGACTCGTATATGCAACGAGTGAATGAAGTCACGAATGACATTCGTGGACTAGGGGAGGAGATTAAAGAGCCGGTCATCGTTAAAAAGGTTCTAAGATCTCTTCTTCCCCGGTTTGATTCAAAAGTCTCAGCCATCGAAGAAGCCAAAGATCTGAATGCATTTTCCATGGATGAATTACATGGTTCTCTAACTGCCTATGAGATGCGCATAGGAAAGACGTCTTCATCTGATAAAGAAGCGGCCTTCAAAGTTCAGAAAAAGGCAAAAGAGACTGCTGGTCATGATGTTGATTCTGATGATGATGAGCTTGAGGCTCAATTTGTTAGAAAGTTGAAGAAAGGAAGCAATGGCAAGTACAAAGGGAAGCTACCCTTTAAATGCTTCAATTGTGGAGGTATTGGTCACTTTGCTGCGAAGTGTCCCCTAAAAGAAGACAATGATAATGACTCTTATGCTGAAAAGAGTAAAGGAAAGAGAAATTTCAGAAAAAGGGGCAAAGCTAAAAACTTTCTATGTCAACAAGATGACAGCACGTCTGAATCTTCAGACGATGATGAATCAACCGAAGCTCTCTTCATGGTCACTGTTGAAGAAGAAGAAGAGCTAGATCCGGAAGAGGATGAGGAGGCTGAAGTCAATCTTGAAGAGGAACTCATAGCCGCACTTGAGGAGCTAAGCATGGAACGCAAATCAAGTAAGAAAAATCTGAAACTTCTCCATGAATCTGAAAGTTCTATTATTTCTTTGAAAACTCAAGTAGAAGAATATAAAAGAATGGTAGAAGTCCTTGAAAACCAAATAAGTATCAAAAAGGAAGAGGCTATGAAACTTGAAACTGAGATCGCTAGAGCAAAGGCTGAAAATTTGGAAAATAGCAAAAAACTCAAAGCGCTCCAAGCGATTGAAGGGACTATGAAACTCGATGAACTACTGAAAGTTCAAAGACCTGCCCACTTCAGATTTGGTCTAGGATTTGAGAAAGGAGAATCCTCTAAGATTGCACCTCCTGAAAAGAAAAAGTTTGTGAAGCAAGTCACTGCACCTTCTATCTCTATGAAGCCCACTCAACCTAGAAAGGAGTCCATTCCTGTTAGAAAGGTAATGAAGACTAACCAGCCACAAAGAAGATACAAATTCTATGGTTATTGCTTTCATTGTAATATGTTTGGACATAAAAGAGCTGATTGCAAATTCTATGTAAGAAACAGCCCACTTGTGACTAGGAATCCTTTTTCAATCCTAAGTAGCCACAAAATTGAGTGCTATATGTGTCATAATTATGGACACTTGGCTAGGGATTGTAGGTTGCATATTGTTAACAAATTTCAGGTTGAAAAGAAACCCAAGTTAGTCAAGGCTTGGAGAGCAAAGCAAAGTGCAGAAAGTTCCAAAGAATCTCTCATTGTGCAAACGGCATTCAATGCACAAAAGAAGACAGCACCATGGGTCCTTGATAGTGGTTGTTCAAGCCATATGACTGGTGATAAAGAGAAATTCATCAAATTACAGCACTATGAAGGCGGTTCAGTGAAATTAGGCAACAATGATGGTGCCAAAATATGCGGAAAAGGTGTTATTCAGCTTATGGCAAACAAGATCAGATCTGAAGAAGTCTTATATGTGTCTGGATTGAGACACAACCTGCTTAGTGTGAGCCAGATCTGTGACAAGGGTCATGAAGTTATCTTCACAAAGAATGGGTTTGCCATCAAGAAGAGTAGCAACGGCAAAACAGTGGCAACTGGATCAAGAACTGCTGGAAATCTCTATACATTGTCAGATGGAGCTGAAAAGACCTGCTTGATGAGTCGGACAGAGGAAAGTTGGTTGTGGCACAAACGCCTTGGGCATCTAAGCTTTGATAACATGTCAAAGATTTGCAATTCAAAGGCTGTAAGAGGCATGTCTAAAGTTGAAAAGCCTTCCAATCCCATTTGCGACTCTTGCCAAAAGGGAAAGCAAACGAGGGTTATGTTCAAGTCAAAGGAGCATCATTCCAAGAAACCTCTTGAGCTAGTGCACACTGATCTCTGTGGACCGATGCGAACTCAAAGCACCAATGGAGATAAGTATTTCATGTTATGCATTGATGATTATACTCGTATGACATGGGTATTGTTTCTTAAGCATAAGCATCAAGCACTTGATCGTTTTAAAGTGTTTAAAGCACAGGTTGAAAATCAATTGGAAAAATGTATCAAGATTTTAAGATCTGATCGTGGAGGCGAGTTCACATCTGAAGAGTTCACTAAATATTGTGAACATCATGGCATTCAAAGACAGTACTCAGCCCCTAGAACTCCACAGCAAAATGGAGTTGTGGAATGGAAGAATCGCACCGTACAAGAGATGGCTCGTACGATGCTAAGTGAAAGCAAGATGGCCGACAAGTATTGGAAAGAGGCAATTCATACGGCTGTATACATTCAAAACCGATGCTTGATCAGGCCACATGAAGTCAAAACTCCCTATGAGCTATGGTTTGGAAGAAAAGCAACAGTCAAGCACTTCAGAGTCTTCGGCAGCAAGTGTTACATCAAGCGGCTCGAACAAAATCCGGGCAAATTTGAAGAAAGAGCTGACGAAGGTATATTTCTGGGTTACTCCTCTACTAGCAAGGCATATAGGTGTCTTAACAAAAGAACCAAAAAAATCATAGAAAGTGCTGATGTGAGAATAGATGAGAATATTGAACCAAAGAATGCAACTCATAATGACAGTCCAGTTTATGAGGACTCGAGTGAGATTGATGATGAGATGGCTGAATCTAATGATTCTGAGAAATCAAAGGATGACTCAAAAGATACTTCACCTAAGAAGCACAGCACTTGGGTAGAGCAACACCCTAAGGATCAAATCATTGGAGATCCTAAGGCAGGCGTTCAAACTAGACAAAGTGTAGTTAGCAATTACTCACTTGTGTCCACCATTGAACCCAAGACTGTGGCTGAAGCCAGTCTCGATGAAAGTTGGTTGAAAGCTATGCATGAGGAGTTGGAGCAAATTGAGAAGAACTCCACATGGGAACTTGTTCCTAGACCTACTGATAAGAATGTTATTGGTACTAAATGGGTCTTTAGGAATAAGCTGAATGAAGATGGTCAAGTCATAAGAAACAAAGCAAGGTTGGTTTGTAAAGGCTATGCTCAAGTTGAAGGCATAGATTTTGAAGAGACCTTTGCACCGGTGGCTCGTCTGGAAGCTATTCGTATGTTTCTTGCATTGGCAGCATACAAAACCTTCAAGGTATTTCAGATGGACGTAAAGTCAGCTTTCTTGAATGGTTTACTTGAAGAAGAAGTCTACATTGAGCAACCTGATGGTTTTCTCATCAGCAAAAATTCAGATCTTGTGTGCAAGTTGAAAAAGGCTCTTTATGGACTGAAACAAGCGCCAAGGGCATGGTATGCAAGGCTGGATCTCTATCTCCGCAAGATCGGTTTTGGAAAAGGACTTGTTGATAGCAATCTATATGTCAAAAACTAAGTTAACAAACAGCTGGTTGTCATTGTTTTATGTTGATGACATAATCTTTGGTGGCAATTGATGAGGAGATGTGCAGGAATTTTGCTGAAGAGATGAAGAAAGAATTT
This sequence comes from Litsea cubeba, assembly GCA_012931725.1. Lineage (NCBI taxonomy): Eukaryota > Viridiplantae > Streptophyta > Magnoliopsida > Laurales > Lauraceae > Litsea > Litsea cubeba. Next base: position 152,169,234 of record CM022945.1, on the reverse strand, counting down.
GAGATGTCAATGCTTGGAGAACTAAAGTTCTTTCTTGGTTACAAGTTCAGCAGCTGAAACATGGTATCTTCATATCACAGATGAAGTACATTCAAGGACTGCTGAAACGGTTCAATTATGGAAGACAGCAAGCCAGTGAGCACACCAATGACAACGAACACGAAGCTAGCAAAGATGATAAGGCTCGGTCCGTTGATCATACCACCTATCGCTCTATGATAGGAAGCTTGCTTCTACTTGACTGCAACAAGACCAGATCTTCTACAAGCAGTATGTATGGTTGCACGTTTTCAAGCAGCACCAACTGAAACGCACCTTACACGCAGTGAAAAGCATCTTTCGATATCTGAAAGGTACCTATGAGCTTGGTATCTGGTATCCCTAAAGGCAAATGCTTCACTCTTGTTGCATACTCTGACGCCGATTGGGCTGGATGTATAGATGATCGCAAGAGTACAAGCGGTGGTGCATTCTATCTCGGTGAAAGGTTTGGTGGCATGGCACAGTAAGAAACAAGATTCAGTATCCCTTTCTACAGCGGAAGCAGAATATATTGCAGCGGCAACTTGTTGTACGCAAGTGTTATGGATGCGGCAAATGCTTTCTGATCTAGGAGTTCCGACAACGGATCCTACGCCGATCCTCTGTGACAACATGCACAAGTGCAATTCACATCTCTAAGAATCCTGTTCAGCATTCTAGAACGAAGCATGTTGCAATCCGCTATCACTTTCTCAAAGAAAAGGTTGCAGACGGTGAGTGTAAAGTTGGAATATGTCCAAACTACTGAGCAAGTTGCTGATATCTTCACAAAACCTCTGCCAAAGGAAGTCTCGAGTATCTCCGAAAAAAATTAGGAGTTACTCACTCTCCTAATCCTTAGGAGATGGGCTTGAAAGGGGGAGCAATGCATTCATTGAATATCCTATTCGCTCCTCGGTTTGGTCCCTTTGGACTTGTTGTCAAAGGGGGAGAGATGTTATGCTATGAAAGCTAGGAAGAGATGTTATGCTATGATTGCTAGGGAGAGATTGTTGACAGTGCATGGTTGTTTTTTTTTCAGAATTTCAGAATTTGGTTCCAAGTAAGTTTTGAAAAGAACTTGGAAGAGCTGCAAGCTGGAGTTGAAAGTGTTGAAGTTCCAATAGTGTTGCCAACAATTCCAAAGGGGGAGATTGTTGGAATTTGAGATGACTTGAGAAGTCTTTTGATGAATTGAAGAAGTTAGCATCTCAAGTATTGTTTTGAGTTGGAATTATTGTCAACACATTGTCACAAACATGATGTTAATAAGCTGGTATTGATAGAGCTGAAGAGAAGAATCAGAAGTGAAACAGTCAGGAATTCAGAATTCCTGAAGCAGAGCACGCGGTCGACCGGGCTCTTCATGCGGTCGACCGAGCAAGAAGAAACCTGCAGAAACAGATTTTGGTAGCTCTCAGTTATTTTCGTGACACAGTGTGTCTTCGGTCGACCGAGACCTCAGGATGTCGACCGAGCTCGATAAGTGACTGATTCCAGTCAGTGTATGATGTCGACCGAGCACAGTATGATGTCGACCGAGCACGGGAACCAGAGTTGCGCAGAATTAGAAGTTGAGCACGAAAATTCAGCATACTTATCTAATTTGTTTGGGACTCTTTCTAAACGAATTGTAGCCCGTTTTAAACACAATTAGGGGTTACTAAAACCTATATAAAGGCATGCTTGGGTCGTTCATAAACACATCAGAAGAGACACCAGAAGAGAAGAGTTTTAGAGAGAGTTTTGGAGAGAAGAAGAGTGCTGGTGCTGTGTGCTGTGTGTGTTGCTGCATTATCAGACGTTTTCTACAGCAATTGTGGACGAGATTATGCTCTAGAAGATGGTGATTCGTCCATGAGTTAAGTGTCTCTCTTTTATGCTTTATTTTCAATTTGTAAGGGATTGAGAGAGAGAGAATTGTAGAGGGGAAGGGCTGTAGACAGAGTTGATCTTATATTCTGTTTTTACATCAAGTTGGTGCTTGGTGTTAGGGGTTTGGTGATCCTATCTGTGGGTGCAGATAAATTGTAAAGGGAGTCGGTGCTTCCTAGATAGTTGGTGCTATCTGAAACTCAAGGGAGTAGGTGCTTCCTAGATAGTTGGTGCTATCTGAAACTAAGGGTTGGTGCTCTTTGTCGTTGGTGCGACTAAATAAGATTCAGATCTGTCCCGGATTGGTGTTCGGACAGTCTTTGAACCGTGGACGTAGCCTTTCGGTGAACCACGTTAAATCTGGTGTCATTGTGTGATTTGACTTGTTTTGTTGTTGAATTGGACCTGTTTCTAGAAATCACTGATTCACCCCCCCCCCTCTCAGTGATCGCGGTATCCAACACTCCGGGGCGTCACAAAGTCAGAGCTATTAAATCTGGACACAACACCAACCAGAGCACATCTCAGCATTGCTCCCGGTACATCTCGGTACCGAGCCAGGTCAAGGTCGTCCCCAACCTCGGATGCTCCCAACCTCAATGCAAATCTTGGCCTCGGTCATGCACCTCGGTAGTCCTGCCCCGATGTCGGCCAAGGCAGATATTGAAGGACCAAACTCCTATGTTAGCTCAATCATGTCATGACCACACGATAAGACAAGGGCCCAAGCAAGTAGGGTTCCTGGGCGATCCATGCCACCCGTGATCTCTGACAGAACGACATCCCGCGGCTGCCGCAGAGCATGGTTCGATTGGACTAGAATTTAGTGAGAGATGGGCCGACAGGACCAGTATTTAATGAAGCATGGGTCAAAGGGACAGTATCACTCAAGTACCAAATCCAATCATAAGGTCCTTCTTCACAAGTCAACTGCATCTCCTATAAATACAGAATCCAACTGCACTCCAAGGTATGAGAAAAGGATACACACTCTTACTCTGCCAAATTCCATTTTCATCCTTTGTTCAGTCCTCAAACTAACTTAGGCATCGGAGAGCCTTGTATTGGCTGCAGCCAGGGTCTTCTGACCATTTCTTTCCTCCCCTTTCAGGTTCGCAAATAATTTCCCACCATCAAAGGAGTATTAAACTCGTTCAAGTCCTCTTTGTTAAGTTCGTATTATTTTAGGCACTTACAATTGGCGCCGTCTGTGGGAACGTATTGACTCAAAACCTTCCACAAAAACATCCTAAATACCATGGCTCCTAAAGCCAAGAAAGGCGGAGGATCATCTAAGAGACCACCACTACCTCCGTTTCCAAAAGAATCCGCTCCGGCCGCTCTTCTTCAGGAGGGGCTCGGGGCGGGACCCGGCGCAATCATCATCGAAGAATTCCCCAATTGACACCATTTCGCCCGACTCACCGCCCAAGAGCCTCTGTCACCATCCGTTTCATTCTCAAAGGAGGTGATAGAGCCCACCCGGCCAAACAAGCCTCATCAGGAGCATCCTTGGAAGGACAAATCCATAGCAGCAAGCAAATCGCACCATTCTCGTCACCAGACCCATGGTGACAACGACGATAGTGATTCTCTCCATGTCGAGATCAGGGCGCAAAACCTTGCCCTACAGGAGAAAGATAGATTGATTCAGCAGCTCCAATGGCAGCTTCAACAGTAGCCTGGGCATAAAACAAAACCTGGGGCCCAACCTTTCAAAGGTAGGCCGATTCATCGGACCGAGCACGACCTCAGGCAACACCTTGATTTCAAAAGGCAACGATGAGCTTAGGATGAAGGCTCCAGCAACAGCCACTCCAAGAGGTCAGAGCCCATGCCATCAAGCAGAGAAGACCAAGAAGAATGCGCTGACAAGCTTGTCAGGCAGGCTGTTCAATGTAATATGGAAGTTGCCGGATTCGCCCGAGGCAACCTGGACTCTTATAACTCTGGCGATCACGGCGCATCCCCCTTTTCTCAAGAGATAAAAGAGTATCCCCTGCCTGAGAGATTCAGCGTCCCGAGTTTCGCCCACTATGACAGTATCTCGGACCCAGCAGCCCACTTCCGACATTTCACCCAGAAGATGTCGGTGTGGGGCGATGTTGGTCACCTAAACTGCAGAGTCTTTTCTTCGAGTCTGGGAGACCTTCCCCTTAAATGGTTTTGCAGTCTCCTAGAAGAATCGATTTCGAGCTGGCGACAGTTATGGAGCTCCTTCCTTAGAAAGTTTCTGGCGCACCGGGTCATCCCGAAGACCGACAACGACATCATGGCCCTCAGAATGAGGTGGAATGAGAGTGTCACTCAGTTCGCCAAGAGATTCAAGACAGTCTACAGCCAGATTGAGAACTCCAATGACGATGTGGCAATTAGATCCTTCCACCAAGCCCTGCTTCCGGGCAATGATCTCCGAAAAGAGTTGGTAAGGAACCCAGTAGCCTCGGTAGAAGCATTGATGGCCAGGGTGAACAAATACATCGCACAGGAGGAGGACGAGGTCAGGGCCAGTGAGAGTTTCGGCGTCTCTAAATCCTCCAGAGGCCAGTTCAAGCCCGAGAGCCGACCTGACAGCCGAACCTCTAAGCATGAGGATCGAGCACCCCGGCATGACGAACGTTCCTCCAAGAAGTCCTTCTCCAAGAAGGAGAGGAAGGCATTCCAAAGGGAACAGTTGAACCGAAACTGGACATCACCCAACTCGACAGCAGTCTCAACACCCAGTACGGGAGGTGACAAGAAGTACAGTTCAACCATCTATACAATCTTCGCAAAGCCACTCCATAAGATCTTTAACAAGATCAAGGACAAGTCGTACTTCAGTTGGCCGCCGCCTATGATGAGTGACCCCACCTCCCGCGATCAGAGTAAGTTCTGTGCCTACCATAAGCAGAATGGGCGCATGACCGAGAACTATTACTCCCTCAAAACACATCTCGAGAAGCTCGTCAAGGATGGGCACCTAAAGGAGTACGTGCAGAGAGGAGGGAATGTGAACAGTAACCGAGCTCAACGCCAGGATGATCGAGATCATTCCAGCGACGAGTCGAAAAAAATTATCAACGTCATCCACCTGGCCCCCGTACCCCAGGGAAGTAACCAGGCCCGTGCCGAGGCCAGGAGGGCTTCACATGGCAAACAGGTGATGACGGCTGAGCTTGAACCACAATCCAAGAAAGCTTGGAAGGAGAAGCCCATAATCTATTTTTCGGAGGAAGACTTGGATGGAGTCCAGTTTCCCCATAACGATCCGCTGATTGTCAATTTGAAGCTCAAGAACTTTAAAGTTCAAAGGATTCTCGTCGACCTCGGCAACTCATCCGAGATCCTCTACTTCAAATGCTTCAAAAGAATGGGCCTCGGTGAGAAAGATCTACAGGAAGCACGAACCCCTCTGATTGGAAGAATGCGCCAAGCCAGTCTATCCTAAGGGGAAGATCTCCCTTAAAGTCCAAATCGAAGGCGCCACCGTGACAGCTGACTTCCTCGTGGTTGATGCGCCGTCCCCATACAATGCAATAATGGGGAGAAACTGGTTACACATCCTAGGGACAGTTCCTTCCACCTACCACCAGAAGCTCAAATTCCCCTTTGAGGGCAAGGATGGAAGAGTGAGGGTGGTCATGGTCAAAGGCGACCAATAGGCAGCCAAGAAGTGTTTGATGGCCATCGTACCTGGTGAATAAGAGCCAAAGCAGGTACATATGGCCAAACTTCAGGCCGAACTGGATGAGGTTGGTCGAGATCCCGAGAAGCAGAGCATCGGGGACTTGACCGAAGTCGGGATCGACCCCCTCGACCCTGAAAGATTCTTCTTGCTGGGAAGCCAGCTCGCCGAACAAGAGCGGGCCGAGCTCGTGAACTTCCTTTTGCAAAACAAAGAAGACTTCGCTTGGATGCCATCCGAAATGCCCGGCATCGACCCCGAGGTCATGTACCACAAGCTAAGCATGGACCCCAAGCACAAACCATTGATGCAGAAGGTTCGCAGGATAGGCGTGCCGCAGACAGAGGCAGTGGTCTAGGAGGTCAAAAATTTGTTAGAAGCCAAGGCAATTAGAGAGGTCAAGTATCCGGTATGGTTGGCAAACACAGTGGTCGTCAATAAGAAAACCGGGAAGTGGAGGGTTTGCATCGACTTCACGGACCTCAACAAGGCGTGTCCTAAGGACAGCTTTACACTCCCCAAGATCGATCAAATGATCGACACCACTGCCGGGCATGACAGGATGAGTTTTCTAGACGCTTACAAAGGATATCATCAGATCCCAATGTACGGGCCCGATGAGGAGAAAACGGCGTTCATAACTCCAAGAGGCCTCTACTGTTACAAAGTGATGCCCTTCGGGTTAAAAAACGCAGGAGCAACCTACCAGAGGTTGGTGACCAAGATGTTCCAAGCCCAGCTCGGTAAGACAATGGAGGTCTACATTGACAATATGGTCGTCAAGACTAAATCTTCCCAAGACCACTTGCCCGACCTGAGTCAGGTGTTTGACATCCTCCGGCAGTTTCGGCTAAAGCTGAACGCCTCCAAGTGCGCATTCGGCGTCGGCTCCGGCAAGTTCCTTGGAAGCCTAGTCACTAGAAGAGGGACTGAAGCCAATCCAGACCAGATCTTGGCAATCCTAGCGGTACAAAGTCCTACCACAACGAAACAGGTTCAGAAGCTCACCGGCATGGCTGCCGCGCTCAACCACTTCATCAGCCGATCTTTGGACAAGTGCAGACCATTCTTCCAACTCCTAAAGAAAGGCCTGAAGTTTGAATGGACTCCGGACTGCGACGAGGCCCTGTAAAGGTTGAAAACCTACCTCTCCTCGCCTCCCCTGCTCTCGACCCCGAGGCAGGGAGAGGTACTCTATTTATACCTGGCAGTCTCAGATCATGCACTGAGCTCGGTCCTCATCAGAGAAGAGGATAAGCAGCAGCAACCAATCTACTACACGAGCATGATCATGCTCGATGCCGAGACCCGTTACTCTTCATTAGAAAAGCTCGCATTAGCACTCGTCAGCGCTTCTCGCAAGCTCTCCCACTACTTTCAAACCTTCACCATCATGGTCGTAACAGAATATCTAGACTCAAGTCCGTCTTCAAGAAAACACATTTCTCCGGTATAATCTCACGCTGGGCCATCGAGCTGGGACAATACGACATCCAGTACCAGCCTAGGACGGTGGTCAAAGCTCAAGTCTTGGCAGATTTCATTGTGGAGTTCGTTTCTCCAAGTTCTGCGCCGACCTCGCTCGACACCGAACTAAGGGGCAACAGGCTTGAGGACGAAGTCACGGAGACCGAACAATTCATTGCTTCAGCCTGGAAGGTCTTTGTCGATGGATCTTCTACCTCCAAGAGGGCTGGTGCTGGCATAGTCCTTCAATCTCCAGAGGGACTGGTCATCGAGGCCCTTACACTAGACTTCAAAGCGTCAAATAACGAGGCAGAGTACGAGGCCCTCATAGCAGGGCCGAATAGCGCTAAAATCCTCGGAGCTCAATAGCTTGTGGTTTTCAGTGATTCACAGTTGGTAACAAGTCAGCTCACTGGAGACTTTCATGCTCGCGACAAACGGATGGCAGCCTATTTAACCCTCGCAAAAAAACTCCTCTCCCAATTCCAAGACGCCAAAGTCAAACAGATCAGTAGAGATTCTATTTCTAATGTCGACGCCCTCGCGGGCCTGGCTTCAGCGGTCGAAGCTGGGAGAAAAAGAATTGTCGAAGTGGAATCACTTAGAACACCGAGCATAGAGCTTCCACCGCTTCGGCAAATACTCTGTGCCGACCTCGGTCCAAGTTGGATGGATCCGATCATTTCTTTCATCAAAGACGATCGACTTCCAGAAAATAAGAGTAAGGCTCACAGAATCAGGCTCAAGGCAGCTCGGTTTTAGCTGAGCCCAGAAGGCAAACTCTATAGGAAATCCTTCACCGGCCCCTACCTTCAGTGCGTGCACCCAGATAAGGTCCGAAATTTCCTCTACGAGATACATGAAGGAATCTGTGGAAGCCACATCGGGGGACGATCACTGGCATACCGGGCCATCAGCCAAGGGTACTGGTGGCCGTAGATGTAGAGAGACGCGCAGATATACGCGAAGAAGTGTGAAAAATGCCTAAGATTCTCACACTCGCTCCATCAGCCGACACAAGACCTAAGCCCACTCTCCAGTCCTTGGCCCTTCGCCCAATGGGGACTGGATATTGTGGGACCTCTCCACGGAGCCCCAGGGAATAAGAGGTGGCTGATGGTAGCAACCGACACTTCACCAAGTGGATTGAGGCAGAAGCGTTGTCTTCCATCACCGAGCACGGCTCAAAGAGATTCATTTGGAAGAACATCATCACATGGTTTGGAATTCCATAAGCATTGGTCTCGGACAACGGGACCCAGTTCGACTCCAACCTCTTCAGAAACTTCTGCTAGGAGCTCGGTATCAGAAATCATTATTCCACCCCAGCATACCCATAAAGCAACGGTCAAGCCGAGATCTCCAACAAGGTGGTACTCGACGGACTCAAGAAAAGGCTCGACCGAGCCAAAGGAAGATGGGTGGAAGAACTAACAAGTGTTCTCTAGGCATACAGGACGACTCTAAGGCGTTCCACCTCGGCAACGCCTTTTTCTCTCGCCTATGGCATCGAGGCCGTGATCCCACTTTAGGTCGGCCTCCCGACCTTGAGATCAGAACTCTTCAACCAAGGCCAGAACGACAGGAACTTGACTCGAGAATTAGACCTACCCGAAGAACGCAGAGAATCAGCAGTCATCCGCCTGGCTGCCTATCGGCACCAGTTGGCCAGGGGCTACAACCAGAGAGTCAAGGAAAGGAAATTCTCAGTTGGAGAGCTCGTCTTAAAGAAGTCCCTTCCTCAGGACAAAGACCCGAACCATGGTAAACTGGCGCCGAACTGGCACGGACCATTCAAGGTCATCTCGGTCTGCGATCGATCAACATACAAACTGAGGTCACGGGTGGTAAACAATTACCCTGGCCGTGGAACGCAGCACACCTCAAGAAGTTCTGTTTCTAAAATGTAATCAAATTTCAAGATCAATAAAAATAGAGTCTTCTGTCCCTCTCAATTCTCTCCAAAGAAATATAATTCCCTAGCAAACGCCAAAGTGAACGCCTCCAACACACGCCATACGGGCATATCTCCATTTCGTGCTGTGCGAGCATCTCGGCACCCAGGCCAGATTGACGGCACGCCCCTGGCAACGAGCCAGAGGGTCATCTCCATTTCGTGCTGTGTGAGCATCTCGAAACCCAGGCCAGATTGTTGGCATGCAAGTGGCAACCAACCAAGGGGTCATCTCCATTTCGTGCTGTGCGAGCATCTCGGCACCCAGGCCAGATTACCGGCACGCCCCTGTCAACGAGCTAGGGGTCATCTCCATTTCGTGCTGTGCGAGCATCTCGGCACCCAGGCCAGATTGCCGGCATGCCCCTGTCAACGAGCCTAGGGGTCATCTCCATTTCGTGCTATGCGAGCATCTCGGCACCCAGGCCAAATTGCCGGCATGCCCCTGGCAACGAGCCAAGGGGTTATCTCCATTTCGTGCTGTGCGAGCATCTTGGCACCTAGGCCAGAATGCCGGCACACCCCTGGCAACAAGCCAGGGGGTCATCCCCATTTTGTGCTGTACGAGCATCTCAGCACCCACGCCAGATTGCCGGCACGCCCCTGGCAATGAGCCAGGGGTCATCTCCATTTTGTGCTGTGCGAGCATCTCGGCACCCACGGCAGATTGCCGGCACCCCCTGGCGGCTAGCCAGAGGATCGTCCGTTATGCGTTAGCTGCGAACAAACTCACTATGCTATGTTTCAATCCCCAAACCTACCTTGCACACTTGCGCGACTATAAGAAACTAAGTACATGCATAAGAGGAAGAGGAAGGCAAAATTAAATGCATTCGATGGCGACTGTCTCAAATCAGCGTTCATTAAACAAAAACCAAGAGATACAATCTACAAGCCAAGGTACATTCAACAAAATGAAGGTTACATTGCAAAAGGAAAGGGCAAGCCTTAAGGAGCCGCATCAGCATTGGCCTCTTGAGGGCCGGACACCTCAACACCGGTTGCAGCCTAGGGCACTGCCTCAAACAAGGAAGGAGACGTCGGGACATTTTCCTGGACCTTAGGAGTGGGGACAGGGCTCGGCTCTGGTCCCGAGCAAGGAAGCTTTGGCAAATTCTGATAGATGGAGTGGTCATCAGGGACTCCATATTCTTTCAGCGCAGTGCGGTAACCGAGCTCAAATAGCTAAGGGGCGAGCGCATCAATCTGAGCATCGTAGTCTTTTGTCACCTGATCTACCCCATCCTAGAACGCCGTAAGAATTCGTGACTGCATCAAGGTTTCGAGATCAGATTTCTGCTTCAGCGCACCCTCGAGCTCGGCCTTCTGTATTGCCAGCCCGACCTCCAGCTCATTTGCTCTTTTCTCCTTCTTCGCAGCCGCCCCCCTCAGCTCGTGGCCTTCGGCCGTGAGCCTGATAATTTCTCCTATTGTCGTGTCCAGTTCTGCGACAAGGTTGACATTCCGCCCTTTCTCTAGGCTCAGCTCCTCCTCGCCCATCTTCAAAGCCGTCCCGAGCTTTTCCTTCTCGGTCTCGAGCTGCAAAATCTTATAGGCACTCTGGTTGTTCCTTCCCATAAGCACCAGCATCCTCTGAACACCCTGCAAAAGAAAAGACCATGTCAAACGTGGGCAATCAAGATAAAGCACTTGGGCAACATCGTTTTCAGAATACCCACCGAAATTTCCGACTGAAGCAACGAGAACATCAACCCCCGATCATCGATCTTCCTGTGTTTTTCCATATCGCGAGGAGGGGTGCAAGCCTTGGCCATCGCCGCGAGGCTTCCCGGCGACTGTTTTGAGCCTCGGCATCCAGGCAGCTGGCTCGCATGACTGAGGCCCCGAGGTTGATCCTCGCTCAAGGGGCCTAGTGGTCTTGGGTCTTTTTTCAGGATGAGCCTTGTCCTTTGGCACCTACCGAGACCCTGAACCATGAACCTCCGCCTTGGTCCTCTTTAGTGCGGGAGGCCTCTCCCTTATAGCATCGCCAGAACACTGCCGAGCTCGATCGCTCGGAACGTTGGCAAGGGACAGAGAGCCCTCGGTGGTGGGAGCTGAAGAACCCCCCACGACATTTAGTGTCATTGTAGCAGCAGGAGGCACGGGAGAGCGTCGGCCAGGAAAAAATTTAGCCGCCAAATTCTTCGTCTTCAGCAGTTGTCGGTTTTCCTCCATATCCACTTCCTGATCAAAAGGAGACGAGTAAGCTTCAACGACCCGTAGTAGGTCTGCAGCCCTTGGCTCGGCGAGTGATGTCGAAGCCTCAGCACCTGAAACTCGCCGACTCTCGACGTCTGTCAAGGCAACTTCCGGTTCGCTCCTCCTAAGATGGGTATGGTACCTCGGCGTGTAACTAGAGAAGCCCGACCAGAATGACCTCGATAATTTCGCACCTTGTTTATTTAAGCGACGTTTCTCCTCTAACCGTCTATCGCTGCCTCCCTCCTCCTCTAGTCAGCCTCTGCACAACCAAGGAAAGAAATTTCAAGTCGGCACAATAGTAAGAAGAGAATAAATTTTATCAAGTTCGGCATTTACTTGGACGGGTCCAGAATCGACGAGGGACCATGAATGACCTCGCCTCAATCGCTGGAACTCCCAGTTCCCAGAGACGAACAAACGATCGTCCCCGGCGTGTCTGTACGAGTCCTCAATTCGTTGATGAAGGCATGTTGTTTCGACTTCACCCGAAGGTAATAACAGTCGCTGTCCCCCATGGACTTACACTGGTCATACACGTCCTCTATATCATGGACACCGAAATCAGTACTAAGAATCCTGTTGAGCTTGGCAGTGCCCATTATTATCTTGAAGCCATTAGGCAACAGTTGACAGGGGCAAAGGTTCCACGCTGCCAAACAATCCCTAAGAAGGGGATTAATGGGAAACCTAACCCCGCCTTCCACTATCGAAACTAGGGGAAATGGCGTCCAGCTGTCACGGTAAGAGTAACTGTTGAAAGGGGCCTCCTGGCTGTCGAGGTTGGTATGGACATCTTTCGGAATATCATACGCCCCTCTGAACCAAGTCATGGCCGAAGGGGTTTCTAGCAACTGCCTATAGACCCCCATCGTCCTATAAAATAAACTAGGAAAGAAGAAAACCCTAAACGCAGGGGCAGAAACCCTGGGGGAGAAAATCACTCACAGAAGAAGAAGAGGACGCACCAAACTCCAGACTCAGGCTCGCCAGGAATGGAAGATTTCTCCTCTCTCGCTGTAGCAGGCTCTCTGTGACGAAAATGCAAAAAGAGGAAAGGTGGGCAACCCTACTTATAGTAAGAAGAAACCGCCTTCCAAAAGGCTCCGTTTCGAATTTCAAAAAACATCACATCAGAACTACGCGCCCCTCTCTGAATTGACAGAGCAACCGATCACACGGTGACACGTGGTACCGTCAGCACGACTTTCACGATGGCTTAAAAGCGGCATTTTAGTACCACGAGCAGGCGAAGCGGAATCCAATTAGACACCAGCAGACGGGTACCGAGATGAGAAGCTATCCCACGAAACCCTCACCAAACAGCTGTCCCAACCTCAAAAAAGCTAGAGGTCCGAAGCTAGGGGCTAATTGTGTGGGGATGTTTCTAGAATGCCGAGATAACCATTTATCTTTATTAAGTCAGAGCTATTAAACCTGGCCACAACACCAACCAGAGCACGTCTCAGCATTGCTCCCGGTACATCTCGGTATCGAGCCAGGTCAAGGCTGTTCCGGACCTCGGACGCTCCCGACCTCAATGCATATCTTGGCCTCGGTCATGCTCCTCGGTAGTCCTGCCCCGATGTCAGCCAAGGCAGACCAAACTCCTATGTTAGCTCAATCATGTCATGAACACATGATGGGACAAGGGCCCAAGCAAGTAGGGTTCCTGGGCGATCCATGCCACCTGTGATCTCTGACAGAACGGCATCTAGCGGCTGCCACAGAGCATGGTTCGATTGGACTAGCATTTAATGAGAGATGGGCCGACAGGACCAGCATTTAATGAAGCATGGGTCGAAGGGACAGTATCACTCAAGTACCAAATCCAATCATAAGGCCCTTCTTCATAAGTCAACTCCATCTCCTATAAATACAGAATCCAACTGCACTCTAAGGTATGAGAAAAGGATACACACTCTTACTCTGCCAAATTTCATCTTCATCCTTTGTTCGGTCCTCAAACTAACTTAGGCATCGAAGAGCCTTGCGCTGCCTGCAGCCAGGGTCCTCTGACCATTTCTTTCCTCCCCTTTCAGGTTCCCAGATAATTTCCCACCATCAAAGGAGTATTAAGCTCATTCAAATTCTCTTTGTTAAGTCCATATTATTTTAGGCACTTATACCAATGAAGCCCGTTTTTTCTTGGTGGGATTTGTAATGGCCATTGAGCTCTTATAAAGAAGTTTTCTACTTTTAAAAGTTAAAGAAGGGAGAATCATCTTATGCATAGACTTGATCAATGAGAAATTCATAATCGAATTCTCGTCTTAAATCTACCTACAGATGTTGAAGAGACTAATGAGATACCTCCCGCAGGTTATTATCATCGGTGATCGAAAACCAACCTACGGATATTGAAGAGACTAATGAGATAGGTGATTGAGACCAACGAGATACGGTCCGTGAGATTTCATCGCCAGCGCACGTGAATTCTCATTGCAAACGTTGAGAGAGAGATGTAGATATGCGCCCGTGAGTTCTTATCGTAAACATGAGAGAGAGAGAGAGAGACACGTGAAGGTGTTGAGACTTGAGAGAGACGTAGAGACACAGAGAAGATAAGTCTTATCTACATTTGAAATAAAAGTAATTCAAAAACTATATTATTTTTATAATAAATAATTTTGAAATTGAGTAACATGAATTTTCTTATGTTAATGTTTAAAATCAAACATGGCAAATAGAACCGCTATTTCAAAAGAAAAAGGAAAAAATACCTAATAGAAGCCTACCCCTTCTCTTTCAAAGGAAAAAGTAAATAGAACCGCTATTTCAAGAATTCATGGCAGAACCTACCCTTCTCTTTCTTCTCCATTCCGTTTTCACCCTTAAGCCACATTGACCGATCCACTTAAACTGCGCACATTCCTTATCCCCCTAACTTGAAGCCTCATACATCATACCCAAACCTAGCCCACAACTTCTCCCTTATTTCTTTGCCACCCAATCTCAATTTCACTCGACCCTACACTACCTGAACTCAACCGAAGCCACTGCATGACTCGATCAACAAAACAAAAAGAAATAGGAACCCCGGTCTGTCGAGGAGGAATCGGCTTTAAAGTTCTCACGAGCCTTTGCGGCTGTCAAGAGGAATGCTCGGTGTCAAGATAGTGCGAGAACACCTGAAGTATGCTAGGGGCCGATGGTGAAAGCTATGTTAGATTTTGAGGGTTGGCATAATTCATGGGATTGGACAAAACTTGGGGTCATTCTCTGTAAAAAAATTTTATAGAATGGACTGCAAGGCTTCACATCTCTGAACGATCGAACGCTCCCCTGCTTCGTTCAAACGCTCCTGCTTCAGTTCTCTCCAGCCATTTTCCAGAGGACCCCAACGTTCGAACGTTTCCCTATTTCGTTCAAACATTCCTTCGTCAGAATCTCAAGCCATTTTCCAGAGAACCCCAACGTTCGAACGCACTCTTCCTTCGTTCGAACGTTTCTTCATGAATGATGTCAAGAAAATTTCCCGAGAGCCTCAATGTTCGAACGATTTATTCACACGTTCGACCGTTCATTTTTCAATCCTCTCTAAGCCAATTTCCCGAGAGCCCCAACGTTCGAATGCACCTTACCTTCGTTCGAACGTTGGATGTGTCGAGTCTCCAAGCCTTTTTCCCGAGAGCCCCAACGTTCGAACGTTTCACTTACACGTTCGAACGTTCCTATCTGTTTTTCTATTTCGGGCAAAACCCTAATGTTTCCATATATATAGGTTGTTATCTTTTGCCCTAAGTGCCTCTTTTGGACATACTGATCATACTTACCTTCTGTGAGAGAGATTCCTCCTCTAGAAACCTTTTTCATTCATGAAATGTCAATTTCATTTCTAGAGACCATTTCCATCATTCTTGCCTGATTGTGATCTTGAAGCTGCTTCGAGATTGGATTATGAAGAGTCAATCATGGGAGAAGATAAACGGCGTGGCGTCGACATGAGAACCTTCAGTCCTTAGGTTTCTTGGTAAACTGGGGAAAGGTTGTGAGTTCTCTTGTAATCTTCATTTTAATAGTGATTGATCTCTTTACTGGACTGAGTTCCAGGAACCGTGGTTTTTTCCCAATTTGGGTTTTTCCACGTATATTGCTGTCTAGTGTGGGGATTGTTCTTTTCTTCAATTCTGATTGTTTGATAGTTTTCGAATTGCATCTTATAGATCTGATTAAGGACCTTAACCCTTAAGATTTGAGGGTTTAAAACCTTCAATTGGTATCAGAGCAGGTCACACTAAAATACTGTGTGATTTGATCTATCAAATCTACAAAATGGAATTCAACAAAGAAGGAACCTCCACCAATAAGCCACCTCTGTTGATTGTTCCTAACTATGCTTATTGGAAGGTTTAGATGATAGCATTTTTGAAGTCCATTGAAGATGATGTTTGGGATTGCGTTGAAGATGGGTATTCACTACCCAAAATTGAAATTGATGGGAGTTTTGTTCTCAAACGTAAATCTGAATGGACCAAGGAGGAAAAATATGCCTCGAATTGTAACAGCAAAGCCATTAATGCCATATACAATGGTTTGTCTCCTTCGGAGTTTCAAAGAATTTCCTCTTGCTCCACCGCCAAGGAAGCATGGGACATTCTCCGAACGGTCCATGAGGGTACTGATAAAGTCAGACAGACCAAGCTCCAAAATTACACCACTGCATTTGAATCATTAAAGATGAAAGAATCTGAGACCTTTGATGAATTCTATCTGAAATTGAGTGATATAGTCAATAACTGTTTCAGCTTGGGGGAACCAATTTCAGATAGTAAAGTAGTCAAGAAGATCCTAAGATCTCTTTCTCCTAAATATCATGCTAAAGTGGTGGCAATTGAGGAGAAAAAAAATCTGGACTCTCTGAGAGTTGATGAGTTAGTTGGAAATCTGCAAACTTACGAGGCCAACTACTTGCATTCTCTCAAACCCAAAGGAATGGCTCTTATTTCATCCAAAAATGAAAACTGTGAACCTGATGATGAAACAGAGGATACTTCTGAAAATGAAGAGATGGAGGCTCTCTTTGTAAAAAAATTTAAGAAATTTCTGACAAACAACAAGAGTGGGATGAAAAGGAGTTTTTTGAAAAACAAGGGACAAACTAAGAATAGCTATGTCCCTAAGAGTGACAAGCCTTCAGGCAAAAATTTGCCTAAGAATTTTTCAAAAGACATCAAATGCTTTGAGTGTCAAGGATATGGACACATTGCTGCAAAATGTGTTAATCGTGTTGAACGGCGTCTGGATAAAGCTCTGAATGTCACTTGGGATGATGATTCAGAAGATGAGAAGAGTGATTTAGATTCTATTGGAGAATGTGGTAAAAAATTTGTTGCATTTATGTCTCGTTCTTCTAAACTCTCTTCTGTGCAGGACTCATCAGACAAAGATGTAAAGTCGGATGATGAAATTGATCTTCTTGAATCATCTGATGATGATCAAGACTTGGAAACAAAGTATGAAAAACTTTTTAAAGATTCCTTAAAGCTTACCAAGTTAAATGACAAGAAGTCAGTTAAATTGAAACACTTGAAACTTGAAAACTCTACCTTGTTATTTGAATTGAATGAAGCTAAGAGCAAGGTAAGTCAATTAGAATTGGAGTGTTTTAAGTTGACTGAGTTGTCAAATGATGTTGGTAAAAATAGGTGTGATGATGAAAAACTTCTGAAAGATCTCCAAAGTGAAGTAGTCATTCTCAAAACTCAAAAGTGTGATCTTGAAGGAAAATTGAACATGGTGTACAGTGAATTGTCTGCTACAAAAAGTACACTCAAAAGAATGAACAATGGATCCTTAACTTTGGATGAGATCTTAAGCCAACAAAAAAGGGATAAATGCGGGATAGGCTATGGTGAAATTACTTCTTCATTATGCTCAAAGGGTAACACTGTCTTTATTAAAGGTCCTATCCAAAATGAAATCATCCCTATTGTTCCTACTAATACTCACGTGAATCCTGTTTCTCGTGCATTAAAAAGAACAATTGCTCAAACCAAGTTTGTACCAGTTTGTCACCATTGTGGGGTGAAAGGTCATATTTGACCATTTTATCGAAAGTTGTTGAGCAACTCTGTCCCTATTTGTCATTATTGTGGGACAAGAGGACACATTCGACCCTTGTGTAGAAAATTGAAAAAGCATTTACTTGAGCAGCAAAGGATGATTCATGATTCCCGGTCACAAGTCAAGACCAAATCCTTATGGATTCGAAAAGCTGAATTGCGTTGCAATGTTGTACTGTCTGCTCTGAAAGCACAAGACTCACATGTGTGGTACTTGGACAGTGGATGTTCAAGGCATATGACTGGAGACAAATCATTGTTCACTTCTCTTGAGAAGTGTGATGGAGGCATTGTACAATTTGGTGATGGAGGAAAGTCCAAAATTATTGGAAGAGGGACAGTGTGTATCCCTGGAATATCTACTCTTTCCAATGTTTTTTTTGTGGATGGATTGAAAGTTAATCTTCTGAGTATCAGTCAACTGTGTGACACTGAGTATGATGTTCACTTCTCCTTGAAAGAATGCTCAATTGTTGATAGGGATGGAAAGAGTGTAATATGTGGCAAAAGAACATCAGATAATTGTAACACTGTGGGCATTGAAAGTATGTTAAACTGTCATTCAGCAAAAGTAAGTGATGCTGAGTTATGGCATCAACGCTTGGGGCACATGAATCATATTGATTTAGAAAGGTTGTCCAAGTACGAATTGGTACGTGGACTTCCTAAGTTACAAAATTCATCTAAAAGCGTTTGTGGACCATGTCAAAAAGGTAAACAAACCAAAGTTTCACATAAGATGACTGATCACTGCATGACTAAAAGACCTTTGGAGTTATTACATATAGATCTTATGGGTCCAACCCAAACGGAGAGCATTGGCCGGAAGAAATATATATTTCTTATAGTTGATGATTTCTCTCGCTTCTCTTGGGTTAGATTCTTAAGAGATAAATCTGAAACTTTTGAAGTCTTTAATGATTTGTGGACTTTGTTGATGACAGAAAAATATCAAGAGTTTGGAGGAGTAATTCGTATCAGATCTGATCATGGCTCAGAGTTTGACAATTCTGACTTTAACTCATTTTGTTCTTTGCATGGTATTAAGCATGAATTTTCTGCTCCAAAAACGCTTCAACAAAATGGAGTGGTTGAGAGGAAGAATCGGGTAGTTCAAGAAATGGCCCGTGTTATGCTACACAGCAAACACATTCCTCTGCGTTTCTGGGTAGAGGCAGTCAATACAGCTGTGTATATCATTAATCGTGTCTATCTCAGGCCTGGAACAAAGCAAACTCCTTTTGAGATTTGGAATAGGAGGAAGCCCAGTGTTAAATATTTTCGTACTTTCGGAAGTAAATGCTACATCCTTAGGGTTCGTGAGCATTTAGGAAAGTTTGATTCTCGAAGTGATGAAGGATTCTTCCTAGGGTATTCTCTTAACAGTAGAGCTTATCGTGTGTACAATGTTGAGTCTTCTACTGTTATGGAATCTGTAAATGTTGTGGTGGATGACATTGGAGTAACTGAACATAATTCTGATGATAATGAGGGGTTCATTCTTACTCCTTCATCTTCACAGGTTGAAGATTCAAATGATGCAAGTAATGACAAAAATCAACAGCCTAATGAAAATGTTGCTAGTCTGGAGCTTGATCACTCTCCAACCAGCAGTTCAACATGCTCTGAATCTGAACATGAAGCTCAAAATGACCAAGTTGCTGTGCATCCTCGCTCTCAAAAAGGACAAGTCATGAAGGATCATCCTCTTGACAAGGTTATTGGAGATATCTCAGCTCCAATGAAGACTAGAAGACAGGTTCGTGATGAGGTAAACTTTTATTGTTATGTTTCTAGTATAGAACCTAAAAATGTAGTTGAGGCTTTAAAAGATGATTCCTGGATAGATGTTATGCATGATGAATTGGCACAATTTGATAGAAATTCAGTCTGGGAGCTGGTTCCTAGGCCCACCCACACCAATGTCATTGGAACAAAATGGATATTAAAAAATAAGACAGATGAGTTGGGTGGGGTCATCAGGAACAAAGCCAGGTTGGTGGCTCAAGGCTATACTTAGCTGGAAGGCATAGACTTTGAGGAGACATTTGCACCAGTGGCAAGGCTCGAGTCCATTCGCATATTGTTTGCTATTGCCTGTCATTTGAAAATCAAACTTCATCAGATGGATGTTAAGAGTGCGTTTCTGAATGGTTACTTAAATGAAGAAGTGTTTGTGGAGCAACCAAAGGGGTTTGAAGACCCTCACCATCCAGATCATGTGTTCAAGCTGAAGAAAGCATTGTATGGATTGAAGCAAGCCCCTAGAGCGTGGTATGAGAGATTGACACAGTTTTTGGTCTCAAATGGCTTCAAAAGGGGAAGTGTTGACAAAACCTTGTTCATAAACAATGAGAAAGGAAACATCTTGATTGTTCAAATATATGTTGATGATATTGTCTTTGGTGCAACTTCAGAAGTTTTTGTTAAGAAGTTTTCTTCAACTATGTCAAATGAATTTGAAATGAGTTTGGTTGGAGAACTGTCCTTCTTTCTTGGACTGCAGGTTAAGCAAAATGAGGATGGAATCTTTATTTCTCAAGCTAAATATGCCAAAAGTTTGTTGAAAAAGTTTGGATTAACTTCTCCAAAACATGCCAGGACACCCATGAGCACTACCACCAAAGTTAGTGCTAACCTCAGTGGAAAAGATGTGAACAACACCCTGTACAGAAGCATGATTGGCAGTCTCTTGTATCTCACTGTCAGTAGGCCAGACATTTCGTACAGTGTAGGAGTTTGTGCCAGACATCAGTCTAGTCCTAAAGAATCCCATATTAGAAATGTGAAACGTATTTTCAAATACATAAGTGGGACTGTAGACTATGGTATCTGGATGACTCATGAGTCTAATACTGATGTTATAGGATTTTCTGATGCTGATTGGGCTGGGTGTGTAGATGACAGGAAGAGTACCTCAGGAGGCTGTTTTCTAATTGGAAATAACTTAGTTGCCTGGTATAGAAAGAAGCAAACTTCCACTTCTTTGTCCACAGCAGAAGCTGAATACATTGCTGCAGGAAGCTGTTGTACCCAACTTCTTTGGATGAAGCAAATGTTGTTTGATTATGGGATATCACAAGGAACGATGAGTGTCTTTTGTGATAACAAGAGCGCCATAGATATCTCTAAAAATCATGTGCAACACTCAAGAACGAAACACATTGATATTCGACATCACTTTATTCGTGATCTAGTAGAAGAGAAAGTTTTAACCTTAGACCACATTTCTACAGAACACCAATTAGCAGACATTCTCACTAAACCTCTTGATCCCACTAGATTTGAATTTCTTCGGAAGTCTCTTGGTGTTTGCATGTTATCCTGATTTTCTATGTTTCTTTCTGGTAAATTTGATCTATATTTTTTTTTGCACGACACTTCAGTTTGAAAGTCTTTCAAATGGAATGAGTTTGCTCCTTATTTTCATTACTCTTCTGAATGTCAGTTTATCTTGTTGTCTCCTGGAGAAGTTAAGTTGTTAATGAAGTCTTGCTGGGTGTGCTCCCTAGCTCGTCTTGTTTGACTATTTTAGATTGTTGATGAAGACCTATTGGGTTTGCTCCCTAATTGGTCTTGTTTGACTAGATTAGATCGGTTGTGTAGACTCGTTGAGTTTGCTCCTCATGAGTTCTCATTTCATAGTTGAGTGTAATATAATAATAATAATAATAATTAAAAAAAAGAAAAAAAAGGGGTTTGGTTTAGTAGCCTTTTTAACCAGAGCTGTTAAGCCCACAGGGGTATTTCTATACCTAGTGCCCTAAAGTCATTTGACTTGGGAGTCATTGGCTTTCTGCTTGTTACAAGGGTTGACTAGAAAGCTTAAGGAACCAAACCTTGGTTTTGGTTTGTAGCCTTTTTAACCTGAGCTGCTAAGCCCACAGGGGTATTTCCATACCTAGTGCCCTAAAGTCATCTGACTTGGGAGTCATTGGCTTTCTGCTCGTTACAAGGGTTAAATAGAAAGCTTAAGAAACCAAGCCTTAAAAAAAAAAGTTGTTCGGATTAGAAGGAGACATCCAGATGAGTTATAATATTCAGGGGGAGCTTGAATATCTTGAAAATTGATGTGTCCTTATCACACACGTCACATATCAACTTTTACCATTTTTTTCTCTCTTCCTTCTTTTCCTCCTTTTCATTCTTTTTCTCATCGAACGTTCGAACGTTCTTTCGAACATTCGAACGTCGTGCCCCTTTATATTCTTTAAACCCTAGTTTCTTTTATTTCTTCTTCTCTGTTCGAACAAAGCCGCTGCCTCCTCTGGTTTTCTTCTCCTTCTTGCTCATTTTGAGTCCTTTCTTTCTGGATTTCAAGGTATTTCATCATCTCCTTCTTTACCCATTCACTCTATGGTTTTTGTTTTCTCTCTTGCTAGGTTTTGAAATCCTTGTGTTGTCTTTTCTTCTTCACATACTATTTTGGATTTATCTTGTGGGTTCTTCATATCTTGATACTATTGTTTATCCTTAGGTATTCATAATCATCTCTTTGCTTATTTTCTTTGCATTCTTCCTTTTGCTTGTATTTTGGATTGTGGTGTGGATAAAAGTGGAAGAATCTTGGTGGCAAATTGTGGATATTGTTAGAAAATTGTGGACTTGATTTGGTTGTAAGTTTGTGTTTTGTTGGAAGATGAAATATGAGTGGAAGAAATATGTTTTGTGGATGGATTTGGTTTGATTCATTTGAGACTGCCTTTTTCCTTTTTTTATGAGGTGTTGTTCTCATTTTTTAGTGCCAAATGGAGATGATTCCCTCCTGGTTTTGTTGGGAGATTTTGATTTGACGTTGCACTTTGATCTCTGGAGATGACTGTTTGGTTTAATTGTGTCACTGTTCTATTATTTTTGCTGATTATGAATCTCTTTGATATATTTGCTTTGCTCAGTATGGCTCCTCGTAAGCGCACCTGTCATCGCTCTACCTTTGATACATCAAGATTCATGAATGAGGATGCTCAAAATCTTTTCTTAAGCAAGTTTCAACATCGTTCTGTTGTCCAAGAATGCCTTGTCATATACAAAGAGTTGACTGATTTTGATTTTGGTGTTTGGTTGCGTGATCGTCAATGGAATGTTCTTTACAATGTTGGTGTTGCTATTGTGCTGAATTGGGTTCGAGAGTTCTACTGTAACATGCATGAAGTAAAGGATGATTCGTTCATGACATATGTGCATGGAAATCTTTTTAACATTACTCCAGATCTGATTAGTGTCTTGTTGGAAATTCCTAGAACCGCAGGAGCAGCTTATCCTTTCAATGGTCCTTTTCCAGTTTCTATGAACAAGATAGCCAGAACTTTGACAGAAAAACCCATTGACTGGAAGAAAGGTTCTCTAAATCAAAACAAATTAACTGACTCTTATAGGCTGCTCCATATCTTTCTTAGGCATAACTTATCTCCAAAAGGACACAAGGCATGTGTCACTATGGATAATGGATATCTTCTCTACTGCATTGGGACAAACAAAGGGATTGATGTTCCTTTAACAATTTTCAGAGGCATGACAAGAATGATGGCTGCATCAAACAATGCTGTTCTACCTTTTCCTGCTATTATCTTGAAATTGATGTTCAATACTGGTCTTGAGGCAGAACACAATGACGATATGATTTTTCCAAAGACTAAAATTGACCGTTTTACCTTGGAAAAGTCCAAATCTCATCTTCCTATGATTGATTTGGTTGATGAAGATGATGAAGGAGAAGATGATGAAGAGGAAGATCCATCAGGAGCTGGTCCTTCTGGGTCTGGACCTTCAGGAGTGGATCCTAGCAGTGAGGGGGAGTTTGCTGCCTTGAATGAGCGCCTCGGTCGTCTTGAAGTTCGTGTTAATGACTGCTTTTCTGAAATGCGTCAGGGCTTTTCTGACTTGATGGATATTATGCATCGTTCTGATTGATTTCCTCAGCTGCTCTGTTGTGCCATTCTCATCATACTTAGCCTTTATGTTTTTTGTTGTTTTTGTTTCATGCTACCTTGGTTCTCTTCTTTGGCTTTCATGTCAAAAAAGGGGGAGTAGAATAGCTAGAACTTTTGTTTACTTTTGTTAAAAGTTGAACTTGGGAGACTCATGGAATTTGCCTTTATCTTTTATCTTTCCTTGTATATTGGATATGTCTGGTTTCTTTGGTGTTTGCTTTGTTTTTCTTGCAGGTATCCTTCTCAAGCTTCCTTGTACGTCTTCAAGCTTCCAAGTTATTCTTTCCTTCTTGTTTGGGTTCTTTGTTAAACAGGTAGATTGTTATTTTAGTAAGTTTTTGTCCATGAATTGCCAAAAGGGGAGATTGTTAGATTTTGAGGGTTGGCATAATTCATGGGATTGGACAAAACTTGGGGTCATTCTCTGTAAATTTTTTTTATAGAATGGACTGCAATGCTTCACATCTCTGAATGTTCGAACGCTCCCCTGCTTCGTTCGAACGTTCCTGCTTCAGTTCTCTCCAGCCATTTTTCAGAGGACCCCAACGTTCGAACGTTTCCCTGTTTCGTTCGAACGTTCCTTCGTCAGAATCTCAAGCCATTTTCCAGAGGACCCCAATGTTCGAGCGCACTCTTCCTTCGTTCGAACGTTTCTTCATGAATGATGTCAAGCAAATTTCCCGAGAGCCTCAATGTTCGAACGATTTACTCACACGTTCGAACGTTCATTTTTCAGTTCTCTCCAAGCCAATTTCCCGAGGGCCCCAACGTTCGAACGCACCTTACCTTCGTTCGAACGTTGGATGTGTCGAGTCTCCAAGCCTTTTTCCCGAGAGCCCCAACGTTCGAACGTTTCACTTACACGTTCGAACGTTCCTATCTGTTTTTCTATTTCGGGCAAAACCCTAATGTTTCCATATATATAGGTTGTTATCTTTTGCCCTAAGTGCCTCTTTTGGACATACTGATCATACTTACCTTCTGTGAGAGAGATTCCTCCTCTAGAAACCTTTTTCATTCATGAAATGTCAATTTCATTTCTAGAGACCATTTCCATCATTCTTGCCTGATTGTGATCTTGAAGCTGCTTCGAGATTGGATTATGAAGAGTCAATCATGGGAGAAGATAAACGGCGTGGCGTCGGCATGAGAACCTTCAGTCCTTAGGTTTCTTGGTAAACTGGGGAAGGGTTGTGAGTTCTCTTGTAATCTTCAATTTAATAGTGATTGATCTCTTTACTGGACTGAGTTCCAGGAACCGTGGTTTTTTCCCAATTTGGGTTTTTCCACGTATATTGCTGTCTAGTGTGGGGATTGTTCTTTTCTTCAATTCTGATTGTTTGATAGTTTTCGAATTGCATCTTATAGATCTGATTAAGGACCTTAACCCTTAAGATTTGAGGGTTTAAAACCTTCAAGCTAAGTAGACGCTACGTGAAAGATTGAGGGTTATAGGAGGGATACTTCGGTTGGAGCAAAAGGATACGTTGTGTGGAGACTTATTAGCCGTTCATATTCATCAACAAAACTGAAGAAGACGCCCATTGACCAACAACTGGCAGAATGGTTCATTTCAGAGATTGTTAAATTGCATGGATCCCCACTCTCTATGGGGTCAAATTGAGACAGTCGTATTGTTTTGCAGTTTTGGGGTAACATTGCAAGAGGCTATAAATATGAAGTTGAATACAACACACTCTATTATCCTCAATTGATGGACAATATGTAAGACTCTGACCCGAACCACTGCGATCAACACTAATTAAGTAGTGTGTTAGCTCTAAGTGGGATTAGTGAATTTTGTTTTAAGCTAGGATTAGAATAGCTTCTATATAGCTTTGGGGAGTTTTGAGAGCCCTTTTGACTGAGTGGGACCCTTTGGGGGTTCTTTTAGTGACTTCGTGTAGATGTGGGGGATTATCTGTGATTTCAATAAATTCATATTTCCATTCCGATTGATAGATATTGTTAGCCTCTACAACTTTTGTGTTCACTCCGTATCACGACCCCGGACCGGGACCCGAGGCCCCAAGCCGGCGCCGCCATGAGTTATGAATAATTTTTCCTTAGTTTCCCACAAATTTCCGCGGTGAGGATTCCATACGAATCGTCTCACGATCACACATAAGGATTGAATTGCGGAAGCGTGTAGCAAACCCACAAATAATTAAACATGAGATAGAATATATAAAGACTCATGCTATAGACAGAAACATAACTAGCATACCCATAAGTTCAAGTTTAAGTTATACAACACAACAAAACATAAAGTTAAGTTTTACATGTCCCAAAAGGTAGCCAACAAAGGCTAATAACAAGGTTCCGAAAATGTTAGCTGGTCAATTCCTAAAAAGTTCCGCATCTCAAGTCCCAACCTGAAGTCGACAGGCAGCTCAACAGTTGCCTCCTCATGCTCGTCCTCAAGGGCAATGAAACCTGAATCTGAGAACCAAAACAACGGGTCAAACACGACGGTCTGGCAGGTAATCGAATAAAGTACAATCATGCTATAATTCAAATAGTTTTGAAATTAAAAAACACAACATATACGATAGAGAGAAGCCGAATAAAATAAAGCAAATCAAAGACACCATCATTTATAAGATCAGATGATAAATCAAGAAGACCATTCGAAAACAATACTTTGGCAACCACACGAAGCTATATTCTCCATCACACGAGGTGACGAGAGCACTCACGATAATAATTCTCCGTCACATGAAGTGAAGGAAGACACAATCGTTTAATTATAGTAACCCATTATAGCTAGGCATCACACACGAGTCCCGCGGTGGAACATGCTAAATAACACGCACGATATTCCAAGCTGCGGTTGGCACGAAGATTTAAGGACCCAAGGTGGTTAATCAAAACGACAATGTCGTCTAAGCTGAGTGGTGCCGATAAGAAAATACACATGAACTTTCAAAATAGACACTTGGTACATTTAAATTCGGGAACTACTCACACTATCTTGGACACACACACTTGCTCACGAAATTTCACTAAATAGTAGTCATGACACAATGTGTATGAAAACACGATTCACACAATGATTCCGAAATGGGATTTTAAACAAAACCTTGGAAACATTCTTTTCAAGATGATACGAATCACAAAATGAGGTTTTTGGTTTAAAAATCACAAGTCCATGTCTCACATCGTCATCAATACCTTGAGACCGTAACTGTCGAGTTAGTATACACTTTCAGATCTCATGTCCTTCGTTCATTTAAAGGGTGCCCGTTTTTCAACGACATTTAAGATATCAAGATGTACACATCGACCAGGAAGGGTCCAAAGGTGAGCGGGATAGAAAACCCCACCTTCCACTTCATTTCTCCAAATCTCGAGAAAATCCTATCACGCCCCAAAACCGAGACCCTGCAACGATCCGATCTCGGGGACCGTGAATTTGGGGTTAATTAAAATTTTTGCTTTCCCCAGGATCCGCGTGTGTGAGAATTACAAAATTCCACATAGCCTGAATATTTCGCGGAAGCTAACGTGCATGGCGTTGCGACTCGGAGCCCGTGGCCATCGGATTCCGTGCTGCACTCAACCGCTAACATAAAGCCATCAAATCAAGGCTCATAATCAGACTGAAACAAATCAAGAATCATAAAATGTTGAGCTGGCAGGAACATGACAATTCATTTCCCACATATGTTCAAGTTACAAATTATAAAAGTATATTCATAAAAATCACAAAGGAAATGGCTAATAAAAGCCATCAAAAAATAACCAACTAAACAAGATGCCACCCCAAATTCATGTGACGAACTCGGTGCCAAACTCGACGTCTAAATGACAACGTCAACACAACAAACCTACCAAAAGAATAAGGCTCCGAATCCACTACATGCACTCCAATTCGGAACGAAGGACCTGCCACCTACGGCATCAAAGTGATTTATCAGACACGACGATCTGGCAGGTGAATAGAAAGATAAGGCGTACAAGTGATTGCCAAACATATTTATAATCATAAAGTGCATTTGAAGGCTGAACATAAATAAAGATAATTTAAGGTAACCAAATAAAGAAATTAAAGGGATTAGCATTGAGAATATTTTTCAGAAAATTGAGAACCGAATAAAACATAATAACAATGTGTAAAAGTCCATTTCTCCAATACCAAAGCTCATTTGACAATCAAAACAGAGTTAGTAATTAAATACCCAAAAATCATTTGTATGGGATAAAAACCATATTGATCCAAACAGACAAAATTGACAAATCAGATAAAATGGATGGCAATCCACATTTAGTTATATTCTCCTATTACCGAAGTAACGAGAGCACTCACAATAACCGTACCATATAAAATGGTTAGAACGATCAATTACCGAACCATATAAAATGGACAAAACGATCTATAACCGAACCATATAAAATGGACGGAACACACATATTGGCCCAACAAGGTGGGTAGCACACAAAGATCCACCGCGGAACATATATCACACACACAAAGTATCCAAGCTGCAGTTGGCGAAATATTTGAGGATCCTAAGCTGGGTGATCAGCCCGACAAAGTAACCCAAGCTGAGTGGTGTCGACAAAATAAAACTTCGAACAAAAATAAATTGAATCACATAAACATATTTCAAATCGGTGAAAGGACTACTCCGCACAAAACATAAGCGGACAAACGAAGTCGAACGAACGAGTAGCCTTACCGAAAGTTTGAGACAAAACGAATCTTAGTCTTACCGAAAGTTTTATGACAAACAAACCACACAAAGTATACCCGAAAGGTTGATTTATACAAATTGCAAATTCTAGAATGAGATAATTAATGTGTTAGAATGGCCTACTAAGTCTGTTTCAATGAATATTCAAGGTCCAAGTGTCGGATTATAATCATGAATTTGATGCCTCCGAAGTTAATCCGGCATTTGAAAACTTTGAATGAACATTGAGACTCTAGTAGTATTCAAAATATTTCCATAGAAATTCAATCGTAGTCTCTCCTTATTTCTTTCTTAATTTCCATAATCAAATGTGTTTCAAATTTCCCATTCTCTCTTCCACACAAGTTTTGGATTTAATTATACATCCATTAGTGAGAAAAAAGGAGTATTCAGCGCATCCAAACAAATAGGACAGCAAACAAGCCCAGACATCTACAAAAAGTAGCATAACAGGCCCAAAAAATGAAGTGAGGCAGTGGCTGGGCCCGCTCGAGCCGACCCTTCCAGCAAGTGGGCTTGCTTTAGCGAGACTACCTGCTGTGAGGAGTCTGCTGACACACCCAATTTGCATCTTTTTCACATTTTTCCTTTCTTCTAAGTTTTCCAATCTTCATTCTCATTCCAAATTCCATTCAACACTAATTAAAAGTCTCATTCCATGCATAAGCTTAATATAGAGATTAAGCTCTAACCATTGGAAAATATGAAGGAAATCCAAGATGGCAATTCTATGTACAGATTTCTTGCAGAAATTCTGATATTAACCAAGACGAAAAACAAAGGTTCAGAGATGGATTTCCTGTTGGAATTTGAGATGCATTGAGTTGAATCTTGAAGCATTGGTGTGTTTGGTGTCTCAAGCATCAAATTGTATTGGAATTATTGTCAACACTATGTCTCAATCATGTGTTGAAAGAGTGGAATTGATAGAGCTTAAAAAGAAAAATAAGAGTTGACACAGTTCAGGAATTCAGCATTCCTGAAGCAGAGCACGCGGTCGACCGGGCTCTTCATGCGGTCGACCGAGCAAGAAGAAACCTGCAGAAAACAGATTTTGGTAGCTCTCAGTTATTTTCGTGACACAGTGTGTCTTCGGTCGACCGAGCCCTCAGGATGTCGACCGAGCTCGATAAGTGACTATTTCCAGATAGTGTATGATGTCGACCGAGCAAAGCATGATGTCGACCGAGCACGGGATCAGAGTTGCGCAGAAACAGAAGACTTGCACGAAAATTCAGGAACTTTTTGTATTTCGTTTGGGACTCTTTCTAAACGAATTGTAGCCTATTTTGAAGACTCTTAAGGGTTGCTAAAACCTATATAAGGGCATGTTAGGCTCGTTTTTATGTACACAACAGAAAGAGAGAAAGAAGAGAGAAAAAGAGAGAGTTTGGAGAGAATAGAGTGTTGTGGCTGTGTTGCTGTTGTGGTGCTGTTGTGCTGATGTGCTGACGTTTTCTACAGCAAGTGTGGACGAATTTGAAGCCTCATGAAGATGGTATTTTCGTTCATAAGATAAGTCTCTCTTTTATGCTTTAGATTTCTATTTGTAAGGGATTGAGAGAGAGAGAATTGTAGAGGGGAAGGGCTGTAGATCAGTTTATCTTCTTTGCTGTAATCATCAAGTTGGTGCTTGGTGTTTTGGGGTTTGGTGATCCTGTCTGTGGGTGCAGACAAATTGTAAAGGGAGTTGTAGCTTCCTAGATAGTTGGTTGCTATCTGAAACCTAAGGGAGTTGGTGCTTCCTAGATAGTTGGTGCTATCTGAAACCTAAGGGAGTCGGTGCTTCCTAGATAGTTGGTGCTATCTGAATTTAAGGGTTGGTGCTCTTTGTCGTCGGTGCGACTAAATAAGATTCAGACCTGTACCGGATTGTTGTTCGGACGGGATTGAACCGTGGACGTAGCCTTTTGGTGAACCACGTAAAATCTGGTGTCAATTGTGTGGTTTGATTTGAATTGTTGTTAGCAAGGACCTGTTTAAAGAGATCACTGATTCACCCCCCCCTCTCAGTGATCACGAGATCTAACAATTGGTATCAAAGCGTAAGGTTTCCCTTGATAAGCTTAACACGCTAAGGGTGATCTTTGTCAAATCACATGGCAACCAGCACAGCGAATATGAAAGCACCGTTGTTTGATGGTTCTAATTACTCCTTTTGGAAGATTAGAATGCAGGCCTTCATCAAATCTCTTGGCTATGATGTCTGGGAGACTGTCAGAGTCGGTTACAATTCTGCCATTGTACCCACTGATGCTGCAATGAAGAAGTTAGCAGACAACGACTCTAAGGCGCAGAATGCACTCTTTAGCGGCCTTGTTGACAGCGAGCTGATCAAAGTTATAGCATGCAAGACAGCCAAGGAAATCTGGGATAAGCTGAAAAGCATCCATGAAGGAGATGAGAAGATCAAAGAAGCGAAATTGCAAAACTCATCGCTCCCAATTTGAGTCGCTTCGCATGGAGGATAACGAGAATGTTGATTCTTACATGCAACGGGTGAATGAAGTCACGAATGACATTCGTGGACTAGGAGAGGAGATTAAAGAACCAGTCATCGTCAAAAAGGTTCTAAGATCTCTCCTTCCCCGGTTTGATTCTAAAGTCTCAGCCATAGAAGAAGCAAAGATCTGAACGAGTTTCAATGGATGAGCTGCATGGTTCTCTCACTGCCTATGAGATGCGCATAGGTAAGACGTCTTCATCGGATAGAGAAGCGGCCTTCAAAGTTCAGAAAAAGGCAAAAGAGATTGCTGGTCATGATTCTGATGATGATGAGCTTGAGGCTCAATTTATTAGAAGGCTGAAGAAAGGAAGCAATGGCAAGTATAAAGGGAAGCTACCCTTTAAATGCTTCAATTGTGGCAGTGTTGGCCACTTTGCTGCGAAGTGCCCGCTGAAAGAAGACAATGATAATGACTCTTATGTTGATAAGAGTAAATGGAAGAAGAATTTCAGAAAGAAGGGCAAAGCAAAGAGCTTCATCAGTCAGCATAATGACAGCACGTCTGAATCTTCGGACGATGATGAATCAGTCGAGGCGACTGAAGCACTCTTCATGGTTACTATTGAAGAAGACAATGAGCAAGAGCTGGAAAACGAAGAGGAGGCTGAAGTGAATCTTGAAGAAGAGCTCATTGCTGCACTTGAGGAGCTTAGCAAGGAGCGAAGATCAAGTAAGAAAATCTGAAACTTCTTCATGAATCTGAAATTTCAGTTATTGCTTTGAAAACTGAATTAGAAGAGTATAAAAGAATGGTAGATGTCCTAGAAATACAAATCTGTACCAAAACTGAGGAAGTGATGAAACTTGAGAATGAAATCCTTGGAGCAAGGACTGAAAATATGCAAATGAAACAAAAGCTCAAGGAGTTTCAAGCTATCAATGGTACATTGAAGCTGAATGAAATTTTGAAAGTTCAAAGACCCCCTCACTTCAGATTTGGAATAGGATTTGAGAATGGAGAATCTTCTAAGGTTACACCTTCTGTAGAGACGGTGTTTGTAAAGCAAGTTACTACACCTTCCAATTCTGTGAAGCCCACACTGCCTAGAAAAGAGCCCATTCAAGTGAGAAAGGACATGAAGCCTAACCAGCCATATAAAAGATACAAATTTTATGGCTATTGTTATCATTGCAATAGGTATGGACATAGAAGGGCAGATTGTAAATTCTATGTGAGAAACAGCCCAGTTGTGAGAAGGAACCCTTTCTCAATCCTAAATAGCCACAATATTGAGTGCTATATGTGTCATAATTATGGACACATGGCTAGGGATTGTAGGCTGCCTACTGCTAAACCAATTCAGGTTGAAAAGAAACCCAAGTTAGTCAATACTTGGAGGGCAAAGAAAAGTGCAGAAAAGGCAAGGAATCTCTCATTGTGCAAACCGCTTACAATGCACAAAAGAAGACAGCACCATGGGTCCTTGATAGTGGCTGTTCGAGTCATATGACTGGTGATAAAGAAAAATTCATCAAGTTACAGCACTATGAAGGTGGTTCGGTAAAGTTTGGTAACAATGATGGTGCCAAAATTGTTGGAAAAGGTGTTGTTCAGCTGATGGCAAACAAGATCAGATCTGAAGAGGTCTTATATGTGTCTGGATTGAGACACAATCTGTTGAGTGTGAGCCAGATCTGTGATAAGGGCCACGAAATTGTTTTTACAAAGAATGGGTTTGCTATCAAGAAGAGTAGCAACGGCAAAACAGTGGCTACTGGGTCAAGGACAGCTGGAAATCTTTACACCTTGTCAGATGGAGCTGAAAAGACATGCTTATTGAGTCGGTCAGAAGAGAGTTGGTTGTGGCACAAACGCCTTGGGCATCTAAACTTTGGCAACATGTCAAAGATTTGCAATTCAAAGGCTGTTAGAGGTATGGCTACAGTTGAAAAGCCTTCAAACCCCATTTGTGACTCTTGTCAAAAGGGAAAGCAAACGAGGGGTAATGTTCAAGACGAAGGAGCATCATACGAAGAAACCTCTTGAGCTGGTACACACTGATCTCTGTGGACCGATGCGGACTCAAAGCACCAATGGAGATAAGTATTTTATGCTTTGCATTGATGATTTTACTCGCATGACATGGGTATTATTTCTTAAGCATAAACATCAAGCACTTGATCGGTTCAAGTGTTTAAAGCACAGGTTGAAAACATGCTAGGGAAGCAGATCAAGACGCTAAGGTCTGATCGTGGAGGCGAATTCACATCTGATGAATTCACTAAGTATTGTGAACATCATGGCATCCAAAGACAATACTCAGCCCCTAGAACTCCACAGCAGAATGGAGTTGTTGAGCGCAAGAACCGCACTGTGCAAGAAATGGCACGCACCATGCTGATTGAAAGTAAGATGGCTGATAAGTATTGGAAAGAGGCGATTCATACGGCTGTTTATATTCAGAATCGTTGCTTGATCAGGCCACATGAAGATAAAACACCTTATGAGCTATGGTTTGGAAGAAAAGCTACAGTCAAGCACTTCAGAGTCTTCGGTAGCAAGTGTTACATCAAGCGGCTCGAACAAAATCGGGCAAATTTGAAGAAAGAGCCGATGAAGGCATTTTTCTGGGTTACTCATCCTCTAGTAAAGCTTACAGATGCCTTAACAAAAGGACCAGAAAAATTATTGAAAGTGCTGATGTTAGAATTGATGAAAACCATGAGTCAAAGAAGGTAACTCATAATGACAGTCCAGTGTATGAGGACTCGAGTGAGATTGATGATGAAGTGGCTGAACCTGATTCTGAAAAGGCAAAAGATGATTCAGAGGATACTTCTCCTAGAAAGAAAAGTACTTGGGTAGAGCAACACCCTAAGGATCAAATCATTGGAGATCCTGAGGCCGGTGTAAAAACTAGACAAAGTGTAGTTAGCAATTACTCACTTGTGTCCACCATTGAGCCCAAGACAGTAGCTGAAGCTAGTCTAGATGAAAGCTGGTTAAAAGCTATGCATGAGGAGTTGGAGCAGATTGAGAAAAACTCCACATGGGAACTAGTCCCTAGACCTACTGATAAGAATGTGATTGGTACAAAATGGGTCTTTCGGAACAAGCTGAATGAAGATGGTCAGGTCATACGAAACAAGCAAGGTTGGTTTGTAAAGGCTATGCACAAGTTGAAGGCATAGATTTTGAAGAGACCTTTGCACCGGTGGCTCGTCTGGAAGCCATTCGTATGTTTCTTGCATTGGCTGCCTATAAACCTTCAAGGTATTTCAGATGGATGTTAAGTCAGCTTTCTTGAATGGTTTACTTGAAGAAGAGGTTCTACATTGAGCAACCTGATGGCTTTCTAATTTGCAAAATTCAGACTTAGTTTGCAAGCTGAAGAAGGCTCTATTGGACTGAAACAGGCGCCAAGGGCATGGTATGCAAGGCTGGATCTTTATCTTCGCAAGATTGGTTTTGGAACAGGACTAGTTGATAGCAATCTGTATGTCAAATCTGATTCAAGCAAACAGCTGGTGGTTATTGTTTATGTTGATGACATAATATTTGGAGCAATGATGAGAATATGTGCAGGATTTTTGCTGAAGATATGACGAAAGAATTTGAGATGTCTATGCTTGGAGAGCTAAAGTTCTTCCTAGGATTACAGTTCAGCAGCTGAAAAATGGTTATTTTTATATCTCAGATGAAATATATAAAGGAAATGCTGAAGCGTTTTAACATGGAAGACAGCAAGCCCGTGAGCACGCCAATGACAACGAACACGAAACTTAGCAAAGATGATAAGGCTTCGTCCGTTGATCACACCACCTATCGTTCTATGATAGGAAGCTTGCTTTACTTGACTGCTACAAGACCAGATCTTCTACAAGCAGTATGTATGGTGGCTCGATTTCAAGCATCACCAACTGAGACGCACCTTACAGCAGGTGAAAAGGATATTTCGA
Organism: Litsea cubeba; assembly: GCA_012931725.1. Taxonomy (NCBI): domain Eukaryota; kingdom Viridiplantae; phylum Streptophyta; class Magnoliopsida; order Laurales; family Lauraceae; genus Litsea; species Litsea cubeba. The sequence continues at coordinate 152,134,950 of CM022945.1, read as the reverse complement.
TATCTAAAAGGTACTATGGAGCTTGGAATATGGTATCCTAAAGGTAAATCCTTTACTCTGTCGCATACTCAGACGCCGATTGGGCTGGTTGCGTAGATGATCGCAAGAGTACAAGTGGTGGTGCATTCTATCTTGGTGATAGATTGGTAGCTTGGCACAGCAAGAAGCAAGACTCCGTCTCACTTTCGACAGCGGAAGCAGAATATATTGCAGCGGCAACTTGTTGTACGCAAGTGTTATGGATGCGGCAAATGCTCTCTGATTTAGGAGTTCCAACAACAGATCCTACGCCGATCCTCTGTGATAACACTAGTGCAATTCATATCTCCAAGAATCCAGTTCAGCATTCAAGGACTAAGCATGTTGCAATCCGCTATCACTTTCTCAAGGATAAAGTTGCAGATGGTGAGGTAAAGTTGGAATACGTTCCTACTACTGAGCAAGTGGCTGATATCTTCACAAAACCTTTGCCAAAGGAAGTCTTCGAGTATCTCCGAAAGAAATTAGGAGTTACTCACTCTCCTACACCTTAGGAGATGTGCCAGAAAGGGGGAGCAATGAATTCGTTGAATATCTTATTTGCTCCTAGATTGGTCCCTTTGGAATTATTGTCAAAGGGGGAGAAGATTATGCATGGAAAGGTTGATATGCATGTCATCTTGAGAAGGTTATCTGGAGATTGGTATCAAGTTATGCTGAGAAGATTATGCAAGGAAAGACTATATGCATGTTGACGTTAGTCTTATGCTAAGAAGATGGAAATATGATAGCATGAGGAAGATGGAAGATTGGAATGAAAATTGGTATCAAGATAGTGAATGAGAAGATCATGTTCCAAGGGGAGTTTATTGTTCTAAAAAGGCTCTATGATGTCAACATGTTCCAAGTGTCTGTGTTGAAGTTCCAAGTGTTGCCAACAATTCCAAAGGGGGAGATTGTTGGAATTTGAGATGCATTGAGTTGAATCTTGAAGCATTGGTGTGTTTGGTGTCTCAAGCATCAAATTGTATTGGAATTATTGTCAACACTATGTCTCAATCATGTGTTGAAAGAGTGGAATTGATAGAGCTTAAAAAGAAAAATAAGAGTTGACACAGTTCAGGAATTCAGCATTCCTGAAGCAGAGCACGCGGTCGACCGGGCTCTTCATGCGGTCGACCGAGCAAGAAGAAACCTGCAGAAAACAGATTTTGGTAGCTCTCAGTTATTTTCGTGACACAGTGTGTCTTCGGTCGACCGAGGCCCTCAGGATGTCGACCGAGCTCGATAAGTGACTATTTCCAGATAGTGTATGATGTCGACCGAGCAAAGCATGATGTCGACCGAGCACGGGATCAGAGTTGCGCAGAAACAGAAGACTTGCACGAAAATTCAGGAACTTTTTGTATTTCGTTTGGGACTCTTTCTAAACGAATTGTAGCCTATTTTGAAGACTCTTAAGGGTTGCTAAAACCTATATAAGGGCATGTTAGGCTCGTTTTTATGTACACAACAGAAAGAGAGAAAGAAGAGAGAAAAAGAGAGAGTTTGGAGAGAATAGAGTGTTGTGGCTGTGTTGCTGTTGTGGTGCTGTTGTGCTGATGTGCTGACGTTTTCTACAGCAAGTGTGGACGAATTTGAAGCCTCATGAAGATGGTATTTTCGTTCATAAGATAAGTCTCTCTTTTATGCTTTAGATTTCTATTTGTAAGGGATTGAGAGAGAGAGAATTGTAGAGGGGAAAGGGCTGTAGATCAGTTTATCTTCTTTGCTGTAATCATCAAGTTGGTGCTTGGTGTTTTGGGGTTTGGTGATCCTGTCTGTGGGTGCAGACAAATTGTAAAGGGAGTTGTAGCTTCCTAGATAGTTGGTGCTATCTGAAACCTAAGGGAGTTGGTGCTTCCTAGATAGTTGGTGCTATCTGAAACCTAAGGGAGTCGGTGCTTCCTAGATAGTTGGTGCTATCTGAATTTAAGGGTTGGTGCTCTTTGTCGTCGGTGCGACTAAATAAGATTCAGACCTGTACCGGATTGTTGTTCGGACGGGATTGAACCGTGGACGTAGCCTTTTGGTGAACCACGTAAAATCTGGTGTCAATTGTGTGGTTTGATTTGAATTGTTGTTAGCAAGGACCTGTTTAAAAGAGATCACTGATTCACCCCCCCCTCTCAGTGATCACGAGATCTAACATTTCCAGCATTACAAAACCATTAGTAAACCAGGAATTTGTTAGTTTTATGGACTCAATCCAGTAGATGATATAATAAATTGATTAATTTCTTTATTTATCAGTATATTCATGCTTTCCTTTCATGAGATGAATGGTGATTTATTATACACTTGCACATAACCAATACGAATGACATGATGGTTCATAAGATGAACCGGGGTCCACAAGTATATTAGATGTAACACATGTGTATGGATGAGATCCACATACGGGAGACATGTGTGACAAATCTTATACTTAAATATCTTCACAACCAGTGATGAGACTGGACATCTCATACTGACAAGGTTGCAGTACTTTAATCACTATGAGATAGTGTGACTTGTCTCGATCATCAGAATGGAAGATTCTGGATCATAGTGCTGGTACATTGGATGTATCGAAGGACCATGAGAAGCACCTTATAAACACTGTCTTTATTTTAAGGTCTGCTCTCATAATTCCCTAGCAATAGGCTCTCAATCCTGAGACATTAATGAACTCAAGTTTCTATCTATTCATTTGCTTTGAGTCACCAATGAGTGAGGCCAACTGTAGGTCAACACCTCGGTGATTTGGGTACATGGTAGTAGAGCTGTGGGAACATTCAATGGTCAAGATGGAATCTATCTCTAATATCCCCTTGTGCCAATTAATGGATTTATCATTGGTAAGTGCGCACCCATTCCGATTAAGAGTTAATTGGAAAGGTACCTATTGATCATTATGATTAATTGGGGCTCAAGGATAATAAGATATGGATCTATTTTGGAAGACAGGTCCAATTGATCCATGGATATTGATAGAGGGGTTCTACTTGTGGTAATGTGGAAGTTTAGGGTCTTCTATGTAATATTCCTAAGACTGGAGTTCAATTGCATTTATATAGTGGAGTTATTTGCAATTAACTGTGGGCCCGGATTACACATGAGATGTGGGGTCGCGTGTCCCAGTTGGAGCCAGCTTTCTAAGGAATCCCTAGTGGTCCCCACGCTAGCCCAATTATTAGAAAGTATCTAATTCTAGTTGAACTCTAAAAGGAAAGTTACTATTTCTAGTAGAAGTGAGACTTCTAATAGTGGTAATAGTAGACTTACTAATTTTAGTAGAAGTGAGATTTCTATTTTAATTAGAGAGGAATTGGAAAGTTACTAATCATATTGGAAGTGAGACTTCTAATTATGATATGGTAAGTTACTAATTAATGGAAGTAAGACTTCTATTGTAATTAGTAAAGAAGAGACAACTTGCAAAAGTTATAAATAAGAGGAGAGGATGCCTTGGACGTCCATGCTTGCTCCTTCCATTGGGATTCACGCCCAAGGCTCTCTAAGTGCAAGTGTTGTGCGAGCTCTTCTCCTCTTCCCTCTTCTAGTTTTCTTTCTAGTTCCTCCCTAGAGTTCCTAGTAGTTTTCTCTTGGAGATCCCACCATCTTCTTGAGAAAGGAGAATCTGATACGGGTCATAGCGTGGAAGATCAAGAGGTCTTGGAGATCCCTATTTGATTAGTGAAAGCGTTTCATCATCAAAGAAAGACGCAACTCCTCCATTAGAGCACAACCGAGCTCCAAAGGTATAATCTACTTCCTTGCATGTTGTAGATTTATTTGTAGCTTATACGTTGCTGTTTTTATCTTCTAGATAAATTGTTTTACTGATCATGATGACTGAGATTGAGGACATGGATCTTGGATTGGGTTTTATAGCCTTCTGGATAGTTGATCCCTGCGTCAAGTGGGTCAAAAGTTTTTGAAACCTATCCTAGAGGCCCACCCTATTTCCAACAATTGGTATCAGAGCCTTACCTCATCTCTTATCATGTTAGATCATGAGCTTGATCTAATCTTTACATGAGATGCGAAGAGGATAGATCAAGGGCTATGTACGGATCAGTTTTGATGGTTTTGCTTGGATAATTAGTAAGTCCATGTTTAGATAGTCACAAAAGGGTCTAACAATGATGGAATGATGGTAAGAAGCCATTGGAAATCTTCAGAAGAGTTTTGGAGATGGTTGGACACGAAATACAAAAACCCAACTTGCAGATTTCCGTCAGGCAGGTCGACCGAGCCCTCTGGCAGGTCGACCGAAGACACTGAGTCCGGTCGACCGAACCCTCTAGTAGGTCGACCGAACAGACTGACATATGAGATCTCAATTTTTATTTTTGTTTCGGGGGTGCTGCCCCGAGCCCCCGCCGGGGGCGCTGCCCCCTGGGCCCCCGCGAGCTGACCGGGCAGCTCGAACCCCGCCGGGGGACACCCCCGGACCCCCTCTGCGTAGGGGGCATGAATCATAGTGGTGGCAATATTTGGCATCCTGTCTTTCCATTATTGTTTGGTAACCCGACTTTGTGAGTTGCTTTACTAGTATGAGATACTAACATGCAGGTTATCATGTCCTCTCCATATGGCCCACAAGTCTTTTACTTTCTTTTATGGTTGAATGTTTATTTTTGGCAAGTTGTAAAGGGCATCATGGTTTCCTTGTTTTCCCGGTTTAGGGCAAGGCATGGTGAAATTCCTTATGAGCCTTTTATTTCCATTAATAGATTATCATGTAAGTCTCATCGTAGAGACATAGGAATTTATGTAATTTTCTAAATTTGTAAATTCTGGCGATGTCCGAGACTAAGAAGGAAAGTGAAGTTGGACTCCTAATCAAAAGAGTTTGAAGATTGCCAAAGGTGTTTTGGAGTTTCCCAAAGAGTTTGAGGAATTCCAAAATTTTGGAAAGTCTAGAAGTCCAAGAAGTCTATTCCGCATGGGCCATGTGGAGGAGAGGACTAGTTTCTAATTTTAGCGTTTTCTATTTATAGTTGAATGCTTTATTTAGAATGTTTCCAAATCTGATCCAAACATAGCAAGTTACTAATATTGGTCAAATCAAATTAATTTTTGGAAAGAGTTCTAATTAGTGTTGATGTCCCATGAGATGGACACATTGGTAACACTAATTTAAGAAACTGGACTTTCCTTAAAATAACTTGACTTGGAACCAATATTAAATCACATCATGAGATGATTTGATGATTCATATATTTATATATGTGGGCCCTAATACCTTAAAAGGAAATCCTCAATTTTAAAATATTAAGTGGGAGCGGGGCAATTAATCCCCATGGTTTTCCACCATAGGTCCATTGTAAGGAAAGTATTAGCCTCGCGCCACCAAGAGAGTGGCCGTTCCCCACGGAGGGATTTTATTTATCTGGTTACTAGATATGGATCTCCTATGGATAGTATTGATGAGACGTGGTGGGGGTTCACTCCCTAAGGAGGAGCTGCTCATCGCGGTTGTCATGCAATATTAGTTGGTGGGTCACACTTAACTAAAATAATGATGTAGTATCCCTAAGGATTTGCCTCATGTATTTTAGAAACCAAAGATAATCGGGAGTCATACATTATTTGGTATGAGATACCTAGATGATAGTGAATGATTGGGGATCAAGGATAATTAGTCTTAATCTTAATTTTGACGACTTTGATCCGCACCAATCTATGGGGCATTTGCACTCCCCAAGGAGGCATGCTCTAGGGGATTGGGATTCCGATGTATTCTAAATTCAGTGCTTATGAGGATTCCCATATGAATTTGGTAGAATACTAAACCCTAATGTCATTTATATTCTTCATTGAATGTATGGTTGTGTGCTTTTATTTATACAGCATGAATTCGAATACTTTCAATCCACTTGCGACCATCCTCAACCAGAACAAGTTGATGGGATCCAACTATGTAGACTGGAAAAGGAACCTGGATATTATCTTGACATCTTCAAGTTGCAAATATGTCCTTCTAATACCCCCCCCTTCCTGAGCCTGAGCCTGATGCACCACAGATTGTGAAAAACTTTTACACCAAGTGGACCAAAAACAATGAGATTGCCAGATGTTTTATTCAGGCATCCATGTCTACTGTTTTGCAAGAACAACATCAATCCTATAAGTCAGCATACGATATTATATCGAACTTAAAGGAGATGTTTGCAGACCAGGTCAGGCCTGCTAGGCAGACTGCTGTAAAAGTGCTGATGGAGACAAAGATGGCTGAGGGAACCCCAGTACAAAAACATTTGTTACAAATGAAGTTGGCATTGAATGAGTTAGATGTACTGGGGACTACGTTTGATACAGAAACGCAGATCCACATGATCATTCAATCACTACCAGACTCATTCAAACATTTCGAGATCAATTATAGTAAATTGGAAATGACCATAGCTGAGCTGTCTCGCCAGTTGGTAGTGTTTGAGGAAATCATGAAGAAAAGACCAACTGCCCTCATGACAGAAAAGTCATTTGCTAAGTCTAAACCGAAAGGCAAAGACCGGGGATAGCAAGAAGAAATCAGTCATCAAAGGTCCTAAGGTGGAGTATGGTTCCACTAGTGGTGTGGCCAAGGTCAAGGGTACGGGAACAAAAGGAAAGTGTTTCCACTGTGGTATGACAGGACATTGGAGGCGGAATTGTCCAAGATTTCTGTCAAAGGAAAAGACCTCAGGTATGATTGAGTCATTTGTTTCTGAAGTTAGTTTTACAACTAGTACTTCAGAATCTTGGTTTGTAGACTTCGGTGCAACTAATTACATCAGTAATATGTTGTAGGAGTTACAGGTAATCAGGAGGATTAATGACGGGGAAATCAGTGTTAACCTGGGATCGGAAGCCAAGGCAGATGCAGTGTCAGTAGGAGTAGTAACTTAGTTATTTTCAGATATTAAGTTGATTTTGTCAGATACATTATATGTACCGTTTTAAGACGGAATTTTAATTTCTAGTATGATGAATAAGAGTTATTCAGTTACTTTTGGTAATTAAATCGTCTTAAAGAGGAGCGGTACTCTTATATATTCTGACAAGGTAATCAATGGCTTTTATTTGTTAACTCCCACAATGTATGAGATACATGACGCTGATGCTAATAATAGACCATCATTAAAGAGGTAGTCACCTTCATCTAATCCAACAAACTTTGGCACCTAAGAGGCTAGGTCATATAAACCTAAACAGGATTGACAGGCTAGTGAAAGATGGTATCTTGCCTTCATTGGTGGTAGAATCAATGCCTATCTGCAAATCCTGTCTGGAAGGCAAAATGACCAAAAGACCCTTATTCATCTAAGGGCAGTCGAGCCAAAGATTTATTGGAGTTAGTGTTTACTGATGTGTATGGACTCATAATATTAGAGTGAGAGATTGATACGAGTATTTTATCACTTTCACCGATGATTACTCGAGATATGGATACATATACCTTATGCACCGCAAGTCCGAGATTTTTGAATAGTTCAAAGAGTTTCGAGCGGAAGCGGAAAAGCAATTAGGTAAAAGTATAAATACTCTTCGATGAGATCGATGAGGCGAATATCTCTCCGCTAAGTTATGGGATACTTATCAGTAAATGGGATTTGATCCCAGTAGTCTGCTCCTGGTTTGCCTCAACAGAGTGGAATAGTAGAAAGAAGGAACAAGACTCTTTTAAATATGATCAAGTCTATGATTAAGTTTCTACTGATAACCTATATTTTGGGATATGGAAACTGAAATATATATACTAAACCTCATTCCATCTAAGTCTATACTTGAGACTCCCAGGGAGTTATGGACAGGGCGAAAGCCTAGTCTACAACGTTTTCAGGGTTGTCTGGCACACGTGCTGAAGGATAAGACGGATTAGTTGGAATCGAAGTCGGAAGTATATATGTTTATATTCTATCCCAAAAAGGAACTAAAGGTTAGTTGCTCTATAATCCGAGAGAGCAAAAAGTGCTTCGCAGCACCAATGCGGTTTTCTGGAGGGAGATTATAAGATTAACTGGAAATCTTTAGAAATGGTTATCTTGGAAGAAATTTAAGAAAGAACAATTCCAAATCCAAGAATAACCAAACTTTAAGAAAATCCGCCATATTTGACCCAGTAGTTACACCAGTGCCTTGTCGTAGTGGGAGTATTGTCAGGACCCTTGACAAGTTCTCGGTCTAGGGAAAGTCTTACAAGGCAATCCCGTTGTAACCAGAACAAGATCCCTATAACTATGATAAAGCCGTTAATGACATAGTTTTGGGACGTTGGTTAGATGCAATGAAAGCTGAGGTGGAGTCTTTGTACTCTAATCAGGTCTGGATACTTGTGGGCTTGCCTGCCAATAGCAAACCTATTGGGTGCAAGTGAGTCTACAAAAGAAAATGAGAGCCAGATGGAAGAGTTCCATCTGGATACTCTTATCCATTGCGGTTCATCTCGGTGACGAGATTTGGCAAATGGATATCAAGACAGCATCTCACGATGGGAATCTTGAGGAAAACATCTATATGATGTAACCAGATGGTTCTATAGCTAATAACCAAGTGCGAAGAGTTTGCAGGCTGCATAAGTCCATTTATGGATTCATGCAGATATCCCGAAACAGGAACATCCGTATTGACTAAAGCAAATCAAGTCACTTGATTTTTATCAGAATCCGGATAAGTCATGTGTAAATGAAAAGTCAAGAACGCAAGGTAGTTTTTTCTGATATAATATGTCGACGACATCCTTCTCCTCTGGAGTGACATAGGGATATCGTCAACAGTAAAAGTTTTGGTTGGCTAAGACTTTTGATAATAAAAGACTTTGGAAAAGCCAGGTACATCCTAGGAATCAATTTCCGTTGAGACCGGAAAAATAGGATGATAAGGCTTATCCCAATGATGTGTACATAGATAAGGTTCTGGTACGGTAACCTATGCTTTGTACTAGACCGGATATCTATCACGCAGTACGCCTAGTCAGCAGATATAAAGTCTAGCCCAGGTCCTTATCATTGACTGCTGTACGATGTGTTCTCGAATACTTGAGAAGGACTAGAGATCACATGTTGAGTTATAGCAGTGATGAGTTGATTCCAGTCGGTTACATAGATACTGACTTCTAGTCAGATCAGGATTCCAGGAAATCAACTTCTGGGTATGTGTTTATGCTGTAATTACTTGAGAAGCAATTACGGAAGCAGATTGACTCAAAAGATTCCTTATGGAACTTGGAGTGGTATTTTTGGCAGGACAGCCGATCACAGTTTACTGTGATGACAGTAGGGCAGTCATTAAGTCCAAATAACCCAAGAGCCAAAAAGTATGTACAGAGGAAGTTATACATGGTCAGATAGATTGTGCAAAGAGGTGATGTACGATCACCAAGATAGCCTCTGCAGACAATCTAGTAGATCCATTTACTAAGCCTTTGACAACTAAAGTCTTTGAGCTATATGAAAAGGGATGTGCATGAGATGCAACTCTAACTGGCATTGAGCCCAAGTGGGAGATTGTTAGTTTTATGGACTCAATCCAGTAGATGATATAATAAATTGATTAATTTCTTTATTTATCAGTATATTCATGCTTTCCTTTCATGAGATGAATGGTGATTTATTATACACTTGCACATAACCAATACGAATGACATGATGGTTCATAAGATGAACCGGGGTCTACAAGTATATTAGATGTAACACATGTGTATGGATGAGATCCACATACGGGAGACATGTGTGACAAATCTTATACTTAAATATCTTCACAACCAGTGATGAGATTGGACATCTCATACTGACAAGGTTGCAGTACTTTGATCACTATGAGATAGTGTGACTTGTCTCGATCATCAGAATGGAAGATTCTGGATCATAGTGCTGGTACATTGGATGTATCGAAGGACCATGAGAAGCACCTTATAAACACTGTCTTTATTTTAAGGTCTGCTCTCATAATTCCCTAGCAATAGGCTCTCAATCCTGAGACATTAATGAACTCAAGTTTCTATCTATTCATTTGCTTTGAGTCACCAATGAGTGAGGCCAACTGTAGGTCAACACCTCGGTGATTTGGGTACATGGTAGTAGAGCTGTGGGAACATTCAATGGTCAAGATGGAATCTATCTCTAATATCCCCTTGTGCCAATTAATGGATTTATCATTGGTAAGTGCGCACCCATTCCGATTAAGAGTTAATTGGAAAGGTACCTATTGATCATTATGATTAATTGGGGCTCAAGGATAATAAGATATGGATCTATTTTGGAAGACAGGTCCAATTGATCCATGGATATTGATAGAGGGGTCTACTTGTGGTAATGTGGAAGTTTAGGGTCTTCTATGTAATATTCCTAAGACTGGAGTTCAATTGCATTTATATAGTGGAGTTATTTGCAATTAACTGTGGGCCCGGATTACACATGAGATGTGGGGTCGCGTGTCCCAGTTGGAGCCAGCTTTCTAAGGAATCCCTAGTGGTCCCCACGCTAGCCCAATTATTAGAAAGTATCTAATTCTAGTTGAACTCTAAAAGGAAAGTTACTATTTCTAGTAGAAGTGAGACTTCTAATAGTGGTAATAGTAGACTTACTAATTTTAGTAGAAGTGAGATTTCTATTTTAATTAGAGAGGAATTGGAAAGTTACTAATCATATTTGAAGTGAGACTTCTAATTATGATATGGTAAGTTACTAATTAATGGAAGTAAGACTTCTATTGTAATTAGTAAAGAAGAGACAACTTGCAAAAGTTATAAATAAGAGGAGAGGATGCCTTGGACGTCCATGCTTGCTCCTTCCATTGGGATTCACGCCCAAGGCTCTCTAAGTGCAAGTGTTGCGCGAGCTCTTCTCCTCTTCCCTCTTCTAGTTTTCTTTCTAGTTCCTCCCTAGAGTTCCTAGTAGTTTTCTCTTGGAGATCCCACCATCTTCTTGAGAAAGGAGAATCTGATACGGGTCATAGCGTGGAAGATCAAGAGGTCTTGGAGATCCCTATTTGATTAGTGAAAGCGTTTCATCATCAAAGAAAGACGCAACTCCTCCATTAGAGCACAACCGAGCTCCAAAGGTATAATCTACTTCCTTGCATGTTGTAGATTTATTTGTAGCTTATACGTTGCTGTTTTTATCTTCTAGATAAATTGTTTTACTGATCATGATGACTGAGATTGAGGACATGGATCTTGGATTGGGTTTTATAGCCTTCTGGATAGTTGATCCCTGCGTCAAGTGGGTCAAAAGTTTTTGAAACCTATCCTAGAGGCCCACCCTATTTCCAACAGAATTTTCATTCTAATACAAATAAAATCATATAGAAAGACTGAACATAATTCCAATGCTAGAAAACTTCTGGAAAATAGATTTTTCATGGCTAAGTTAATCATTCAAATGAATCAATATTTCAAGTCATAACTTATAAATAAAATAAGATTCAAATGCATGCACTCCAACAATTTATTCACTTGCCTCTGCTCCAAAAAGGCCCTAGAAATTTCTCCAAGAACACTCCTCCCACAGCTCAACCTCCAAGCTACAAAAATCCATGGAAAAACCATCTCAAAAGAAATCCCAGATTTTGAAATAAAAGGGGTTCTCCAAGAACCTCCTTGCATGCATGATAAAGGGACTCTAAAAGATCACACAAAACCAAGGTTGCAAGAGGGTAGCCATTGCCTACCTCTAGAGGTTCCAAACAAGAAGAGAGGCTTGGAGAAGAAGGTGGTTCCAGCACAAATCCCTTGAAAACAGCACCAATAGGAAGCCAAGAGGAAGGATAAGAGATTGGTGAAGTCAAATCTCTCTCTTGGGTTGAGAATCCATGACATGCAAGAGAAGAAATGGCTGGAAGAAGGGAAAAGAAGAGCACCCTTTCTCTCTCAGGTTCAACTGTAGCAGGGAAAATGGGAATGCTGGAGAGAACACACGTTGGTTTATGTATGAGTTAAGTGGATCATGGGCCCTATTGGCCCCAAAACTTCACATGGCTGGATCTATCATTTGTGTGTCCCAAATGAGATCGACGAAGAAGATAAAGTTGATCGTCGAAATATCTAGTTTCCAAAAAGTATATTTTCCTCATGATTTGTAAATTTCAAAATTCATGCACAGATTTGGTGTGAAAGGTCATTTTTGACATTTTTCTCGAAAAACGCGACTTCTGAGTTTCAAATTCAAACGGACAAAACATAAAAATTGTTGAGATCAATAAAAAAATCAAAAGGAGTAAAAATCAAAAATTTTTGAAATAAAGAATAAATTCCCACACAAACACTAATCACAAGGGTCAACCCGGGCCGGGTCAATCCAAATTCAACGACTCTCAAAATTCTTCAAAGCTATGAAAAATCTAACCAAACTCACAAACGAAGCCAAACCAACTCTAATCTCACTCAAAAAGCTAATCCATAACTAAAACAATAGTAAACACAAGGATTAGGGGTCGGGGTCTTACATCCTCCCCCCCTTAGAACATTTGGTCCTTCAAATGAACTAAACAAAATCAAAATTGAAAACTCAAAAGACCGCTCAGACGCAGTCTTCCAGGATCATCTGAATCCATCAGTCATCCCCTTCCTTAGCCATCACCCCAAAGACTGACACCCTATGCCGACCTCGGCAAAAGTGATACCCCCTGATTAAACTTGGCAGTGAGATGCACCTGCAAACAACATACCTGATTCGGTTGAAGGCTTGACACAGTCCCACACAGCTACTCAACAACATGCTCATCTGACAAAACCGATGTTTAGAAATTCCTTTAGTCATCCTTTGGTGGTCATCTGGCGTTCTTGTACTGGATCAATTCTTTTACTTGCCTTGTCAATCACTGTCGGTCCAAGAAACTGTAAGTTCTCTCCTTCTATTACCCTGGGATTCTGTGCCTTAGGTCATACAAAGCTGCACGCGATGATACTGACACTTGCATGAAGTTGTGGTTGCAGACAAGCTCGCATCGAAGTAATCTCCATCCCGGAAAAATCTTGGAATTCCATATACCTGTTCTTACTGTACCATTCAGATTCTGGTTCAACCCTTCTATTTAGTCTTGTCTTCGAAGAATCGGCGAAACTGAGGTGCTACCAAGTGCTAGTCTCGTCAATCAAAGGGTTGGGTGGTCCTCTAGACATATCATCAATCCTTCCCTGTTCTAAAATAACAAACTCCAAAATTTTGTAGGTATCCTGCCTCTGACTTGGTCTGCTACAACCCAAATGCTACACTGCTACAAACCATATGCTACGATGTTCTGTGTGTCAAAACTTCGCATGGCTTGCCTCTTTCAGATTTCACTCTTCAGGTTTTCGACCCTCGACAAGTATAACCGATCTTAGGAATCCAATATGTGTTTACAATTCTAAAGTCCAATCTTTCTTCGTTGTACTCAAAAGCATGCTCGCTCTGATTCTATCTGCTTGTTGCTCTTAATCTTCTGCCTGATAATATGTTATCAACAAAGATATACTTGCAAACCTGGCATCATTCCGTGAAAATCTGAAATTTTTAATCCAAGTCTAGAGACAACTCTGCCACTTCCTGTTTGTCCTCCAGGGTTCACGAAAATAATCGAATCCTTGCTCGATGCGTGGGTAAAGTAATTTTTCTTGGATGGTGCTTGACTGTAATTTCACAATCCGGAGTCTGCTCAATCTGATGCCTTTGTCTCATGCTCTACCTTTTCTGCAAGAACGATTATCTCATCCACATCTAAGTGTCCCGTCGTGAGTTCTGTTCATTGCCTCATAAAACTGAATTTATTTCCAACTTTCTTCCATGCAGTTAATGTACCACCATCCATAGAGTAAACAAAACTGCAACGAACTTGTGACGCTTCTTCAGCTTGCATCTACATACTGTCCAATCCAATAACCGTTAAGTCGGTAAAAATCCGTAAAATTAATCTCCTCTATCCTGCTATCAAGTCAGGCTCTTTTATGCATAATACTTCTTCTTCTACTGCTGAAAATTGACCTTGAATGCACTTAACCATCCACTTGGCACCTTCTGCTGAGTCAACTGCACCGGCGTAGCTTAAGTTACGAAAGTTCTCAACCAAATCTATGACAAAGGCTCTTTGAATTCGAGAAATTCCTAAGTTTCTGGCACTAGCTTCTAGCCTTACTAACTAAAAATTACCCCACCCTTCATAAAATCAACAATCAATACAACTTCTGCAGTCCTTCGTCTAAGAAAAATGGTCCAAGTTCACCCCAAAAATCCACAGTTACTTACCTTGGTATGCTGCATGAAGATCCTTGATTAGTTGAAAAGGGGTCTTCAAGTACTACTTATGCTCTTCTCTAGCAAACAAATGCACACAACTTCTCTCACTAACCACATTGGTGATGCTGAAAGACTGAAAATATCGAAGTCCTTCGAAAACAACACGCTAAGCCCACAAAGTTCTCAATCACTGACGCGAACCTCTCAGTCTTTGGTGTAAACGCAAGCGAAAAACACTAAATGTGGGCATGGAGACTTTAAATTCTCCCCCACTAAAGCAGAATTTGGTCCTCCAAATTCCCTAACAACAAGAACAAGAAGAAGAGACAAGGAGAGTCTCCCCCACTAAAAGAAAAGCAAACCTGAACTCAAAGAAACAAAAACTAGATAAAACAAAACCATTCGCTCTAACGAGTCCTCACCACATGTCTTAATGTCTCTAGAGTGTTTTATTTCCTATAAACTTACCCACTCTGATACTAGTCTGTCACGCCCCAAAACCAGGACCCTGCAGCTATCCGAACTCGGGGAGCGTGAATTTGGGGTTAATTAAAATTTTTGCTTTCCCCAAAATCCGCGTGTGTGAGGATTACAAAATTCCACACAGCATGAATATTTCACGGGAGCTGACGTGGCGTTTCGACTCGGAGCCCATGGCCATCGGATTCCGTATTGCACTCAACCGCTAACATAAAGCCATCAAATCAAGGCTCATAATCAGACTGAAACAAATCAAGAATCATAAAATGTTGAGCTGACAGTAACAGGACAATTCATTTCCCACATATGTTCAAGTTACAAATTATAGAAGTATATTCATAAAAATCACAAAGGAAAAGGCTAATAAAAGCCATCCAAAATTAACCAACTAAACAAGATGCCACCCCAAATTCATGTGACGAACTCGGTGCCAAACTCGACGACTAAATGACATCGTCAACACAACAAACCTACCAAAAGAATAGATTTTCCCCGACGATTATTTGACTTTTGCCAACATTTTTTTTCGTCGGCAAAAGAATTTTAATTTTTTTTAATTTTTCCTTTTTACTTTTGCCGACGTTTTTTTTTTCGTCGGCAAAAGAATTTTTAATTTTCCCTTTTTACTTTTGCCGACGTTAAAATTAGAATTATTTTGCCGATGTTTTTTTTCGTCGGCAAAAGAATTCTAATTATTTTTTATTTTTGCCGACGTGAAAATTAGAATTCTTTTACCGACATTTTTTTTGTCGGCAAAAGAATTCCATTTTTTTTTATTTTTCCTTTTTACTTTTGCCGACGTTTTTTTTCGTCGACAAAAGAATTTTTTTTTTTTTAGTTTTTCCTTTTAACTTTTGCCGACGTTTTTTTTCGTCGGCAAAAGAATTTTATTGTTTTTTTAATTTTTCCTTTTTACTTTTGCCGACGTTTTTTTTCGTCGACAAAAGAATTTTATTTTTTTTATTTTTCCTTTTTACTTTTTCTGACGTTTGTTTTCTTCGGCAAAAGAAATTTTTTTTTTCCTTTTTACTTTTCCATTATTATTTTCCTGTAAACCTGTTCATACACATGTATCAAAAATAAACCTGTTCTTACACCTATATTCAACATAAAAAAATGCAATGAAACAAAAGTTACTAAATAAACAAACAACCATCTCCATTTTTCACTAAATCATTCATCTCATTAAACAAATTTTACAATCAATAATGATACAGTCTCATATAAATGTCCAATATACATATATAAACAAATAAACCGAAAGAAGTCCAACACCCCCACAAGTTTGCAACTGACCCCAAAGCGTCCATCAATCTGCAATGACAAAAATAACATTAAACTCTTTTCAATGAATTAAGTTATAAATGAAACATAAACATGTATATATATAAAAATTTTCTTACATTTTTTTGCAAACTTTTTTCCAGCTTAAGTGTTGACAAAAAGGCGGCTTTTGCGTCTAATTTGTTAACCAGAAGTCCGATTCACTAACCGTCAATTCCAACAAGTTACTTTCACATTGAACAAGGTACCCGTGCTGATTTCTGGACTGTTCGATGGCCGTTTCCCGTTTTAGACCTACGACGGCCTACTTTCGAGACTAAGTGTTCAAAATTAAACATTTTTAGGTCTAATTCTCTAACCGTGGGTCCTATTTGCGAACCATCAGTTCCTACAAGTTACTCCACCCTCGAGCGAAGTGTTCGTACCGGTTTTTGATTTTTGCCGCTGCCGTTTCCCGTTCCGGGCCCCCGGCGGGCCGTTTTCAAGCCCAAGTGTTGGAAAATCCCATGTTTCAGTCGTAATTCTCTAACCGGGAGTCATATTTCCGAACCGTCAGTTCCTACAAGTTACTCTACCCTCGAGCGAAGTACTCGAGCCGGTTTCAGAGTTTTCCCGCGGCCGTTTCCCATTCCGGACCCCCCGACGGGCCGTTTTCGAGCCTTAGTGATGGAAAATCATATGTTTCGGTCGTAATTTTCTAACCAGGAGTCCTATTTGTGAACCGTCAGTTCCTACAAGTTACTCTCCCTCGAGCGAAGTGTTCGTACCAGTTTCGGGATTTTCCCGCTGCAGTTTCCCATTCCGTTTCCCATTCCGGACCCCCGACAGGCCGTTTTCGAGCCTAAGTGATGGAAAATCATATGTTTCGATCGTAATTTTCTAACCGGGAGTCATATTTGTGAACCGTCAGTTCCTACAAGTTACTCTCCCTCGAGCGAAGTGTTCGTACCAGTTTCGGAATTTTTCCGCTGCAGTTTCCCATTCCGGACCCCCGGCGGGCCGTTTTTGAGCCTACATGATGGAAAATCATATGTTTCGGTCGTAATTTTCTAACCGAGAGCCCTATTTGCAAACCGTCAGTTCCTACAAGTTACTCTACCCTCAAGCGAAGTGCTCGTGCTAGTTTTGAAATTTTCCCGCTGCTGTTTTCCGTTTCGTACCCCCAACGGGCCGTTTTTTATCCTAAGTGATGGAAAATCATATGTTTCGGTCGTACTTTTCTAGCCGGAAGTCCTATTTGCGAACAGCCAGTTCCTACAAGTTACTCTACCCTCGAGCGAAGCGCTCGTGCAGGTTTCAGAATATTCTCGTGGCCGTTTCCTGTTCCGCACCCCCGGCGTGCCTTTTTCGAGCCTAAGTGATGGAAAATCATATGCATCGGTCGTAATTTTCTAACCGGGATTCCTATTTGTGAACCGTCAGTTCCTACAAGTTACTCTACCCTCGAGCAAAGCGCTCGTGCCGGTTTCGGGATTTTCCTGCTGCCGTTTCCCGTTCCGGACCCGCGGCGGGCCGTTTTCGAGCCTAAGTGATGGAAAATCATATGTTTCGGTCGTAATTTTCTAACTGGGAGCCCTATTTGCGAACCGTCAGTTCCTACAAGTTACTCTACCCTCTTGCGAAGTGCTCGCGCCGGTTTTGGAATTTTCCCGGGGCCGTTTCCCGTTCCAGACCCCCGGCGGGCCGTTTTTAAGCCTAAGTGATGGAAAATCATATGTTTCGGTCGTAATTTTCTAACCGGGAGTCTTATTTGCAAACCGTCAGTTCGTACAAGTTACTCTACCCTCGAGCGAAGTACTCATGCCGGTTTCGGAATTTTTCCGAGGCCGTTTCCCGTTCCGGACCCCCGGGGGGCCGTTTTCGAGCCTAAGTGTTGGAAAATACCATATTTCGCACGTAATTCTCTAACCGGAAGCCCTATTTGCGAACCGTCAGATCCTACAAGTTACTCTCCCTCGAGCGAAATGCTCGTGCCGGTTTCGGATTTTTCCCGCTGCCGTTTCCCATTCCGGACCCCCGGCGGGCCGTTTTCGAGCCTAAGTGTTGAAAAATCTCATGTTTCGCACATAATTTTCTAACCGGGAGCCCTATTTGCGAACCGTCAGATCCTACAAGTTACTCTACCCTCTAGCGAAGTGCTCGTACCGGTTTCAAAATTTTCCCGCGACCGTTTTCCGTTCCCCCCGGCGGGCCGATTTCGAGCCTAAGTGATGGAAAATCATATGTTTCGGTCGTAATTTTCTAACCGTGAGTCTTATTTGCGAACCGTCCATTCCTACAAGTTACTCCACCCTCGAGCGAAGTGATCGTCTCGATTTTTATTTATCCCGCTGCCGTTCCCCGTTCTGGGCACATGGCGGGCCGTTTTCGAGCCTAAGTGTTGGAAAATCTCATGTTTCGGTCGTAATTCTCTAATCGGGAGTCCTATTTCCGAACCGTCAGTTCCTACAAGTTACTCTACCCTCGAGCGAAGTGCTCGTGCCGGTTTCGGAATTTTTCCGCGGCCGTTTCCCGTTCCGGACCCCCGGCGGGCCGTTTTCGAGCCTAAGTGATGGAAAATCATATGTTTCGGTCGTAATTTTCTAACCGTAAGTCTTATTTGCGAACCGTCCGTTCCTACAAGTTACTCCACCCTCGAGCAAAGTGATCGTCCCGGTTTTTTATTTATCCCGCTGCCATTCCCCGTTCTGGGCCCATGGCGGGCCGTTTTCGAGCCTTAGTGTTGGAAAATCCCATGTTTTGGTCGTAATTCTCTAATCGGGAGTCCTATTTCCAAACCGTCAGTTCCTACAAGCTACTCTATCCTCGAGCGAAGTGCTCGTGCCGGTTTCGGAATTTTCCCACGGCCGTTTCCCGTTCTGAACACCCGGCGGGCCATTTTCGAGCCTAAGTGATGGAAAATCATATGTTTATGTCGTAATTTTCTAACCGGGAGCCCTATTTGCGAACCGTCAGATCCTACAAGCTACTCTACCCTCGAGCGAAGTGCTCGTACAAGTTTCAAAATTTTTCCGCTGCCGTTTCCCATTCCGGACCCCCGACGGGCCGTTTTCGAGCCTAAGTGTTGGAAAATCCCATGTTTCGTACGTAATTCTCTAACCGGGAGCCCTATTTGCGAACCGTCAATCCTATAAGTTACTCTACCCTCCAGCGAAGTGCTCGTACCGGTTTGGAAATTTTCCCATGGCCGTTTCCCGTTCCAGACCCCCGGCAGGCCGTTTTCGAGCCTAAGTGATGGAAAATCATATGTTTCAGTCGTAATTTTCTAACCGTGAGTCTTATTTGCGAACCGTTAGTTCGTACAAGTTACTCCACCCTCGAGCGAAGTGATCGTACCGATTTTTAATTTTTCCCGCTGCCGTTCCCCGTTCCGGGCCCCGGCGGGCCGTTTTCGAGCCTGAGTGTTGGAAAATCCCATGTTTCGGTCGTAATTCTCTAATCGGGAGTCCTATTTTCGAACCGTCAGTTCCTACAAGTTACTCTACCCTCGAGCGAAGTGCTCGTGCCACTTTCGGAATTTTCCCGCGGCCGTTTCCAGTTCCGGACCCCCGACGGACCGTTTTCGAGCCTAAGTGATGGAAAATCATATGCTTCGGTCGTAATTTTCTAACCGAGAGTCCTATTTGCGAACCATCAGTTCTTACAAGTTACTCTACCCTCGAGCGAAGCGCTCGTGCCGATTTCGGAATTTTCCCGCTGCCGTTTCCTATTCCGGACCCCCGGCAGGCCGTTTTCAAGCCCAAGTGATGGAAAATCATATGTTTCGGTCGCAATTTTCTAACCGTGAGTCCTATTTGCGAACCGTCAGTTCCTACAAGTTACTCCACCCTCGAGCGAAGTGTTCGTACCGGTTTTTGATTTTTTCCGCTGCCGTTCCCCGTTTCGGGCCCCCGGCGGGCCATTTTCGAGCCTAAGTGTTGGAAAATCCCATGTTTCGGTCGTAATTCTCTAATCGGGAGTCCTATTTGCAAACCGTCAGTTCCTACAAGTTACTCTACCCTCGAGCGAAGTGCTCGTGCCGGTTTCGAAATTTTTCCACGGACATTTCCCGTTCCGGACCCCCGACGGGCCGATTTTTAGCCTAAGTGATGGAAAATCATATGTTTCAGTCGTAATTTTCTAACCGGGAGTCCTATTTGCAAACCGTCAGTTCCTACAAATTACTCTACCCTCGAGCGAAGCGCTCGTGCCAGTTTCAGAATTTTTCCGCTGCCGTTTCCTGTTCCGGACCCTCGGCCGGCCGTTTTCAATCCTAAGTGATGGAAAATCATATGTTTCGGTCGTAATTTTCTAACCGTGAGTCCTATTTGCGAACCGTCAGTTCCTACAAGTTACTCTACTTACATCATTTTCATTAAGTTCATCATACGACTTCAATTTCAGAGATAGAATTATAATGGTAAAATTTCAGTTAGCGAAATACCTCTAGCAGAACTGACTTACAACAATGAATCATAACTTCTTTCTGTTTTATGGAGTAGAGCGAACAGAGTGCATGACTATCACTAAATGGAAATCACAAACAGACTTTGAAGAATGCCACCTGTCGGGAAGTTTGGCAGTATCAATAGAAGGTAAAAGTTTTATCAAAGTGTTGTTGTTCTTCTGGAGACAAGTTTCTGGCAAACTTCCCAAAGCAAACAACATCCTGCACAATTTAAATTGGAACCATCTGAGCTACATAATAACAAAGCAAGGGAAAAAAATGCAAATGCACATTCACCCAAAGGCATAGAAGCAAGCATAGAAACAGCTGTGCACACGGCCTGAAACATAAGAACCGTATAAAATAGAATAACATGATGAGAAAAAGAAATTTTCTATATGCTACCTGTACTACTTTAGAGGTCAGGGCCAAAAGGAAGAAGAAACGAATCAGCAAGAGCATTTATTTTATGTTTGCATTTTCTTTGGGAAGAGAAGTGGGGAAGCGGGTGGTTACATATCAGTTCCGGAAGAATATGATCAGTACAGGCACCACCTGAGTAACAAAAACTGACTTGATATGTTAGAAACAACAGCAGCCATCAACTTTTAAATTCAAAAGCAAACAAGTGAATGTGTTCTAGAACAAGCAGAAGCCAGGTAAGAAACATATCAGCATCCTGGAACAAAATTAAATTGACAGCAATAAATGAATAGAATGCATGCATCTTCTTCTTGGGGCTATTCTGATTGAACTCTTCACCAATTTCAAGTGCAGGTTCCTGAAGATCATCTTGCATAACCTGAACTGCATTGGCATTAGAGCTCAAGTTTCCTTGAGCATTGTTTGGAGCCAATGGCATGACCTGTTAGATAAAAGAATTGAGTTAAAAAAGTGGGCAAGACAGCTGTCATCAATGTTTTACATCACAGAATTCAAACATAATGTGTTTTTTGCAAAAGACATAATCTTAGAAAAATCAGTAATAGCATATTTATTGACCATCCAAAACAATGAATGAATTGAAAGGAGAAGAAAAAAAACAAAAAAAAGGACCCCAAAATTTGTCAGGATTTTTTAGTTCATCCCATGATCCATTTGAGCACATCACTGAAACGCTGAAATATAAACGCACATAGAAGTCCATTGAGGGCATAGGCAAACAAAGAAGAGATTCTTTAGCAAACAACAGACCTCATAATTGTCATTTAAACAAGCATGGTAATATTAAGTAAATGATAAATAAGTATTTTTAGCCCATTAGTAGAGTGACATGTCATCGATTTCCACCTAGATTCACCACATAAGGTACATTCATTAGTATTCTCATATTCCTTCACACTGCCCAATTTGCACACCTACTTTCAATTTACACTCCTTTGACTCCATTCCCTTCTTTGTTCACTAGAAACAATCCTCTCTCTCACAGTATGTATACATACTATTATTTTTAGTGTCACAGCTCCATGACAACCCATGCACGCTTGGTGCTATCATCTTCCACATGATCTCTACGTTGGAACTCATGAAAGGTGGCATTCAATAATCCCCACACGAGCCATGAAAATTTTAAAGATAGAAATATATTCTATGCTACTATCTCTTTGAATCCCCCACAGGGGCACTCAATTATTCCATTGCTACTGACAAAAATTCACCTTCACAAGAAATTGACTAACAAAACTTTAAGTTAGTGGGGGGTCTTTATTATAAATTAAGAAAATGGGTCAAGAGCTCTAACCTCTCTTCTATCTTTGCCCAACATAATTTTAAATTAATTGCAGTGAGTCCAACCATTAGATTAAGTGACATTGGACCCATCGTGACGTAATCACCCACCAGTAAGAGAGGTTGACACCTAATGAATTGAGATGATGGCTCCACATGTAAGGATTTGACCTTATTAGGCTTGAATCATGAATTTTTTTTATACATTTATGTACATAGTGAATGGGAAAGGTGAGACCTAAACCATTTTTATACGAAATCGCATCAAAATGCCATCAAAAAATAGATCTTAGAAAAAAAAACAAAAAAAATTCAAAAATCAATTCCTTCCATGGTATTCTGAATCATCAATCCCTTGAGTTTTCACCCCAGAGGCACATCTCATGGTTCCATTCTGATCAGCATCAACCTCATTGATCAGAGAGTCAAGCTCAAGACAACCTGTATGACCCAACTTTCACTACTGATTTTGTCTATTCTTTCAAACTTATCCAAAATTTAAAAAGTAAATAAAACAAGTACTTTTAAAATTTCAAATAACTCATTGACTGTTGAGTTTAAAAAAAAAAAACTTGACAGATAGTGTTCAGTACTAATAAAAAAAAAATCAGTCTGTTGGGTCATTTGCCCACCCCAAGACGGTGAAACACCATCCTTTTGGTGGCAGTTAACATTCCAAACAGTTTTAACCAAGATATTTGAGTCAAGAGAGAATATTCAAAAAGGAGCAAATATTTTATATAAAAGGCGCCAATATTTTAGCATTGCAATTAGAGTGTCAAAAGTTATTCTGAAGGTCATGTGACTCAAACCTGTAATCTCATGGTTGAGGCAATGAGACTTCCAACTATGCTAGGACTCTTGTCAAAGTGAAATTCATATTCTCAAGTTTCTTTCAAGGTGGAACTTCAGATCGGTGATTCTTTTTATAATAAAAACCAATATAATAACAGTTGCATCAAACATCAAGAAATAGATGAAAACAGTATTATATATCCAGTACTAAGTCTTCATCAACTAAACAAAACTCAGCATTGCATTGAGGCACATTATGTAATAAATGGCATTTTAAACACTGATCTTGATAAGCCACTATTGATTCCATGTCTCTCGCCACCTTATACATGAATAAGTGATTGGTAGATCAACATCAACACTACCATGAATCAGACTTGGTGAAAACCATTCCAATTAAGCAATTGATTGTTCATATACCGCTTTAAAGAATGACCCATAACAGTCACTGATCCTGGTCCAAAATCATAAGGCTAAATCCAGCAGGGAAGCAAACATTCAATCTAAATAAATAAATAAAAAGAAATCCTTCATAATCAAAACTGATGACCTTAACTGAAAAGTATAACAACTTTCAATCTATTAACCCAAACAAATACAATAAGATAACTAAAAGTTCCAACCATAGTCATCATGGGTGTGCCTAGATAAAAGGTGCAGGCACTAAGGACTAATGCACAAATACCACCCGTATGGTCAGTGCACAGAGAAAGCTGCATACTTTTTTTTTTTTGGGGTATAAAGCTGCACACTTAATTGTGCACCTAATTGTCACAGGCATGTCTAGGTGCAAGGCACAAACACCAAGCATTAAAATGGCTATATCATCCTCCAGGTGCAACCTCATTTGGCAATTATGCCCAAAAGAAAAACACAAGTAAAATGAAAAAAAAAAAGTTCTTGTGGGATAACCTCATAAAGGATAAAATTCACATGGTACTCAAAAGAATTAAACCAAAAGAACCAAAAGAAAACCTTACTTGGGTTGGGCTTATTCGAGGTGATAAGGCTCAGGCCTGGATTCTAAACCAGCAAAGAATCATTGTTGGGCGCAGGTTTGAATCTTAGGCACTTAAATTCAACCTGAGTACCAGGCTTACATAAAAACATAGTACACTTGCCATTTAATACATTGAACAGACACTGTATTATTATTATATAGCATGTACATTTTCTAAATTTTAAACTCTTTCAAAAAAAAAAAAAAAAAAACATACAAACAAACAAACAAAATCTAGAATTTCATGTTCAACAATCTAACAATCCTGAATACTATTCCCCAAATATGCATTAATTCACAATATCAGGGGCCGTTTTGTCACAACAGGACAACATAGGGTGTTCCATGCAAAAGAATAAGCATATTTGTGAACCGTCATAACATAATCAACAAAAGAATAAGCATATCGGTTTTATAACACACTTTATATTGACAAAGAAAAATAAGGAGAAATCCTCACCTCTATCCCTAGCCGAGTCACAGAAGCAACCTCCCTGGCTATGGACATTGTAACCTACAAGAAAATGAAACAATATTGTTATGGATATAGACTACAAGAAATCTCTGTATTTCAATTGGATCCTTGAAACTCTGTTTTACCTATGCATAATAGACTCATTTGACAAGTAGCATAATCGACACATTTGACTAGCGCTAAATTTAAGTTTATCTATAATAAAATAGTCCTCATCTAATGAGATGACCTTGTTGAAATTGAGATGAGTTTCTGAAGACATTCATCATCATCATCATTTATAATCTAAATGTCTTGTGTATTTGATGGGGCCAAACCAATATTCCTAAGGTCAAGGTTCTAACTCCAAAATGTGCATAAAAAAAAAAAAAAAAAAAAAAAACCAGCACAGTTTTATTAGCCTTTAATTTTAACCATCCACTTTTTATCAACCACATGATTTGAGATTGAGATTATTCTCGTTATATTTTAATTTCTTTATATATCTAAACTGATAAGTGTGCAAAAGGATTACACTTGGCACCCACTTGCAAAGAAGCAGATATCAATATCACAATAATATATGGAAAATAAATCAAGATAATTTCGGGTTTGCGTTTTATTGGGATATTGTTAAAATAAAAAATAAATTCTCATAAATGATTGCAATGGGCCTGTTTGTTTGCATGAATTGAATTTCTAGAGGTAGCTGATAGAAATGATCTCTGGGAATCCTATAGAGTATCTCATTGATTGAAAGACCATATGTTGAATCCATTTGATTTCTCATGAACTAAAGTAACAGAGGTTGAAACGTATCTGCAAGCAGAAACAATGAGAATCCAACTTTACAAGAACTAAACTAACCCCTACAAAACATGCATACCAAAAAGTACCAGTGATAAGCATTGGAGCTATACCTTCCAGTAGGATCCCATTCAATGTCAGTTGCCATAAAATGCTCACCAGTCGCCATTGTCTCCAGCTGATCAACATTGTAAAACTCTAGCTGTCCATTGAAACCCTTCAACCCTGCAAGACATTCCGGTCCATGTATTTTTAAATAATTATTAATTACCAAAATTAGGCTTAACTCACTTGAAAAGCGACTAGAGTTAACCTGTTCCAGGGGGCACTTTTGAGTAGAGTTTCTGAATCATTGTAGCTTGTGCACTGTCTTGCCAACTCTCAATGTGACTTCCTAGCTTTATGAGATAAGGAGAACTTTATGAGATAAGGACATCATGGCACTACAATTGTTCTAATTCATCAACAATGCCCATAATGAAATTGCCATAGATTATTAAGTGTTCATCTATTATCACCATTCAATAGAGCTTCAATGTCATTAGGCAAGAATCTACTCATTAACAGCAATTACTCCAAGGAAAAAATTCATTGAGGTCTACATGATTCTCAAACTGAAAAAATGCATACTATAGAGGGCCTTGATTTGTTATAGATGCACGAAGAGATTGGTGAATGTGTGTGTGTGTGTGTGTGTGTGTGTGTGTGTGTGAGAGAGAGAGAGAGAGAGAGAGAGAGAGAGAGAGAGGCAAATAAAGCAGATAATCCAAAAACCCACCAATCCAACAAATAAAACCTCATAAAAAAAAGTCTATCACAATCACCTACAGACAAATAAAGCAAATAAAATAAAATTAATAAAAAAAAACCGCAATTACCCACGAACCACATCTCCTAACCCAAACATCCACAATACCAAACCAAATCAAATCTATCAAGCCAATTCATATCAATGGGTGGGCTCTAGCACATTGCGAATTCAGATCTCAATGAATGCCATACAATGCACATATCTTCATTGTGGTTGGTTACAAGAGTTGGAGACACATGATAATAAAAAAACCAAGTCTGAAATTTAACTGTTACTTGAAGTATGTCATTGCAGTTATGAAATATTTCCCAATCCTTGGGGTTTCTGACTTTATAACATCTGCAGCATATATCCATGTCGGATCAATACTGCACTAATATTGGGAAACAATACTGCACCTCTACTCAATGGGGTAAAAGTTTAGCATAATCCAACTCTCATTTCATATAGTTCTTTTAACATTTCCATTAATTGAGAGATGTTCTAAAGAAAGATTTAGGGCGGTCTCATTAAAGTACAGAGTAAGATCCCCGTATAGGGCTCGTACTCATATCCCTATATAGGAACAATAGGGGGATTCCATTTACTGTGACATTGCGTCAGACAATAGGCATTTCATTCATTTCTTAACCACTATTTTTTTTCAGATTTTTAGCAAGCTCATTAATCTGAAACAGACCATCATCCAGAGACAATAAAATAAACAGATGGATCATATCTTTTCTTTCTCCTACTTGATCTAATACTCATTTCATAATCCATAAACAACAGATATAAAAAGGATAAAAGAACAGAAAGCAAAAGAGATCTCACCAGTAACAAGAAGCAAACCAGAAGGAAGCTGTTTGGAAAAACTACTCTCTTTCCCATGAATCGCCCTGCAAGTATGATCAGAACCGTTCCAGGAGTGATGCTCTCCCTAAAAATCACACAAAACAAACACATTGAGAAGCAGAAAACAAAACCCAAAGAACCAACAACATGAACGGATTTGGATTAGAGCATAGAAGAGAAAAAAAAAAAACACCTCAGCTTGGTGGGTTTGTGCTTGCGGTGATTGAGGATGGGCTTCTTATGAGGGAACCCCACCAGATCCATCACCAAAAAAACAACTCCCTGACCGAGAGGCAACCCCACCAGATCCATCACCAAAGAAATCCCATCCATTTTTTTTAGCTCTACTGAACCACAATAATCTTCTTACAGAGTCCATCAAGCCCGTCACCTACCCCTGCTCCGGATCACCAACCCGGAATCCAAGCAAAAATCAAGAAAACAGACCATCAAAACCATTCACAGATAAGCAAAATCCAACAAGAAATATGGCAAAACAAAAAGGAAAAAAAAATTGAGGAAAGCAGAAGAGGCTTACCGAAATATCAGATAGAGACGAAGAGAGGGGAGAGATGCAGAGGCAGCAACGACAGAGAGGGTCCGAGCAGAGGTAGCGGCGAGAGAGAGGGAGACCGTTTTCGAGCAAGAGAGACCGAGAGAGAGCAGAGAGATCGAGCGAGAGAGAGAGAGAGAGAGAGAGAACCTAGATCCAGAGAAAGCAAAGAGATCGAGCGAGAGTGAGAGAACAGAGAGCGAGAGTGATAGAGCAGATAGAGTGAGAGGAGCAGGAGAGTGAAAAGAGGCGTTTTGGTGGGGTGGGGTGGCGGGAGTCCCAAAAAAAAGGTGGGAAATTTGCCGACTAATTTGTTTGGTTGCAAAAAATATAATTTTCGTCTGTTTTTTTTTTTAAACAAGTAAAAAAGTCTACCAACCTTTACCGATGTTTTATATTAAACGTCGGTGATAAATACTCCAATGCTAATTTTTAAAGTTAAAAAAAATCGTCGATAAAGGACTTTGATTTTTAATTTTCCTAAAAATAAAATTAAACATTACCGACGTTTTACAAAAAATGTGGCTAAATGTTCATTTTACCGACGTCGTATAATTCGTCGATAATAGTCTCTGATAGTTTTACCTACGTAAAATAAAAATAAAAAAGGATTTTCCAACACTTGAGCTCGAAAACAGCCCGCCGGGGGTTCGGAATGGGGAACGGCAAAATAAACATCGAAAACCGGCACGAGCACTTCGCTCGAGGGCATAGTAACTTGTAGGAACTTACGGCTCGCAAATAGGACCCCTGGTTAGAGAATTAGAAGTGAAACATAGAATTTTCCAACACTTAGGCTCAAAAAAGGCCCGCCATGGGTCCGAAACGGGAAAAGGCTCCAAAAAAATCGGAAACCGGAACGAGCACCTCGCTCGAGGTGAAATTAACTTGTAGGAACTGACAGCTCGTAAATCGGAGTCCAAGTTAACGAATTAGACCTAAAAACGTTAGATTCTTAACACTTAGGTTCAATTTGGCATCTCTTATTTTCTCCTCCCATTGGCTTAAAACTAATTGAATCCAGTTTTAGCATGCTTGGTTTAAGCTTCTACCGTGTCCATTTCAAATGGCATTAAGACAAATAATGTATGTTTCATGAAGTCATGAAGTAAAAAAAAAGTGGCAGGTTCCAATCAGAAAAACTTGTCTGAAGCGGATAGATGCTTGTCGCTACAGTGATATGGATGTCCTCATTGGACAGTCCGATTTTTCATTTTTTTTTAATTTATGGGACCCAAATTCATGATCCGGACCGTTAGATATATGCAGAAGGTCAAACACGGCCACGTGTCAAAATTTCAGCCGTTGATCTATCTCATATCTTGAGATATTTGCAGAAAAGACGTTGAGATATCTAAATAAAACAACAAACATTTATATCTACCTTTTTTAAAAACATGGGCCCCAAATGCAAGATCCAAACCATTAATTCTCTTTGTAAGGTTAAACAGAACTACGACGTCAAATTTCAATACTTGAATCTTCATGGATCTTGAGATATTTCTGAAAAATTCTCAATCATTGCTTTAAAAATGTCTATTTCAATCATTTTTTCTGTGTAACCAAACAAACTATTTGAAAAGAAAATAAATATAAAAAAACTTCCGCCGACGTTTTTTTTTTGTCGGTAAAATAAATACAAAAATTGACAAGATCATAAAATATACCGCTGAGCAAAGTGCACAAATTCGGAACCTTTCCTGACTGTTATTTTTACAGAGACAATCTCACCATATTGAGAGAAGGCTTGTTTGAGATCCTCATCACTACAATTTGGATCAAGTCCTCCAACAAATATCTATAAGAAGAAATGGGTTAACAACGATAAAAGATATAACAGTCCTACCTTTGTCGATAATAGTCTTTGATATTTATTTTCCCTGAAAATGAAGTTAATAATAAAATTGAACTTTGCCGACGGTTTTCAAGGAAACATTGCTAAAAGTCAATTTTACCGATGTTTTATAATTCATCGGTAATAATCTCTGATTTTTACTTTTCCTAACAAAGAAGCTAAATCGAAAATTGGACTCTGCCGACGTTTTTTAGTAAAACGTCGCTAAAAGTCAGGGTGTACAGCCAACCCATCAATGGATAGTTGTTAGTGGTGGGGCGGGCAGGGCGGCCTGGGGTTTGGGCGACCATCAGCGTGCGGATCTAACTGGTACGAAGAAGAGAATGAGGGAGTAGAGATAGAAGAAGATTAAACTAGAATGAGGTTTCACATCCCTTCTTGAATGATCACTGGCGTCTGGCAAGAAGGAAAACGGAGAGACGCTGGCCGGGTTCTTCGAGAGTCTTAGCAGATGATGGTTGGAGTATTGTTCTGTTAAATGGACACCACTCTTTGTATTTGTAATCCGTAGATTCATGCCAGGGCAAGATATTAGGGCCCCACTGGGGTCCACAGAGATGACCGTTGAAAAGACCAGATACCTTAGATCTTTTACTTTGGAATGCACTGCTTTTGAACAACTCTCATCCATTGCAAGGGCCCCACCTATAGATCATTGGAAAATACTTGTTTAACTGAATTTTGTGGATTTGGTTTCTCTGGATTTACTTAATGCATTGACTTATGGCTTGCAATTTGTTTAAGTATGATTGAATTTACATACACAATTTAGTTTTTTTTCCTGTGTCATTTCATACCTTGTTTGCTACTCAATTAATGGTCTGCTATATATTTCAGGTATGTTTCCTGCTATGAATGTCAATTAGATTTTTTTTTTGCTACATGGCATTTGGATTTTGAACTCACACACCCATTTTCTAATCACCAGAGCCACAACTTTGATCTCATACTCTCGTATCATTGATTAACTTAAGGCATATCTTACATGGTATGAGTTATATCTACTTCGGTCAATAACGAGTAAGGCAGGTGAGAATTTGATTTCCTGGCTCAATATGATTTTACAAAGAATTTATCTCCTACGCTGAGATACAAATTACATTGTGAAATGTTGATAATAAGGTGATAAAAATACAACCCTTTTATTTTATAATGTGGGAATCCATGATACTTTTTTTCATCCGTAAAATGAGAAAGAAAAATAAATTAAAATTAAAAACTTTTTGCCAACGTTTTTTTTCGTCTATAAAATAAAAAGAATAACAAATAAAAATTTAAAAATTGATTTTGCCGACGTTTTTTTTCGTCGGTAAGATAAAAAGAAAAACAAATAAAATTTTAAAAATTGATTTTACAGACATTTTTTTCGTCGGCAAAAAAATAAAAATAAAAAATAGAAACTTTTTGCCGACGTGTTTTTTCATCGGTAAAATGAAAAAAAAATTTAAAAATTGATTTTACCGATGTTTTATTTTCGTTGGTAAAATGAACAAAAAAGAAATAAAAATTTAAAATTTATTTTACCGACGTTTTCTTTCGTCGGTAAAATAAATAAAATAAAAATAAAAAACTTTTAATAAAAATGAATAAACATATGTACCGACGTTTAATTGCGTCTGTAATAGTAAAAAATTAAAATTTAAAAAAATATTTGCCGACGTTTTTATTTTCGTCAGTAAAATGAATATAAAAATAAATAACAATTAATAAACATATTTACCGACGTTTAATTACGTCAGTAAATGTAAAAAATAAAAATTTAAAAAGATATTTACCGACGTTTTTATTTTCCTCGGTAAAATGAATATAAAAATAAATAAAAAACAATAAAGATATTTACCGACGTTTAATTGTGTCAGTAAAAGTAAAAAATAAAAATTTAAAAAGATATTTACCGACGTGTTTATTTTCGTCGGTAACATGAATATAAAAATAAATAAAAATTAATAAACATATTTACCGATGTTTAATTTCGTTGGTAAAGGTAAAAAATAAAAATTTAAAAATATATTTACCGACATTTTATTTTCGTCGGTAAAATAAATATAAAAATTAATAAAAATTAATAAACATATTTATCGACGTTTAATTTCGTCGGTAAAATTAAAAAATAAAATCAAAAGCATATTTACCGACGTTTTATTTCGTCGGTAAAATTTAAAAAATAAATCATTTTTTTAAATTTAAGAATGGCCCTTGCCGACGTTTTCTTAAAAAACATCGGTAAAGGGTGTACTTTTAGCCACGTTTTTTTTACGAAACGTAGGTAAAAGGTTGCACTTTGCCGATGTTTTTAAAATTCGTCGGTAAATCTATACCCTTCACCGACGAAAGTGAAAACGTCGGCAAAAGTGTATCCTTTACCGACGAATTTAAAAACAACGTGGCTAAAAAACGTGGCTAAAAGTGCAACTTGTTGTAGTGAGAACTTAGAAGAGCTAGCTATCATTGGGCTGACACATGACCTTAACATCCTTGATAGGGAGGTCGATGAGGCTTGGAAACGTCTTGAGCATTTATAGGCACAAGTTGCTGCCAAGTGGGTTGCTACAACAGAGGCTCGCGATAGGGAGAGTGCTCTGATTTGCCAGGTTGCAGATGCTTATCGAGTTCTTAAAAGAAAGTTTCAAGAGGACAAACAATGGCAAACTGCTCGAGATAAGCTTCCCGGTGTGAAAGAAGGTTACAGCCTACCCCAGCATCTCATGGCAAGTTCCTGAAGAAGCGTGCCCTGGAAACTCTGACGGCTGAGGCCAAAAGTTTGCTTGAGGAGCTTATATTTTGGCTGGAGATCATTTTTGGTTGAGCTCCTGATTTTTTTGTAGCAGAAACTATCATTCTTTTTCTTTTTTTTTTTTGGGTACCACATGTATTTTTTTTGTACTCCCTCGTTTTTGCTTTTTTTTGTAGTGCTTTGTAAACACTTTTTTTTTGTACCACATGTATTTTTTGGTACTCTTTTTTTTTTCCCTACGCTCACTTAAATCTTTTTGTGATGAAAGCAATTGCTAAATGGGATATATTTTTTTTGTTTTCCCTACGCTCACTTAAATCTTTTCGTGATGAAAGCAATTGCTAAATGGGATTTTTTTTTTGTTTTCCCTACTCTCACTTAAATCTTTTTGTGATGAAAGCAATTGCTAAATGGGATTTGATCAAAAATTTGTCATTTTGTGAAAATCTTTTGTCAAATGATTGTTTTGGCATGGGAGCCACATTTTGTTTATGGCATGGAAGCCGGTTTTTGCATGAGAGCCAGTTTTTTGTGGCATTGATAGCCGATTTTGGTGGCATTTATAGCCGGGTTTTTTGAAAGCCAAGTTTTGGTGGCATTTATAGCCGGTTTGTGGCATTTATAACCGGTTTTGGTTTTAAAAAAATGCAAGTATCGACTAAAAGTCACCTCCCTGCTGAATGGTCTTACAAGTATCGATGGAATGTCGCATCCTTGCTCATTCGGTTGCGAGTATCGATGGAATGTCATATCCTCGCGGATTTGGGTGCAAGTATCGATGGAATGTCGCATCCTTACTTTTCAAAAATTTTGGTTTTGCGGGTACGGACTTGATGTCGTTTCCTCATGATTTTTGAAATTTACGGTTTTCTCGAACCTTTGGGTTGTGGATATTAACTGCAATGTTGCATCTCCATAATTTCTTGGTTTTTCGAACCTTTGAAATTTGGGTTGTGGATATCAACTGAAATGTTGCGTCTCCATGGTTTTTAGATTTTTTCGAACCTTTGAAATTTGGGTTGTGGATATCAACTAAAATGTTGTGTCTCCACGGTTTTTAGGTTTTTTCGAACCTTTGAAATTTGGGTTGTGGATATCAACTGAAATGTTGCGTCTCCACATTTTTTTTTTAGGATTTTGCAAGTACCAACGAAATGTCGCTTCCCTATGATTTTGGAAGTGTCGAACATGGTTCGCATGCTTCCAATTTATGCGCGTATCGACTAAGCGTCGCTTCCATGCGGTTTTTGAAAAACTATTTTTTTTTTTAAAGACACGAGGGTCATAAGTTTTTACCTAAAACCATTTTGGCAGTAAAAGGCAGCGTTGACTAAGGTGGAAATCCCTGAATCCAGATTTTATTTCAAACCATGAATTTTGGGTTCAAGGGTTGAAATTTTTGGTCAAGTTAGGGAAAGGTTCCTAAACTTGGAATTTTTGAACAATGAAACGGTGAAAGTAGGCATTGTTTGAAGTTCTAGAAATTTCAACATTTGATATGAAAATTCTAAAAAGAGTGGGTTTAGTGAGCGAGTACCTGGAAACTGGTTTTGGCCATACAGGCATTGCTTTTACCCAGTTGGGTAAGTCTTCAAGGGTAGTACCGCTTTAAGAACTTGCCGCTCGGCAACATACATCTGTCACCATCCATGTTTAGGAGTGCGTATGCGTCGTTGGAGAAAACCTTGTCGATGACATAGGGTCCCTCCCATTTTGGCTCAAATTTGCCTTTGGACTTGTGAGCGAAGACCATTGGTCTTTTTACCGCAAGAACCAAGTCACCCTTTTTGTAGGCGCGATGCCTGACCTTTTTGTCGAAAGATCCTGCCATGCGTGTTTGGTTAAGTTCAATGCTTTGTCAAGCTTCGAGCTGTCTCTCATCGAGATTGTCCAGCTCATGGAGTCGCAATTTGACATTATTTTCTTGAGTCATATCATTTTGCAAAGATATCCACAAGGAAGGAATTTGTACTTCTAAGGGTACGACAGCTTCGCATCCATAGACCAAGGAGAATGGTGTGCTAAGGGTTGGTCCTCAAACGGTGGTTCGATAGGCCCACAAAGCTTCAGACAGTTTGTCTCTCCAGTCTCTTTTGTGACTAGAGACAATTTTCTTGAGGATTTTGCAGAGTGCCCTTTGAAGGCTTCTGCTGATCCGTTTGTTGCCGGATTGTATGGAGTCGAAGGACAGCTTTGGATTTTGTATTTGTCGCATAACCTGTAGAATCGATGATCCCAGAATTGTGATCCGTTATCATGGACGAATCTTTTGGGTATGCCGAAACGAGAAATGATGTTGGTGCGCAGGAACTGAAGGACTGATGAGGTCTTCATTTCGTTAAGCGCAAATACTTCTGACCACTAGGAGAAATAATCCGTAGCGGCGAAGATGAAGCGATGACCTTTGCTCGAAGGGGGAGAAATAGGACCTATGATGTCCATACCCCAGGCTTCGAAAGGCCATGAGATCGTTGTAGGATGCAGGATCTTCTGTTGAAAGGTTCGTAGGTGGTTCCTCCACAATATTTTCGGAGGCTTCCAGCTCAACGAAACCTTCTAGGGTTTCAAGGGCATTTCCAAACCAACGTTTTGTTCCTTTCCATGGGACTTCTTGATCGGTGATCTTCTCAAGGCTTGCTATGAGATGGTCACGATTGCCTGTTGAAACTGGGTCGAAGTAAGGTACTTATTTTGGAGACATGGGTTCTTCTGGGTCAGAATACCACATGTCTGTGCCATCTGACAATTCCTCTTCATCGTCAGAGAAATCGTACCAATTGGATGAGCTTCCTGAATCTTTGTTAGGTGGCTCATCGAAGAGATATCCAGGGAGATCGATGTCTTCATGGATATGAGATGTTGAGGCTTGGTCAGTAAGTCAACTTTTAAGCCTTTGTATCAACTGTCTCAGAGGAGTGTCGCGATCATACCCTAGCCCATGTGGAGACTTTTTTACATGGCCGTAGAGTCTCTAATCTTCCAGCTGGCTTTTGGTCAAGAAGGGCCCCAATGGCGTGAGAATACCGCGTCCTTTTCGCAAACCGACTGGGTTTTGAGCGTCATAGCCCATTTTCTTCATAATAACTTGTGCCACAGGACTATATAAGGATAGTTGAGGCACACCTTCATTTTGGAAAGGCTCAAGCATGGAGTTTGATGAAGAAGCATCCAATCTATGGAAGAAGATCGGCTTTTCCTTTGCTAAAGTTGCTGGAACAACGAAGAAAGCAGATGTAGGATCTTTTACATCATCAGTTGCCTCCATTGGAGTAAGAGCAAGCTGAACTTGCTGAGTGTCAGCTTTGCTTGACGATGTGTTATATTCTGGCTCTAAATCCGAATCCGTGTCTTGCATGATAGACACGAAAGAGACAACAAATTTGCCCCCAGGCTTTTGTTTTGCCTTCTTCACTTTAGTCGTGATGACCAAAGGCTTTGAAGGTTTGAGGGAGATGATGAAGAGAGTTTGAATACTCTCTTCGGATTTACTGGATGGTTTGTTTTCTTCTGGTGATTGTTGAGGAGCCTTGCCTTTATCTTTTTGGAGATTTTTGGCAAAGGGTGCTGCGTGCTTCTCCTCTTCTTCTTTCTCACCTTCATACATCTGTGAGTATGCAAAGTGGACTTCTTTACCTTTGAAGGGTTTTCTGTCAGCAAAGACTCAATGTATCATGCCGTCGTTGCCAACAAACTTGATGCATTGATGTAGAGTTGAAGGGACAACACCATTCTCGTAGATCCAGGGGCATCCGATAAGGATGTTGTAGCTTGAAGGGGTTTTTATTGCATACACAGTGACCTCAAAGATAAGACCACCGATTTACAACTTGAACCTGATTTTGCCGATAGGCCTTTGAGTACTCCCATCGTATCCAAAGATAAATACAGATGTGTGGCTCAGCTTACTGGGTGGGATGCCCAACTCATCAAGAGCCGAAGTGGAGATGAGGTTGAGTGTAGAACCTGGGTCGATCTGAACTCTATGCATAGGCATTTCCTTGATGTACCCTTTGAATACAGGGGTCGGTTGTGCCTTGTTTCGCCAAGTAGGAGGTCTTCCTTAGTGAAGGCGATGGTTGCACTGGCTACTTTTTGAATCGAGAAGCATTCGATGCATGATCCCTTGGTTTTCTTCTTTTCTCCCTTTGAGGAAGCTTCTGAGTTTTTGACCCGGTAGTCCATTTCAATTTGGGGGACTTGCAGGGCATGTTTGTCGACATCCTCATTCAGCTTTTGTAATTCTGAAATGAGATTATCACGAGTGCACGAAGACATTCGCAATAAATCTAGGTGTGCAGACGTGCAGGTATGTGCTTGAAGTGTTCGATCAAGTCATACTTGAAAGCCTCCTTAGGGCCTGCATGTTCATCATGGTTGCCACTAGGGGCGCTTACAACATCTTTTCCTGAGGGATTTACATAAGTAAAGGAAGATTGGTTGTAATTCTTGTGGTAGTCCCTGCCAGAGCGGGTGCCTCTACCAACTTCGAGAACTTCTTGAGAAGGGTCTTCATTTGGAAGATTATCTTCAGGATCAAGAGGATGTCGTATTTCATTTGCTGAGGATGTATATGTAGTAGAGTTGCCATCCTTAGTGATTGTGTTGTAGGGAGCATTTTCTGGGAACAAGTCCTGAACAACATCCAGCAACCTTTCTTCTTCGTTGACTAATTCATTGTCCCAAGGATCAATAACCGGGGATTCTCCAATCCGGAAGGGTGCGAGCTCTAAAGTCACAGTCTCAGGAGAAGAAACCTGAGAGGGTGTCATTCAGTGAAAGTCATGTGAGATGAGGTGGCTTCAGAGGATACATTGCTAGGCGTCGTCGGAGTATAAGTGATCTCATCAGACGATGCTTCGGAAGAGCTATATCCCGAATTGTCACATTACAGGAAGCTCTGACAGGAGACGTTGCTTGATCGTAGTTAGACTCATCCTCGGATGTAAGTGGATCGTCTATCCAGCAATTTTCTCCATTTTCAAGAGTTAAGGGAGGATGTACCTGATGGTCTTCAGGGACTTCAGGTTCTGGATTGCGAGGAGGTTCGTTGACGCGGTCTTGCTCTTGTTCTAGAGTGAGATGCTGCAAGATCCTTGCATATTCTTCAAGATCAGGCATGGGAGCCAAATCTTCATCTTCATTAACTCTTTGTGGCTCAACATAGTTGATTTCAACTGGAGCAATGATGGGTGCTAAGTCAGCAGCATTTTCATGTACAGCCTCTTGGTCTTCTTCATCATCAGACCAGGATCCTTGTGGCCGTAAGGGATTATACCAGATTACTTGCATAAGGTGAGTTTCAGGAACCCATTCTTCACCGGAGAGATATTCTCCTATTTCAAGGGATTCCTCCCACTCGTCGGTGTAGTTGGATTTGAATCCATTATCGGTGTCGTTGGACTCGTATCCATCAATGGAGAATCCAACTACCGAATTGCAAGAGTATGATGCTCCCTACGTGGCTTTTTCTTTGAATTGAGGTGGCATGAAATCACTGAGAGTGAATTTTCTTACCCCTTTTGAAGTCTCTAGAAGGGACGTTTTTGTTGCCTCCAGCGAAGCGGTAGAGGAAACCTCTGCCTTTTCTTGGACTTCTTATTTTGGCTGGGTCTTCTCTTGTCATTTGAGCTTGAGGAGATGTTTCCTAGCCTGCCTTCACTGTTGAGCCGTAGGCTTTGTTTTCACGACCTCCCAATTTTCATCTTCCAGGAAATCGGGATGTACACATATGGGTTGTCCGTCTGGTGTCAGGTAAGGAACCAGTTCTTCGGACGCTTGGATTGTGTTTATCACCTTGAAGGAATTAGTGATCTTCTTCTTTGGTGATTTTGGTGTTTGTCTATATGACACCATGTTGACGGAGGCAGACCCATATTTTTTGTCAAAGGTGATGACTCTGTTTTTCCACATCTCATTTATTTTCTCGCTCACAACGAAACATTGATTGAGAGGATGCGAGATCATCTGGTGTTATGGACAGTACCGAGGATCGTTGGTTTTGCCAACATCACCCGGTCTTTTGGGTTCAGGCAAAGTGAGCTTGCCATTTGCCACGAGGGCCCCAAAGATTTCATCAACATCTTCATCGAACGGGTATTTCTTTTCTACTCGCTCTTTGAAGGCATCAGAGAGTTCGGGTCTCTTACCTACAGCAATGTTTTCAACTTTCTTTGGTGGCTGAGGAGCTGACTTGGTTTGCACATTGAGGACCTCTTTTTTCTTTGGTTTTGAGGTTCCAATGGTGGTTGGCTCTTTTCTTGATGATTTGTTACTGTTGAGGTCTTTAATCACTGTTTCAGCTTCCATGGAAGCTTCTAGGAGTTCTCCCAGGTTCTTTGATTTATTGCCGATGATCATGGAGTTGATTCTAGCTCTCATGTTGTTTCGGCAGATGTTGACTAGCGACGCTTGTGGCAGTACATCAGAGCATTTGTATGCCATTGCTTTCCACTTGTGAATGAAGTCATTTGTTGACTCATTCTCCCCCTTGTTGTAGGCTGCACAGCTGAGCCATAGTAGCAGGATGATCCTCACCTTTGAAGTGAGTCAGGAAGCGTTCTCTAGCATGGCCCAATTTTGGATGGAGTCCTCTGGCAAAGTGGAGTACCAATCGAAGGCCGTACCTTTTAGGGTACTTGCAAAGAGGCGGATCTTGAGTGCATCTTGATCCGCGATAGCTCTCGTCAAGATCTTGAAATGGACGACTTGCTGTCTGGCTGATCCTTTCTCCGTATATGTTTGGAGAGTAGGATGCTTGAATTTTGTGGGGAACGGGATCGAGTCCATCCATAAGGGGTATGGAGGCTTGATCCCATGCTCCGTGAGTATATCCTCTTCTTTTGTTTTTGCAAGGATATTGTCTACGTCCTTTTTGGTAAGGGCGTGTGACTCGTTTTCTTCTCCATTTACCTCATCATCTTGATGATTCGGAGGAGCTTCATTGTTCGCCTGATTATGGAAGGCGAGGAGAAGGTTTTCCATCAGAGTTTCAATCCTTTGTTGGCCTTGTTCCAACTGTTGGATGCGTGTGAGCGCATCATCTTGAGGTGGATTGCGAGGTGGTGGCTCAGAATTTGTAACCAGGACGTTCATCCCTCGGGACTCGAACAAAGAAACTATCTTGGTGACTGAGGTGTGGCTCATTCTTTTTGATGAAGAGCTTGAGGAAGGATCACTCTACCGTCCTTTGCTTGAAGGAGAAGGGGATTCTTCTAAATTCTTCTTGTCCTAGAGACGCTGCGGGTCACCGGACGTCGGACATGGATTTTTGTTGCTGACTTTTGGCGTCTTCTGATTTTTCTAATCATATGGACATCAGCAATTTGGTTGGGTCTTTCTTTTTCGACCCATTTGGGAGAGACTTGAAGTGTAGGAGGCTGGGTCCTTTGCTTCTCTAGTCTCTTTTGTCGATACGACACGCGGCGGTGTATACGACGAGCAATTTCAGCTTCGGTCAACTCTGGCTGGGCTTTGACAATGAAGGATGTGCTCCCTCGGGCGTAGCAGCCAAGCCTGTCTTCTTTGTAACTGGGCAAGGACAGGATGCGGACCCGGTCCTTCGCCTGTTGCAGCGAAGCTTTGAATTCTTCGAGTTCGGCCCCTGTAGATATGAAGGGTCGAACTGAAGGATTGTAGGCCTTGGTAGGTGCTTGCGGAGGCCTTGTGATGCATGACTTGATTTTGGGCTTGTAAGAACAAGCCGACTCATGCTGGGTTGACTTGTGAATCAGGTTGGAGATGGGTCTCTCCTCTTTCTTGTAAGCAAGATGGTAGAACTGGTTCTCCTTGAGTGGGGCCAGGTATGCTAGCTTGGTGGATGTTTGGGACCTTCTTTGTCTCGGTGAAGGTCTTGGGGGACCAAGTCTTAGGATAGACCTGGTCGTTTGTGGGTCGAGGCTTCATGGGGGTGCCACAGGCTTCGGGCCTTTTGGTGCTTGCCTTTGGTCTCACGGTAGTGACATGTTGAGAGGCGAGCTTCTGCTTCTTGAAAGGAGCAGTTTGTTCTTCGGGAAGTGGGAATGGTCCCAGCGTCCGAAAGATGATAGTCCAGGGAGTCGAGGTCGACCCAGAGTTCAGAGAGTCGCTGAGGGAGTTGATGCTTCGGCAGCTGATAGGGTGCTTATAGGTGCACGTGTTTTGCTTCTGTTGAAGCATGAGTTCGTGCTTGTTCTCATCGAAAGTAATGGTTAGCGAAGCTACCATTGTTAGTTTTCGAAAAAAACTTCTCAAACAAGACCACATCCATTAGTAATCACAAGAATATAATGATCATAAATGGGAAGTTCTATGGCTTTGTCTTTTCAAATCACTCGAGGGATATGACCCAAGCAATATGAAGAAGGCAAAAAGCCATAGAGGGTACAATTGTTCGATCGCAAGTATGGTGAGCCCAGAATGAGCGTCCTAGTGACTGCTAGAAGCAATTGTGAACATAAATTCGACTTATCGAGAAGCAGAGCTTGCTCGATGTAGGAAGAATATAAGGTTGGAGTTACAAATGTGCCGGTTGCGAATACAGTAGACCCTGAAAGGGCGTACTAGTACCGCTAGATACAAATATTTGGAGACCGCATCCATGAGATGAGATTCTCTGTTTTGAAAGGTGAAGATTAGATTCATTAAAGAGATCAGATGGTATTCCAATCCAAATACGGGCTCAACGATTTCCGCGAGCGCCAGTACCCAGAAGAGAAGGAACCATAATTTCTTGAATCTGAATCCAAAAATGACGAGTTTTTTTTTTTTTTTTTGAAAGGTCAAGATTGGGTTCATCAAAGAGAGCAAAAGGCATTCCAATCTGAACACGGGCTCAACGATTTCCGCGAGCGCTAGTGCTCAGAAGGGAGGAGACCAAAATTTTTCTGATCTGAACCCAAAAATGGCGGAAGTTTTTTTTTTGAAGATTTTTTTAAAAAAAATCTTTTTTTTATTTTTTATTTAATTCATTTTAAGATTTTTTTAAAATCTTTGTTTTTTTATTTTTTTATTTATTATTTTAAAATTTTTATTTTTAATTTTAAAAAAAATTATTTAAAAGACGAGAGAGTACACATAGGCCTCCTAACCCGGTCTTATGAAATCTTGATTGATACGATTGCCCCAGGTAAGGGTAGGATTACTTAATGAACGCGTTTGGAGGACCCCTTGCCTAGAACAGTCAAGCTGTCTCCACACTCTGGACAAGGCTTTTCTTGAATCAACCGTGATCAAAGAACGTAGTTGGTTTAACCTTAGATCCCCAATAGACTCATCGAAGAGAAACAGTGGCCCAATCCCCGATCCGAACACGGTCTCAGTGATTTCCGCGAGCACCAGTGCCCAGAAGGGAGAGGATCAAAGTTTCTCAATTTTGAATCTAAAATGTGAAATCTGATTTTTTGATTTTTTTTTTGAAATCCCGAATAGACTCATCGAAGAGAAACGATGGCCCAATCCCCGATTCGTCACAGGCTCAATATTTCTGCAAGCACCGGTGCCCGAAAAGGAAAGGATCAAAGTTTCTCAATTTTGAATATAAAAAAAGAAATTTGATTTTTGATTTTTTTTTGAAATCCCGAATAGACTCATCGAAGAGAAACGATGGCCCAATCCCTGATTCATCATAGGCTCAACATTTCTACAAGCACCGGTGCTCGAAAAGTAAAGGATCAAAGTTTCTCAATTTTGAATCCAAAATGAGAAATCTGATTTTTTTTTGAAAAGAGAAATAGTGGAAATAAATTCAAAGAATTAGAAATTTCCAAAAAATCTTATCTCATTTTTTCTAGATGCGAAATCCAACATAGGCCACCAATTAGAAAGTAGCCAAGGAATCCAGAAAAGAAGTATAAGCATAGAGCAAAAGATATGATATGCAAATATTTCATTTCTAGCATTGTGTTCTTAAATGAACGAGTCCCACCGTGTGTTCCAGCTTGATGAACCACGCGTTCGGCTTGGTGCTACCGAGGTCGGCGGACGTGGGAGTCCATGGGGTACGACCTTTTCGCGACCGGAGGGCAAAAGCGGGCATCAATATTTTTTTGTGTGGGTGTGCCAGATTTTCTATTCTACTTGGAATTGTAAGTGGTGATTCGGAGATCGACCTTCGTAAGTAAAAAGGAAATCAACTTCTTTCAAGTTTTCCATTGCACATATATTTAAGAAAAGAGACATTTTTCTTGATTTTGCCGTGAAAAGCATTTTTTTTGGCATTTATAGCCGCTTTTCGGCGTTTATAGCCGATTTTGGCATTTATAGTCGATTTTTGGCATTTATAGCCGATTTTTGCGTTTATAGCCGATTTACAATTCTTATCAATAATGGAAGACAAGAGTTGTGATTCTTGTCTCTTTTAGAAAAATACAAACTACAATGAAAAGCAATAAAAGGAGGATCTAACTTCTCAGGAGATTGTGAGGTACTCGTTCAGATTGACGGTCGCAGGCCATATGTGGACTTCACCATCATCTATTTAGATGAGAACAGAGGATGCTCTTGATTCGCTTGACTTTGCTATAACCTCAGGTTTTTAGAGGACAAAGACCAAGTGGAGGTCTTATGTCCAATAAAAAGCTAAGCAGACGGGCTGAAAGGCCATGTCTAAGTGATTGGAGGCAGAAGGAGAACGCAAGCACCTTGGGGGGGGGGGGGGGAACCCCAAGGGACTTTTGTCACCTTGTAGTGGTGGCCGGTGTAGAACTTCAGCTGAGTTTTCTTTCTTCTTTCTCCCGAATTTTCTGTGCTTTTTCTGATCTGGGATGTGATGTCTATATCTGATCTTTGGAAGTTGTTTGATTTTTCTGATCTAGATCTCTTTGGAGTGCTCTCCTATTTATAGGCTCTTGGTAGCCATTTAGGAGAGTTTATGGGCTTTAATCATCATTAAGCCGCATAATGGGAGGACTTACAAGGTTTAATTCCTTTATTTCGTAACTCCTTTTTCTTGGCTTCTGATTGGCCGGTGGAGATTGAGGGCATTTAATCGCCTTTAATCGCCATGATGGGAGGAGTTTCATGGTTTAAATGCCATGAATCAATTGACTTGTAACTCCCGGATGCTTGCTTCTGATTGGGCCATCCAAAGAAATGAATTAATGACTGCAATAAAGCTAGTCAATTAATCGCATTAAGTGGTCGTCGAGCAGTTGAAGAGTCGCGGGCCGTGCCGCGTCTTTTGGGATTCTTCTGGCGATGATCATCGATGGATCTTCATGTAGATCGATATCGGATGATCATATAACTTCAGGCATTGATTGCCAATAGCGGGTTGGTGCCATCTATCCTGTCGATTTCTCGATCGATCGGGTAGAAAGCACACTTTTTTGGTTGACCAGTTGGCGATCAATGTTCATTTTGATACTCTTGACGATTGACTCGTGATTTTGACGGATGTCAAAGGATTTGGTGCTTCAAAAGTATGAATTTTGGAAAATCCGAGGAGTTGGAAGCTTTGAATCGCGAAAAAATGACGAAAAACGGGCTTTCCTAGGCAAACCCGGCTATTCCAGGCTCCATGGTCGCCGGCAACCAAGTGCCAGGGTCGCAGAGGCTGGCGACCCTGGGGCAGGGTCGCAGGGGTTTGCGACCCTGGGGGCAAATTTTCCCATTTTGTCCCGTTTTGCGGCCGTTTTTTATGTTTTTTTATTCTTTTTTTTTATTCTGTATTTTTTCTTGATATTTTTGATCATTTATTGGCCTGATTTCCCTGTAGAAAATTTGACAAGAATCCTGAAAGAAACCGCGATTCAGATCTGAAACTTCTCATAAAGAGACTACTATGGCTGATGCAAAGCATGACAGATTTTAAAAAATCTGATTTCTGCACTATGCAGCGGAAATCATCCATAAAGAATCGCATAGAAACTCCATTAAATCATGACCAACATGTGTCTAATTAATAGAGATGATAGAAGACTATTACCTCGAAGATTTGTAGACTTCAAATCTCTGAAAAAATAGATCTAAAGGCCCGAACTCAGACTTGCAATTTGCAAACAAGTTGCTGGAATTTTCCTGCACTAGTATTGCCTTTGATCTTCTCCTCTATCTCACTTCCAAATCTGATTGGCTAAGATGGTGGGATCTTAATCTAGGAAACAAGAACTATTTTTCTCATGAAAAATCTCAGACCTACAACTTTCTTCAAGGGAGAAGAAAGGAACCCAAGGGCTGGACGTGTGGGA
Organism: Litsea cubeba; assembly: GCA_012931725.1. NCBI lineage: Eukaryota > Viridiplantae > Streptophyta > Magnoliopsida > Laurales > Lauraceae > Litsea > Litsea cubeba. The sequence goes on along the minus strand of CM022945.1, from coordinate 152,090,824 downwards.
GTGTTTCTTGCATTAGTGATGTTGGACGTCCAAGAGAGGAACAAGTCTCCTTTTATAGAAACTATGGAAACCTTTTCCTATAAAGTTATCTCTTCTAATTCTCATTGATGTCCAAAAAGGAAAGACTTATTCCCTTTAAGAAACACTCCAATTAGAAAAGGAAACTAAAAAGAACTTTCCATACAATTAGTAATACTAGTTGTAGAACACTTACTAATTTTAAGTTCCTAATCCAAAAAGGAAACTAACTCATAGGAATACTAATCCAAAGAGGAGTCCAACTTTCCAAGTAGAGTCCTACTCAAAGTTGGAAACCTTACCCATGGAAATCCTATTATGGACGTCCCACATATCAATGCACACCATGGCCCACATACAATTTATCTAGAGTTAAATTCATGTATGCCATCAAAGGCCTATTTGAATTTAAACTCAAAATTATTTTTCCACTAAAATAATTCATCCTTATGTTATCTAAACATCTTAGGAAACCATGCCAATCTTGGTAAGTGACTAGAGAAGGGACCAAAAGACATATTTGCCATTGGCTCCCAAAATGACCAAAATGTCCATGCTAAACCCATAGCAACATTAAGACCATTTTAACCTTAACTCATTCCACTAAAGAGTTATGGTTGAACTCCAAGGACAAATATATAATATAATAAGCTCGTCATTAAATGACGGTTGTCTTCGACCTACTAAGTGTAATGACCTGAATGCCCCTCTATGTAACATCCATAATCGAGTCAGGTTATCATATGTACTATCAACCTTCTCGATTATATCTAAACCTTAGAACTTCATATCCTTAAATATAATCATCATTTGAATATCATTCTCTTGATCCAGGGAGCGACCCACAAGTTCAATATCCATATGGAACATCCATATACTAAGATCTTAGATTTTGATGATTAATCAGATAATTCTAAGGGGACGATTATTCCATCATCAGATGGCATAGATTCTATATTGCATCTGCACGTCCCAACTGATCAAGTCCGAGTACCCAAAACACAGAGCTGTTGACCCATGAAAAGAATCTCACCCATAGTGAATCAAAGCACAAGAACTTGACTTCGTCAGTTCATCCACAAATGCTCAAGATTAAGAGCACCGGTTACTTAGTAGCATGAGGTGACTTGATCTCTTTTCTGTGATAGTACTATTTTAGAGATCACACCTACAACGGTCCTGTTCAATGCATGACACATGTACTAATGAGATAGATCCGGGAAAGCCCTCCCGTGACTTAGGTATGTCACCCTATATAGGAGAGTATATCATTATAACTTCTACCAAGATGAAGTGCCCAGCTCCATCTTTCAGTTATGAACAAATATGATGTTTCCAGTTGTCCATGAATTAGACCTATCTGTGTGTAGACACTACACACCTAATTCATTTACTAGAAACAATGGGCCTTACGCAACCATACATATATACATGTTTTAAGCATAAAAGAGTCTTTCAATTAAATAACCAGTAAATATCCAGTAACAAAAGATGAGAATGCAGCTAGTGGGCTTTAGGGCATACACTAATCCCAACAAACTCCCACTTGCACTAAAGATCACTGCTTCCTAACCTAACACCCATAAACTCACCATGAGAAGTGAAGACTTTCTCAGTAAGAGTCTTAGTGAATGGGTCAGCTAAGTTATTTGCTGAAGCAATATGCTCCACCACTATCTCTCCATCTTGAATGAATTCCCGGATCAAGTGGTACTTTCTCTGAATGTGCTTGCCTTTCTTGTGATTCCTGGGCTCTTTGCACTGTGCTACAGCACCAGTGTTATCGCAGTACATGACAATCGGTTTATGCACTGCAGGAACAACTCCCAATTCCAACAGGAATTTTCTGAGCCATACCGCTTCCTTCGCAGCTTCCGATGCCGCCACATACTCTGCTTCCATGGTGGAATCAGCTATACAGGATTGCTTGACACTTCTCCATGATATAGCCCCTCCTGACAAAGTAAAGACGTACCCTGAAGTAGACTTTCTGGCGTCACTATCAGATTGGAAATCAGAGTCTGTATACGCCAATGGCGTTAGATCATCTGCTCGAAAGGTTAGCATATAATCTTTCGTTCTCTGAAGATACTTGAATATATGCTTAACAGCTGTCCAATGCATAGGTCCAGGGTTTGACTGATATCTGCTAACCATGCCAACGGCAAAGCAAATATCTGGTCTAGTACATAACATAGCATACATGAGGCTTCCAACAACGGATGCATATGGAACTCTCCTCATGCTCTCTATCTCTTCAGATGTCTTTGGACATTGATCTCGAGACAGTGGTACTCCATGTCTAGAAGGTAGGAGGCCCTTCTTGGAGTCATGCATGTTAAACTTGACCAATATCTTCTCAATATAAGAAGATTGGGATAGGGCTAACATCTTATTCTTGCGATCACGCAAAAGCTTGATTCCTAAGATATAGTTGGCCTCACCCAAATCCTTCATCTGAAATTGAGAGGATAACCAAACCTTTGTGGATGACAATAAACCTACATCATTTCCTATGAGTAATATGTCATCTACATATAGAACCAAAAACGCAACTGCTTTCCCATTTCCTTTCTTATACACACATGGTTCATCAATGTTTTGATCAAAGCCAAAAGATTTGACTGCCTGATTAAACTTGATGTTCCATGCTCTAGATGCTTGCTTAAGTCCATAGATGGACTTCTTAAGTTTACAAACCATGTTATCTTGGCCACTAGCAATGAAGCCCTCTGGTTGCATCATATAGATGCATTCGTCAAGACTTCCATTAAGAAAAGCTGTCTTGACATCCATCTGCCATATCTCGTAGTCATAATGACATGCGATGGCCAAGAGAATCCTTATGGACTTAAGCATAGCCACTGTTGAAAAGGTTTCCTCATAATCGATACCCTCTTTCTGAGTATATCCTTTCGCCACCAGTCTTGCTTTGAAGGTTTCCACCTTCCCATCCACTCCTCTCTTTCTCTTGTAGATCCACTTGCACCCTATGGGTTTAATCCCTTCAGGTGCATCTACAAGTTCCCAGACTTGATTGGAATACAAAGAATCCATTTCAGATTTCATCGCTTGCTGCCACATGTCAGCATCTATATCCGTTACTGCTTCATCATAACTAGATCCTCAACCAGATCTTCAGAGTCTGTCTTAAAAGACACTCCTAAATATCTTTCTGGTTGTCTAGAAATTCTCCCACTACGACGAGGCTCCGGAGTGTTCAAAGGAATATCTTGTTCATCTACTGCCTCAGGATCTGGTACAGATGTTATAGGAGATCCCGGAAGAATCTCCTCAAGGGTTTCTTTACAACTAAGCTCTTGGTGCACCATACAATCATCCTCCAAGTACCTAGCATGAGTGCTGATGAGCACTTTTTGCTCCTTTGGATGATAAAAGATGCCACCTCTCGTTCCCTTAGGATACCCAATGAAGTAGCACATTTCCGATCTGGGTTCTAGCTTGGTAGCTTTATCATTCAGTACATAAGCTGGACAACCTCAAATGTGGATATGATTTAAACTAGGTTTTCGACCTGTCCACATTTCTTGTGGTGTCCTAGGTATTGACTTAGATGGTACCAGATTTAAAATGTATGCTGCTGCTTTTAAGGCATATCCCTAAAAAGATATAGGCAGGGTTGCATGACTCATCATGGACCTTACCATATCAAGAAGGGTACGGTTTCTTCTCTCCGCTACACCATTTTGCTGGGGTGTACCCGGTGCAGACAACTGAGACACAATCCCATGTTGTGTGAGGTACTCCTTGAACTCACCCAGGAGGTACTCGCCACCTCGATCAGATCGAAGGGCTTTGATATGTTTTCCTAGTTGTAGCTCCGCCTCAGCCTTGAATTGTTTGAACTTATCAAACGCCTCAGACTTGCGTCGCATTAGGTATACATATCCATATCTAGAGTAATCATTGGTGAAGGTGATGTAATACTCATACCCTCCTCGGGCCGGTTTGTTCATAGGACCACACACATCAGTGTGAATCAATTCTAACAACTCCTTTGACCTTAGTCCCTTTCCAGAGAATGACCTTTTGGTCATCTTTCCCTTGAGACAAGATTCGCACTGAGGAAAAGGTTCGAAATCTAATGAGCTCAAGGGCCCATCTTCTATCAACCTCTGAATCCGTTTTAGGTTAATGTGACCCAAACGTAAGTGCCAAAGATATGTGTCATTGATTGAAGATACCTTCCTTTTAAGGGAAGTTGAGCTTTCTTGTTGTACATTATGCAGTGTGGGAGCAATAGAATATATATAAAATAAGTTGTCATGTATTCTACCGGAACATATAATATTTTCATCTCTACTGATATCAATACCAGAATGGAAAGAAACTGAATAATTAAATTCAATTAATCTGGAAACTGAAATTAAATTCTTCCTCATGTCCGGAACATAGAAAACATTATTTAAAACTAATATCCTATTACATGGAAAATGTAAGGTAACTACTCCTACTGCAACTGCCCAAACTTTAGCTCCAGTTCCGACTCTAAAGGCAAACTCTCCTTTTTCAATTCTCTGCATTATCTGAAACCCCTGTAATGAATTGCAGATATGATTAGTGGCTCCTGAGTCTACTATCCATGAGTCAGTAGAATCAACCACTAGACAAGTTTCAATGTAGTATGAAAAAGATGTACCTTTCTTAACTGAGGTCAGGAACTTGGGACAATCTTTCTGCCAATGACCTTTGAGGCCACACTTGAAGCATTTCCCTTTGGGCTTTCCATCTGTACCCTTGTCCTTCTTATTACCAGCATTGTTCTTTTTCTGCCCTTTTCCCTTATTCTGCTTCTTCTTGGACTTTTTCCCTTTCGGGTTCAGTTTAGAGGAAGACTGGAAAAAATGAGCTTGGGCGTTGGGCTTCATGATAGCCTCTGCCGCCTGGAGTTCTTTCATTAACTCAGGTAGAGTCATGTCCATCTTGCTCATATTGAAATTGAGTTTGAACTGATTGAAAGATTCCGGCAAAGTTTCGAGAATCATATCAGTCTGACTCCCTGCATCAATCTCAGCCCCTAGAATCTCAGCTTCATTGAAACAATCTATCAGCTTGAGCATATGCTCTCTGACAGGTGTTCCCTCAGCCATCCTAGCATTCATGATGGTCCTCATAGCAGCTTGCCTAGCTGGCCTGCTATTGTCTGCAAACATCTCAGACAAGGACATCATGATTTCATAGGCTGTGTCCATTTGCTCGTGCTGTGTTTGCAACACGTTGGACATGGAAGCGAGCATGTAGCATTTAGCCATGCTATTCGCTTTCTTCCATTTCTTCTCAGCCTCTCGCTGGTGATCAGTAGAATTAGCATAAATTTCGGGACAGTTTTCCAGCAAGACATACTTGTACTCCTCGGCTGTGAGTACTATGTCAAGATTTCTTTTCCAGTCTACGTAGTTAGGGCCAGTCAGTTTATTCTCACGAAGAATGCACATCAACGGACTAAAAGAATCTCTACCCATCTTTTTCTGGATATAAAACGGTTTATAATTAGACATGCAGTATATATATAATATGCATATGGTGCTTGTTACAAAAGGAAAAACAAAGCACGAAAACTTTTTACATTATTCAACCCCAATTATAATGTATCAGTGTTTCAACCTCCTCATAGACCCTCCATCGAAGGGATGGCCGAGCCTACAGTCACGTTGAATTAAGGCAGACTTATTTGGATTATCACTATCTGGACACACATCCAGTGGTAGTCCAATCACTGATTGGTTTGGCCTCATATGACAAATAACCCTTAACTCCTAAGGAGAGGTCATCACCGTCTTATGTCAAGTGTATAACCATCTCTTATGAAATTCCCAGAATGTCTATGATTAAGTCTTCCGAAGGGAAGAGACTTTTATCCTTCCTAGAAGTGAACTTTAGAAAAGAGCTCCACCGAAGGGATGGCCGCTCCCACCAACACTTCATTGACATTCTATAGAAGTGATCTTTAGTAAAGAACTCCACTGAAGGGATGGCCGCTCCTACTAACACCTCATTATGAATATTCACATTAGTTCACCCATTAACCCATCAAAGCGTTCTTTAGTTAAAGAACTCCACCGAAGGGATGGCCGTTCCCACTAACACTTTAATGAGATAACATGAACCGAAAATGGAAGGCCGTGGGGTCTTTCCTAAAACCCCTCTCCCACTTGATTATTTATCGCTAGGGTTTATACTTTTTGACCTTTACATTGTTTTACTCAAAAACTCTTTTTAAATCTAGCAAACTTGGTTAATTAAATTCATGACTTAAGTCATCTTAAAATTAAATAACCTTTGCTTTAAAACATTTGAGCAAATCCCTTCAAAGAGTCAAAAACCTATCTTGGGTTATGAAAACCCATAGGTAGCATCTAATTAGATTTTAGTTTAGCCTTCTTTGGAAACCAAGGGTACCAAGATAAACTAAACCCTATCCTATTTTAAACCTTAGACAAATAGAAGGTGCTGGTCTAAGTTCCGTTTAAAACAATTTGCCAAACTAAAAACAATCTAATACAATAAAGATGCCAATTTTAGAGCCTAATGGTGGCCATGTTTCTAGGTGACAATTATAGCAATTATACAAAGCATTCATCCATGCATTCCATATATAAAAGCAAATAAAAGTATGCAATCCTTGATAGCTCCCTATTCTTAGGATTTCAAATCCTAATCGAATTAGGACTCCTCATGCATCTAGAAGTCTTGACTCCTTCATCTCCAAGGACTCCAATTTCTTGCAACCTTCTTGTCTTGAAACAAAACCAAAATTACATTGGAGATTCCTATGCTTTCCAAGAAAGCTTACATCAAGACTAGTTGGAATAAAATTAAGGAAACTTTACAACTTCCTATGATTGCTAACCGCGCAATCGTACACTTTCCAACTAATTAAAAAACATCCAAATCCACATAACAATCATGCGAACCATCAAGGATGCAATACATGGCTGCAAACAAAGAGGTTAGTGCATGCAAACTCACTATGTGCATCATTAAACAAATCTGGAAAATAAATTCCAGCAATGTTAATGAAACTTGCACACAACATGCATCACAACATAACTTTAATAGGGTGCCACCATACCCATAATCAATCTAGGATTAATTATACACAACATGGGATCATGATTTCACATGGAGTGGCTCTGATACCACTGAAAGAAACCGCGATTCAGATCTGAAACTTCTCATAAAGAGACTACTATGGCTGATGCAAAGCATGACAGATTTTAAAAAATCTGATTTTTGCACTGTGCAGCGGAAATCATCCATAAAGAATCGCATAGAAACTCCATTAAATCATGACCAACATGTGTCTAATTAATAGAGATGATAGAAGACTATTACCTCGAAGATTTGTAGACTTAAAATCTCTGAAAAAATAGATCCAAAGGCCCGAACTCAGACTTGCAATTTGCAAACAAGTTGCTGGAATTTTCCTGCACTAGTATTGCCTTTGATCTTCTCCTCTATCTCACTTCCAAATCTGATTGGCTAAGATGGTGGGATCTTAATCTAGGAAACAAGAACTATTTTTCTCATGAAAAATCTCAGACCTACAACTTTCTTCAAGGGAGAAGAAAGGAACCCAAGGGCTGGACGTGTGGGAGTGTTTCTTGCATTAGTGATGTTGGACGTCCAAGAGAGGAACAAGTCTCCTTTTATAGAAACTATGGAAACCTTTTCCTATAAAGTTGTCTCTTCTAATTCTCATTGATGTCCAAAAAGGAAAGACTTATTCCCTTTAAGAAACACTCCAATTAGAAAAGGAAACTAAAAAGAACTTTCCATACAATTAGTAATACTAGTTGTAGAACACTTACTAATTTTAAGTTCCTAATCCAAAAAGGAAACTAACTCATAGGAATACTAATCCAAAGAGGAGTCCAACTTTCCAAGTAGAGAGTCCTACTCAAAGTTGGAAACCTTACCCATGGAAATCCTATTATGGACGTCCCACATATCAATGCACACCATGGCCCACATACAATTTATCTAGAGTTAAATTCATGTATGCCATCAAAGGCCTATTTGAATTTAAACTCAAAATTATTTTTCCACTAAAATAATTCATCCTTATGTTATCTAAATATCTTAGGAAACCATGCCAATCTTGGTAAGTGACTAGAGAAGGGACCAAAAGACATATTTGCCATTGGCTCCCAAAATGACCAAAATGTCCATGCTAAACCCATAGCAACATTAAGACCATTTTAACCTTAACTCATTCCACTAAAGAGTTATGGTTGAACTCCAAGGACAAATATATAATATAATAAGCTCGTCATTAAATGACGGTTGTCTTCGACCTACTAAGTGTAATGACTTGAATGCCCCTCTATGTAACATCCCTCTATGTAACATCCATAATCGAGTCAGGTTATCATATGTACTATCAACCTTCTCGATTACATCTAAACCTTAGAACTTCATATCCTTAAACATAATCATCATTTGAATATCATTCTCTTGATCCAGGGAGCGACCCACAAGTTCAATATCCATATGGAACATCCATATACTAAGATCTTAGATTTTGATGATTAATCGGATAATTCTAAGGGGACGATTATTCCATCATCAGATGGCATAGATTCTATATTGCATCTGCACGTCCCAACTGATCAAGTCCGAGTACCCAAAACACAGAGCTGTTGACCCATGAAAAGAATCTCACCCATAGTGAATCAAAGCACAAGAACTTGACTTCGTCAGTTCATCCACAAATGCCAAGATTAAGAGCACCGGTTACTTAGTAGCATGAGGTGACTTGATCTCTTTTCTGTGATAGTACTATTTTAGAGATCACACCTACAACGGTCCTGTTCAATGCATGACACATGCACTAATGAGATAGATCCGGGAAAGCCCTCCCGTGACTTAGGTATGTCACCCTATATAGGAGAGTATCTCATTATAACTTCTACCAAGATGAAGTGCCCAGCTCCATCTTTCAGTTATGAACAAATATGATGTTTCCAGTTGTCCATGAATTAGACCTATCTGTGTGTAGACACTACACACCTAATTCATTTACTAGAAACAATGGGCCTTACGCAACCATACATATATACATGTTTTAAGCATAAAAGAGTCTTTCAATTAAATAACCAGTAAATATCTAGTAACAAAAGATGAGAATGCAGCTAGTGGGCTTTAGGGCATACACCAATCCCAACAAATCCTTGCATTTTGGAGTGCAAAGTTTCCAATTTTCCGGAAAAGCCGAAGACTTTGTCGCGTAGAGCTGCCGATTTTCCGTCAGAAGCTGAAACTGGGTCAAACGATATCGAAATGACCTGAAATTTGGGTTGAAGCCTTCTGAGCAATAAATAAGACCAACCATAGGCTATTGTTTGAGTTTTGAAGCCGTTTGGGGTCCTGTCGCCAGTAGACTTGTTTTTGTCGTGAGGGGGATATCGCACTTTGATATGCGGTCAACCGGTGTCCGATTGACTTGAAATTTGTCAGGGAACCTATTGGAGTCATTTTGAGATGATCCATAGGCTCTGTCTTGTAAACCATGGTCCCGGGGAGCTTCGCCGCCGAGAGGCCTGATTTGGCTTCCGAGCGTCAAAGTCTTATCAAATGTTGTTGAAATGACCTGAAACTTGACGTGTAGCCCTTTCTAAGCATTTTGAAGTTGTCCATGTACTTTATCTGATGAGTGATGGCCTCGATGGTTCTCGCCACTGAGAGGCTTGATTTCGCTGTTCGAGGGTTGATGTAGTGTCAAACATTGTCAGTTTGACTTGGAACTTCATGTGGAGCCTTTTGGATGTATTTTGAGGCCATCCACAGGCTCTGATCAAAGATTTGGTGTCTCCGATGCTTTCGCCGCCGGGAGCTCCTTTTCAGCTGCCGGAGAAGCGAAGTTAGGCCAAATGATTTTGAAATGGCCTGAAACTTCTTGTGTACTCCTCTTTTGCCTGTCTTAAATGATCTTGCTGTTTTTGTTTGATTCTGATAACTTTTAATTTTTTGGAAGTAGCATTGCATTTTTATGGCAGGCTGCGACTTCATGTAGCTTTTTAGATCTTGAAGAGGCAAAGTGACATGTTTGGTGTCAACAATCCTAAGCCGGGTGATCAGCCCGACAAAGTAACCCAAGCTGAGTGGTGCCGACAAAACAAAAATCCGAAAAAACATAAATCGAATCACATAAACATTTTCAAATCGGTGAAAGGACTACGCCGCACAAAACATAAGCGGACACACGAAGTCGAACGAACGAGTAGCCTTACCGAAAGTTTGAGACAAAACGAATCATAGTCTTACCGAAAGTTTTATGACAAACAAACCACACAAAGTATACCCGAAAGGTTGATTTATACAAAAACATATACAAATTGCAAATTCTGGAATGAGATAATTAATGTGTTGGCCTACTAAGTCTGTTTCAATGAATATTCAAGGTCCAAGTGTCGGATTATAATCATGAATTTGATGCCTCCGAAGTTAATCCGGCATTTATAAACTTTGAATGAACATTGAGACTCTAGTAGTACTCAAAATATTTCCATAGAAATTCAATCATAGTCCCTGCTTATTTCTTTCTTAATTTCCATAATCAAATGTGTTTCAAATTCCCATTCTCTCTTCCATGCAAGTTTTGGATTTAATTATACATCCATTAGAGAAAAAGGAGTATTCAGCCCATCCAAACAAATAGGACAGCAAACAAGCCCAGACATCTAAGAAAAGTAGCATAACATGCCTAAAAAATGAAGTGGGGGCAGTGGCAGGGCCCGAACGGACCCTTCCAGCAAGTGGGCTCACTTTAGCGAGACTACCTGCTGTGAGGAGTCTGCTGACACACCCAATTTGCATCTTTTTCTTATTTTTCCTTTCTTCTAAGTTTTCCAATCTTCATTCTCAGTCCAAATTCCATTCAACACTAATTAAAAGTCTCATTCCATCCATAAGCTTAATATAGAGATTAAGCTCTAATCATTGGAAAATACGAAGGAAATCCAAGAAGGCAATTCTATGTACAGATTTCTTATAGAAATTCTGATATTAACCAAGACGAAAAACAAAGGTTCAAAGATGGATTTCCAGCATTACAAAACCATTAGTAAACCAGGAATTTTCATTCTAATACAAATAAAATCATATAGAAAGACTGAACATAATTCCAATGCTAGAAAACTTCTGGAAATCAGATTTTTCATGGCTAAGTTAATCATTCAAGGGGATTTGACATATTGGCCCCTCTTAGACACTGTTGTTCTAATACCATGACTCATAGTTAGCTAATGTCACCAGAGTCGTTTGACTCCGGTCTTCCCTTCTTTTTTTTACATTTTTGCCCAAGATCCCATGATATCATGGGATCCAAATGTAAAAAAGTAAAAAACAACATACTTTTAAAAAAGCCTAGACCGTATGTTATCTCTATTTCACTTTTGACCTTCTCCTTTCACCCATTTCGTTTTTCACTTGAAGCAGATTCTGGACCCCTGCAACGAATGGCAACCAGAACCCAAATGGGTACTTCTTCTCCGGTAAACAGGTTTGGCGTCGACGAGAATGGCGGAAGCAGTCTGGTTCGTCTTCCCCATCTCTGACTGGCAGCGACTCTTGGGCAGTCTTCTTTCCTTCTCCGGCGACAACAAGAAGCAAGAAGACTCAATTCTCTCTTCATCTATAAGAGAAAGGATAGGGTTCGCAAAAGGGCACGATTTGTTACTGTAAATGGGTTTTGTCTCTAGTTTTTCTCTTTTGTGTTGATGTTTGGAAAATGGGTTTTATGTTTATTGATAATGTGAGAGACATTTCAAGGATTGAGTTCTTTTTCTTTTAGTTTTTCTCAATTTTCTATTATGTTTGGGAAATGGGTTTTATTTTTATTGATGATGAGAGAGATATATCTATAAAAGGGTTTTGTCATTTTGTTTTGGATGATAGAGAGATTTTCAGTAATTAGGTCCCTTTTCTTTTGGGTTGATGTGAGAAATGAGTTTCATGGTGTAAGACCCCGACCCGAGGACCTCGATTAGAGTTAATTAAGTTGTATTTTAGCTTTAAGTGTGTTTAGTGGTTTTTGGATTAGCTTTGGGATTAGAATAGCTTTTATAATAGCTTTGGGGAATTTGGAGAGCCTTTTTACTTGTGGGACCCTTTGGGGGTTCATATTACGAATTGTGTGAGATTTGGGATTTTCCAATGATTTTTAAAAATTATGTTTTTAACCCCATTCGACTTATCTTGTTAATCCCTACAACTTTCATGTTGACATCGTTCCCATTCAAGAGCCCTAAACCCGACTTTTCGCAATTTGAGGGCAAAATGGTCTTTTTACCCAAAATCTGGACACCAATTTCAATGTCACCAAAACATACAAAATATATACTTTTTGGAAACTAGAAATTTCACCGACCAACTTTGTCTTCTTCGTCGAATTCGTTTGAACCCCCGAAAGCCATGTTTTTAGCCCGGGGAGTCTTTTAAGTTGTGGGCCCCATCCCCACTTGCTATATAAGGAGAGCTCTTCAGGACCGATCGATCGGCCAATGAGTCCGATCGATCGGACTGAAATGAGAAGAACTGTAAAAATGGGGATTGTTGGACCGTTCTCCAGACTCACTTCTAGCCCATATTCAAGTCCAATTCAACTCTATCCCTTCCCTTCTTATTTGAAGCCATTGAACCTGTAATGATGCATAGAAGCCCATGAAAGATTTGGGTAGATTGTGATGTGATGTAGTGGGGAGGTATTGTTTGGAGCCCCAATGCTATGTAAGGACTTGTAAGGCATTGCATGAAGTCCGAAGGAAGGAGAAACCTCATCATGGAGATTCGGTGAGGATTTCTAGATTTGTCAATGTATGTAAGGTCCCGGAATATTTTTAATTCTTAAAGAGTACCAAATGTTTAACAAACCTAACATACGGAACCCTATACACATTGATTCAAATCTTGGACCTTCAACTCTTAGCTAGGAGAATACTGGGAATCCATTCATGTTCATCTTGACCCGATTTTTAATTGTGCCCTTCAAACATCATATCTTATGATTTTGACTTGTCCCGAAAGTATTGGAAAGTGTATTTAGCTTTTGCTAACCTGTATATGACCGACCTGATATGAGTGTGTATTTGTGCCTATGAGCACCCCGTTCTTTTACTATCAATTTGATTTGATTTCTCGTATTTGACCCATGAGTCGGCACCACTGAGCTTGGACGACCTTGTCGGTTTGATCCACCGACTTGGAGATCCTTTCCCTCCTGATAGTCAGCTGCAGTCTGGAATACGCAGAGTTTTTATCCGATTCGCTACTGTGGTCCCGCAGAGTATATATATATATGTATATTATAGTATCTTATCGTTGCTCCTCCTCACCTTGTGTGACTGAGGTCAATGATCCTGTAGGGTATGCGCTCTCTTCACTTTAGTGAGAGAGGATTTATCTTTGTGTGGTTGCCATCTTGACAGTTCCTTATTCTTGGTACCTCTATTGTTTTATATCGTTCATGTTGGTATTTAACAAATGATGCATTATCTTTTATGAAATTCATTATTTATACACAGGTTTTTCTAAACCCTTGCAAAGTATTAGTGTGTGGTTTTATTGTCTTATCTTTTCACCCACCTGCCAGACCGTCGTGTCTGATCCATTTATTTTGGTACTCAGGTCCCGAGCTTATTGCCATCGAGGAGGAGCCTGAGGAGGCGGCCGGTGAACCGCAGCGTGTGATAGAGTGGCAAGTCGACGATGTCATGTAGACATTCGGCCTAGCCTTGAGAACGACACATTTTAGGAACTCGTGATATCACCTTTTGGGTTTTATTGGTTGTATGGTCTTTGTTGACCGTTATTTTGGGGAAATTAATCAACTGATCTTTTGTTTATACAACTAACTTTACTTTTGGAAAATATGCTTATGATCATTGCTCATTTTGATATCTTGTCATGTCAATTATAAATCAGTCTTGTTTATGGATTGGAATAGCACCAATATGATTTGCTACACGCTTCATCATTCTTAAATACATGTTTGATATGTTTATATGTGAGATGATGTGTCAAAATAGTCCTCACCGCGGAACCCTGTGGGAAATCACGTGCACGGATAAATGTTTTCTTAATTCGGTGTGCGGTTTAGCCAAAGAGATGCACGTGGCGCGGCATCATCAGGTCCCGATCCCGGATTTGGATCCCATAACCCGGTCCGTGGTCGCGACAGGACTGGTATCAGAGCGGATCATGTTTCAGGCAATTAAAAGAAACTAGAAATCTTAAGTACGTGGCGAGAATTCGTTAGACTCTCATTAAATAGAATCATGTGAGCAATGTGTGACCACCCTGTACTTGATTTATATGTGCTAACAATTTGTTTTGCAGCGTTATGCCACCTCGCAAACGAGCAGCAAACAATAACCACGTTGCTAGTAACAGTGAGAATATAGGGCCTATTGCAGAAGATGCACAGGATAACAATATGCAGAACCAATTCCAATAGATGATGCAGGCCATGTTAGACCAGCAACATCAGGCCAATGAGAACCAGGCTAGACTCTAAGCACAAGCCCATGAGACGCAGACCAGATTGCAAGAACAGATGCTTAAGAAAGATGAGGATCATGCTAGGGAAATGGCTCAAATGCAAGCACAGTTGTTGGGTGTGCTAGAGAGGAGACCGGAACCAACCCCAGTTGCACCACCGGGATCGGTCAACAATAGAGGGAATGATCCTAATGTGTTGTACGAACGTTCAGGAAGAGAGGACCGAAGGAGTTCTTGGGAACCGAGGATCCAATGGCATTGGATGACTGGCTTGAGCACACAGAGAATATATTCGAAATCTTCACATGTACGGGTGTAGAACGAGTGCAGCTCGCAGCTTCTATGTTCACAGGCTTAGCAGATATATGGTGGAAGACCATCAAGGCAGAATACAGGATAATGGCTGATGAAGAAGCTTGGGCTAACTTCAAGAGACAATTTGCAGAGAAATATGTACCTACCCATGTCAAGAGGCAAAAGGCAGCAGAATTTCAACAACTTGTGCAAGGGAATATGACAGTCCTCGAATACCTCACCAAATTCGAGAGATTGTCTAGGTATGTACCAGAATTGGTGGACACGGTGGGAAAGAAGATAACTAAGTTCCTTGAAGGGCTTCACCCAATCATTGAGAGAGATGCTACCGGGGTTGTACCACCTGTCACCTTCGAAGAAGCTGTCAAAAGGGCATACAAGTTTGAGAACTTTCATAACAAGATCATCAAGAACCAAGGAAAGGCTCAAGGCCACCAGCAGCAGAACTATCAGCAGAGGAACAATCAGAATAAGAGGCCAAGGCAAGAACGGAATGCACATAATCCAGGAGCTTGCATCCATTGTGGAAAACATCATGGGAATGCCCAATGTCGTTCTATCACAGGGGCATGTTTTAGATGTGGTTCGCTGGACCACCAGATGAGGGATTGCCCAAGGCCAGATAGACAAAATAGACAGCAGCAGGGAGTGCAGCGTCAGGCACCACCTCAGAATGCGTTAGTAGTCCAGAATCAGGCAAGACCACTACAGCAACAGGCACCACAACAGCAGTTTAGGCCACAGCAGCAACAACAACAACAAGCCCGTCAGCAAGGGCAGAACCAAAATCAGAATCAGCAACCTCAGCAGCAGAATAGGAATGCATAGCAGGGCAGGCAACCACAAGGATAAAACAGGCCACAACAGAGGGCACAACTGTATGCCGTCAATAGCGCTGATGTAGAGGCGGAAGGCAATGTAGTGGAAGGTACACCTCTAGTCTGTGGTTTTGATGCTAGGGTTTTGTTTGACCCTGGCTCTACTCACTCATTCCTATCTCCAAAATTTGCTAAGTTGATTGATATGCATGCTAGAGAGTTGAGTTTCATTTTGACTGTGGCTACCCCTTTAGTTAAGGAAGTTATTTGTAGAACTTTTTACCCTAGTTGTGCAGTCATGATAGGAGATGTAGTATTACCGGCAGATCTCATTTTATTGGAGATGCAGGATTTTGATGTCATCCTAGGGATGGATTGGCTAGCAGGATACCATGCTACTATGGATTGTTTCCATAAGACCCTAACTTTTAAGTTAGAGGAGACCCAAGCAGGGGTATTGTTTCAGGGAGAGAGGAGTAGTCCTAGTGCAGGGTTTATTTCAGCATTGAAGGCTGATAGACTTCTAAGAAGTGGTTGTGAGGCTTATTTGGCGTTTATCACGGAGGATAAACGGTCCCAAGGGGTGGAGGAGATTCCAATTGTTTGTGAATTTCTGGATGTTTTCCCGAAGGAGATACCAGATTTGCCACCCATTAGAGAAATAGACTTCACTATCGAGTTGTTACCGGGGACCGCTCCGACTTCTATTGCACCTTACAGAATGGCTCCGACAGAATTGGGAGAGTTGAAGATACAGTTGCAAGAACTTTTGGACAAAGGTTTTGTGAGGCCTATGTTGGATACCGCGATCACTGAGAGGGGGGGTGAATCAGTGATTTCTAAAAACAGGTCCAATTCAACAACAAAACAAGTCAAACCACACAATGACACCAGATTTAACGTGGTTCACCGAAAGGCTACGTCCACGGTTCAAAGACTGTCCGAACACCAATCCGGGACAGATCTGAATCTTATTTAGTCGCACCAACGACAAAGAGCACCAACCCTTAGTTTCAGATAGCACCAACTATCTAGGAAGCACCGACTCCCTTTACAATTTATCTGCACCCACAGATAGGATCACCAAACCCCAAACACCAAGCACCAACTTGATGTAAAAACAGAATAGAAGATAAATTCTGTCTACAGCCCTTCCCCTCTACAATTCTCTCTCTCTCAATCCCTTACAAATTGAAATCTAAAGCATAAAAGAGAGACACTTAACTCATGGACGAATCACCATCTTCTAGAGCATAATCTCGTCCACAATTGCTGTAGAAAACGTCTGATAATGCAGCAACACAGCAACACAGCACCAGCACTCTTCTTCTCTCCAAAACTCTCTCTATTTTCTCTCTAAAACTCTTCTCTTCTGGTATATCTTTAAGAACGACCCTTACATGCCTTTTTATAGGTTTTGATAACCCTTAATTGTATTTAAAACGGGCTACAATTCGTTTAGAAAGAGTCCCATACAAATTAGATAAGAGTGCTGAATTTTCGTGCAAAACTTCTAATTCTGCGCAACTCTGGTTCCCGTGCTCGGTCGACATCCTTGCTTGCTCGGTCGACCGAAGACACTGACTGGAAACAGACAACTTTTGAGCTCGGTCGACATCTTGGGGTCCCGGTCGACCGAAGACACACTGTGTCACGAAAATAACTGAGAGGTGCCTGAAACTGTTTTCTGCAGGTTTCTTCTTTCTCGGTCGACCGCATGAAGAGCCCGGTCGACCGACCACTCTGTTTCAGGAAATCTGAATTCCTGACAGTTTCAATTCTGATTCTTCTCTTCAGCTCTATCAATACCAGCCTTTTAACTTCACGTTTGTGACAATGTGTTGACAAGAATTCCAACTCAAACCAATACTTTGAGATATTAATTCCTTCAATTCTTCAAAGACTGCTCATGACATCTCAAATTCCAACAATCTCCCCCTTTGGAATTGTTGGCAACACTATTGGAACTTCAACACTTTCAACTCCAGCTTGCAGCTCTTCCAAGTTCTTTTCAAAACTTACTTGGAACCAATTCTGAAATTCTGAAAAAACAACCATGCACTGTCAACAATCTCTTCCTAGCTTTCATAGCATAACATCTCTCCTTGCTATCATAGCATAACATCTCTCCCCCTTTGACAACAAGTCCAAAGGGACCAAACTGAGGAGCGAATAGGATATTCAATGAATGCATTGCTCCCCCTTTCAAGCACAACTCCTACAGTTTAGGAGAGTGAGTAACTCCTAACTTTTTCCGGAGATACTCGAAGACTTCCTTTGGCAGAGGTTTCGTGAAAATATCAGCCACTTGCTCAGTTGTTGGAACATATTCCAACTTGACCTCTCCATCAGCAACTTTATCTTTAAGAAAATGATAACGAATTGCTACATGCTTCGTTCGAGAGTGCTGAACAGGATTCTTAGATATATGAATTGCACTCGTGTTGTCACATAGGATCGGCGTAGGATCCGTTGTAGGAACTCCTAGATCAGAGAGCATTTGCCGCATCCATAACACTTGCGTACAACAAGTTGCCGCTGCAATATATTCCGCTTCCGCTGTCGAAAGGGATACTGAGTCTTGCTTCTTACTATGCCAAGCAACTAATCTTTCTCCAAGATAAAATGCGCCGCCGCTAGTACTCTTGCGATCATCTACGCATCCAGCCCAATCGGCATCAGAATATGCAACTAGAGTGAAGGATTTGCCTTTGGGATACCAGATACCAAGCTCCATAGTACCTTTCAGATATCGAAAGATTCGTTTCACTGCTGTAAGGTGCGTTTCAGTTGGTGCTGCTTGAAAACGTGCAACCATACATATTGCTTGTAGAAGATCTGGTCTTGTAGCAGTCAAGTAGAGCAAGCTTCCTATCATAGAGCGATAGGTGGTATGATCAACGGACGAGGCCTTATCATCTTTGCTAAGCTTCGTGTTCGTTGACATTGGTGTGCTCACTGGCTTGCTGTCTTCCATATTGAACCGTTTCAGCATTTCCTTAATGTACTTCATTTGTGATATGAAGATACCATGTTTCAGCTGCTGAACTTGTAAACCAAGAAAGAACTTTAGTTCTCCAAGCATTGACATCTCAAATTCTTTCTTCATCTCTTCAGCGAAATTCCTGCACATCTCCTCATCATTGCCACCAAAGATTATGTCATCAACATAAACAATGACAACCAGCTGTTTGCTTAACTCAGTTTTGACATACAGATTGCTATCAACCATTCCTTTTCCAAAACCGATCTTGCGGAGATAGAGATCCAGCCTTGCATACCATGCCCTTGGCGCTTGTTTCAGTCCATAAAGAGCCTTTTTTCAACTTGCACACTAGATCTGAATTTTTGCTGATGAGAAAACCATCAGGTTGCTCAATGTAGACCTCTTCTTCAAGTAAACCATTCAAGAAAGCTGACTTTACGTCCATCTGAAATACCTTGAAGGTTTTGTATGCTGCCAATACAAGAAACATACGAATAACTTCCAGACGAGCCACCGGTGCAAAGGTCTCTTCAAAATCTATGCCTTCAACTTGAGCATAGCCTTTACAAACCAACCTTGCTTTGTTTCTAATGACTTGACCATCTTCATTCAGCTTATTCCGAAAGACCCATTTAGTACCAATAACATTCTTATCAGTAGGTCTAGGAACAAGTTCCCATGTGGAGTTCTTCTCAATTTGCTCCAACTCCTCATGCATAGATTTCAACCAACTTTCATCGAGACTGGCTTCAGCCACAGTCTTGGGTTCAATGGTGGACACAAGTGAGTAATTGCTAACTACACTTTGTCTAGTTTGAACGCCTGCCTTAGGATCTCCAATGATTTGATCCTTAGGGTGTTGCTCTACCCAAGTGCTGTGCTTCTTAGGTGTAGTATCTTCTGAGTCATCCTTTGATTTCTCAGAATCATTAGATTCAGCCATCTCATCATCAATCTCACTCAAGTCCTCATAAACTGGACTGTCATTATGAGTTGCATTCTTTGGTGCAATATTCTCATCTATTCTCACATCAGCACTTTCTATGATTTTTCTGGTTCTTTTGTTAAGACATCTATATGCCTTGCTAGTAGAGGAGTAACCCAGAAATATACCTTCGTCAGCTCTTTCTTCAAATTTGCCCGGATTTTGTTCGAGCCGCTTGATGTAACACTTGCTGCCGAAGACTCTGAAGTGCTTGACTGTTGCTTTTCTTCCAAACCATAGCTCATATGGAGTTTTGTCTTCATGTGGCCTGATCAAGCATCGGTTTTGAATGTATACAGCCGTATGAATTGCCTCTTTCCAATACTTGTCAGCCATCTTGCTTTCACTTAGCATCGTACGAGCCATCTCTTGTACGGTGCGATTCTTCCGTTCCACAACTCCATTTTGCTGTGGAGTTCTAGGGGCTGAGTACTGTCTTTGAATGCCATGATGTTCACAATATTTAGTGAACTCTTCAGATGTGAACTCGCCTCCACGATCAGACCTTAAAATCTTGATACGTTTTTCCAATTGATTTTCAACCTGTGCTTTAAACACTTTAAAACGATCAAGTGCTTGATGCTTATGCTTAAGAAACAATACCCATGTCATACGAGTGTAATCATCAATGCATAACATGAAATACTTATCTCCATTGGTGCTTTGAGTTCGCATCGGTCCACAGAGATCAGTGTGCACTAGCTCAAGAGGTTTCTTGGAATGATGCTCCTTTGACTTGAACATAACCCTCGTTTGCTTTCCTTTTTGGCAAGAGTCGCAAATGGGATTGGAAGGCTTTTCAACTGTAGACATGCCTCTTACAGCCTTTGAATTGCAAATCTTTGACATGTTATCAAAGCTTAGATGCCCAAGCCGTTTGTGCCACAACCAACTTTCCTCTGTCCGACTCATCAAGCAGGTCTTTTCAGCTCCATCTGACAATGTACAGAGATTTCCAGCAGTTCTTGATCCAGTTGCCACTGTTTTGCCGTTGCTACTCTTCTTGATGGCAAACCCATTCTTTGTGAAGATAACTTCGTGACCCTTGTCACAGATCTGGCTCACACTAAGCAGGTTGTGTCTCAATCCAGACACATATAAGACTTCTTCCGATCTGATCTTGTTTGCCATAAGCTGAATAACACCTTTTCCGCAGATTTTGGCACCATCATTGTTGCCAAACTTCACTGAACCGCCTTCATAGTGCTGTAATTTGATGAATTTCTCTTTATCACCAGTCATATGGCTTGAACAACCACTATCAAGGACCCATGGTGCTACCTTCTTTTGTGCATTGAATGCCATTTGCACAATGAGAGATTCTTTGGGACTTTCTGCACTTGCTTTGCTCTCCAAGCCTTGACTAACTTGGGTTTCTTTTCAACCTGAAATTTGTTAGCAATATGCAACCTACAATCCCTAGCCAAGTGTCCATAATTATGACACATATAGCACTCAATTTTGTGGCTACTTAGGATTGAAAAAGGATTCCTAGTCACAAATGGACTGTTTCTTACATAGAATTTGCAATCAGCTCTTTTATGTCCAAACATATTACAATGAAAGCAATAACCATAGAATTTGTATCTTCTTTGTGGCTGGTTAGTCTTCATTACCTTTCTAACAGGAATGGACTCCTTTCTAGGTTGAGTGGGCTTCATAGAGTTAGAAGGTGCAGTGACTTGCTTCACAAGCTCTTTCTTTTTAGGAGGTGCAACCTTAGAGGATTCACCTTTCTCAAATCCTAGACCAAATCTGAAGTGGGCTGGTCTTTGAACTTTCAGTAGTTCATCAAGTTTCATAGTCCCTTCAATCGCTTGGAGCGCTTTGAGTTTTTTGCTATTTTCCAAATTTTCAGCTTTTGCTCTAGCGATCTCAGTTTCAAGTTTCATAGCCTCTTCCTTTTTGTTACTTATTTGGTTTTCAAGGACTTCTACCATTCTTTTATATTCTTCTACTTGAGTTTTCAAAGCAATAATAGAACTTTCAGATTCATGGAGAAGTTTCAGATTTTTCTTACTTGATTTGCGTTCCATGCTTAGCTCCTCAAGTGCGGCTATGAGTTCCTCTTCAAGATTGACTTCAGCCTCCTCATCCTCTTCCGGATCTAGCTCTTCTTCTTCTTCAACAGTGACCATGAAGAGAGCTTCGGTTGATTCATCATCGTTTGAAGTTTCAGACGTGCTGTCATCTTGTTGACATAGAAAGTTTTTAGCTTTGCCCCTTTTTCTGAAATTTCTCTTTCCTTTACTCTTTTCAGCATAAGAGTCATTATCATTGTCTTCTTTTAGCGGACACTTCGCAGCAAAGTGACCAATACCTCCACAATTGAAGCATTTAAAGGGTAGCTTCCCTTTGTACTTGCCATTGCTTCCTTTCTTTAATTTTCTAACAAATTGAGCCTCAAGCTCATCATCATCAGAATCAACATCATGACCAGCAGTCTCTTTTGCCTTTTTCTGAACTTTGAAGGACGCTTCTTTATCAGATGAAGACGTCTTTCCTATGCGCATCTCATAGGCAGTTAGAGAACCATGTAATTCATCCATGGAAAATGCATTCAGATCTTTGGCTTCTTCGATGGCTGAGACTTTTGAATCAAACCGGGGAAGAAGAGATCTTAGAACCTTTTTGACGATGACCGGCTCTTTAATCTCCTCCCCTAGTCCACGAATGTCATTCGTGACTTCATTCACTCGTTGCATATACGAGTCAACATTCTCGCTTTCCTCCATGCGAAGAGACTCGAATTGAGAGCGATGAGTTTGCAATTTGGCTTCTTTAATCTTCTCATCACCTTCATGTATGCTTTGCAACTTGTCCCAAATTTACTTGGCTGTTTTGCATGCAATTACTTTGACAAGCTCGCTGTCCACAAGGCCACTAAAGAGTGCATTCTGCGCCTTGGAGTCGTTGTCTGCCAACTTCTTCGATGCTGTATCATTGGGTACGGTGGCAGCATTGTAACCGGCTCTGACAGCCTCCCAAACATCATAGCCAAGAGATTTGATGAAGGCTTGCATCCTAATCTTCCAAAAAGAGTAATTAGAACCATCAAACAGAGGTGCTTTCATATTCCCTGTATTGACTGCCATGTGATTTGACAAGAGATCACCCTTAGCGTATTAAACTGATCAAGGGAACCTCGCTCTGATACCAATTGTTGGATACCGCGATCACTGAGAGGGGGGGGGGGGGGGTGAATCAGTGATTTCTAAAAACAGGTCCAATTCAACAACAAAACAAGTCAAACCACACAATGACACCAGATTTAACGTGGTTCACCGAAAGGCTACGTCCACGGTTCAAAGACTGTCCGAACACCAATCCGGGACAGATCTGAATCTTATTTAGTCGCACCAACGACAAAGAGCACCAACCCTTAGTTTTCAGATAGCACCAACTATCTAGGAAGCACCGACTCCCTTTACAATTTATCTGCACCCACAGATAGGATCACCAAACCCCAAACACCAAGCACCAACTTGATGTAAAAACAGAATAGAAGATAAATTCTGTCTACAGCCCTTCCCCTCTACAATTCTCTCTCTCTCAATCCCTTACAAATTGAAATCTAAAGCATAAAAGAGAGACACTTAACTCATGGACGAATCACCATCTTCTAGAGCATAATCTCGTCCACAATTGCTGTAGAAAACGTCTGATAATGCAGCAACACAGCAACACAGCACCAGCACTCTTCTTCTCTCCAAAACTCTCTCTATTTTCTCTCTAAAACTCTTCTCTTCTGGTATATCTTTAAGAACGACCCTTACATGCCTTTTTATAGGTTTTGATAACCCTTAATTGTATTTAAAACGGGCTACAATTCGTTTAGAAAGAGTCCCATACAAATTAGATAAGAGTGCTGAATTTTCGTGCAAAACTTCTAATTCTGCGCAACTCTGGTTCCCGTGCTCGGTCGACATCCTTGCTTGCTCGGTCGACCGAAGACACTGACTGGAAACAGACAACTTTTGAGCTCGGTCGACATCTTGGGGTCCCGGTCGACCGAAGACACACTGTGTCACGAAAATAACTGAGAGGTGCCTGAAACTGTTTTCTGCAGGTTTCTTCTTTCTCGGTCGACCGCATGAAGAGCCCGGTCGACCGGCCACTCTGTTTCAGGAAATCTGAATTCCTGACAGTTTCAATTCTGATTCTTCTCTTCAGCTCTATCAATACCAGCCTTTTAACTTCACGTTTGTGACAATGTGTTGACAAGAATTCCAACTCAAACCAATACTTTGAGATATTAATTCCTTCAATTCTTCAAAGACTGCTCATGACATCTCAAATTCCAACAGCCTAGTGTGTCACCATGGGGAGCACCGGTTTTGTTTGTAAAGAAGAAAGATGGTTCTATGAGAATGTGTATTGACTATAGAAGATTGAACCAGGTGACCATAAAAAACAAGTATCCATTGCCAAGGATAGATGAATTGTTCGATCAGTTGCAAGGAGCTGCTTACTTTTCGAAGATTGATTTGAGATCAGGCTACCATCAGTTGAGAGTCAGAGATTCAGATGTGCCAAAAACAACTTTTCGGACAAGATATGGACACTATGAGTTTCTAGTGATGCCATTTGGTTTGACTAACGCACCGGCAGTTTTCATGGCGTTGATGAATAAGATATTTACAGAGTATTTGGACCAGTTTACAGTGGTGTTTATTGATGATATTTTGGTGTATTCCAAGACCAAAGAAGAGCACGAAGAACATTTGAGGATAGCACTCCAGCTTTTGAGGGAAAACCAGTTGTTTGCAAAACTTAGTAAGTGTGGATTTTGGTTGGACCAAGTCACATTTTTGGGTCATATCATCTCCAAGGAAGGATTATCAGTGGACCCATCCAAGATTGAGGCAGTTATGAATTGGGACAGACCGAAGAATGCATCAGAGATCAGGAGTTTTCTTGGATTGGCAGGGTATTATCGGAGGTTTGTGCAAGGATTTTCATCGATTGTGTCACCTTTGACGAAGTTGACAAGGAAAAACACACCATATGTTTGGACCGACAAGTGTGAAGCTAGTTTCCAAGAGCTGAAGAAGAGATTGACTACAACTCCAGCCATCAGGGAGCGGCGGTTTAACCATTTTTCCAATGCTTCCAATGTTGGACTCGGATGTGTTCTAATGCAAGATGGGAAGGTAGTTGCATATGGATCCCGGCAGTTGAAAGATCATGAGAAGAACTATGCAACACATGATCTCGAGTTGGCAGCAGTTGTGTTAGCGTTGAAGATGTGGAGACACTACCTCTATGGAGAGAAGTTTGAGGTTCACTCCGACCACCGTAGTCTACAGTACTTGTTTTCTCAGAAGGAGTTAAACATGAGGCAGAGGAGATGGATGGAATATATCAAAGACTACGGTTTTCCAATCAAGTATCACCCGGGGAAAGCGAATGTAGTTGCAGATGCTTTAAGTAGAAAGTCAGTTAGCATGGCAAGTCTTCGGGGGACTTATGTTGTACAGCAGTTAGAGGAGTTGGGAGTAGATTTCCAGCCTCTAAGGGAGGGTGTCATGTTGGCAGATATGTCAGTGTCAGAACCTTCGTTCATTCAGAAGATCAAAGAGAATCAGTTACAAGACCCAGAGTTGGCTAAGATTTCAGAACATATAGCAGATCGTCCGGATTTTCGTGTTGTGGATGGAGTTTTATACTACTGAGACCGTTTATGTGTGCCTAAACTTGGAGGACTTGAGAAATGATATCATGACCAAGGCTTACAATACCAAGTATTCCATACATCCGGGCAGTACGAAGATGTACCAGAATTTGAAGGGCAGATTTTGGTGGAATAACATGAAGAGAGAGATAACATCTTTCGTCCTCGATGTATGACATGTCAGTTGATCAAGGCAGAACATCAAAAGCCTCCAGGGTTACTACGGCCATTAGAGATTCCGGAATGGAAATGGGAGCACATTACCATGGATTTCATCTCGGGATTACTGAAGACTAGTAAGGGCAATGATACTATTTAGGTCATAGTGGACCGTCTCACCAAGTCAGCTCATTTCCTACCGATGAAGACTGGGAAGAAGATGCATATGTTACCTTTGGCACAGTTGTTTGTCACAGAAATCGTCAGTCGACATGGACAGACAGTTTCCATCATATCCGACAGAGATAGCAGATTTGTCTCGAGATTTTGGAAGACACTGCATGAGTCTATGGGTACGAAGTTACAATTCAGCACAGCCTATCACCCACAGACCGATGGTCAGTCAAAGAGGACAATACAGACACTAGAAGACATGCTCCGAGCTTGTGTGTTAGATTTCAAAACTCAGTGGGACGAAGCCTTACCATTGTGTGAGTTTGCTTACAACAACAGTTTCCACTCGAGCATCGGAATGGCGCCTTTAGAGGCTTTGTATGGCAGAAGGTGTAGGACACCCGTTTGTTGGGAAAAAGTTGGCACTCGCAGTTTCCATGGTCCGACTATCGTTAGTGAGACAAGTGACAAGGTCAACTTGATCCAAGAACATCTGAAAGTGGCTCAGAGTAGGCAGAAGAGCTATGTAGATTCTCACAGAAGGGATTTACAGTTCAAAGAGGGAGATAAGGTTTTCTTGAAAGTGTCACCTACTCGTGGAACTTTGAGGTTTGGACAGAAGGGCAAGCTATCTTGGAGGTACATTAGACCGTATGACATTATGAGTAAGACTGGTGATGTGGCTTACAGATTAGCCTTACCACCCGAACTCTCTGGCGTACACAATGTTTTCCATGTTTCTATGTTGAAGAAGTACGTTCCCGACAGACTACACATACTCCGTTATGAGCCGTTGGAAATCCGAAAAGATGTGACTTATGTTGAGATGCCTAAGCAGATTATTGACACCAAGGAACAAGAGTTGAGAACTCGGACTATTCAGTGGGTCAAAGTGCTTTGGGAGAATCATAGACCGGAAGAAGCAACATGGGAATTACAGGATCAAGTTCAGAAGAAGTACCCACATCTCCTACCGGAGGTGAGTTTTAATTTCCATTTGGAGGACCAAATGTCCTAAGGGGTGGAGGATGTAAGACCCCGACCCGAGAGACCTCGATTAGAGTTAATTAAGTTGTGTTTTAGCTTTAAGTGTGTTTAGTGGTTTTTGGATTAGCTTGGGGATTAGAATTGCTTTTATAATAGCTTTGGGGAATTTGGAGAGCCTTTTTACTTGTGGGACCCTTTGGGGGTTCTTATTACGAATTGTGTGAGATTTGGGGTTTTCCAATGATTTTTAAATATTATGTTTTTAACCCCATTCGACTTATCTTGTTAATCCCTACAACTTTCATGTTGACATCGTTCCCATTCGAGAGCCCTAAACCCGACTTTTCGCAATTTGAGGGCAAAATGGTATTTTTACCCAAAATCTGGACACCAATTTCAATGTCACCAAAACGTACAAAATATATACTTTTTGGAAACTAGAAATTTCGCCGACCAACTTTGTCTTCTTCGTCGAATTCGTTTGAACCCCGAAAGCCATGTTTTTAGCCCGGGGAGTCTTTTAAGTTGTGGGCCCCATCCCCACTTGCTATATAAGGAGAGCTCTTCTCTTAATCCTCCCCTTCCATGCTAAAACCCTAGAAAGAGAGAGAGAGAGTCCTAGCCCTAAGGGTTTCTCCCTTGTCCCTTTTGCTTCCTTCCTCATAAATCACCACAAGAGCTCTTCCTAATCAAGAAATGGATTCCATAATATTCTTCCTCGTCTCAAGGGCTTCATCTTGACACCATTTTCGAAGAAAACCGCCCACTCCAAGACTTCCTTAGGACAACACCTTGCTTTTTGAAGAACTTCCTTGTAAGTGATCTTCCTAAAAGTTTTAGAATCTTGTTTATTTAGCCCTAGGGAAGCTCCATTCCTATTATTGGAAGTTTCCTCTTTGTAATTCCCGTTTTTGACATTTTAGGGTTTGTATTTGGGGGTTTTTGTATAGATTTGGTGTCTTGGCTTGGAGAGGTGTTAGTGGCTTGATTTCTCTTAGCATTGGACCTAAGGCAAGTGGATGAAACGATTTCTTATATGTTTATCATGTTTTACAAAAGCTTTGATTTATCTCTATTGATAGTTTTAATGGTTTGACATGCTTGATAGTTTGATTCTATTGATTTTTGAATGATAATTTGATGAGTTGAGGAGGTCAAGAAAGGGCCCAAATACTCATAGACTTGTGTTTGGAAGAAGGGGAAAGAAAGGAAATGGAAAGGGATTGGACAAAAAGGGGATCCAACCATTTAGGCTGAGAATCGCCGCTGTCCGATCGATCGGACTGTGGGCATTACAGGTCCGATCGATCGGACTGTAAATAACTGAGAGCATTTCAGGACCGATCGATCGGCCAATGAGTCCGATCGATCGGACTGAAATGAGAAGGACTGTAAAAATGGGGATTGTTGGACCGTTCTCTAGACTCACTTCAACCCCATATTCAAGTCCAATTCAACTCTATCCCTTCCCTTCTTATTTGAAGCCATTGAACCTGTAATGATGCATAGAAGCCCATGAAAGATTTGGGTAGATTGTGATGTGATGTAGTGGGGAGGTATTGTTTGGAGCCCCAATGCTATGTAAGGACTTGTAAGGCGTTGTATGAAGTCCGGAGGAAGGAGAAACCTCATCATGGAGATTCGGTGAGGATTTCTAGATTTGTCAATGTATGTAAGGTCCCGGAATGTTTTTAATTCTTAAAGAGTACCAAATGTTTATCAAACCTAACATACGGAACCCTATACACATTGATTCAAATCTTGGACCTTCAACTCTTAGCTAGGAGAATATTAGGAATCCATTCATATTCATCTTGACCCGATTTTTAATTGTGCCCTTCAAACATCATATCTTATGATTTTGACTTGTCCCGAAAGTATTGGAAAGTGTATTTAGCTTTTGCTAACCTGTATATGACCGACCTGATATGAGTGTGTATTTGTGCCTATGAGCACCCCGTTCTTTTACTATCAATTTGATTTGATTTCTCGTATTTGACCCATGAGTCGGCACCACTGAGCTTGGACGACCTTGTCGGTTTGATCCACCGACTTGGAGATCCTTTCCCTCCTGATAGTCAGCTGCAGTTTGGAATACGCAGAGTTTTTACCCAATTCGCTACCGTGGTCCCGCAGAGTATATATATATGTATATTATAGTATCTTATCGTTGCTCCTCCTCACCTTGTGTGACTGAGGTCAATGATCCTGTAGGGTATGCGCTCTCTTCACTTTAGTGAGAGAGGATTTATTTTTGTGTGGTTGCCATCTTGACAGTTCCTTATTCTTGGTACCTTTATTGTTTTATATCGTTCATGTTGTTATTTAACAAATGATGCATTATCTTTTATGAAATTCATTATTTATACACATGTTTTTCTAAACCCTTGCAAAGTATTAGTGTGTGGTTTTATTGTCTTATCTTTTCACCCACCTGCCAGACCGTCGCGTCTGATCCATTTATTTTGGTACTCAGGTCCCGAGCTTATTGCCATCGAGGAGGAGCCTGAGGAGGCGGTCGGTGAACCGCAGCGTGTGATAGAGTGGCAAGCCGACGATGTCATGTAGACATTCGGCCTAGCCTTGAGAACGACACATTTTGGGAACTCGTGATATCACCTTTTGGGTTTTATTGGTTGTATGGTCTTTGTTGATCGTTATTTTGGGGAAATTAATCAACTGATCTTTTGTTTATACAACTAACTTTACTTTTGGGAAATATGCTTATGATCATTGCTCATTCTGATATTTTGTCATGTCAATTATAAATCAGTCTTGTTTATGGATTGGAATAG
Source organism: Litsea cubeba (assembly GCA_012931725.1). Lineage (NCBI taxonomy): Eukaryota > Viridiplantae > Streptophyta > Magnoliopsida > Laurales > Lauraceae > Litsea > Litsea cubeba. Next base: position 152,061,393 of record CM022945.1, on the reverse strand, counting down.
CACCAATATGATTTGCTACACGCTTCCGCATTCTTAAATACGTGTTTGATATGTTTATATGTGAGATGATGTGTCAAGATAATCCTCACCGGGGAACCCTGTGGGAAATTACGTGCACGGATAAATGTTTTCTTAATTCCGTGTGCGGTTTAGCCAAAGAGATGCATGTGGCGCGGAATCATCAGGTCCCGATCCCAGATTTGGATCCCATAACCCGGTCCGGGGTCGCGACACATGGTTTGGATTATTAGATGTGAGAGAGATTTTCATTAGTTGGGTTCTTTTTCATTTCCTTGTCTCCGTTGGGTTTTTGTAGGAAATGGATTTATATTTTGGTTGAGAGAGAGTTAGTTTGTAATTGGCTTCTTTTTCTTGGATAATGTCATAAATGACAGAGAGTTAGTTTGTGTTCTTTTGTGAATGCAAGTATTTTTGATGATGTAACTAGAGGAGAAGTGGATGAAGACTGATAGACCCCATGATAACAAAATGCAGACGTTTGTATTGAACAAACAGAAAAGCCATGATATCATGGGATTATCCCATGCTATCATGGTATAATCCCATGATAGCATGGCTTTTCTGCAATACATTTGGGTAAAACGTTAGTCCAACAGCAAAGCTTTAAAAATGATGCCCAAGTAGACTTCGAAATGATGATCATGTGTCAGTTTTCCACGCTCTATCATTATTGATTCCTAAATAAAATACAAATGTTACAAAATGCAGACAATTTGTAATATAGAAACTGAAAAGGCCATGAGTTTTAAAAGAGGACTTGTGAGGCAACAGGTGACGAATCCCTATTTGGGGAGGCTGTCAAGGGCTTTGAAACAGGAATTGGGATAATAGGAAGTGGGAGTAAAGTCAATCTAGACCTTTGAAGATCAGGAGGAATCAAAGACAAAATAGATGTCCTTGATGCATGAGTTCAGTGGGAATGTTGAGAAATCAGTCCCCCTCAGCTGCTGTAATGAATTCTAAGGGGGAAATGATAAAAATATAATGACATAAAATGCAAAATAAGTCTATATTTACATCATTTCTGCAGTTTTTTTGTTGGACTAAAATTCTACCCGAATGTATTGCAGAAAAACCACGCTATCATGGGATTATCCCATGATATCATGGCCTTTTCAATTTCCATATTACAAATTGTTTGCATTTTGTAAGTAACATTTGTATTTTATTTAGGAATCAATAATGATAGAGCGTGGAAAACTGACACATGACCATCATTTCGAAGTCTACATGGGCATCATTTTTAAAGCTTTGTTGTTGGACTAACGTTTTACCCAAATGTATTGTAGAAAAGCCATGCTATCATGGGATTATACCATGATAGCATGGGATAATCCCATGATATCATGGCTTTTCTGTTTGTTCAATACAAACGTCTACATTTTGTTATCATGGGGTCTATCAGTCTTCATCCACTTTTCCTCCAGTTACATCATCAAAAATACTTGCATTCACAAAAGAACACAAAATTCAAGTGGCCTCCAGGGTAACCTAAGACCCCACTAATAAATCTATGGTCCGGATCGATCATCAGGTCACATCTCTTAGGCCCCACCACACTATTTAGTATATACAAGAAACACCTCCACATCGATTCTCAGCTCTCTAACAGGGAGTCCTTTTTTTTTCTTTCTTCACCTCCAATACATGTCTGGTTCAACCCCTCTACAGAACCCCAGTTTCGAAAGGAGACTTCTCGCCCGGTCCATCAGGGACGCTTGGACAATGGGCCCCATTGGGCCCAGTCCCAAAACAACTCCACCATCTAGACTGCCCAGCCAAGTCAGGACCGATGGCCGGACCAGATCTGCGATCCGTTCAAACATTGGGTCTCACGAAAGTCTATTGCCCATACTGGATTTTCTTCTAAGTCTCTTTTGCATATATTGACTGCAACAATCAAGCACAATACATTTGGTTAGACCCAAAAGTTTAAATTCCATCACACCGAAGGTATATTTTCATCTTTCGGAATCAAACGGACACATTTAAAACAAAAACCTCATTTCTGACATCATCCAAGAAAAAGAAGCCAATTACAAACTAACTCTCTCTCAACCAAAATATAAACCCATTTCCTACAAAAACCCAACAAAGACAAGGAAAGGAAAAAGAACCCAACTAATGAAAATCTCTCTCACATCTAATGATCCAAACCATGAAACTCATTTCTCACATCAACCCAAAAGAAAAGGAACCTAGTTACTGAAAATCTCTCTCTCATCCAAAACAAAATGACAAAACCCTTTTACAGATATATCTCTCTCATCATCAATAAATATAAAACCCATTTCCAAACATGATAGAAAATTGAGAAAAACTAAAAGAAAAAGAACTCAATCCTTAAAATATCTCTCACATTATCAATAAAGATAAAACCCATTTCCCAAACATCAACACAAAAGAGAAAAACTAGAGAAAAAACCCATTTACAGTAATGAATCGTGCCCTTTTTGCGAATCGTACCCTTTTTGCGAACCCTCTCCTTTCTCTTGTAGATGAAGAGAGAAATGAGTCTTCTTACTGTCGCCGGAGAAGGAAAGAAGACTGCCCAAGGGTCGCTGCCAGTCAGAGATGAGGAAGACGAACCAGACTGCTTCTACCATTCTCGTCGACGCCAAACCTGTTAACTAGAGAAGAAGTACCCATTTGGGTTCTGGTTGCCATTCGTTGCAGGGGTCCAAAATCTGCTTTAAGTAAAAAACGAAATGGGTGAAAGGTGAAGGTCAAAAGTGAAATAGAGATAACATACGGTCTAGGCTTTTTTAAATGTATGCTGTTTTTTACTTTTTTACATTTGGATCCCATGATATCATGGGATCTTCGGCAAAAATGTAAAAAAAAAGGGAAGACTAGAGTCAAACGACTCTGGTGACATTAGCTAACTATGAGTCATGGTATTGGGACAACAGTGTCTAAGAGGGGCTAATATATCAAATCCCCTAAAATAATGAATCAATACTTCAAGTCATAACTTAAAAATAAAAAAAGGTTCAAATGCATGCACTCCAACAATTTATTCACTTGCCTCTGCTCCAAAAAGGCCCTAGAAATTTCTCCAAGAACACTCCTCCCACAGCTCAACCTCCAAGCTACAAAAATCCATGGAAAAACCATCTAAAAAGAAATCCCAGATTTTGAAATAAAAGGGGTTCTCAAGAACCTCCTTGCATGCATGATAAAGGGACTCTAAAAGATCACACAAGACCAAGGTTGCAAGAGGGTAGCCATTGCCTACCTCTAGAGGTTCCAAACAAGATGAGAGGCTTGGAGAAGAAGGTGGTTCCAGCACAAATCCCTTGAAAACAGCACCAATAGGAAGCCAAGAGGAAGGATAAGAGATAAGTGAAGTCAAATCTCTCTCTTGGGTTGAGAATCCATGACATGCAAGAGAAGAAATGGTTGGAAGAGGGGAGAAGAAGAGCACCCTTTCTCTCTCAGGTTTAGCTGTAGCAGAGAAAATGGGAATGCAGGAGAGAACCCACGTTGGTTTATGTTTGAGTTAAGTGGATTGTGGGCCCCATTGGCCCCAAAACTTCACATGGCTGGATCTATCATTTGTGGGTCCCGAACGAGATCGACAAAGAAGACAAAGTTGTTTGTCGAATTATCTAGTTTCGAAAAAGTTTATTTTCCTCATGATTTGCAAATTTCAAAATTCATGCATAGATTTGGTGTGAAAGGTCATTTTTGACCTTTTCTCGAAAAACGCAATTTCTGAGTTTCAAATTCAAACGGACGAAACATAAAAATTGTTGATATCAATAAAACAAACCGAAAGGATCAAAACTCGAATTTTTTTTGAAATAAAGTATAAATTCCCACATGAACACTAATCACACGGGTCACCCCGGGCCAGGTCAAACCAAACTCAACGACTCTCAAAATTCTTCAAAGCTATGAAAAATCGTACCAAACTCACAAACGAAGCCAAACCAACTCTAATCTCACTCAAAAAGCTAATACACAACTAAAACAATACTAAATTCGAGGATTAGGGGTCGAGGAATGCACATGCATAGAAATTCCAATTTAAATGAAACAACTCCAGCTGCGGGAAATTCACATCATGTTCGGATTCTAGCCCTTTCTTCTCCAAAACAGTTCTCCTTCCAACCCCATACTTTCCTGCAATAAACTAAGCCTACAAGCTCCTCCATTTCATCATTCAATCATTCCCAACCAACACTTCATTGTTAACAAAACCTCCTCCAACTGTTGACACCAAAAATATCACTTTGCCTCTTCAAGATCCAAAAAGCTACATGAAGTCGTAACCTGCCATAAATAGGCAATGCTACTTCCAAAAAATCAAATCTTGTCAAAATAAAAAAAAACTGCAAGATCCTTCAAGACAACCAAAAGAGGAGTACACAAGAAGTTTTGGGCCATTTTAAAATCATTTGGCCTAACTTCGCTTATCCGGCAGCTGAAAAGGAGCTCCCGGCAGCGAAAGCATCGGAGACACCAAATCTTCGATCAGAGCCGATGGATGGTCTCAAAATACATCCAAAAGGCTCCACATCAAGTTCCGAGTCAAATCGACAACGTTTGACCCTACATCAACCCTCGAACAGCTAAATCAAGCCCCTCGACGGCAAGAACCACCGAGTCCATCACTCATCAGATAAAGCACATGGACGGCTTCAAAATGCTTACAAAGGGCTACACGTCAAATTTTAGGTCATTTCGACAACATTTGACCAGACTTTGACGCTTGGAAGCCAAATCAGGCCTCTCGGGGGCGAAACTCCCCGGGACCATGGTTTCCAAGACAGAGCCTATGGATCTTCTTAAAATGACTCCAATAGGTTCCCTGTCAAATTTCAAGTCAATCGGACATCGGTTGACCGCACATCAAGCCGCGACATCTTCATCGCGACAAAAGCAAGTCTACTGGAGATAGGACTCCAAACGGCTTCAAAACTCAAACAAAAGCCTATGGTTGGTCTTATTTATTGCTCAGCAGGCTTCACCCCAAATTTCAGGTCATTGCGACATCGTTTGGCCCAGTTTTAGCTTTTGACGGAAAATCGGTAGATCTACGCGACAAAGTCTTCGGCTTTCTCAGAAAATTGGAAACTTTGCAAAACAAAATGCAAGGATTCTCATCAGGTTTTCTACAAGGAAATCAGGCCAATAAATGATCAAAAATGTCAAGGAAAAAAATAGAAGAAAAAAAGAATCGAAAAACAGCAAAAACGGACACAAAACGGGACAAAAGGGGGGAAAACCCCCCAGGGTCGCAGAACCATGCGACCCTGGAGCTCGGGATCGCCAGGAGGGCCCCGGAAACCCCATTTTTCACCGTTTCTTCACGATTCAAAGCGTCTGACCTCTGGTATTTTTTCAAAATTCATACTTTTGAGACACCAAGTCCTCTGACACCAAAACACGGGTCAATCATCAAGACTATTAAAATCAACATTGATCGCCAACCGGTCAACCAAAAAAAATGTGCTTTCTACCCGACCGATCGAGAAATCGACAGGACAGATTGCACCGACCCGCTGTTGGCAAACAATACCTGAAGTTACATGGTCATCCAATGTCGACCTACATGAAGATCCATCGATGATCATCGCCAGAAGAATCCCAAAAGACGCGGCACGGCCCGCGACTCTTCAACTGCTCGGCGACCACTTAATGTGATTAATGAAGGAAACCGCGATTCAGATCTGAAACTTCTCATAAAGAGACTACTATGGCTGATGCAAAGCATGACAGATTTTAAAAAATCTGATTTCTGCACTATGCAGCGGAAATCAGCCATAAAGAATCGCATAGAAACTCCATTAAATCATGATCAACATGTGTCTAATTAATAGAGATGATAGAAGACTATTACCTCGAAGATTTGTAGACTTCAAATCTCTGAAAAAATAGATCCAAAGGCCCGAACTCAGACTTGCAATTTGCAAACAAGTTGCTGTAATTTTCTTGCACTAGTATTGCCTTTGATCTTCTCCTCTATCTCACTTCCAAATCTGATTGGCTAAGATGGTGGGATCTTAATCTAGGAAGCAAGAACTATTTCTCCAAGGGAAAAACTCAGACCTTAAGCTCTCATCTATCAAGAAGAGAAGCAACCAAGGGCTGGGCGTGTGGCTCTCTTCTAGTGCTTCAAAAGGTGTTGGACGTCCAAGGGGGTATGAGTTTCTTTTATAGAAACTTTTGTGGAAACCTTTTCCATAAAGTTATCTATCCTTATTCTAATTGATGTCCAAAAAGGAAAGACTTATTTCCTTTAAGAAACACTCCAATTTAGAAAAGAAAACCAAAAGGAACTTTCCATACAATTAGTAATCCTAGTTGTAGAACACTTACTAATTTTAAGTTCCTAATCCAAAAAGGAAACTAACTCATAGGAATACTAATCCAAAGAGGAGTCCAACTTTCCAAGTAGAGAGTCCTACTCAAAGTTGGAAACCTTACCCATGGAAATCCTATTATGGACGTCCCACATATCAATGCACACCATGGCCCACATACAATTTATCTAGAGTTAAATTCATGTATGCCATCAAAGGCCTATTTGAATTTAAACTCAAAATTATTTTTCCACTAAAATAATTCATCCTTATGTTATCTAAACATCTTAGGAAACCATGCCAATCTTGGTAAGTGACTAGAGAAGGGACCAAAAGACATATTTGCCATTGGCTCCCAAAATGACCAAAATGTCCATGCTAAACCCATAGCAACATTAAGACCATTTTAACCTTAACTCATTCCACTAAAGAGTTATGGTTGAACTCCAAGGACAAATATATATTGTAATAAGCTCGTCATAAAATGACGGTTGTCTTCGACCTACTAAGTGTAATGACCTGAATGCCCCTCTATGTAACATCCATAATCGAGTCAGGTTATCATATGTACTATCAACCTTCCCGATTACATCTAAACCTTAGAACTTCATATCCTTAAACATAATCATCATTCGAATATCATTCTCTTGATCCAGGGAGCGACCCACAAGTTCAATATCCATATGGAACATCCATATACTAAGATCTTAGATTTTGATGATTAATCGGATAATTCTAAGGGGACGATTATTCCATCATCAGATGGCATAGATTCTATATTGCATCTGCACGTCCCAACTGATCAAGTCCGAGTACCCAAAACACAAAGCTGTTGACCCATGAAAAGAATCTCACCCATAGTGAATCAAAGCACAAGAACTTGACTTCGTCAGTTCATCCACAAATGCTCAAGATTAAGAGCACTGGTTACTTAGTAGCATGAGGTGACTTGATCTCTTTTCTGTGATAGTACTATTTTAGAGATCACACCTACAACGGTCCTGTTCAATGCATGACACATGCATTAATGAGATAGATCCGGGAAAGCCCTCCCGTGACATAGGTATGTCACCCTATATAGGAGAGTATCTCATTATAACTTCTACCAAGATGAAGTGCCCAGCTCCATCTTTCAGTTATGAACAAATATGATGTTTCCAGTTATCCATGAATTAGACCTATCTGTGTGTAGACACTACACACCTAATTCATTTACTAGAAACAATGGGCCTTACACAACCATACATACATACATGTTTAAGCATAAAAGAGTCTTTTCATTAAATAACCAGTTAAATATCCAGTAACAAAAGATGAGAATGCAGCTAGTGGGCTTTAGGGCATACACCAATCCCAACAATTAATTGACTAACTTTACTACAGTCATTAATCCATTTCTTTGGACGGCCCAATTAGAAGCAAGCATCCGGGAGTTACAAGTCAAGAGATTCATGCATTTAACCCATGAAACTCCTCCCATCATGTGTTGGGATTGGTGTATGCCCTAAAGCCCACTAGCTGCACTCTCATCTTTTGTTACTGGATATTCACTGGTTATTTAATGGAATGACTCCTTTCTCTTTAAACATGTATATATGTATAGTTGTCTAAGGCCCATTGTTTCTAGTAAATGAATTAGGTGTGTAGGCAGATAGGTATGATTCATGGACACTGGAAACAACATATTTGTTCATAACTGAGAGATGAGTTGAACATGATATTCGTTTTAACACTCCGGAGCCTCGTCGTAGTGGGAGAATTTCTAGACAGCCAGAAAGATATCTAGAAGTGCCTTTTAAGACAGACTCTGAAGATCTGGTTGAGGATCCTGCTAGTTATGATGAAGCAGTAATGGATATAGATGCTGACATGTGGCAGTAAGCGATGAAATCTAAAATGGATTCTTTGTATTCCAATCAAGTCTGGGAACTTGTAGATGCACCTGAAGGGATTAAACCCATAGGGTGCAAGTGGATCTACAAGAGGAAGATAGGAGTGGATGGGAAGGTGGAAACCTTCAAAGCAAGACTGGTGGCGAAAGGATATACTCAGAAAGAGGGTATCGATTATGAGGAAACCTTTTCACCAGTGGCTATGCTTAAGTCCATAAGGATTCTCTTGGCCATCGCATGTCATTATGACTACAAGATATGGCAGATGGATGTCAAGACAGCTTTTCTTAATGGAAGTCTTGACGAATGCATCTATATGATGCAACCAGAGGGTTTCATTGCTAGTGGCCAAGATAACATGGTTTGTAAACTTAAGAAGTCTATTTATGGATTTAAGCAAGCATCTAGAGCACGGAACATCAAGTTTAATCAGGCAGTCAAATCTTTTGGCTTTGATCAAAACATTGATGAACCATGTGTGTATAAGAAAGGAAGTGGAAAAGCAGTTGCATTTTTGGTTCTGTATGTAGATGACATATTGCTCATTGGAAATGATGTAGGTATATTATCATCCACAAAGGTTTGGTTATCCTCTCAATTTCAGATGAAGGATTTGGTTGAGGCAAGCTATGTCTTAGGGATCAAGCTTTTGCGTGATCGCAAGAATAAGATGTTAGCCTTATCCCAATCTTCATATATTGAGAAGATATTGGTCAAATTTAACATGCATGACTCCAAGAAGGGCTTGCTACCTTCTAGACATGGAGTACCACTGTCTCGAGATCAATGTCCAAAGACATCTGAAGAGATAGAGAGCATGAGGAGAGTTCCATATGCATCCGCTGTTGGAAGCCTCATGTATGCAATGTTATGTACTAGACCAGATATTTGCTTTGCCGTTGGCATGGTTAGCAGATATCAGTCAAACCCTGGACCTATGCATTGGACAGCTGTTAAGCATATATTCAAGTATCTTCGAAGAACGAAAGATTATATGCTAACCTATCGAGCAGATGATCTAACGCCTTTGGCGTAGACGGATTTTGATTTCCAATCTGATAGAGATGCCAGAAAGTCTACTTCAGGATACGTCTTTGCTCTGTCAGGAGGGGCTATATCATGGAGGAGTGTCAAGCAATCCTGTACAGCTGATTCTACCATGGAAGCAGAGTATGTGGCGGCATCGGAAGCTGCAAAGGAAGCAGTATGGCTCAGAAAATTCCTATTGGAATTGGGAGTTGTTCCTGCAGTACAAAAACCGATTGTCATGTACTGCGATAACACTGGTGCTGTAGCAAAGTGCAAAGAGCCCAGGAATCACAAGAAAGGCAAGCACATTCAGAGAAAGTACCACTTGATTCGGGAATTCATTCAGGATGGAGAAATAGTGGTGGAGCAGATTGCCTCAGCAAATAACTTAGCTGACCCATTCACTAAGACTCTTACTGAGAAAGTCTTTACTTCTCATGTTGAGTCTATGGGTGTTAGGTTAGGAAGTAGTGATCTTTAGTGCAAGTGGGAGTTTGTTGGGAGTGGTGTATGCCCTAAAGCCCACTAGCTGCACTCTCATCTTTTGTTATTGGAGATTCACTGGTTATTTAATGGAATGACTCTTTTCTCTTTAAACATGTATATATGTATGGTTGTGTAAGGCCCATTGTTTCTAGTAAATGAATTAGGTGTGTAGTGCCTACACACAAATAGGTCTGATTCATGGACACTGGAAACAACATATTTGTTCATAACTGAGAGATGAGTTGGGCACTTCATCTTGGTATAAGTTATAGTGAGAGACTCTCCTGTATTCAGGGTGACTTACCTATGTCATGGGAGGACTTTCCCGGATTTATCTCATTAGTGCATATGCAATGCATTGAACAGGACCATTGTAGGTGTGATCTCTAAAATAGTACTATCACTGAGAGAGATCAAGTCACCTCATGCTACTGAGTGACCAGTGCTCTTAATCTTGAGCATTTGTGGATGAACTGACGAAGTCAAGTTCTTGTGCTTTAATTCACTATGGGTGAGATTCATTTCATGGGTCAACAGCTCTGTGTTATGGGTACTCGGACTTGATCAGTTGGGACGTGCAGATGCAATAAAGAATCTATGCCATCTAATGATGGAATGATCTTCCCCTTAGAATTATCTGATTAATTATCAAAATCTAAGATCTTAGTATATGGATGTTCCATATGGATATTGAACTTGTGGGTCGCTCCCTGGACCAAGAGAATGATATTCGGATGATGATTAAGTTAAGGATGTGAAGTTCTAAGGTTTAGATGTAATCGAGAAGGTTGATAGTACATCGGATAACCTGACTTGATTATGGATGTTACATAGAGGGGCATTTAGGTCATTTTACTTAGTAGGTCGAAGACAACTGTCACTTTCTGACTAGCTTAATATCATATGTCCCTGGAGTTCAACCATAACTCTTTAGTGGAATGAGTTGAGGTTAAAATGGTCTTAATGTTGCTATGGGTTTAGCATGGACATTTTTGGTTATTTTGGGAGCCAAGGGCAAATATGTCTTTTGGTCCCTTCTCTAGTCACTTTCCTAGATTTGCATGGTTTCCTAAATTGTTTAGATGACATTTGGTTGAATTATTATAGTGGAAAAATAATTTTGAGTTTAAATTCAAATAGGCCTTTGATGGCATACATGAATTTAATTCTAGATAAATTATTTGTTGGCCAAGGTGTGCATTATTTTATGTGGGACGTCCATAATGGGAATTCCATAGGTGAGGTTTCCAACTTTGAGTAGGTCTCTCTACTTGGAAGGTTGGACTCCTCTTTGGATTAGTATTCCTATAGTAAAGTTTCATTTTTGAATTAGAAACTTAAATTAGTAAGTGTTGTGCAACTAAGATTACTAATTGCTAAAGTTTGTGGGATGTTCATTTAATTTCCTTTTCTAATTGGAGTGTTTCTAAAAGGAAATAAATCTTTGGATTATACTTTCCTTTTAGGACATCTATGAGAATTAGTAGGGATAACTTTTAAGGAAAGGAATCCTAAAGATTTCAATAAAAGGAGGAAGCTCCCCCCTTGGACGTCCAACACACATATCCCCTATCCCACACGTCCAGCCCCCTTTTCTTCTTCATTGAAGAGAGTTTCAGGTCTGAGATTTTTCCATAGATAAAAGTTCTCAAAACCCATCTAGAAATCTAGATTAAGATCCCACCATCTTAGCCAATCAGATTTGAAAGTGATATAGAGAAGAAGATCAAAAGCAATTCTACTGCAGAAAATTCCAGCAAGGTGTTTGCTGATTGTAGGTCTGAGTTCAACCCTTTGGATCTTTTATTTCAGAGATGTGAAGTCTACACATCATCAAGGTAATAGTCTTCTTGAATCTCCTTTAATTATACACTTGTTGATCATGAATCCATGGAGTTTTTATGCGATCTATATGGCTGATCTTCGCTGCCCAGATTAGATTTTTTAAAATCTATTTTGTTACAAATCAGCCATGGACGTCTTCCCCTAGTGATGTCCAGATCTGAATCGCAGTTTCTTTCATCATGGCGATTAAAGGGGATTAAATGCCCTCAATCTCCTCAGGCCAATCAGAAGCCAAGAAAAAGGAGTTACAAAATAAAGAATTCAATCTTGTAACTCCTCCCTTTATATAGCTTTATTACAATTAAAGCTCATAAATTCTCTTAAATGGCTACCTAAAAGCCTATAAATAGGAGAGCATTCCAAAGAATTCTAGATCAGAAAAATCACAGAGATCGGAAAAACAAGTGAGATCCCAGATCAGAAAAAAGCACAGAAATCCAGAGAAAGAAAAGAGAGAAAACTCTGCGGAAGTTCTACACCGACCACAGCTAGAAGGTGACAAAAGTCCCTTGGGGGTATCCCACCCCAAGGTCCTTGCCTTCTCTTTCTGCCTCCAATGGCTTAGACGTGGCTTTTCAGCCCGTCTACTTGGTTTTTTATTGGACATAGGACCTCCTTTTGGTCTTTGTCCTCTAAAAACCCGAGCTAAGCCAAGCGAATCAATAGCATCCTCTGTTCTCATCTGCATGGATGATGGCGAAGTCCACATATGGCTTGCGACCGTCAATCTAAACGGGTCCCCCACAATCTCCCGAGAAGTTAGATCCTCATTTTCTTGCTTTTCATTGTAGTTTGTATTTTTTCAAAAGAGACAAAAATCACAACTCTTGTCTTTCATTATTGATAAGAATTGTAAATCGGCTATAAGCGCCAAAATCGGCTATTAGCGGCAAAAATCGGCTATAAACGCCAAAATCGGCTATAAATGCCAAAAAAATCGCCTTTCACAACAAATCAAGAAAATGTCTTTTTTCTTAAATATATGTGCAATGGAAAACTTGAAAGAAATTGATTTCCTTTTTACTTGCGAAGGTTGATCTTCGGATTACCACTTGCAATTCCAAGTAAAATAGAAAATCTGGCACACCCACACAAAAGAAATGTTGATGCACGCCTCTGCCCCCTCCGGTTACGAAAGGGTCGGACCCAAACGGACTCCCACGTCTGCCGACCTCGGTAGAACCGAGCGAGCAGAATGTGCTGGTCCATCAAGCTGGCACACCCGGTGGGACTCGTTCATTTGAGAACACGATGCTAGAAATGAAATATTTGCATATCATATCTATTGCTCTATGCTTATACTTCTTTTCTTGATTCCTTGGCTACTTTCTAATTGGTGGCCTATGTTGGATTCCGCATCTAAAAAAAAATGAGATAAGATTTTTTGGAAATTTCTAATTATTTGGATTTATTTCCACTCTTTCTCTTTTCAACAAAAAAAATCGGATTTTTGCATTCAAAATTGAGAAACCTTGATCCTTTCCTATCGTTCATCGTGCTTGCAGAAATGTTGAGCCTGTTCAACTAAGGTTTTGGGCCATCGTTTGTCTTCGATGAGTTCATTAGAAAAAAAAAACAACAAAAAAACAAAAAATCGGATTTTTGGATTCAAAATTGAGAAACCTTGATCCTTTCCTATCGTTCATCATGCTTGCAGAAATGTTGAGCCTGTTCGACTAAGGTTTTGGGCCATCGTTTCTCTTCGATGAGTTCATTAAAAAAAATCAGATTTTTCATTTTGGATTCAAAATTGAGAAACCGTGATCCTTTCCTATCGTTCATCGTGCTTTCAGAAATGTTGAGCCTGTTCGACTAAGGTTTTGGGCCATCGTTTCTCTTCGATGAGTTCATTAAAGATCTGAAAAAAAAAACAAAAAATCAGATTTTTCATTTTGGATTCAAAATTGAGAAACCTTGATCCTTTCCTATCGTTCATCGTGCTTGCAGAAATGTTGAGCCTGTTCGACTAAGGTTTTGGGCCATCGATGAGTTCATTAAAGATCTATAAAAAAAAAAACAAAAAATCAGATTTTTCATTTTGAATTCAAAATTAAGAAACCTTGATCCTTTCCTAACGTTCATCGTGCTTGCAGAAATGTTGAGCTTGTTCGACTAAGGTTTTGGGCCATCGTTTCTCTTCGATGAGTTTATTAAAGATCTAAAATATATATAAAGAAGACATAGAACACTAAGGTTAAACCAACTGCGTTCTTTGATCATGGTTGATTCAAGAAAAGCCTTGTCCAGAGTGTGGAGACAGCTTAACTATTCTAGGCAAGGGTCCTCCAAACGGGTTCATTAAGTAATCCTACCCTTACCTGGGGGCAATTCTATCAATCGAGATTTCATAAGACCGGGTTAGGAGGCTTATGTGTACTCTCTCGTCTTTTAAATAAATTTTTTTCAAATAAAATTTTTTAAAATAAAAATTTTAAAATAAAAAATAAAAAAATTTTCAAAAAAAACATTAAAAAAATAAAAAAAAAATAAGAAATAAATAATAATAAAAAAAAGATTTTTTTTGAAAAAAATCTTGAAAAAAAAAATTTTCAAAAAAAAAAACTTCCGTCATTTTGGGTTTAGATCGGAGAAATTTTGGTCTTCTCCTTTCTAAGCACTGGCGCTCGCGGAAATCGCTGAACCCGTGTTCAGATTGGAGTGCCTTTTGCTCTCTTTGATGAACCCAATCTTGGCATTTCAAAAAAAAAAAAAAAAAAACTCGTCTTTTTTGGATTCAGATCCGAGAAATTATGGTTAATTTCCTTCTGAGTACTGGCGCTCGTGGAAATCGCTGAGATCGTATTTAGATCGGAATACCATCTGCTCTCTTTGATGAATCTAATATTGACCTTTCAAAATAGAGAATCTCAACTCATGGATGCGGTCTCAAAACATTTGTGTCTAGCGGTACTAGTACGCCTTTTCAGGGTCTACTATATTTGCGACCGGCACATTTGTAACTCCAACTTTATATTGTTCTTACCTTGAGCAAGCTCTGCTTCTCGATAAGTCGAATTTAAGTTCACAATTGCTTCTAGCAGTCACTGGGACGCTCATTCTGGGCTTACCATACCTGCGATCAGAACAATTGTACCTTCTATGGCTTTCTGCCTTCTTCATATTTGCTTGGGTCACCTCCCTCGAGCAATTTGAAAAGACAAAACAATAGCACTTCCCATTTATGATCATTATATTCTTGTGATTACTAATGGATGTGGTCTTGTATCAGAAACTTTTCGAAAACTAACAATGGCAGCTTCACTAACCATTACCTTCGACGAGAATAAGCACCAACTTATGCTTCAACAGAAGCAAACTACGCGCACCTACAAGCACCCCATCAGCTGCCGAAGCGTCAACTCCCTCGGCAACTCTCTGAACTCCGGGTCGACCTCGACTCCCCGGACTATCATCTTTGGGACGCTGGGACCATTCCCACTTCCTGAGGAATAAACTGCTCTTTCCAAGAAGCAGAAACTCGCCTCTCAACGTGTCACTACCATGACACCAAAGGCGAGCACCAGAAGGCTCGAAGCCCGTGGCAGCCCCACGAAGCCTCAACCCTCAAACGACCAAATCTATCCCAAGACTTGGTCCCCAAGACCTTCACCAAAACAAAGAAGGTCTCAAACATCCACCAAGCCAGCATTCCTGGCCCCACTCAAGGAGAACCAGTTCTACCCTCTTGCCTATATGAAAGAGGAGAGACCCATCTCCAACCTGACTCCCAAGTCAACCCAGCATGAACTGGCTTGTTCCTACAAGCCCAAAATCAAGTCATGCATCACAAGGCCTCTGCAAGCACCTGCTAAGGCCTACAAAGCTGCAGTTCGACCCTTCATCTCTACAGGGGCCGAACTTCAAAAATTCAAAGCTTCGTTGCAACAGGCGAAGGACAGGGTTCGCATCCCGTCCTTGCCAAGCTACAAAGAAGATAGGCTCGGCTGCTGCGCCCGAGGGAGCACATCCTTCATCGTCAAAGCCCAACCAGAGCTGACCGAAGCTCAAATTGCTCGTCGTATACGCCGCCGCGTGTCATATTGACAAAAGAGACTAGAGAAGCAAAGGACCCAGCCTCCTACACTTCAAGTCTCTCCCAAATGGGTCGAAAAAGAAAGACCCAACCAAGTTGCTGCTGTCCATATGGTTGGAAAAACCAGAAGACGCCAAAAGTCAGCAACAAAAATCAATGTCCAACATCCGATGACCCGCAGCGTCTCTAGGACAAGAAGACATTTAGAAGAATCCCCTGCTCCTTCAAGCAAAGGACGGCAGAGTGATCCTTCCTCAAGCTCTTCTTCAAAAAGAATGAGCCCCAGCTCAGTCAACAGGACAGTTTCTTCATTTGAATCTCGAGGGATGAACGTCCTGGCTACAAATTCTGAGCCACCACCCCGCAATCCACCTCAAGATGATGCGATCACACACATCCAGTAGTTGGAACAAGGCCATCAGAGGATTGAAACTCTGATGCAAAACCTTCTCCTCGCCTTCCAAAATCAGGCGAACAATGAACCTCCTTCGAATCATCAAGACGATGAGGTAAATAGAGAAGAAAATGAGTCACGCGCCCTTACCAAAAAGGACGTAGACGGTAACCTCGCCAAAGCAAAAGAAGAGGATATACTCAAGGAGCATGGGATCAAGCCACCATATCCCTTATGGATGGGCTTGGTCCCATTCCCTACAAAATTCAAGCATCCTACTCCCCAAACATATACGGGGAAAGGATCAGCCTGACAGCACGTCATCCACTTCAAGATCCTGACGGGAGCTATCGCGGATCAATATGCACTCAAGATCCGCCTCTTTGTAAGTACCCTAAAAGGTACGGCCTTTGATTGGTACTCCACTCTGCCGGAGGACTCCATCCAAAATTTGGCCATGCTAGAGACACACTTCTTGACTCACTTCAAAGGTGAGGATTATCCCGCTACTATGGCACAGCTGTGGAGCCTAAAACAGGGGGAGAATGAGTCAACATATGACTTCATTCACAAGTGGAAAGCGATGGCATACAAATGCTCTGATGTATTGCCACAAGCGTCGCTAGTCGACATCTGCCGAAACAACATGAGAGCCAGAATCCGCTCCATGTTCATCGGCAACAAATCAAAGAACTTGGGAGAACTCCTAGAAGCTTCCATGGAAGCTGAAACGGTGATTAAAGACCTCAACAATCAGAAATCATCAAGAAAAGAGCCAACCGCCATTGCAACCTCAAAACCAAAGAAGAAAGAGGCCCTCAATGTGCAGACCAAGTCAGCTCCTCAGCCACCAAAGAAAGCTGAAAACAAAGCTGCTGGTAAGAGACCTGAACTCTCCGATGCGTTCAAAGAATGAGTGGAGAAGAAATACCCGTTTGATGAAGATGTTGATGAAATCTTCGGGGCTCTTGTGGCAAACGAAAAGCTCACCTTGCCTGAACCAAAAAGACCGGGTGATGTTGGCAAAACCAACGATCCTCGGTACTGTCCATACCATCAGATGATCTTGCATCCTCTCAATCAATGCTTCGTTGTGAGGGAGAAAATAAATGAGATGTGGAAAAGCGGAGTCATCACTTTTGACAAAAACTATGGGGCTGCCTCCGTCAACATGGTGACATGTGGACAAACATCAAAATCACCGAAGAAGAAGATCACTACTTCCTTCAAGGTGATTAACTCAATCCAAGCGTCCGAGGAACTGGTTCCTTACCCGACACCAGACGGACAACCCATATGGGTACATCCCGATCTCCTGGAAGATGAAAATTGGGAGGTCGTGAAAATAAAGCCTACAACTCAACAGCGAAGGCAGGCTATGAAATATCTCCTCAAGCCCAAATGGCAAGAGAAGACCCAGCCAAAACAAGAAGTCAAAGAAAAGGCAGAGGCTTCCTCTACTGCTTCACTGGAGCCAACAAAAATAACCCTTCCAGAGACTTCAAAAGGGGTAAGAAAATTCACTATCAGTGATTTCATGCCACCTCAATTCAAAGAAGCCACACAGGAGGCATCATACTCTTGCAATTCGGTAGTTGGATTCTCCATTGATGGATACGAGTCCAGTGACACCGATGACGGATTCGAACCTAACTACACAGACGAGTGGGAGGAGTCCCTTGAAACAGGAGAATACCTCTCCGATGAAGAATGGGTTCCTGAGACTCATCTTATGCCAGTAATCTGGTATAACCCCCTACAGCCACAAGGATCCTAGTCTGATGATGAAGAAGACCAAGAGGCTATACAAGAAAATGCTGTTGAACCAGCACCCCTCATTGTTCCAGTGGAAATCAACAATGTTGAGCCACAAAAAGTTGATGAAGAAGAAGATTTGGCTCCCATGCCTGATCATGAAGAATATGCAAGGATCTTGCAGCATCTCGCTCTAGAACAAGAACAGGACCGCGTTAATGAGCTTCCTCGCAATCCAGAGCCTGAAGTCCCTAAAGACCATCAGGTACATCCTCCCTTAACTCCTAAAAATGAAGAAAATTGCTGGATAGACGATCCTCTTACATCCGAGGATGATCTGACTCCGATCAGGCGACATATCCCGTCAGAGCTTCCTGCAATGTGATAATTCGGGATTATAGCTCTTCCGAAGCATCGTCTGATGAGAGCACTTACACTCCGGCGACGCCTAGCAATGTATCTTCTGGAGCCACCTCGTCTCACGTGACTTTCACTGAGATGACACCCTCTCAGGTTTCTTCTCCTGAGACTGTGACTTCAAAGTTCACACCCTTCCTGACTGAAGAATTCTCAGCTATTGATGCTTGGGATGATGAATTGGTCAACGAAGAAGAAAGGTTGCTGGATGCTGTTCAGGACTTGTTCCCAGAAAATGCTCCATGCAGCACAATCACTGAGGATGGCAACTCTGCTGCTGATACATCCTCAGCAAGTGAAAAACAACAGCCTCTTGATCCTGAAGACAATCTTCCAAACGAAGACCCTTCTCAAGAAGCTCTCGAAGTTGGTAGAGGCACCCGCTCTGGCCGAGACTACCACAAAAATTACAACCAATCTTCCTTTACATATGTAAATCCTTCGGAAAAAAATGTTGTAAGCGCCCCTAGTGGCAACAATGATGAACATGCAGGCCCTAAGGAGGCTTTCAAGTATGACTTGATCGAACACTTCAAGCACATACCTGCATGTCTGCATATCCTAGATTTGTTGCGAATGTCTCCGCACACTCGTGATAATCTCATTTCAGAATTACAAAAGCTGAATAAGGATGTCGAGAAACATGCCCCGCAAGTCCTCCAAATTGAAATGGATTACCGGGTCAAAAACTCAGAAGCTTCCTCAAAGGGAGGAAAGAAGAAAACTGAGGGATCATGCATTGAATGCTTCTCGGTTAAAAAAGCAGCCAATGCAACCATGGCCTTCACAAAGGACGATCTCCTACTTAGCGAAACCAGGCACAATCGACCCCTATACTTCACAAGGTACATCAAGGAAATGCCTATGCACAGAGTTCAGATCGACCCAGGTTCTGCACTTAACCTCATCTCCACATCGACTCTCGAAGAGTTGGGCATCCCACCCAGCAAGCTGAGCCACACATCTGTATCTATCTTCGGATACGATGGGAGTACTCAAAGGCCTAACAATAAAATCAGGTTCAAGTTGCAGATCGGTGATCTTATCTCTAAGGTCACAGTGTATGCAATAAAAACCCCTTCGTGCTACAACATCCTTCTCAGACGCCCTTGGATCCACGAGAATGGTGTTGTCCCTTCAACTCTACATCAATGCATCAAGTTCGTTGGTGACGACGGCATGATACATCGAGTCTTTGCAGACAGAAAACCCTTTGAAGGTAAAGAAGTCCACTTCGCAGACTCACAAATGTACAAAGGTGAAAAAGAAGTAGAGGAGAAGCACACAACACCCTTCACCGAAAATCTCCAGAAAGATAAAGGCAAGGCTCCTCAACAATCACCAGAAGAAAACAAACCATCCAGTAAATCCGAAGAGAGCATTCAAACTCCCTTCATCATCTCCCTCAAACCTTCAAAGCCTTTGGTCATAACAACTAAAGGGGAGGAGGCAAAGTAAAAGCCTAAGGGCGAATTTGTTGTCTCTTTCGTGTCTATCATGCAAGACACGGATTCGGATTCAGAGCCAGAAGACGACACATCGTCAAGCCAAGCTGACACTCAGCAAGTTCAGCCTGCTTTACTCCAATGGAGACAACTTCTGACATAGAAGATCCTACGTCAGCTTCCTTCGTTGTTCCAGCAACTTCAGCAAAAGAAAAACCGATCTTCTTCCATAGATCGGATGCTTCTTCATCAAACTCTGTGCATGAACCTTTCCAAAATGAAGGTATGCCTCAATTATCCTTATATAGTTCTGTGGCACAAGCTATTATGAAGAAAATGGGCTATGACGCTCAAAACCCAGTCGGTTTGGGAGAAGGCCACGGTGTTCTCACGCCATTGGGGCCCGTCTTCACCAAAAGCCAGCTGGAAGATTGGAGACTCTACGGCTATGTAGAAAAGTCTTCACACGGGCTAGGGTACGATCCCGACACTCCTTTGAGATAGTTGACACAAAGGCTTAAAAGTCAATTTGCTGACCAAGCCTCAACATCTCAAATCCATGAAGACATCGATCTCCCTGGATATCTTTTCGATGAGTCACCTGACAAAGATCCAGGAAGCTCATCCAATTGGTACGATTTCTCAGACAATGAAGAGGAGTAGTCCGATGGCACAGACATGTGGTCTTCTGACCCAGAAGAACCCTCATCTCCAAAAGAAGTAGCGTACTTTGACCCGGTTTCAACAGGCGATTGGGATCATCTCATAGCAAGCCTTGGGAAAATTGCCGATCAAGAAGACCCGTGGAAAGGAAGAAAACCTTGGTTTGGAAATGCACTTGAAACCCCAGAAGGTTTCGTTGAGCTGGAAGCCTCCGAAAATATTGTGGAGGAACCACCTTCGAACCTTCCAACAGAAGATCCTGTTCAAAAGATAGACTTGGGAACACCAGATAACCCACGTCCTGTATTCATAAGTAAGAATATAAAGGATGATGAGTTATCCAAGTATATTGCCTTTCTTCGTGAGTTCGTTGATTGCTTTGCATGGTCTTACGCTGAAATGCCTGGCTTAGACCCCAAAATAGCAGTCCACAAACTCAATCTTCAAGAAGACATCAAGCCTGTCAAGCAAGGTCAAAGAAGATTCCGTCCAGATGTGATGGTTAAAATTGAATAAGAAGTTCAAAAACTCAAAAGCGTTGGCTTCATCCGTGAGGAACAACATCCTGAATGGTTGGCCAACATTGTCCCCGTGACAAAGAAAAACAGGCAGATCAGGGTCTGTATTGACTATAGAGACCTGAATGGCGCATGCCCTAAAGATGAATTTCCGCTCCCCATACCAGAGGAATGATTGATAATACCTGTGGATTCGAGCGAATGACATTCATGGATGGTTTCTATGGTTACAATCAGATAAAGACGCATCCTGAGGATGAAAAACAAAACATACATCCTTTCGGACCCCATTTGGCGTGTATTGCTACATTGTCATGCCGTTTGGTCTGAAAAATGCTGGTGCCACATATCAGAGGGCTATGATGAAGATATTCCAAGATATGCAGCACAAAATGGTCGAATGTTATGTTGATGACCTCGCCGTCAAAAGTAAAAGAAAAGAAGATCATCTCGAAGACCTTCGAGAAGTCTTCTTCCGGCTTCGCAAACACAAACTACGAATGAATCCTTTGAAATGCTTCTTCGGCGTCTCGTCGGATAAGATCCTCGGATTCCTAGTTCGGAAAGATGGAATAGAGCTTGACCCCATAAAAGTCAAAGCCATTCTAGAAATGCCCTCTCCAAGAACCCTGAGAGAACTCAAGGGGCTTCAAGCGAGATTGGCCTACATCAGACGGTTCATCTCCAATCTTTCGGGGAAATGCCGTCCATTCTCCCGGTTGATGAAAAAAGGTGTAAACTTTGTCTGGGATGCTGACTGTGAAGCTGCTTTCCAAGATATCAAGTCATACCTGAAAAAACCTCCAGTGTTAGCTGCTCCTACCACTAAAAAACCATTCATCTTGTACACAAAGGCATGTTCTCTCAATGCCCGACTGGCAAAATGGTCCATCCTTCTGTCACAATTTGATATTAGGTATGTACCACAAAAGGCAATCAAAGGGCAAGCTCTAGTGGACTTCCTCGCAGAGCATCCATTGCCTAAAGATTCTCCACTCAGAGATTATCTCCGAGACGAACCAGTCTACAATGTGGAGACTTTCTCACAAAATGCTTCCTTGGACATGTACTTTGACGGTGCAACTAGGACAAATGAAAAAAGATAGCTGATCTCGGGAGTTGGCATCCTCTTTGTTAGCCCCGACAAATACATGATTCCACACGCTTTCTCGCTACTGGAACCATGCACAAACAATGCAGCTGAATATCAAGCTCTGATCCTAGGATTGGAACTCGCCATCGAATCCATAATCACCATGCTGGAAGTCTTTGGAAAATCTCAACTGATCGTCAACCAGATGAATCAGAAATTTGAAGTCAGGAAGCCACATTTGCTGCCTTACTACAACAAAGCACAATCGCTTCTGCAAAAGTTTGACATCTGTCACATCACCCACATTCGTAGAGGTGAAAACATACGTGCAGATGCCTTGGGTGGACTTGCCGCATCTATGGCAATCCAGGAAGGGGAAAACATGCAAATCACAATGTGCGAAAGAAGAATCCTTCCTCCTTTTAACACACATCAAGCAGTTGCTGAATGCCACCAAGTGGTTGGAAGTTGGATTTCAATCCTTCAACTTTCAATCGGCGACTGGAGGGATCCGTTCATTGATTACATTATGTTCGGAATCCTACCTGAAGATCCAAAAGAATGGGTAAGCATCCAAAGGCGAACCCCAAGCTTTCATTTGGATATTCCTTCAAAAATCCTTTACAAGAAATTCTTCAACGGAGTACTTCTACGCTGCTTGTCACAACAAAAGGCTGAAGAAACACTCAAAGAAGTTCATGCTGGTCTTTGCGGAGCTCATCAGGCTGGTCCCAAGCTCTATGATCAGATAAAAAGGTTAGGTTATTACTGGCCTACCATGGTAGCTGACGCAATGCAATTTGCTAAGCGCTGCCAACAATGCCAAGTTCATGGAGATTACATTCACATGCCTCCAGAATGGCTACATCCTACAGCGATTTCATGGCCTTTCGAAGCCTGGGGCATGGACATCATAGGTCCTATTTCTCCCCCTTCGAGCAAAGGTCATCGCTTCATCTTCGCTGCTACGGATTATTTCTCCAATTGGTCAGAAGTATTTGCGCTCAACGAAATGAAGACCTCATCAGTCCTTCAGTTCCTGCGCACCAACATCATTTGTCGTTTCGGCATACCCAAAAGATTCGTCCATGATAACGGGCCACAATTCCGGGATTATCGATTCTACAGGTTCTGCGACAAATACAAAATCCAAAGCTATCCTTCGACTCCATACAATCCGGCAGCAAACGGATTAGTAGAAGCTTTTAATAAGACACTTTGCAAAATCCTCAAAAAAATGGTCTCTAGTCACAAAAGAGACTGGAGCGACAAATTGTCTGAAGCTTTGTGGGCCTATCGAACCACCGTTCGAGGACCAACCCATAGCACACCATTCTCCTTGGTCTACGGATGCGAAGCTGTCATGCCCTTGGAAGTGCAAATTCCTTCCTTGAGGGTATCCTTGCAAAATGACATGACTCAAGAAAACAATGTCTAATTGCGACTCCATGAGCTGGACAATCTTGATGAGAGACGGCTCGAAGCTCGACAAAGCATTGAACTTTACCAAGCACGCATGGCAGGATCTTTCGACAAAAAGGTCAGGCAAAGCGCCTACAAAAATGGTGACATGGTTCTTGCGGTAAAAAGACCATTGGTCTTCGCTCACAAGTCCAAAGGCAAATTTGAGCCAAAATGGGAGGGACCCTACGTCATCGACAAGGTTTTCTCCAACGGCGCATACGTACTCCTAAACATGGAGGGTGACAGATGTATGCTGCCCATCAACGACAAGTTCTTAAAGCGGTACTACCCTTGAAGACTTACCCAACTGGGTAAGAGCAATGCCTGTACGGCCAAAACCGGTTTCCAGGTACACGCTCGCTAAACCCACCTTTTTTTAGAATTTTCATGTCAAATGTTGAAATTTTTAGAAATTTAAACAATGCTTACTTTCATCGTTTCATTGTTCAAAAATCCAAGTTTAGAAACCTTTCCCTAACTTGATCAAAAATTTCAACCCTTGAACCCAAAATTCATGGTTTGAAACAAAATCCGGATTCGTGGATTTCCACCCTAGTCCACCCTACCTTTTACCGCCTAAATGGTTTTAGGTCAAAACTTATGACCCTCGTGTCTTTAAAAAAAATTTTTTTTCAAAAAGCCGCGGGGAAGCGACGCTTAGTCGATACTCGCACAAATCGGAAGCATGCGAACTATGTTCGACACTTCCAAAATAGCAGGGAAGCGACATTTCGTCGATACTTGCAAAATCCAAAACCGTGGAGATGCAACATTTCAGTTGATATCCACAACCCAAATTTCAAAGGTTCGAGAAAACCTAAAAAACCATGGAGATGCGACATTTCAGTTGATATCCATGACCCAAAGGTTCGAGAAAACCACAAATTTCAAAAATCGCTGGGAAACGATATCAAGTCAGTACCCGCAAAACCAAATTTTTTGAAAAGCAAGGATGCAATATTCCATCGATACTTGCACCTGAATGAGCAAGGATGCGACATTCCATCGATACTTGCAAGAACATTCAGCAGGGAGGCGACTTTTAGTCGATACTTGCATTTTTGAAAACCAATCTGGCTATAAATGCCACCAAAACTAGTATCAATGCTACAAAGCAAAACCGGCTATCAATGCCACCAACCAAAACTTGGTTTTCAAAAAACTCCGGCTATAAATGCCATAAAACAAACCGGCTATAAATGCCACCAAAACAGGCTATAAATGCCACAAACCGGCTATCAATGCCACAAAACAAAACCGGCTATCAATGCCACAAACAAAAAAAACTTGGCTTTCAAAAAAAAAAAAAAAAACCCCGGCTATCAATGCCACCAAACAAGCTATAAATGCCACCAAACTGGCTATAAATGCCACAAAACAAACCGTCTATCAATGCCACAAAACAAAATCTGGCTCCCATGCCAAAACAATCATTTGACAAAATATTTTTCACAAAATGACAAGCTTTTGATCAAATCCCATTTAGCAATCACTTTCATCACAAAAAGATTTAAGTGAGCATAGGGAAAACAAAAAAAAAACATCCCATTTAGCAATTACTTTCATCACAAAAAGATTTAAGTGAGCGTAGGGAAAACAAAACAAAAAAAAAGAGTACCAAAAAATACATGCGGTACCATAAAAAAAAGAAAGTGTTCCCAAGCACTACAAAAAAAAAAGAGTACCAAAAAAATACATGTGGTACCAAAAAAAGGAAAGAAGGATAGTTTCTGTTACAAAAAAAAAAAAAAAACAGGAGCTCAACCAAAAATTGTCTCCAGCCAAGATTTCAGCTCCTTAAGCAAACTTTTGTCTCAGCTGTCAGGGATTCCCAGGAACGCTTCTTCAGGAACTTGCCATGAGATGCTGGAGAATGCTGCAATCCTTCTTTCACACTGGGAAGCTTATCCCGAGCAGTTCGCCATTGTTTGTTCTCTTGAGACCTCCTTTCAAGAACTCGATCGGTATCTGCAACCCGGTGAATTAGAGCACTCTCCCTGTCGTGAGCCTCTGCTATTACAGCCCACTTGGCAGCGACTTGCGCCTACAGATGCTCAATGATGGCTATCTGCTTCCTGCTTTGTGTAGCCTCATCCAGGTCAGAATTAGCCTTATCAGCAGGATCCAGGAACATCTCCTTGAAGAACTGGTCATCAGCCAAACCCATGGTCTCAAACCACTTGTCACCCAGCGCAATGATCCTATCAACGATCGCCCTGGCACCTATGACATCCAGACCAGCCTCTTCGGCATCACCGAGAATCTCATGCACATGCTGGATCATGCCAAATCCGGCATCCAAATGTCTAGCAAGGAGAGTCTCAATCCAAGAGCTCAGAACCCGCACCACCACCTTCTTCGTAAAGAGAAGAGATGGCCTATCTGAAGATTTGCCCCGTTCTGTCAGTCGGCTGCCCATGTCATGCCCCGTTGGAAGAGGAACAAAAGAGCTCTTTCCAGTTGGAGCTGTTGGAGAAGGAATTTTAGCATGAGGTATCTCCTCAACAGCGTCAGAACTGGTCCCAGGAGCCTCTACCTCTGGATCGACCTCTGGCATCCCTTGCTCTGGTTCTGAAGGAAGTAACGGAGTCTCCACTGTCACCTCAAAACCTGCCAAAAGAAACACAAAAAGGTATGAATATGATCCTGTTTGAAAATCATTATCAGGGTTATTACTACAAAATACCTTCTTCGACGACTGGCGGAACACTCTCTTCCTAAATGAACTCATCGGAAGCATCATCAACATTTGCGTCCATCGATGGTTCAAAGTCATCGGAATCCTACGGCAAGTCAGCTGACAAGAAAAATGTTAGCAAACCAAGTCACAGACGCAAAAAAAAAGAGAAAGCAAAAGAAGTTATACCAATTGGAGATTCTAGATTCACTCCAAAGTCCCTCGGTTCTTCTTCAGGTGCCCCGACAGGATCCGTCACCACCTCATCGGTTGGAACCTCAGGTATCGCCAAATCTTCCTCTGCTAAAAAAAAAAAGGAGCAGCAGGGAGAGAAAACAAATCAAGACATGGAAAAATCCGATGAAAAGAAATGGAAAGAGAAAGAGGAAGAATCATACCTTCACCGATGGTCTCTTCTTCTCGGCTTTGTTGACACCAAAAATGTCACTTTGCCTCTTCAAGATCCAAAGAGCTACACGAAGTCGCAATCTGCCATAACTAGGCAATGCTACTTCCAAAAATCAAATCTTGTCAGAATCAAACAAAAATTGCAAGATCCTTCAAGACAGCCAAAAGAAGAGTACACAAGAAGTTTCGGGCCATTTCAAAATCATTTGGCCTAACTTCGCTTCTCCGACAGCCGAAAAGGAGCTCTCGGCGGCAAAAGCATCGGAGACACCAAATCTTCGATCAGAGCCGATGGATGGTCTCAAAATACTTCCAAAATGCTCCACGTCAAGTTCCGAGTCAAACCGACAACGTTTGACCCTACATCAACCCTCGAACAGCTAAATCAAGCCTCTCGGCGGTGAGAACCACCGAGGCCATTACTCATCAGATAGAGCACATGGACGGCTTCAAAATGCTTATAAAGGGCTACACGTCAAATTTCAGGTCATTTCGACAACATTTGACCATAGTTTGACGCTCGGAAGCCAAATCAGGCCTCTCGGCGGCAAAGCTCTCCAGGATCATGGTTTCCAAGACAGAGCCTATGGATCATCTTAAAATGACTCCAATAGGTTCCCTGTCAAATTTCAAGTCAATCGGACATCGGTTGACCGCACATCAAACCGCGGCATCTTCATCGCGACAAAAGCGAGTCTACTGATGATAGGACCCCAAACGGCTTCAAAAATTAAACAAAAGCCTATGGTTGGTCTTATTTATTGCTCAGGAGGCTTCACACCAAATTTCAGGTCATTCCGACATCGTTTGACCCAGTTTCAGCTTCTGACGGAAAATCGGCAGCTCTGCGCGACAAAGTCTTCGGCTTTCTCAGGAAATTGGAAACTTTGCAAAATAAAATGCAAGGATTCTCATCAGGTTTCCTACAGGGAAATCAGGCCAATAAATGGTAAAAAATTTCAAGGAAAAATATAAAAGAAAAAAGAATCGAAAAACAGCAAAAATGGACACAAAACGGGACAAAAAGGAGGAAAAACCCCCCAGGGCCGCAGACCCCTGCGACCCTGGGCCAGGGTCGCCGGGAAGGCCTCGGAAACCCCGGGTTTCGCCGTTTTTTCACGATTCGAAGCGCCCAGCCTCTGGTATTTTCCAAAATTCATACTTTTGAGGCACCAAATCCTTTGACATCCGTCCAAAACACGGGTCAATCATCAAGAGTATCGAAAACAATATTGATCGCCACCCGGTCAACCAAAAAAACTGTGCTTTCTACCCGACCGATCGAGAAATCGACAGGACAGATGGCACCGACCTGCTGTTGGCAACAAACACCTAAAATTACATGGTCATCCGATGTCGATCTACATGAAGATCCATCGATGATCATCGCCAGAAGAATCCCAAAAGACACGGCACGGCCCGCGACTCTTCAGATGCTCGGCGACCACTTAATGCGATTAATTGACTAGCTTTATTACAGTCATTAATCCATTTCTTTGGACGGACCAATCAGAAGCAAGCATCCAGGAGTTACAAGTCAAGAGATTCATGGCATTTAACCCATGAAACTCCTCCCATCATGGCGATTAAAGGCGATTAAATGCCCTCAATCTCCTCCGGCCAATCAGAAGCCAAGAAAAAGGAGTTACAAAATAAAGAATTCAATTTTGTAACTCCTCCCTTTATGTAGCTGTGTGGGGAGATTTCCAGAGCTCCAGGATTACGCTAATCACAGCCATCAGATGAGACTAAGCATTCTCACGTGCCATCCGCGTGCCGCCCACGAGGCACCAGACTCACCTCGGCTACCAGGACAGGGGCCCCGGCCGAAGTCAAACAGGTCTGGGCCGCTAGCGCCGAGCTCGGCTTCCCCAGGTACCCACCTCGGCTGAAAGCTCCACCTCGGCCGAAGGAGCCGAAGCAGGAAAGAATCTCCACTCGTGCCCTTCGCCCCCCTCGTCATCAGACACGTGGAGGAATAGGGGCACGAGCCAGTGAGACAGATGCGACATCCAGCCGTCCACAATCTTCACCAGATCACCGACAGGGCGGCATCCAGCGGCTGAAGCCAAATCAGGGCAAGGCCCGAGGGCGGATCCGATGGTACCCCTACCGCCAAAGGCGGCCAACACGATCTGGCCCAACAAGACGCACATTTAATGCGATGTGGGCTGATCCGACCTGCATTAAATGCAAAGCGGGCTAGATTGGACCGCATTAATTACTTTGTGGGCTGATCATGACTTCCAGTCGAGTCATGGGACCCGCGCCAAGATATCATCCAAAGATACGACCTAAGCCTCTATAAATAGAGCCTCATTCCACATGCAAGGTACGCACAATCAAACAGAAAGAGCCGTTACTCTGTCTCTCTTCTTCCTCCCCTTCCTTAGTTCTAGTTCATTCACTGACTTTGGCATCGGAGAGCCTTACGCCGCCCAGGCCAGGGTCCTCTAACCGTTTGCTCTTCCCTTTCAGGCTTTCGGGCGGCACCTAATCTTCATCACCTTGGATAAGTCCTCTAAGGCACCCCAGTTATTGTGGGTCATTATTTCTGCACCTACAGTAGCTTTATGACAATCAAGGCTCATAAACCCTCCTAAATGGCTACCTAAAAGCCTATAAATAGGAGAGCTCTCCAAGAAGAAAGAAGAGCAGACACACAGACAATAGACTGCAGAAAATCCGGAAAATCAGACAGAAAGAGGCATCATAAATCTAAGAGAGAAAACTCTGCGGAAATCCTACACCGACCACCGCTATAAGGTGACATAAGTCCCTTGGGGGTACCCCCCCCAAGGTCCTTGCCTTCTCCTTCTGCCGCCAATGGCTTAGACATGGCTTTTCAAGCCCGTCTACTCGGCTTTTCATTGGACTATGGGACCTTCTTTTGGTCTTTGTTCTCTAAAAACCTGAGGTTATAGCCAAGCCAAGCGAATCAATAGCATCCTCTGTTCTCATCTGTATGGATGATGGTGAAGCCCACATATGGCTTGCGACCGTCAATCTAAACGGGTCCCCCACAATCTCCTGAGAAGTTAGATCCTCCTTTTCTTGCTTTTCATTGTAGTTTGTATTTTTTCAAAAGAGACAAAATCACAACTCTTGTCTTTCATTATTGATAAGGATTGTAAATCGGCTATAAACTACCAAAATCGTCTATAAATGCCAAAAAAATCGCCTTTCATGGCAAACCAAGAAAATGTCTCTTTTCTTAAATATATGTGCAATGGAAAACTTGAAAAAGTTGATTTCCTTTTTACTTGCGAAGGTTGATCTCCGGATCAACACTTGCAATTCCAAGTAAAATAGAAAATCTGGCACACCCACACAAAAAAGAAATGTTGATGCACGCCCTTGCCCCCCGGTTACGAAAGGGTCGGACCCGACGGACTCCCACGTCCGCCGACCTCGGTAGAACCGAGCAGGAGCGCGGTCCATCAAGCTGGCTCCACCCGGTGGGACCCGTTTATTTGAGAACACGATGCTAGAAATGAAATATTTGAATATCTTATATTTTGCTCTATGCTTATATTTCTTTTCTCGATTCCTTGGCTACTTTATAATTGGTGGCCTATGTTGGATTCCGCATCTAAAAAAAATGAGATGAGATTTTTTTGAAAATTTTAATTCTTTGAATTTATTTCCACTCTCTCTTTTCAAAAAAAAAAAAAAACAAAAAAACAAAAAAATCTGATTTTTCAGTTTGGATTCAAAATTGAGAAACCTTGATCCGTTCCTATCGTTCATCGCGCTTGCAGAAATGTTGAGCCTGTTCGACTAAGGTTTTGGGCCATCGTTTCTCTTCGATGAGTTCATTAAAGATCTAAAAAAAAAAATGAGATGAGATTTTTTGTTTGGAAATTTCTAATTCTTTGAATTTATTTCCACTCTTTCTCTTTTCAAAAAAAAGAAAGAACTAAAAATCAGATTTTTTCATTTTGAATTCAAAATTGAGAAACCTTGATCCGTTCCTATCGTTCATCGCGCTTGCAGAAATGTTGAGCCTGTTCGACTAAGGTTTTGGGCCATCGTTTCTCTTCGATGAGTTCATTAAAGATCTAAAAAAAATTAAAAATAAAAAAATAAAAAAATTAGATTTCTCATTTTGGATTCAAAATTGAGAAACCTTGATCCGTTCCTATCGTTCATCACGCTTGCAGAAATGTTGAGCCTGTTCGACTAAGGTTTTGGGCCATCGTTTCTCTTCGATGAGTTCATTAAAGATCTAAAAAAATAAAAATAAAAAAATAAAATTAGATTTCTCATTTTGGATTCAAAATTGAGAAACCTTGATCCGTTCCTATCGTTCATCGCGCTTGCAGAAATGTTGAGCCTGTTCGACTAAGGTTTTGGGCCATCGTTTCTCTTCAATGAGTTCATTAAAAAAATAATAAAATAAAAATATAATTGAAAAAAAAAAGACATTCACCACTAAGGTTAAACCAACTGCATTATTTGATCATGATTGATTCAAGAAAAGCCTTGTCCAGAGTGTGGAGACAGCTTGACTGTTCTAGGCAAGGGTCCTCCAAACGGGTTCATTAAGTAATCCTACCCTTACTTGGGGGCAATTCTATCAATCAAGATTTCATAAGACCGGGTTAGGAGGCCTATGTGTACTCTCTCGTCTTTTAAATAAATTTTTTTCAAAAAATAAATTTTAAAAAAAATAAAAATAAAAATTTTAAAATAAAAAATAAAAAAAAATATTTCAAAAAAGAAATCTTAAAAAAAATAAATAAAAATAAAATAAAAAAAAAGATTTTTTTTAAAAAAAGAAGAAAAAAAAAATCTTCCAAAAAAAAAATCTTCAAAAAAAAAACTTCCGTCATTTTGGGTTTAGATTGGAGAAATCTTGGTCTTCTCCTTTCTGAGCACTGGCGCTCGCGGAAATCGCTGAGCCCGTGTTCAGATTGGAGTGCCTTTTGCTCTCTTTGATGAACCCGATATTGGCCTTTCAAAAAAAAAAAACTCGTCATTTTTAGATTCAGATCCGAGAAATTATGGTTCATTTCTTTCTGAGCACTGGCGCTCGCGGAAATCGTTGAGCCCGTGTTCAGATCGGAATACCATCTGCTCTCTTTGATGAATCCAATCTTGACCTTTCAAAACAGAGAATCTCATCTCATAGATGCGGTCTCAAAACATTTGTGTCTAGCGGTACTAGTACGCCCTTTCAGGGTCTACTGTATTGCGACCGGCACATCTGTAACTCCAACTTTATATTCTTCTTACCTCGAGCAAGCTCTGCTTCTCGATAAGTCGAATTTAAGTTCACAATTGCTTCTAGCAGTCACTGGGATGCCCATTCTGGGCTTACCATACCCGCGATCAGAACAATTGTACCCTCTATGGCATTTTGCCTTCTTCATGTTGCTTGGGTCATCTTCCTCTAGCAATTTGAAAAGACGAAACCATAGAACTTCCCATTTATGATCATTATATTCTTGTGATTACTAATGGATGTGGTCTTGTTTCATAGATTTTCGAAAAATAACAATGGCAGCTTCACTAACCATTACTTTCGATGAAAACAAGCACCAACTCATGCGTCAACAGAAGCAAACCACGCGCACTTACAAGCGCCCCATCAGCTGCCGAAGCATCAACTCCCTCGGCAGTTCTCTAAACTCCGGGTCGACCTCGACTCCCCGGACTATCGTGTTTGGGACGCTAGGACCATTCCCACTTCCTGAGGAACAAACTGCTCCTTCCAAGAAGCAGAAACTCGCCTCTCAACGTGTCACTACCGTGACACCAAAGGCGAGCACCAGAAGGCCTGAAGCCCGTGGCAGCCCCACGAAGCCTCGACCTGCAAACGACCAGGTCTATCCCAAGACTTGGTCCCCAAGACCTTCACCAAAACAAAGAAGGTCCCAAACATCCACTAAGCCAGCATTCCTGGCCCCACTCAAGGAGAACCAGTTCTACCCTCTTGCCTGCATGAAAGAGGAGAAACCCATCTCCAACCTGACTTCCAAGTCATCCCAGCATGAGCCGGCTTGTTCCTACAAGCCCAAAATCAAATCATGCATCACAAGGCCTCTGCAAGCACCCGCTAAGGCCTACAAGCCTGCAGTTCGACCCTTCATCTCTACAGGGGCCGAACTCCAAAAATTCAAAGCTTCGCTGCAACAGGCGAAGGACAGGGTTCGCATCCTGTCCTTGCCCAGCTGCAAAGAAGACAGGCTCGGCTGCTGCACCCGAGGGAGCACATCCTTCATCGTCAAAGCCCAGCCAGAGCTGACCGAAGCTCAAATTGCTCGTCGTATACGCCGCCGCGCGTCATACCGGTAAAAGAGACTAGAGAAGCAAAGGACCCAGCCTCCTACACTTCAAGTCTCTCCCAAATGGGTCGAAAAAGAAAGACCCAACCAAGGTGCTGCCATCCATATGGTTGGAAAAACCAGAAGGCGCCAAAAATCAGCAACAAAAATCCATGTCCGACGTCCGAAGACCCGCAGCGTTTCCAGGACAAGAAGACATTCAGAAGAATCCCCTGCTCCTTCAAGCAAAGGATGGCAGAGTGATCCTTCCTCAAGCTCTTCTTCAAAAAGAATAAGCCATAGCTCAGTCACCAGGACCGTTTCTTCGTTCGTATCACGAAAGATGAATGTCTTGGCTACAAATTCTAAGCCACCACCCCGTAATCCACCTCCAGAAGATGCGATCACCCGCATCCAGCAGTTGGAACAAGGCCAGCAGAGGATTGAAACTCTGATGGAAAACCTTCTCCTCGCCTTCCAAAATCAGGCGAACAATGAACCTCCTCCGAATCATCAAAACGATGAGGTAAATGGAGAATAAAATGAGTCACGCGCCCTTACCAAAAAGGACGTAGACAGTATCCTCGTCAAAACAAAAGAAGAGGATATACTCAAGGAGCATGGGATCAAGCCACCATATCCTTTATGGATGGACTCGGTCCGTTCCCCACCAAATTCAAACATCCTACTCTCCAAACATATACGGGGAAAGGATCAACTAGACAGCACGTCATCCACTTCAAGATCCTGACGGGAGCTATCGCGGATCAAGATGCACTCAAGATCCGCCTCTTTGCAAGTACTCTAAAAGGTACAACCTTCGATTGGTACTCCACTCTGCCGGAGTACTCAATACAAAACTGGGCCATGCTAGAGACACGCTTCTTGACTCACTTCAAAGGTGAGGATCATCCCGTTACTATGGCTCAGCTGTGCAGCCTAAAACAGGGGGAGAATAAAACAACATCTGACTTCATTCATAAGTGGAAAGCAATGGCATACAAATGCTTTGATGTATTGCCACAAGCGTCGCTAGTCGACATTTGCCGAAACAACATGAGAGCTAGAATCCGCTCCTGATCACCGGCAACAAATCAAAGAACCTGGGAGAACTCCTAGAAGCTTCCATGGAAGCTGAAACGGTGATTAAAGACCTCAACAGTCAGAAATCATCAAGAAAAGAGCCAACCGCCATTGCAACCTCTAAACCAAAGAAAAAAGAGGTCCTCAATGTGCAGACCAAGTCAGCTCCTCAGCCACCAAAGAAAACTGAAAATAAAGTTGCTGGTAAGAGACCTGAACTCTCAGATGCCTTCAAAGAACGAGTAGAGAAGAAATACCCATTTGATGAAGATGTTGATGAAATCTTCGGGGCTCTTGTGGCAAACGGCAAGCTCACCTTGCCTGAACCAAAAAGACTGGGTGATGTTGGCAAAACCAACGATCCTCGGTACTGTCCATACCACCAGATGATCTCGCATCCTCTCAATCAATGCTTCATTGTGAGGGAGAAAATAAACGAGATGTGGAAAAACGGAGTCATCACCTTTGACAAAAACTATGGGCCTGCCTCCGTCAACATGGTGACATGTGGACAAACATCAAAATCACCAAAGAAGAAGATCACTACTTCCTTCAAGGTAATAAACTCAATCCAAGCGTCCGAGGAACTGGTTCCTTACCCGACACCAGACGGACAACCGATATGGGTACATCCCGATCTCCTGGAAGATGAAAATTGGGAGGTCGTGAAAACAAAGCCTACAGCTCAACAGCAAAGGCAGGCTAGGAAACATCTCCTCAAGCTCAAACGGCAAGAGAAGACCCAGCCAAAACTAGAGGTCAAAGAAAAGGCAGAGGCTTCCTCTACCGCTTCACTGGAGGCAACAAAAACATCCCTTCCAGAGACCTCAAAGGGGGTAAGAAAATTCACTCTCAGTGATTTCATGCCACCTCAATTCAAAGAAGCCATGCAGGAGGCATCATACTCTTGCAATTCGGTAGTTGGATTCTCCATTGATGGATACGAGTCCAGCGACACCGATGATGGATTCGAATCCAACTACACAGACGAGTGGGAGGAGTCCCTTGAAATAGGAGAATATCTCTCCGATGAAGAATGGGTTCCTGAGTCTCATCTTATGCCAGTAATCTGGTATAACCCCCTACAGCCACAAGGATCCTGGTCTGATGATGAAGAAGACCAAGAGGCTATACAAGAAAATGCTGCTGACCCAGCACCTCTCATTACTCTAGTGGAAATCAACCATGTTGAGCCACAAAGAGTTGATGAAGAAGAAGATCCGGCTCCCATGCCTGATCTTGAAGAATATGCAAGGATCTTGCAGCGACTCGCCCTAGAACAAGAGCAAGACCGCGTCAACGAGCCTCCTCGCAACCCAGAGCCTGAAGTCCCTGAAGACCACCAGGTACATCCTCCCTTAACTCCTGAAAATGGAGAAAATTGCTGGATAGACGATCCTCTGACATCCGAGGATGAGTCTGACTCCGATCAGGCAACGTCTCCCGTCAGAGCTTCCTGTAATGTGATAATTCGGGATTATAGCTCTTCCGAAGCATCGTCTGATGAGAGCACTTACACTCCGGCGACGCCTAGCAATGTATCTTCTGGAGCCACCTCGTCTCACGTGACTTTCACTGAGATGACACCCTCTCAGGTTTCTTCTCCTGAGACTGTGACTTCAAAGTTCACACCCTTCCTGACTGAAGAATTCCCAGCTATTGATGCTTGGGACGATGAATTAGTCAACGAAGAAGAAAGGTTGCTGGATGCTGTTCAGGACTTGTTCCCGGAAAATGCTCCATGCAATACAATCACTGAGGATGGCAACTCTGCTACTGATACATCCTCAGCAAATGAAAGACGACAGCCTCTTGATCCTGAAGATAATCTTCCAAACGAAGACCCTTCTCAAGAAGCTTTCGAAGTTGGTAGAGGCACCCGCTCTGGCCGGGACTACCACAAAAAATTACAACCAATCTTCCTTTACATATGTAAATCCTTCGGGAAAAGATGTTGTAAGCGGCCCTAGTGGCAACAATGATGAACATGCAGGCCCTAAGGAGGCTTTCAAGTATGACTTGATTGAACACTTCAAGCACATACCTGCACGTCTGCACATCCTAGATTTGTTGTGAATGTCTCCGCACACTCGTGATAATCTCATCTCGGAATTACAAAAGCTGAATAAGGATGTCGACAAACATGCCCCGCAAGTCCTCCAAATTGAAATGGATTACCGGGTCAAAAACTCAGAAGCCTCCTTAAAAGGAGAAAAGAAGAAAACTGAAGGATCATGCATTGAATGCCTCTCGGTTAAAAAAACAGCCAGTGCAACCATCGCCTTCACAAAGGACGACCTCCTACTTGGCGAAACCAGGCATATCCGACCCCTGTACTTCACAGGGTATATCAAGGAAATGCCTATGCACAGAGTTCAGATCGACCCAGGTTCTGCACTCAACCTCATCTCCACATCGGCTCTTGAAGAGTTGGGCATCCCACCCAGCAAGCTGAGCCACACATCTGTATCTATCTTTGGATACGATGGGAGTACTCAAAGGCCTATTGGCAAAATCAGGTTCAAGTTGCAGATCGGTGATCATATCTCTGAGGTCACTGTGTATGCAATAAAAACCCCTTCATGCTACAACATCCTTCTCGGACGCCCTTGGATCCACGAGAATGGTGTTGTCCCTTCAACTCTACATCAATGCATCAAGTTTGTCGACGACGACGGCATGATACATCGAGTCTTTGCAGACATAAAACCCTTCAAAGGTAAAGAAGTCCACTTCGCAGACTCACAGATGTATGAAGGTGAAAAAGAAGAAGAGGATAAGCACACAGCATCCTTTGCCAAAAATCTCCAGAAAGATAAAGGTAAAGCTCCTCAACAATCACCGGAAGAAAATAAATCATCCGGTAAATCCGAAGAGAGCATTCAAACTCCCTTCATCATCTCCCTCAAACCTTCAAAGCCTTTGGTCATCACAACTAAAGTGAAGAAGGCAAAGCAAAAGCCTGGGGGCAAATTTGTTGTATCTTTCGTGTCTATCATGCAAGACACGGACTCGGATTTAGAGCCAGAAGACGACGCATCATCAAACCAAGCTGACACTCAGCAAGTTCAGCCTGCTCTCACTCCAATGGAGACAACTTCTGACATAGAAGATCCTACGTCAGCTTCCTTCGTTGTTCCAGCAACTTCAGCAAAGGAAAAGCCGATCTTCTTCCATAGATCGGATGCTTCTTCATCAAACTCCATGCTTGAATCTTTCCAAAATAAAGGTATGCCTCAACTATCCTTATACAATTCTGTGGCACAAGCTATTATGAAGAAAATGGGCTATGACGCTCAAAACCCAGTCGGTTTGGGAGAAGGACGCGGTATTCTCACGCCATTGGGGCCCGTCTTGACCAAAAGCCAGCTGGAAGATTGGAGACTGTATGGCTATGTAGAAAAGTCTTCACACGGGTTAGGGTATGATCCTGACACTCCCTTGAGACAGTTGACACAAAGGCTTAAAAGTCAATATACTGACCAAGCCTCAACATCTCAAGTCCGTGAAGACATCGATCTCCCTGGATATCTCTTTGATGAGTCACCTGACAAAGATCCAGGAAGCTCATCCAATTGGCACGATTTCTCCGAAAATGAAGAGAGTTGTCCGATGGCACAGACGTGTGGACTTCTGAACCAGAAGAACCCTCATCTCCAAAAGAAGTAGCCTACTTCAACCCGGTTTCAACAGGCGATTGGGATCATCTCATAGCAAGCCTGGGGAAAATTACCGATCAAGAAGACCCGTGGAAAGGAACAAAACCTTGGTCTGGAAATGCCTTTGAAACCCCAGAAGGTTTCGTTGAGCTGGAAGCCTCCGAAAATATTATGGAGGAACCACCTTCGAAACTTTCAACAGAAGATCCTGTTCAAAAGATAGACTTGGGAACACCAGATAACCCACGTCCTGTATTCATAAGCAATAATATAAAGGATGATGAGTTACCCGAGTATATCGCCTTTCTTCGTGAGTTCGTTGATTGCTTTGCATGGTCTTACGCTGAAATGCCAGGCTTAGACCCCAAAATAGCGGTTCACAAACTCAATCTTCAAGAAGACATCAAGCCTGTCAAACAAAGCCAAAGAAGATTCCGTCCAGATGTGATGGATAAAATTGAATAAGAAGTTCAAAAACTCAAAAGCGTCGGCTTCATCCGTGAGGAACAACATCCTGAATGGTTGGCCAACATTGTCCCCGTGACAAAGAAGAACGGGCAGATCAGGGTCTGTATTGACTATAGAGACCTGAATGGCGCATGCCTAAAGATGAATTTCCGCTCCCCATACCAGAGGTAATGATCGATAATACCTGTGGATTCGAGCGAATGACATTCATGGATGGTTTCTCTGGCTACAATCAGATAAAGATGCATCCTGAAGATGAAAAACATACATCTTTTCGGACCCCATTTGGCGTGTATTGCTACACTATCATGCCATTTGGTCTGAAAAATGCTGGTGCCACATATCAGAGGGCTATGATGAAAATATTCCAAGATATGCAGCACAAGACGGTTGAATGTTACGTTGATGACCTCGCCGTCAAAAGCAAAAGAAAAGAAGATCATCTCGAAAACCTTCGAGAAGTCTTCCTCCGGCTTCACAAACACAAACTGCGAATGAATCCTTTGAAATGCTTCTTCGGCGTCTCGTCGGGTAAGTTCCTCGGATTCTTAGTTCGGAAAGCTGGAATAGAGCTTGACCCCATAAAAGTCAAAGCCATTCTAGAAATGCCCTCTCCAAGAACCTTGAGAGAACTCAAAGGGCTTCAAGGGAGATTAGCCTACATCAGACGGTTCATCTCCAATCTTTCGGGGAAATGCCTCCATTCTCCCGATTGATGAAAAAAGGTGTAAACTTTGTCTGGGATGCTGACTGTGAAGCTGCTTTCCAAGACATCAAGTCATACCTGACAAAACCTCCAGTGTTAGCTGCTCCTACCACTGGAAAACCATTCATCTTGTACACAAGAGCCCTTGATCACTCTTTGGGAGCTCTGGTTGCGCAAGAAAATGATCAAAGAAAAGAAGCTGCTCTATATTACCTCAGCCGCATGCTAGTAGGTGCAGAGCATCCCTACTCTCCAGTCGAAAAAGAATGTCTTGCAGTGATGTTCGCCGTACAAAAGCTGCGTCACTACTTGCTTTCCA
Organism: Litsea cubeba; assembly: GCA_012931725.1. Lineage (NCBI taxonomy): Eukaryota > Viridiplantae > Streptophyta > Magnoliopsida > Laurales > Lauraceae > Litsea > Litsea cubeba. The sequence goes on along the minus strand of CM022945.1, from coordinate 152,022,438 downwards.
ACACAGTATACCTGGTCTCGAGGGTCAACCTCTTGAAGGTCCTTGTCACAAAGGCAGGTTCTCTCAATGCTCGACTGGCAAAATGGTCCATCCTTCTGTCACAATTTGATATTAGGTATGTACCACAAAAAGCAATCAAAGGGCAAGCTCTAGCGGACTTCCTCGCAGAGCATCCATTGCCTAAAGATTCTCCGCTCAGAGATGATCTCCCAGACGAACCAGTCTACAATGTGGAGACTTTCTCACAAAGTGCCTCCTGGGACATGTACTTTGACGGTGCAACCAGGACAAATGAAAAAAGACAGCTGATCTCGGGAGTTGGCATCCTCTTTGTTAGCCTCGACAAATACATGATTCCACACACTTTCTCGCTACTGGAACCATGCACAAACAATGCAGCTGAATATCAAGCTCTGATCTTAGGATTGGAACTCGCCATCGAATCCGGTATCACCATGCTGGAAGTCTTAGGAGACTCTCAACTGATCGTCAATCAGATGAATCAGAAATTTGAAGTCAGGAAGCCAGATTTGTTGCCTTACTACAACAAGGCACAATCACTTCTGCAAAAGTTTGACATCTGTCACATCACCCACATTCGTAGAGGTGAAAACATACGTGCAGATGCCCTAGCCGGACTTGCCGCATCCATGGCAATCCAGGAAGGGGAAAACATGCAAATCACAGTGTGCGAAAGAAGAATCCTTCCTCTTCTTAACACACACCAAGCAGTGGTTGAATGCCACCAAGTGGTCGGAAGTCGGATTTCAATCCTTCAAACTTCAATCGGCGACTGGAGGGATCCATTCATTAATTACATTATGTTCGGAATCCTACCTGAAGATCCAAAAGAACGGGTAAGCACCCAAAGGCGAACCCCAAGCTTTCATTTGGATATTCCTTCAAAAATCCCTTACAGGAAATCCTTCAACGGAGTACTTCTACGCTGCTTGTCACAACAAGAGGCTGAAGAAACACTCAAAGAAGTTCATGCTGGTCTTTGCGGAGCTCATCGGGCTGGACCTAAGCTCTATGATCAGATAAAAAGATTAGGATATTACTGGCCTACCATGGTAGCTGACGCAATGCAATTTGCTAAGCGCTGCCAACAATGCCAAGTTCATAGAGATTACATTCACATGCCTCTAGAATGGCTGCATCCTATAGATATCTCATGGCCTTTCGAAGCTTGGGGTATGGACATCATAGGTCCTATTTCTCCCCCTTCGAGCAAAGGTCATCGCTTCATCTTCGCCGCTACGGATTATTTCTCCAAGTGGTCTGAAGCATTTGCGTTTAACGAAATGAAGACCTCATCAGTCCTTCAGTTCCTGCGCACCAACATCATTTGTCGTTTCGGCATACCCAAAAGATTCGTCCATGATAACGGACCATAGTTCCGGGATCATCGATTCTACAGGTTCTGCAACAAATACAAAATCCAAAGCTGTCCTTCGACTCCATACAATCCGGCAGCAAACGGGTTAGCAGAAGCTTTCAACAAGACACTCTGCAAAATCCTCAAAAAAATGGTCTCTAGTCACAAAAGAGACTGGAGCGACAAAATGTCTGAAGCTTTGTGGGCCTATCGAACCACCGTTCGAGGACCAACCCATAGCACACCATTCTCCTTAGTCTATGGATGCGAAGCTGTCGTGCCCTTGGAAGTACAAATTCCTTCCTTGAGGGTATCCTTGCAAAATGACATGACTCAAGAAAGCAATGTCAAATTGCGACTCCATGAGCTGGACAATCTCGATGAGAGACGGTTCGAAGCTCAACAAAGCATTGAACTTTACCAAGCACGCATGGCAGGATCTTTCGATAAAAAGGTCAGGCAATGCGCCTACAAAAAGAGTGACTTGGTCCTTACGGTAAAAAGACCAATGGTCTTCGCTCACAAGTCCAAAGGCAAATTTGAGCCAAAATGGGAGGGACCCTACGTCATCGACAAGGTTTTCTCTAATGGCGCATATGCACTCCTAAACATGGAAGGTGACAGATGTATGCTGCCCATCAACGACAAGTTCTTAAAGCGGTACTACCCTTGAAGACTTACCCAACTGGGTAAGAGCAATGCCTGTATGGCCAAAACCGGTTTCTAGGTACACGCTCGCTAAACCCACCATTTTTTTAGAATTTTCATATCAAATGTTGAAATTTCTAGAAATTTAAAACAATCCTTACTTTCATCGTTTCATTGTTCAAAAAAAAAATTTCCAAGTTTAGGAACCTTTCCCTAACTTGACCAAAATTTTCAACCCTTGAACCCAAAATTCATGGTTTGAAACAAAATCCGGATTCAGGGATTTCCACCCTAGTCCACCCTGCCTTTTACCGCCAAAATAGTTTTAGGTCAAAACTTATGACCCTTGTGTCTTTAAACAAAAAAAAAATTGGTTTTTCAAAAAAAAAAAAAAACCGCGGGGAAGCGACACTTAGTCAATACTCGCACAAATCGGAAGCATACGAACCACGTTCGACACTTCCAAAATTGCAGGGAAGCGACATTTCGTCGATACTTGTAAAATCCAAAACTGTGGAGACGCAACATTTCAGTTGATATCCACAACCCAAATTTCAAAGGTTCGAAAAAACCTAAAAAACCATGGAGACGCAAAATTTCAATTGATATCCATAACTCAAAGGTTCAAAAAAATCACAAATTTCAAAAATCGTGGGGAAACGACATCAAGTCAGTACCCGCAAAACCAAAATTTTTGAAAAGCAAGGATGCGACATTCCATCGATACTTGCACCCAAATCTGCGAGGATGCGACATTTCATCGATACTCGTAACCGAATGAGCAAGGATGCGACATTCCATCGATACTTGCAAGAACATTCAGCAGGGAGGCGACTTTTAGTCGATACTTGCATTTTTGAAAACCAAACCGGCTATAAATGCCATCAAAATAGGTTATAAATGCCACAAACCGGCTATCAATGCTACCAAAACAAAACAGGCTATAAATGCCACAAACCGGCTATCAATGCCACCAAAACAAAACCGGTTATCAATGCCATAAACAAAAACTTGGATTTCAAAAAACCCGGCTATCAATGCCACCAAAACAAAACAGGCTATCAATGCCACCAAAAACCGGCTATAGATGCCACAAAACAAACCGGCTATCAATGCCACCAAAACTGGCTATAGATGCCACAAAAAAAAAAAACTCGGCTATCAATGCCACAAGAAAAGCTGGCTCTCATGCCAAAATTGGCTTCCATGCCACAAACAAAAACCTGGCTTCCATGCCAAAACAATCATTTGACAAAAGATTTTCACAAAATGACAACCTTTTGATCAAATCCCATTTAGCAATTACTTTTATCACAAAAAGATTGAAGTAAGCGTAGGGATAACAAAACAAAAAAAAAAGAAGAGCATCCCATTTAGCAATTATTTTTATCACAAAAAGATTCAAGTGAGCGTAGGGATAACAAAAAAAGAGTACCAAAAAAAAAATATACATGTGGTACAAAAAAAAAAAAGAAAGTGTTCACAAGCACTACAAAAAAAAAATAAGTACCAAAAAATACAAGTGGTACCAAAAAAGAGAGAAGGATGGTTTCTGTTAAAAAAAAATACAGGAGCTCAATCAAAAATGGTCTCCAGCCAAGAGTTCAGCTCCTCAAGCAAACTTTTAGCCTCAGCCATCAAGGATTCCAAGGCACGCTTCTTCAGGAATTTACCATGAGATGCTGGAGTGGGCTGTACCCCTTCTTTCGCACCAGGAAGCTTATCTCGAGCAGTTCGCCATTGTTTGTTCTCATCAGACTTCCTTTTAAGAACCCGATCGGCATCTGCAACCCGGTGAATCAGAGCAGTCTCCCTTTCACGAGCCTTTGTCATTGCAGTCCACTTGGCAGCGACTTGTGCCTGCAGATGCTCAAGACATCTCCTGGCCTCATCGACCTCCCTATCAAGGATGTTCAGGTCATGTGTCAGCCCAATGATGTTTAGCTCTTCTAAGTTCTTCTCTCGGACTACCTGCTTCCTGCTTTCTGTAGCCTCATTCAGGTTAGGCTGAGCCATATTTGCAGGGTCCAGGAACATCTCCTTGAAGAACTAATCATCAGGAAAACCAATGGTCTCAAACCACCTGTCACCCAGCTCAATGATCCTATCAACGATCGCCCTGGCACTTGTGACATCTAGACCAGCCTCTTCAGCATCACCGAAAATCTCACGCACATGCTGGATCATCCCAAATCCGGCATCTAAGTGCCCAGAAAGCAGAGTCTCAATCCAAGAGCTCAGAACTCGCACCACCACCTTCTTCGCAAAAAGAAGAGATGGCCCAGCTGAAGATTTGCCCAACTCCGTTGGTCGGCCGCTCATATCATCATCTGTTGGAAGAGTAATAAAAGAACTCTTTCCAGTTGAAGCTGCTCCTGCTCGGGAAGGAATCTCAGCACGAGGTATCTCCTCAACATTGTCAGAACTGGTCCCAGGAGTCTCTACCTCTGGATCAACCTCCGGCATCCCTTGCTCTGGTTCTGAAGGAAGCGATGGACCCTCCTCTGTCACTTCAAAACCTGCCAAAGAAACACAAAAAGGTATGAATATGATCCTGTTTGAAAATCATTATCAGGGTTATAACTACAAAATACCTTCTTCGACGACTGGCGGAACACTTTCCTCCTCCATGAACTCATTGGAGCATCATCAACATTTGCGTCCATCGAGGGTTCAAAGTCATCGGAATCCGGTGGCAAGTCAGCTGGCAAGAAATGTGTTAGCAAACCAAGTCACAGACAAAAAAAAAAAGGAAAAAAAAAGGGAAGTCGTACCAATTAGAGATTCTGGATTCACTCTAGAGTCCCTCGGTTCTTCTTCAGGTGCCTCGACAGGATCCGTCACCACCTCATCGACTGGAACCTCAGGCATCGCCAAGTCTTCCTCTGCTAAAAAAAAAAAAGAAAAGCAGAAACAAGAAGCAAATCAGAACATGGAAAAATCCCATGAAAAGAAATGGAAAGAGAAAAAGGAAGAATCATACCTTCACCGACGATCTCTTCTTCTCGGCTTCTCTTCTCTGGAGGCTCGTCAGCATCCACTGGCACATCCTCATTGATAGTAAGAGGAACTTCCAAGTCAGGAGAGTCCTCATGCTGCCCCTTGCTGCGATGATGACTCCTCCTCCTCTTACTCCTGCGGGCTCGCTTCTTAGAGGAACCTGCCCCGCTGTCAGAGTCAGGTTTCCCACTTGACTCCTCACTGGATGGTCTACTCTTGCCAGTAGACTCCACGGAAGCTTGCCTCTGTGCCGCTTGCATCCAAGCGCCAAGTTCGGCTTCCTCCTGTTCTAGCTGCTCTAAAGCCTCATCAGGTATTACTCGAACAGCTTCAGAACCAATGACGCCCTGGTCACCGAGAAAGCCTATCTTGTGCTTCTCTCCAGAAAGGAAGTCCCAAACTTCCTCTCGCTGGATGCCATCCGACTTTCCAAGGCCCTTTTCAGATGCCAGCTTCACATCAAGCTCCTTCTTGGAAAGCCCCCGATATGCTGAAAAACTCTCCACGAACCACTTCGCAAAGCCGGCAGTCCGGGAAGTCAGCAACACAGGATAAGAAATCATGGCTGTAGTGTCTTCAGCACTATAGAAAGCCCATGCATTTCTCCCGTCTTGTAAGCCTCCAAAGCGCTTCACCATGCTTGAAGGCGCTCCAAGAACGCCTTGAGAAAAGCCTAGCTGCATAGCAAAGCGAGAGGGTACATACGGCTGGATGTCGACGAAAAGATGTCTACGGTACACCATCGTGCCGACACGTATGCTGAAAAGCCACTCTCTCTCTGCATTCGTCAAGGAGTAATGCCTTCCCAACCCTGCCCTGGTAGAGTCTCGGGAGGCACCAAAATCAAAAGCCTTCTTCCGCAACTCCGGAGAAAGCTTCACTGAAGACTGCCCCATCTCGACGTCCCTGAACCGTCGGATCCTCATGCGGGCAAACAAAAGTGATTCGGACACGGCTTTGCCCTTAGCCAGTCGAATCATCAGAGGATCATCATCCTGTGCAGCACCCAGCCGGTGGAAGCCAGGACAGTGGTATACATACCACGAATAAAAGATGTGGGCTGAAAATACCCTATTCATGGGAAGCCCAAGCCGAACAAAAAAAGTAGCAGCCTGCAGTTCGGTACACAGGTAGGAGTAAAGAGCTGGCACCAAAGCAAGCTGCTCTCCAAACGCTATCTGACAAGCCGGAAAAATACAATGCGGCCTGATGTGCGTTCCATCTCCTCCAGCAAAAATAGCCTCACCAAGCCAATAAGTGAGGTAAACAGCGAGATCTCTCCGCAGTGCAATGTCAGGACATATGGCGTTTGTACTGGCACAGAAATCTCTCAACTCTTCTTGCATGGCCAAGATCTTCTTTGAACTTGGATCCTGAGCTCCGGCTTCTTGGGTCACGCTATCAGAAGACTCCCTGCTATCAAAAAAGTTGGGGAATGAAGAGCTAGAACTCTTCCAACTGCTGGATCTAACTTTCAAACCCTCCTTCTCCTTCAAAAAACCATAGAAGGCGACGAGCTGAAAGTACAGAAGCCTGAACTCTTCAGACTGCCCCTCGAGGACGCTGTCAATCGGCATAAACTCCTCATAGAGTTTGCCGAGGATGGGCAATCCAGTAATGACGCTCAGCTCCTTCAAAGAAAAACCAATCTCACCATTCGTCACAACGAAGGTATTGGTTTGTGGGAGGAATGATTCCAGCATAGCCATAAAGGCCTCGTCGGAAAAGATCACGGTCTCCCTAAAGGCGCGGACCGCATCAAAAATCCCGGCTTCCTTCAAAACGGCACTACCAATCAGCAGGACGCGATCAGTCCACGACTTCCACTCGGAGTTAGCATTGAAACGGCCACGAAGTCGAAAAGGCTTGATCCAATTGCTGCTGTCACCGCTGAAAATACCAAGGCCCACCGGTCTCAAATCGACCGACGGATAATCAGAGCCCTGGTAGCCGCTGGATGGCATCAACAGGTCCATGTCAACAGGCGACCTCTCCGTATATCCAGGAGAACCGCCAACAAAAACCCCGGTCTTGATTACATTTGTCTTTCTCACCCAGCTTGGAGGATCTTCCCTCTTAGAGCACGTGGGGGCAAGGCTCAGAATCGAGACGGTGCGATCAAACGTCGACTGGGTAACAACAGTCTTCTTCTCACCATCTGCTGTGAAAGAAAACTAAAAACACCTCCTCTGGTATGTCATGTCATCAGGGACTGCATCACCAAAGACGAAGGTAGGCTTGGGCAAAACGCTCTGATCTTCCATCACCCATGGACGACTGCTTACCATGATCTTATAGAATTCCTCTCCCTTGAGAGTGATCAGTCGCTGCCTCATCTCATCTCTGTTGAGGGAGTCGCACTCTTCCAGATTTCGCTCAACATACTGGACCTTCTTAAAGGCCTGCTGAACGGCCGGATTAGAAGATCTAGAAGATCGACGAGGTACGCTTGTAGTAGGCTCTTTACCCTTGTTTGTTCTAGAGGAACCACCTGAAAAGGATGGAAAAGAAAAAGATCAAACATCAAAATGACAGAAACTCGCTAAAAAAAAAATCTGGCGAAATTTTGACATGATGACGGGGCAATTCCGAAGAAAAGGAACTATCCCGAAAGAAATAGAAAGCTTGAAGATGGGCTCAACATCGTTGCGAGCTCCGAAACTCCAAACTTTCGAAACCTCAAAGTCTCCGCAAAATCAGGAAGGGCTCAACATCGCTGCGAGCTCCAAATTCCCAAAATTGCGAAAACTTTCAGGTTTGCTATCACATCATGCTACAAATTTAATTTACAATTGAATGCATGCATGAACATCTAGGTTTACAAAAAAAAAGGGGCATTATCATGATGAGCAAAAGAAAAAAAAAAGAAAAGAAACTTTCTCAAAAAAAAAAAGAGGGGAAAGAAAACAAAAAAAAAAGAAAAGAAACTTTCTTCAAAAAAAAGGAGGGAAAGAAAACAAAAAAAAAAGAAAAAAGAAGAAAAAAGGGGGGATGGCCCACAGGCCACGTGGCCGTACGACCAGATCCGTACGGATCTGTCCGTACGGCCCACAAAAAAAAAAAAACAAAATATCAAAAAAAAAAATAAGAAAGAAGAAAAGAAAAAGAAACACGTGTAAAAAAAAATAAGGAAAACACGTGGAAAAAAAAAGAAAAGAAAAAGAAAGAAACAAAAAAAGAGAGAAAGAACTTTTTATTTTTCCTACAATGGAGTTTTCTTGAAAAAGGGAACTTACTTGAAGCCATTGATGGAGAAGAAGAAGAAAAGTCTTGAAGACCTTGAAGAAGAAGAACTCTTGGTCTTGAAGCCCTCTTGAGATTATTTCAAAAGAAAGTAATAAGAGCAAGAGATCCAACCTCCTCCTTGCTTTTATAGAAGAGAGCAAACCAAAGAAGGAAAGAAGAAAGAGGTAAGTGTTACTAATTAGTAACCTTACCAAAAGAAAGAGATTAGAAAGATTATTTCCCAAAAAAAAGATATCTTGAGGGATTCTCTCCCAAAAAGAAATCAATGAGAGATTTTCTCCTAAAAGATAGGATCAATGAAGGATTCTTTCCCAAAAGAAAGATATCTTGAGATATCCTATCCCAAAATAAAGGGAATATGAGAGATTCTCTCCAAGTAAAGATATTCTTAGATATTCTCTATCCAAATGAGATATTTTTGGATATTCTTTACAAAAATGACACCATATGAGATCTAAGCCATTTCAAAAGCTTAAGGTCCCATGGGTTAGCCCATATGAGCCAGGTTTGACCACCTAGGCACATATAAAAAAAAAAAATTCGGGCTTTTATTCAAAGAGAAATCCCTCTTACCAAGAGCATACAAAAAAGGTTCCAAGCCTCTTTTGAGTTGATTCAACCATACAAAGAGAATTCCAAGCCCCATGAGCTTCCAAAAATCAAACCATCCAGCCTCATGTACCAAATTGAGCCAAAATCTTGAAATTGACATTCCACAAAAATCAAACCAAATCCTGGTCCCCTAACTTGCCACATACAGCTTGTTGGGTCACAAGACCAAAACCAAAAACCAAAACCTGATCCCCTAACTTGCCACATATAGCCTGTTAGGTCACAAGATCAAAACCAAATCCGACCCCCTAACCTGCCACATACAGACTGTTAGGTCACAAGGTCAAAACCCAAATCCACATCCTTGATGTTATTTTCAAAACTTTGCCTTGAGATGGTACGTGATCCCTTTCACTACCATAAAATTCCCCTGGAAGCTCAAAAGGCTACAAATACCAAAAAGAAAGACTGCTCAAAGACTCTTGGTCAAGTCATAGGCTCTCCTTCAAAAATCTCTTCGAGGCACATCGACTACAAAAGTTAAGCAACTCGTCGCTGTACCTCGAGGGGGCATTTGTTGACACCAAAAATGTCACTTTGCCTCTTCAAGATCCAAATAGCTACATGAAGTCGCAACCTGCCATAAATAGGCAATGCTACTTCGAAAAATCAAATCTTGTCAGAATCAAACAAAAACTGCAAGATCCTTCAAGACAGCCAAAAGAGGAGTACACAAGAAGTTTCGGGCCATTTCAAAATCATTTGGCCTAACTTCGCTTCTCCGATAGCCGAAAAGGAGCTCTCGGCGGCAAAAGCATCGGAGACACCAAATCTTCGATCAGAGCCGATGGATGGTCTCAAAATACTTCCAAAAGGCTCCACGTCAAGTTCCGAGTCAAACCGACAACGTTTGACCCTACATCAACCCTCGAACAGCTAAATCAAGCCTCTCGGCTGCGAGCACCACTGAGGCCATTACTCATCAGATAGAGCACATGGACGGCTTCAAAATGCTTATAAAGGGCTACACGTCAAATTTCAGGTCATTTCGACAACATTTGACCATAGTTTGACGCTCGGAAGCCAAATCAGGCCTCTCGGCGGCAAAGCTCTCCGGGACCATGGTTTCCAAGACAGAGCCTATGGATCATCTTAAAATGACTCCAATAGGTTCCCTGTCAAATTTCAAGTCAATCGGACATCGGTTGATCGCACATCAAACCGCGACATCTTCATCGCGACAAAAGCGAGTCTACTGGTGATAAGACCCCAAACGGCTTTAAAACTTAAACAAAAGCCTATGGTTGGTCTTATTTATTGCTCAGGAGGCTTCACACCAAATTTCAGGTCATTCCGACATCATTTGACCCAGTTTCAGCTTCTGACGGAAAATCGGCAGCTCTGCGCGACAAAGTCTTCGGCTTTCTCAGGAAATTGGAAACTTTGCAAAATAAAATGCAAGGATTCTCATCAGGTTTCCTACAGGGAAATCAGGCCAATAAATGGTCAAAAATGTCAAGGAAAAATACAAAAAAAAAAGAATCGAAAAACAAAAAAACGGACACAAAACGGGACAAAAAGGGGGAAACCCCCCAGGGTCGCAGACCCCTGCGACCTTGGGCCAGGGTCGCCGGCGACCCTGGAGCCCGGGGTCGCCGGGGAAGGCCCCCGGAAACCCCGGGTTTTCGCCGTTTTTTTCGGGATTCGAAGCGCCCAGCCTCTGGTATTTTCCAAATTCATACTTTTGAGACACCAAATCCTCTGACATCCGTCCAAAAACACGGGTCAATCATCAAGAGTATCGAAAAACAATATTGATCGCCACCCGGTCAACCAAAACAAAGTGTGCTTTCTACCTGGCCGATCGAGAAATCGACAGGACAGATGGCACCGACCTGCTGTTGGCAACAAAACACCTGAAATTACATGGTCATCCGATGTCGATCTACATGAAGATCCATCGATGATCATCGCCAGAAGAATCCCAAAAGACACGGCACGGCCCGCGACTCTTCAGATGCTCGGCGACCACTTAATGCGATTAATTGACTAGCTTTATTACAGTCATTAATCCATTTCTTTGGACGGACCAATCAGAAGCAAGCATCCGGGAGTTACAAGTCAAGAGATTCATGGCATTTAACCCATGAAACTCCTCCCATTATGGCGATTAAAGGCAATTAAATGCCCTCAATCTCCTCCGGCCAATCAGAAGCCAAGAAAAAGGAGTTACAAAATAAAGAATTCAATTTTGTAACTCCTCCCTTTATGTAGCTTTATGACAATCAAGGCTCATAAACCCTCCTAAATGGCTACCTAAAAGCCTATAAATAGGAGAGCTCTTCAAGAAGAAAGAAGGGCAGACACACAGACAATAGACTGCAGAAAATCCGAAACTCAGACAGAAAGAGGCATCAGAAATCTAAGAGAGAAAACTCTGCGGAAATCCCTACACCGACCACCGCTACAAGGTGACAAAAGTCCCTTGGGGGGTACCCCCCCCAAGGTCCTTGCCTTCTCCTTCTGCCGCCAATGGCTTAGACATGGCTTTTTCAAGCCCGTCTACTCGGCTTTTCATTGGACATAGGACCTTCTTTTGGTCTTTGTTCTCTAAAAACCTGAGGTTATAGCCAAGCCAAGCGAATCAATAGCATCCTCTGTTCTCATCTGCATGGATGATGGCGAAGCCCACATATGGCTTGCGACCGTCAATCTAAACGGGTCCCCCACAATCTCCTGAGAAGTTAGATCCTCCTTTTCTTGCTTTTCATTGTAGTTTATATTTTTTCAAAAGAGACAAAAATCACAACTCTTGTCTTTCATTATTGATAAGGATTGTAAATCGGCTATAAACGCCAAAATCGGCTATAAACGCCAAAAATCGGCTATAAACGCCAAAATCGGCTATAAATGCCAAAAAAATCGCCTTTCACGGCAAACCAAGAAATGTCTCTTTTTTTAAATATATGTGCAATGGAAAACTTGAAAGAAGTTGATTTCCTTTTTACTTGCGAAGGTTGATCTCCAGATCACCACTTGCAATTCCAAGTAAAATAAAAAATCTGGCACACCCACACAAAAAAAGAAATGTTGATGCATGCCCTTGCCCCCCGGTTACGAAAGGGTCGTACCCGACGGACTCCCACGTCCGCCGACCTCGGTAGAACCGAGCAGGAGCGCGGTCCATCAGGCTTCTGTTCTCTGGAGTCTCGTCAGCATTCCCTGGCACCTCCTTATTGATAGTAAGAGGGACTTTCAAGTCAGGAGAGTCCTCATGCTGCCCCTTGCTGCGATGACGACTCCTTTTCCTCTTACTTCTGCGGGCTCGCTTCTTAGAGGAACCTGCCCCGCTGTCAAAGTTAGGTCTCCCGCTTGACTCCTCACTGGATGGTCTACCCTTATCAGTAGACTCCTCGGAAGCTTGCCTCTGTGCCGCTTGCATCCAAGCATCAACTTCAGCTTCCTCCTGTTCTAGTTGCTCTAAAGCCTCATCAGGTATTTCTCAAGCAGCTTCAGAACCAATGACGCCCTGGTCACCGAGAAACCCTATCTTGTGCTTCTCTCCAGAAAGGAAGGCCTAAACTTCCTCTCACCGGACGCCATTCGACTTTCCAAGGCCCTTTCCAGATGCCAGCTTCACATCAAGCTCCTTCTTGGAAAGCCCCCGATATGCCAAAAAGCTCTCCACGAACCACTTCGCAAAGCCGGCAGTCCGGGAAGTCGACAACATAGGATAAGAGATCATGGCTGTAGTGTCTTCAGCACTATAGAAAGCCCATTCATTTCTCCCGTCCTGTAAACCTCTAAAGCGCTTCACCATGCTTGAAGGCGCTCTAACAACGCCTTGAGAAAAGCCCAACTCCAAAGCAAAGTGAGAGGGTACATATGGCTGGATGTCGGCAAAAAGATGTCCGCGGTACACCATCGTGCCGACACGCATGCTGAAAAGCCACTCCTTCTCTGCGTTCGTCAAGGAGTAATGCCTTCCCGACCCCGCCCTGGTAGAGTCTCGGGAGGCACCAAAATCAAAAGCCTTCTTCCGTAACTCCAGAGAAAGCTTCACTAAAGACTGCCCCATCTCGACGTCCCTGAACCATCAAATCCTCATGCGGGCAAACAAAAGTGATTCGGACACGGTTTTGCCCTTAGCCAGCCGAATCATCAGAGGATCATCATCCTGTGCAGCACCCAGCCGGTGGAAGCTAGGACAGTGGTACACATACCATGAATAAAAGATGTGGGCTGAAAATAACCTATTCATGGGAAGCGCAAGCCGAACCAAAAAAGCAGCAGCCTACAGTTCGGTACACAAGTAGGAGTAAAGAGCTGGCACCAAAGCAAGCTGCTCTCCAAACGCCATCTGACAAGCCAGAAAAACACAATGCGGCCTGATGTGCATTCCATCTCCTCCTAGCAAAAATAGCCTCACCAAGCCAATAAGTGAGGTAAACAGTGAGATCTCTCCGCATGCAATGTCAGGACATTTGGCGTTTATACTCGCACAGAAATCTCTCAACTTTTCTTGCATAACCAAGACAGAAATCTCTCAACTTTTCTTGCATAACCAAGATCTTCTTCGAACTTGGATCCTGAGCCCTGGCTTCCTGGGTCGCACTATCAGAAGACTCCCTGCTATAAAAAAAGTTGGGGAATGAAGAGCTAGAACTCTTCCAACTGCTGGATCTAACTTTCAAACCCTCCTTCTCGTTCAAAAAGTTATAGAAGGCGACGAGCTGAAAGTACAGAAGCTTGAACTCCTCAGACTGCTCCTCAAGGATGCTGTCGATCGGCATAAACTCCTCATAGAGTTTGCCAAGGATGGGCAATCCAGTAATGGCGCTCAGCTCCTTCAAAGAAAAACCAATCTCACCATTCGTCACAACGAAGGTATTGGTTTGTGGAAAGAATGACTCCAACATAGCCATGAAGGCCTCGTCGGAAAAGATCACGGTCTCCCTAAAGGCGCGGACCACATCAAAAACCCCAGCTTCCTTCAAAATAGTGCCACCAATCAGCAAGACGCGATCAGTCCACGACTTCCACTCGGAGTCAGCATTGAAAGGGTCACGAAGTCGAAAAGGCTTTATCCAATTGATGCCGTCACTGCTGAAAATACCAAGGCCCACCGGTCTCAAATCGACCAATGGATAATCAGAGCCCTGGTAACCACTGGCCGGCATCAACATGTCTAAGTCAGTAGGCGACTTCTCTGCATATCCAGGAGAACCGCCAACAAAAACCCCAATCTTGATTACTATTTGTCCTTCTCACCCAGCTTGGAGGATCTTCCCTCTTAGAGCACGTGGGGGCAAGGCTCATGATCGAGACAGTGCGATCAAATGTCGACCGGGTAACAACAGTCTTCTTCTCACCATCTGCTGTGAAAGAGAGCTGTAAACATCTCCTCTGGTATGTCATGTCATCAGGGATGGCATCACCAAAGAAGAAGGTAGGCTTGGGTAAAATACTCTGATCTTCCATCACCCATGGAAGACTGCTTACCATGATCTTATAAAATTCCTCTCCCTTGAGAGCGATCAGTCGCTGCCTCATCTCATCTCTGTTGAGGGAGTCACACTCTTCGAGATTTCTTTCAACATACTGAACCTTGTCCCAAGCCTGCTGAACGGCCGGATTAGAAGATCTAGCAGATTGACGAGGTACGCTGGTAGCAGGCTCTTTACCCTTGTTCGTTCTGGAGGAACCACCTGCAAAGGATGGAAAAGAAAAAGATCAAACATCGAAATGATAGAATTTCGCTATAAAATCTAGCGAAATTTTGACATGACTCCAGGGCAATCCCAAAGAAAAGGAACTACTCCGAAAGAAATAGAAAGCTTGAAGATGGGCTCAACATTGCTGCGAGCTCCGAAACTCCAAACTTTCGATACCTAAAAGTCTCCGCAAAATCAGGAAGGGGTCAACATCGCTGCGAGCTCCAGATTCCCAAATTTGTAAAAACTTTCAGGTATGCTATCACATCATGCTACAATTCATTTACAAAAATATACATGCATGAACATCTTGGTTTGCCAAAAAAAATTGCATTATCATGATGAGCAAAGAAAAAAAAAGAAACTTTCTCAAAAAAAAAAGAGGAGAAAGGAGAAAGAAAAAGAACAAAAAAGAAGGAAGAAAAAGAAAACTTTCTCAAGAAAAAAAGAGAGAGAAAGAAAGCAAAAACAAAAAAAAAAACAAAAAAAAAGAAAGGAAAGAGGGCTGGCCCACAGGGATCACCGGGAGGGCCCCGGAAACCCCTTTTTTATCCGTTTCTTCGCGATTCGAAGCGTCTGACCTCTGGTATTTTCCAAAATTCATACTTTTGAGACACCAAATCCTCTGACATCCGTCAAAAACACGGGTCAATCATCAAGAGTATCAAAATCAATATTGATCGCCAACCGGTCAACCAAAAAAAGTGTGTTTTCTACCCGACCGATCGAGAAATCAACAGGACAGATGGCACTGACCCATTGTTGGCAAACAATACCTGAAGTCACATGGTCATCCAATGTCGATCTACATGAAGATCCATCGATGATCATCGCGAGAAGAATCCCAAAAGATGCGGCACGGCCCGTGACTCTTCAACTGCTCGGCGACCACTTAATGCGATTAATTGACTAGCTTTATTACAGTCATTAATCCATTTCTTTGGACGGCCCAATCAGAAGCAAGCATCTGGGAGTTACAAGTCAAGAGATTCTGGCATTTAACCCATGAAACTCCTCCCATCATGGGGATTAAAGGCGATTAAATACCCCCAATCTCCTCCGGCCAATCAGAAGCCAAGAAAAAGGAGTTACAAAATAAAGAATTCAATCTTGTAACTCCTCCCTTTATGTAGCTTTATGACAATTAAAGCTCATAAATTCTCCTAAATGGCTACCTAAAAGCCTATAAATAGGAGAACATTCCAAAGAATTCTAGATCAGAAAAATCACAGAGATCGGAAAAACAAGAGAGATCCCAGATTAGAAAAAATCACAGAAATCCAGAGAAAGAAAAGAAAGAAAACTCTGCGGAAGTTCTACACCGACCACCGCTACAAGGTGACAAAAGTCCCTTGGGGGGTACCCCCCCCCCCCCCCTAAGGTCCTTGCCTTCTCCTTCTGCCTCCAATGGCTTAGATGTGGCTTTTCAGCCCGTCTACTTAGTTTTTTATTGGACATAGGACCTCCTTTTGGTCTTTGTCCTCTAAAAACCTGAGGTTATAGCCAAGCCAAGCGAATCAATAGCATCCTCTGTTCTCATCTGCTTGGATGATGGCAAAGTCCACATATGGCTTGCGACCGTTAATCTGAACGGGTCCCCCACAATCTCCTGAGACGTTAGATCCTCCTTTTCTTGCTTTTCATTGTAGTTTGTATTTTTTCAAAAGAGACAAAAATCACAACTCTTGTCTTTCATTATTGATAAGAATTGTAAATCGGCTATAAATGCCAAAATGGGCTATAAACGCCAAAAATCGACTATAAACGCCAAAATCGGCTATAAATGCCAAAAAAATTGCCTTTCATGGCAAATCAAAAAAATGTCTCTTTTCTTAAATATATGTGCAATGGAAAACTTGAAAGAAGTTGATTTCCTTTTTACTTGGGAAGGTTGATCTCCGGATTACCACTTGCATTTCCAAGTAAAATAGAAAATCTGGTACACCCACACAAAAGAAATGTTGATGCACGCCTATGCCCCCTCCGGTTACGAAAGGGTCGGACCCAAATGGACTCCCACGTCCGCCGACCTCGGTAGAACCGAGCGAGCAGAATGTGCTGGTCCATCATCAACCTTCTAGTTCCAACAATCCATGCATAGAAATTCCAATTTAAATGAAACAACTCCAAAACTGGATTCACTGTAATGAATCGAAACACATGAGCTTTAAAACATGGGTTTAGTAAACTAAACTTCAAGGCAAAGCAAGATTAACATAATGAAGTAGGAAAAACAAGAAATTAAGTTAAAAATCCACAAAGCATTGCATTCACATTTATATTTCATTCAATCACTTTCCTTGGCTCAAGATGCACTCAAAACAAGTCTCCCAACACTCACTCTATAGCTGGAAATCCAATCTACAAAAAGCCCCAAGAAAAGAGCTCAAAATCAAAGAAATTTTTGAAAAAGAAAGGGTTCTCCTTAGGAAGCCTTGCATGCATGATATTGGCGGAGCCCTAATGGACTCCACAAAGCCATGGTTTGAAGATGGAAGCCATTGCTTACCTCTAGAAGCTCTAACAATGGAGATAGGACTCAAGAGGAAGATGATGCCAGCTGAAATCTTTTGAAAATTGTATCAAAAGCAAGCTTAGGTGATGAGAAAGAGTTTGGTGGACTCAAATCTCCACTCTATAGTCAAGAAAAGGTCCACATGCAAAGAAGAGAAGGCAAGAAGAAAAGTTGGTTTCTCCCTGGACTTAGCTGGTATGAAACATGCAAAATGAGAAGTGAGGGAGAAGGTACACGTGGGTTTGTTTTTGAGTTGGGTGGGGTATGGGCCCCACCAGGCCAATCCACTTAAAGAGCTTAAAACACCATTATGCGAGTCCAGGATAAGATCGACGAAAGAGTGTAAAACGAACGTCAAGATATCTAGTTTCCAAAAATATAATTTCACATGATTTTGAAAACATCGAGATTCATGCACAAATTTCGAGGTGAAAAGTCTGTTTTGCCCTTTTTTGCTGAAAAACACGATTTCTGAGTTTCGAAAATGGACGGAGAGAACTTAAAAGTTGTAAGTGCTATTTTGACAAATCAAAAGAGTTGAAAATCATAATTTTCCAAAATCAAGAATAAATTCTCCCCACCTACACATGGGTCACACAGGCCACCTCGGCCCGTGTCAAGCTAAATCAACGGCTCTCAAAATTTCTCAAAGCTATGAAAAATCTATCGAGGTCACAATCTAAGCTAAACACCATCTAATCGCACTTAAGATCTAATATCGGCTAAAATGACACTAAACAAAGTAAACCCGGGTCGAGGTCTGACACTCCGTTCCCGTCCGAGGCCCTTAAACCCAATTTTTCCAGCTTTAGGGCAATTCAGTCTTTTGACAAAATCTAGACACAAATTTTGATGCCTTCGAACCCTTCCAAATATGTACTTTTCAAAAACTAGATTTTATGATAAGCATCTTTCTCTTCTTTGTCGAATCCATCCGAGACCCAAAAACCTATGTTTTAAGCCCGATAAGCCTTGTCAGTAGTGGGACCCACATGCACTTCTTATATAAGGAGAACCCTTTTCCCTTTTTCCTTTTCTCCTCATGCTTATCTCCCCATGCTTATTGAAGAAGAGTTGGTACAACCAAGCTAGGGTTAACTTTCCCTTTTTCTTCGTGTTTATTCTCTTCAATCCACCTCAACTATTGCCCTAATGGAGAAAGAGATTCTATCTCTTTCTTCCTCACCATGAGAGCTCTCTATTGGCACCTTTTGAGGAGGAGTCCAACCATATTAGAGTTCTCTTTAAGCAAGCCTTATCCATTTGAAACTCTTCCAAGTAAGCAATCACTCTCCTCTCCTAGATTAATGTTTTACTAACCATAGAGAGTCTTCTTCTCTCTTATTTCTAGCTCTCTCCTTCTTTCTCAATCATTGTGTTGGCCATTTAGGGTTCTAAATGGGTTTGTTTTGGGGGGTTTTTGGTGTCCTTGTAGGTTTGGTCTTGAGAGTGGTTTTGAGAGGTTTGTTTGTGCTAGTGGAGACCAAGGCAAGTGGTTGAATCGATTTATTCTGAATGCTAAACCTTTCATGAATGATTTCTTGATATTTTACTTTTTTTTATAATGTTTTTCATGGCTTCAATTACTTTGAAATCCATGCTATGATTTCCATTAGTTTTGCAAGTACATGCTTAATAAGCTCTCTTTCTCTCTATCTTTCTTTCTCTTGATGAGTTAATTTGAAATGATTGAGGTTGTTTTGTTCAATGTTATTTTTTTATTATTTAAATGATTCACATGTATGATGGATTTGTTGGATATGAAGGTGGATGGTGAGAAATGTTGTGGTGTGTTTGGGGAGGGATTAGATATTGATGATTGGGAGGCAAGGAGGCCATTCGTATGCAGGAAAAGTGATTTGAAAAGGAGAAGAGGAAGACATGAATGGCTATTTTCGGGCAGCAGAAATGACTGCTCGCTCGAGTGCACATCTGGCCGCTCAAGTGCGCAGGCCTTCTGGCTGCGGCCTAGGGCAGTATAATGACTGCCCGCTCTAGCGCACAGACATTCTGTCTGCCACTCCCAGGCAACAGACAGGCTGTCTGCTTCAGCGGATATGGGGCCGCTCGAGTGAGCAGACATTCTGTGCCGCTTCTCTTACGCGGTACAGGTCCGCTCGAGCGCACCTATGCCCACTCAAGCGCACCCCTTTCTTACCTGGGACATGTTTGAAGCTTGAAAAAGGGATTTCCATAGGAAGAGAGGATTGTTTCGAGTCTGATCTTCATGATTTGGTGTAGGAAGGACTGTATGGGATTCTAATTGAGAAAAAAAAATCCTACTCCGAAAACGTATTGAGGATTCTTGATTTATCAATGGGTATAGGGTACTTGGAATGTCTTGGATCTTCTGGAGTACCAAGTCATAGAAATAAAATAATTGACATACAAGTTCTTATACGCATTGAACTAAGCCTTGATGCCTCAATATGTGGTTTGGCATACATGTGGAAAGCCTATTGGTGTTCCGGATTTATTTGAATTTAATGATTTCTCTTCATTCTTGTACGTCATTACTAGTTTTACTTCAAAACTATTGTAACATGCAATTTGAGTATTCTGCTAGCCTAGTGTATTTATTAAAAGATATCGGCATGTTACATGTACGTGTGAGCTTCCAGTTTAGCTTGTTTTGTGTTATACACCTACTTATGCTTTGATTTCATCATAAGTTTGGGCAACCTTGTCGGCTTGATAAACCAACTTGGGGTCCTTAATAACTCCTGCCAGCTGCAGTCTGGGTTCTAGCCTGTCCTGTTATTCGGTTCCAGGGCCGGTGTTTCATGTTAGCCAAGTTTCTTGGCATCTAGTATTTGAATTTAGTTGGCTCTCGTCATTTCGCGTGTCCGAGACCAATGCCTTTAGTGTGCTCATATCACATTATTGATGGAGGATTTAGCTTTGTGTGGTTACCATCTTGCCAGTTACCTGTTCATTGGTACCTACTCATGTTTTACATCGATCATGTGTTTTTGGGTAAAGTATGCATTGTATTTCATGACATTTATTGTTTCTACCGATTTTAAATGTGTTCTCAGTTGATTTATAAACTATTATATTGTTTATATCTCTTCACCCACTTGCCAGACCGTCGTGTCTGACCCACTACTTTGGTACTCAGGTCCAGTTCTCGTTGCCTTTGAAGAGGAGCCAGAGGAGGCAGCCGGAGAGCCACAACGTGTAGGTGAATGGCGAGCTGACGACGTCGACCAGACATTGTGATATGCCACGAGTTGCGATACATCTTTTGGGATAGTGATATTTACATTTTGGATCTTTGGATGTACTGGCCTTTGTTGGCCTTTATTTTTGGGGGATGTTTAATTTAAACTTATCTTTTGTTAAACACTTAATTTTATGCTTTGGGAATGCTACATGAACATTGCTCACTCTGACATCACATTAAACATAATTGTCTTATCAGTCTATTATCATGGAATGATTACTTAAATATATTTGGTTTGCTACATGCTTCAGCAATTTGATCGTGATCTGCTTGTGAGCGTGACATCCTCACCGCGGAAACCTGTGGGAAATCACGTGCACGGACGTTGTATTCTTTCTTGATCCATGTACGTTTCGAAAGAAAAAGAAAAATAAATATTCACCGCCCTTATAGGCAGGTCCCGATCCCGGATTAGGAGAGAGCATTTTGTGCGATGACCAGGTCCGGGGTCGCGACACAATAGGAGAGAACAATCCAAGCTTTAGAAGAAATGTTGCGTGCTTGTGATTTGGATTTTAAGAAATAATGGGACCGAGATTTGCCTCAATGATAGTTCGCTTATATCAATAGTTTCCATGCTAGAATATGCCTATGATCTTAGGATTTCAAATCATCTTAGGCATTGATAGGTTCATGTTTTGGAAAAGACTTCTAGCTTGATTTAAACATGAATCTAAGCATGATTTCCTTGGCCCAAAGCTCCCACTTGCAAAACACTTTGAAGTAACTCTTTGCATGATTTTTGAAAATTGGCGCTACAGTACTTTTGTTATAGTACTTTGCTATAGTAAATTCGGTTAACCGAACTCTGGATGTCGATTACCTAAACCTTGATGGAACCCATTTAGGTTCAAGTTGCCGAATCATCAAAACTAGCCCTTTTTTTAATCGTTGGGAATTCGGTTAACCAAACTTTGAAAGGGGTTAAATGACAACTAGTCATTCGACAACTTTTTCTATATAAATAACTTATTCCAAGGCTAAAATAGAGGAACCAAGAGGTACTCCTTGAGGTGTTTTGAGGCCAAACAAAGGGGAATGAGCCAACGAAGGCTAGAGGGTCATAAAAGGAAGCTAAAGCTTGGAATCATGAGTTAAATAATCTAAGTAAGCTTAGTTTTCCTTATCACAAGTTTTCATGCTTTGTTTGAATTATTGGTAAATCTATTTTAGCATGTTACCTATGGTTTATTATATCCTTAACATGAATATGAATATGAATTGATTTCTTATTTTGGATGCATCACCTTGATTCACACCAAGTTGAGTTCAAATTGGCATATCTAAGTGAATTATGTTTTGGAATTATCTTTGAAATCACATGTAACATGGCTCATATACTTGGTCGAATCTTTGGTTGTTGATTCCCATCACAAGAAAATCACTTTCAATCTATCTTATGTTTTGGATTCAACAACACTTATAAATCACATGTATTTGGTTTTTTTAAGTATCACATATCTTGCTTAGCTTTGATAGGGTTATCATTTTCAAGTTGGTTTTTAAATTACAAGTGATTTAACCTTTTACTTTAATAAAATCTATTTTTGTGCTTTACACTTTAAATGCTTTTAGCATACATTTATTGAGCTATATATTTAAAATTGATTGAAGTCCTTATGCATCACATGTTTTGTTCTTAAAATTTCACAACTTGCTTGAACTAAATAGGTATATCTTTTACAAGTTGTTTTTAACATGTGATTAGCATTCTTGCCTCAGTCAAAAATGTCTTTATGAGCTAAAACTTTTAAAAGACTTTGGCATACATTTATGAGCTTTTATTTTCAAAATTGATTGAGGATATCACACAAACACATTGAGAATTTATCTTTGCATTACATATAGTGTTGTGTGAGTTGTGTTTTTCACTTTCATATCAACCTAAATTAGAGACACTATTATTGAGCCAAAATTGTATCTCCATCAAGTGTACTCTAGACACTACTTAGAGAGATAACTTAACTTTTGGTTGCATAGGTTAGTGCTTAGCCTGAGAAAAGCATAAGTGTGAAGGTTATTGGTAAGCCTAGAAAAGCATATTGTAAAGTTATTGCGAAGCTTATTGAAAAGCATATTGTAGAGGTTATTGCTAAGCCTTAAAAAAACATCTTGTAAAGGTAAGCTTAGCCTATTGAAAAGCATAGATAGTGGAATGCCGATGGGGTGTGAAAACACAAGTCCGAGAGTGGATGTAGGCATTAAGGTCGAACCACTATATATTGTTGTGTTATGGTGGATGCTTTGGGGTGATTTATATTTATAGCTTCCGTACTTATTTTCTTAATCACCTCTTGTGACTAATTAATTTAAAGAAGTTAAAATTTGGCATAATTGGTCACTAAGTCAAGCTCACCCTATTCAAACCCCTCTTTCTAGGGTTCAGGTCCCAGACTTTCAATTATTTAGATAGGAGAGGTTGGAAGTGATTTTAGATCATCGAAGTATACAACATTTACCCTCGAAGAAAGGTTGAATACGAGATGGGGGTGGAGGACGAAGATTAAGTGCTATAATTTTTCACCAAGCACCACTAAGTGAATGTTGTCTCTGACTTGTTAGATAGAAGATCCGTTTTATTTTGGCATGTGCATGAAAGAGGATGGGTATGGTAGTGCAGTTTCAAGACTTAGGAGCGGAAGTTCTAGCTATTATGGAATGTTGTAAGGTCGACAAGCATGTTTGTGTTAGGACCCGACTTTTTTGCAAAGGGTCAAAGACAACCAACATAATCGTTCAAAATTGATAAGAACCTTCGAGCTTGTTACGGGAGAACTCGACCTCGAACGGTAATGGAGTGCCTATAGAACTGTGATTTTCTGATCAAGTATCAACAAGGGAAGTAAATGTTGTTATGGATGCATTGAACCAGAAACTAGTTGCTTTGATATGATTGTGTGGGAGTAGACTTTCATTGAGAAGTTTATATACCTAGATGTGAGATTCAATCTCCTAATGATGGCATATTACCAACTAGGATGTCAGTGAGCTTGTTTCGATTCAACAGTTTGAAGATAGTTAGTATCAATTTCCAAAATTGGCCAGGGTTAGGGACCATATTACAGAGGAACTAAATTTCTAAATAGCTGGTGGAGCTTTATATCTGAAGGACAACTAGTGTGTGTTTGATGTGGTAGACTTAGAGACTCATCAACTTATGATAGAGACACGCCACATAGGTAGATCCCATCTAAATTATTCAATCCACCAACCTTCCATGGTTGTCATACACCATAGTGGGCCCAACTAGGAGGGGAATCTTTTTTGTAAAAAAAACTCTCCAGGAGTTTTCTAGCCTCTCTCCCCGTGTGTGCGTGTATAGAGGAGTTATCAGGTGTGCCCAGTGTGCAGGGCCCACTTGATGGTCCATCCGAATGGACCACATACACATGCACTCAATTTCACATGGACCCTGGGGTTTGCACCCATCCGATGTACTGGACTGTTGGATTGATTGTACACCATTCGAATGAACCGTACATCGTTAAACTTAGGGGCTCGGGATGGAGATGATAGGGGTCAGGGATGTGGCTTTTTTTTTTTGCACGCATGAAGGGCAGGGGAGATCTTTCGATCCCATCGGTCGCAGTACTAGGTGGGGCCCACGTTGAGGCACGCACAATAATCTAGTGCGCGACAGTGCTCTCTCTCTATATATACGAATTCCAAAAAACTCCTATTTTTGCTCCTTTATGTTTTTAGGGCTTGGAGCCCATCTTAAGTCATTCTAATCATTTTACACATACTACCCCCCATGAATTAGTATAAAGCCCAAATTTGACACTCATCGTACTTTTACTCACAGTTGGTTTAAAATCACAAGAAAATGACGCCTCTAAAACCATTAAACTTTGGGGCTATGAATCAAGGGGTTATGATAATCTAATGGGGGTTATTGTGTGTCAAAAGATTGGATTGGGTCAAGATGGGCTCCATGGCCTAAAAAAATAAGGGAGAAAAATAGTTTTAAAATAAGGAATTTTTGAAAATTCATATATACATTATGTGTGTGTAAGACTCTCATTCAAGAGAGAAATTAGGAGCCATGGATTAAAAAAAATATCTTTATATCGAAACTTTTTTATTTAAAGACTTTTTTTAAATACAGAGATTGCATTGATGAGGAAGTGGCCCATGTTGTTGAAAAAAAGTAATTAACTTTTAAAATATAAGCTTTTAAATGAATCAGAAAAGAAATGAAAACAATGAAGAAAGAGGGAGGAAAGAAAGAAAAGGAATAGAAAGAAACTCAATATTTGCTAATTATAGAGTACACATGAAGGCTTTTTTTACTAATCATTTGCAACTTTAAGTGCCACTCTTAGTGGGCATTTGATTGTAATTCACAAACAATTATACCAATACAATTATTAGTAGTAAGAGAAATAAGACATTTTTGTCAGAAAAAGGAGAAAACATAGAAGAAGAAGAATAGAGGGAGAAGAGAGAGGGTTACTTCTATTATCTCAAGCATGTACAAAAACAAGGGAGGAGGCCTATTTATAGGCAAAGTAACCTCCTAATTAAGGAACTCTAATTACAATAGGATTCTAATCCTAACTTATCTTAAGTGGGCATCCACCCATGATATATAACTTATAACACTCCCCCTTGGATGAGCACCACTCAATGACAGTTGCCTCATTAAAAACCTTGCTAAGGAAAAACCCAATTGGAAAAAAAAAACTAAAGTGAAGGAAAAAAGAATACAATATTCTTCAAGATCATTGAACTGGTGTTGGACGTGCACAATGCTGCCTCATTAAAACCTTAACTAGGAAAACCTAGTGGGATAAAATCTAGAAAAGGAAAACGAGTGTAGCACACTGATGTCCTGGGTAGCATACTTCAAGATGCCCCTTGATAACTACTCCCCCTGATGATAACAACCATTCGCATAGTTTGATGATGAACTCTACACATGCCAATCTCATATACAAGCTTCTGGAATACTGATTTTGGCAAAGATTTGGTAAACAGATCAGCCAAGTTGTTACTCGAACAAACTTGCTTGATTTGAATCTCATTGTTCTTTTGAAGTTCATAGGTGAAGAAGAACTTTGGTGCTATATGCTTAGTCTTGTCTCCTTTAATGAAACTTTCTCGAATATGTTTCATACATACTTCATTATCTTCATAAATAATCTTCGAGATACTTGTAATAGAAGGTAATTGACAAGAACTATGAACATGTTGAATCAAAGATTCCAGCCATACACATTCCCTACTAGCATCATAAAGAACTAAAATCTCAGCATGGTTGGAGGAAGTAGCTACCAAAGTTTGTTTATTAGAACAAGAAATGATGGCATTACCACTAAGAAACACATAACCTGTCTATGATCGGCCCTTATGAGAATCAGAGAGATAACCAGAATCAGCATATCCTACAAAACTGGAATCTCTACAATCATAAGAATAAAATATTTCCAAATCAGTTGTTCCACACAAATATCGTAGGATGTGTTTAATGCCAGTCTAGTGCCTTTGAGTTGGTGCAAAGCTATATCTGGCAAGTAGATTAACAGAAAATGAAATATCTGGTCTAGTGCATTGTGCCAAGCACATCATGGCTCCAACAGCACTTAAGTATGGTACTTCGGGACCCAATACTTCTTTATCTTTTTCGATGGGGCGGTATGGATCTTTCTTTATATCTAGAGACCAGACGACCATGGGGGTACTTAATTGGATGTGCCTTGTCCATACCAAATCATTTCAAAACCTTCTCAGTATAACTAGATTGATGAACCAACATCCCACTAGAATTTCTCTCGATTCGCAGGCCAAGACAGAATCTCTTTTTTTCAAGGTCTTTCATTTCAAATTCCTTCTTTAAATAATCAGCAGTTTGAGCTCTTCTGGAGTTCCTATCAAATTTATATCATCCACATAAACTGCTACTATTGCAAATCCATTCAAGAATTTCTTTATGAATAGACACGGGCAAATGAGATTGTTTTCATACCCCCTTTTAGACAAGCATTCACTAAAACGATTGTGCCACATTCTTCCTGATTGCTTCAGGCCGTACAAATATAATCTAAACTGGATTGAGTACGTACTCTTTGACTTTGCTTCCGGCAAAGGAGATCCTTCTGGGATTTTCATGTAAATTTTTGTGTCTATGTCCCCATCTCAGATTGATGAATAAAAAGCCATAAATGGCACTTATTTCACCTCTTTAATGGTGGTACGTTACAGGTACCTTAAACTAAAGGAAATATGTACTTATTTTGGCCTCTACGAGGCTCTCCTAAGGCTAGCTTCCTCATCTTAAGCTCAATAGCTCACTTAAGGAAAGGAAGAGCCTTACTCCATTCCCTTCTAATTCGGGAATGGCGGCTTGGTATAAAGTGCCCTTTCGATATACCCTTGGGTAAAGATAAAGCATAACTGTTAATTCATTTTATCAGGAATAGAAAAGCAAAACGGGCCTTACTCAATTCCTAACGGAATTGTGGCCCGTAAAAACAAAGAAAAGTTTAGATAGTCCCTTCAATTAAGTCAAAAATCAAGAGTTTCAAACCTTAAGACAAGATTGGGTTAGTGTTTAGTCTAGAGCGTAGCCTTAATAGAACTAGAAAACCGAAGGAACTCAGGTGTACATTTAAAGAGAAACATGATAAGCAGTTGTGCTTCTCCTAAAGGGAAACCCTCCCTTACCTAAAGGAAGATTATCAATGAGCTCATTTTTACCCTTCTCCCAGAGGTCTAACTGTGGGTCACTCAGTCGCTGCATCTTTGCTCCCGACCCTACACTTTAGGACTACGGGCTCGGGAGCCTGTACTACGCTACCCTCGTGCCCCTATATCTGAATTGTTTCCCTCAAGCTTCTTCACTCGGGAAGCTTTTCGGTCACTTGAATCTTCCAGTATTGTTTGCGTATAGTCTTTCAGAATCCATGGGTCTCACTTCTAAATTTTGAGAAACTGCCAAACTTCTCAGATATCTGAATCTTGTTTTTTCTATAACAGGGCCTCATAATCAATCCCAGGTTCTTGCAGGAAACCTTATGCCACTAATCATCCCTATCTATGGCAATTTCATTCATTTCATTCGTTTTTCTTACAAAACACCCACTTGTAACTTACAAGGCTACATCTTTTGGGGTTTGTACTATAGGTCCGAACACACAACATTTATTAAGAGACTAACTTTGCTTTGGTGGAGCTTTCTCATTTTTGCCAATATTTTCTTTTTCGACATTCATTTATAGTACGTGGTTTTGTGAACCAATCATCATCATCATTTTCCTCGGATATTTGTGTAGCTACCGCATATGCAAATGCATCATCGATGACAATTTTGTTTCTATTCCATCTCTCTCTTGAATAATTATAAAGTATAGAGATATCTTCCGGTGCCTCTTCAAGTGCTTGCAAAGTCTCATAAGGGACTTCCATTATTCTAGAGAGAACGGATTTTGCCATAACCTAGGAGCGTTATATGCCTCTTCGAAAAGAACCTCTTCAAGAGCGTTACGTGCCTCTTTAGTAGGACATGATGATGATTACTCATTTTTTTTTTCTGTGGAGCTGAGTCCTTCGAACCTATAGGTCTGCCATGCTTCTGGCGTATTGCAGATTCTTTTTCTACTGTATTTTGACTATTTTTCCTACAGGGACATTAATCCTGGCAGGTGCATTCATAGCTGGTACATGTGACTTTGTTACCTTTGCTGCATCATTAAATGCATTGGTAATCTATTTGCAATTTCTTGCAAGTGCACAATTCCCCATACTTCATATTCTCATTGTAGAGTACGTGGACCCAGATGAGACAAAGTGGAAGTATTCCATGTTAGTTCTCACCGTTCTTTTGAAATGGGTTGTTCTACATGAACAATACAATCTTTGGGAACTATTTTACCTCCCCCTAACGACGGGAATATTGTCTCATCAAATTGACAATCGGGAAAACAAGTATTGAAGACATCTCCTGTCATTGGTTTTAGATATCGAATAATCGAGGGAGAGTCATATCTTACATAGATTCGCAATCTACATTGTGGTCTCATCTTAGTACACTTAGGGGCTGGTTTGGGACTTGAACTGCACAACCAAACTTGCGCAAGTGAGAAATATCGAGTTGATATCCAGATATAAGTTGTGCAGGAGAATATTGATGATAGGCCGTGGGTCGAAGTCTAATTAACTTTGATGCATGCAACACAACATGTCCCCAAGAACTAACTGGTAATTTGGAATGCATCAACAGAGTCCTAGGAATGAATTGGATGCGCTTAATCATGGATTCAGCTAAGTCATTCTAGGTGTGGACATGGGGGACAGGATTTCCGACTACAATTCCTAGAGATGAATAAAAGTCATCAAAAACATGTGATGTGAATTCGCCTACATTATCAAGTCTCATAGACTTAATATGATAATTAGGGAAGTGAGCCCTAAGTTAACTGATTTGAACTAATAGGCGGGCAAAGGCTAAGTTCCTAGCTGAAAGTAGGCAAACATCGGACCAATGGGGCCGCATCAATCAAAATCATAAAATACCTAAAAGGTACACTAGGGGGATTTATGGGTCCACAAATGTCACTTTGTATCATTTGCAGAAAGGATGAGGATTTGCATGCAATCTTAGCGAAAGAATGTCGGGCGATCAATTTTCATTGTGAACACGAGGTACATAAGTACCGGCTAAGTATGGTCAATTGATAGTTCTCTAAGGAGTGCCCAAATGAGTTATCGATAATTTTCCTCAAACATATTAGCCCAAGGGTGACTTAATCTATCAAGCCAAAGTGTTAAAGTCTTAGGATCACTAAGCTTCGGGCTTGACTTTGTCATTTTGCTCATAACCGAATGCGAATCGACATTGGAGATTGTCGTGTAATAAAACCTTGAGGATAGGGTACTTAGTTTTTCTATTATTTGCTTTTGGCTTCTAATACTAGTAACGATACATAAGTATTCCCCGTTGCCTTCACTTACAGTCTCAATGTGATACCCAGTCATTCTGATGTCCTTGAAACTAATCAAGTTTCTTCGGGAACAGCTTGAGAACAATGCATCTTTAATGAATAAATAGGTACCATCAGGTAACATCATATGGGCTCTTCCAGAGCCTTCAATTATTTGCACAGGTCCAGTTATGGTGGGTACCTTTCGTGGATTGAACACCAATTATGAGAAAACCTCTATTATATATATATATAGAATGGTGTGTGTTGTGGCACTGTCTACTAGACAAAGATTGTCCTCAGTTCAACGATCCATACCTTAAACGAAATAATACACTAATATAACTATGCAATCACATGATAAAAATAAAACTGGAATAATCAAACCATTCACTAGAAAATAGAACATCAATGAAATAAAGACCCCAACGTAAAGCATAAGTCTAAAAACATGCATCTAAAAAGTAGCTCAAAAATAAGTTTGTGAAGTTCAAACAATTATTGGTCTTCTAGACCATGCCAGGGAACATAAATAGATAAGATGAGATGTAATGTTGGTTGACTTGAAACCTGGCCTGCCCATTACAAACGTCCAAAGAAACCGTGTCCTTTAAAAAGAAATTGGGCCGGGTCCCACCACTAAAAATTGATCAAAACTGAGAGAAATCTTACCATAATTCTCATGATGCCAAAACTCAACTGAACACATGTTCCCTTCTGAAAGATCAGTCATATGGAGGCTTATCTCGTTTTGTGCATCAAGTTCTTAAGAGATCATGCACATAGAATTATAAAAAAAAAATCGATCATTTGCCAATATGTGAGCCATTATATTGTGAGAATGTGAGTTATTCATTGCTCCATCTCAAAGGTGGCTCGCACTAGATAGAACCCATTCCACGTACAGCGCATATATATTAAAATAAAGGGATTTTTACCAAAAAAAGTGTCTGAATATTCGTATTATACGAATTTAACTACAAATACATTCAAATGACATCGTTTTTTTTATTTTGGACGGTTTTACCCCTCCCATATCGAACGACATTGTTTTTTTATTTTCAAAGTTACCTGCGCTTGCCTTCTTCTTCGTAACGAAAAAGAAAGAAAGGAGAGTTTGTTTTGTTTTTGGGGTGTGAAATCCTAAACCCCTCTCACTTTCTCTCCTCTCTCTGCTCCAACTCCGACTTCTCCCTCCAGGCCATGGATTCCAGCCACGTCGCTCTCCTCCTCCGATCTGACTACTTCGAGCACTTTCGCTGCGATCGCACCCTTTCCATGGGCTTGAACCTTAACCATGTGTCCAAGCTCATCAAATGCATCAACAATGATGACATCATTGACGATGCCGACACCGTCACCTTCATTTTCGAAAGCTCCCATCCCGTTGGTACTCTCTCTCTCTTTCCATCTCCTCCATCTTCTTGCATTGCTTTGTATTTTGTTTGGATGTTTGATTTCTTGAATCATCAGAGCTTTCTTGAAATTTTAACATACAAGTTGTGAAAACTTGTATGTTTGTCTATGTTACTATCAGATTTTATTTGGATCATATGGTAAAGCCTATTGGACATATGTTCTGTTATCTAGCTGTGTTATCTTTCTGAAATTGTTCGTTTTTCATGGATTCATCGACCTTTTCATTAATTAGTATGTTGTTTTGAATTATTTTTTCCCTTCTTTGGA
Organism: Litsea cubeba; assembly: GCA_012931725.1. Taxonomy (NCBI): domain Eukaryota; kingdom Viridiplantae; phylum Streptophyta; class Magnoliopsida; order Laurales; family Lauraceae; genus Litsea; species Litsea cubeba. The sequence continues at coordinate 151,991,552 of CM022945.1, read as the reverse complement.
TATGTTTTAGTCTTTACTTTGCAGAAATTTGGTGGTTAGGGACTCTGTCTTTGAATTGCTGATCGTTTACCATCTTTGTTGTTCTTTTAAATCCCATATACAGAATTAGCAGTCTAGATTGTTTCACTCACATAATTCCTCATAAGTATATTAAACTACAGAGCAAATTGAACTGTGAATTTTATGAGGGAACTCGTTATGAATTGACATTAGTACTATGCCAGAAACATGTTTCCTGTCAAACAAAAATAGCTTGTGAATGCCACAGTAGTTTAAATGATGATTTGATGGCTAAATTTAAATCCTATCAAGTAAAAAAAATATTTGCAAGAAACATGCAAAATTTACTGGAAAGTGAAAACCGCTTCAGTATTTGTGTTTTAAATATGGCAATGGTTTGGAATATTTTATGGTGTCCATGTACAAGTGTCATTTGCTATTGCTTTTTACCCCTTTCCATATCACCTCTAGTACTTTGGAAAGCCCCCGTCCGTATTCTCTCTCTCTCTCTCTCATCCATCTTCTTGCATTGCTTTGTGTTTTGTTTTGATGTTTGATTTCTTGAATCATCAGAGCTTTCTTGGAATTTAAGCGGAAAGTTGTGAAAATTTGTATGTTTTGTTATTTTTTCAAGGTGTGGGAGATTAGAGTGTGAGAACTTGTGAAACCTATGGAGTTGTATTGCCCGGATATAAGGATTTATGGATTTGAGGTTTTGTTGAACAATGAGGGCTAGTTCGTACTTATTGGTATTGAATTGCTACGTTTTCTTCGCATTTTTTTTAGTGAAAGTGGTGGAGTGAAGGATCAGAAGTGAAGATTTGTATGGGAGCAGTTTGATAATCTCTTATTTGATTTGAAAGGATAATTCATGCAATGCACATAGGTGAAGATCCCTGGCCAGTGATTCGGTAACATCCCATTTGATAGGATAACGTCCCATTTCTACAATGCTGCACACCACCAGATCGAGATCGCATTGGTTATGGTTACGGTTAAAATTGACGTACAAGATTAGCTCTCTCGTTGCATCCATCGGGCATCTCTCAAAGTTTCTGGTAGTTCTTTCTTAACATTTAAATGATCGATTTTGTTGAAAAAATATGTTGTTGTTTGGGGGATTTCGTTTATGTTTGTTGTTGTCGTTGTTAATGCCCCTCCTCGATGGTTTGATCCTAAAAATCAGCTAAAATCAAGTCCTCAATTGTTGGAGGCATAATGACATATATTTCATAATGGGGAGTAGCATTTCATGAGGGCTCGTTCGCGTGAGGTCATTTACATATGTATGTGATATTTAGGCGTGTATATGTTTGTTTGCGGCAAATATGTGAATGGGATGTGAAAATCAGTATAAATGGGGCTATTTTCAACATAAAATTTTCACACCTCCCACACAAGTATTTCATTTCTTGGGAAAGGGTTGTGGGTATCAAAACTCATCCCCTACTTTCTTCCTCTTTTTCTTTTTTTTAATCCTGTGTGTCCAAATTGGTAATTCAAACCATTCTACTATATTAAGCTAAGAGGTTTTCCCGGTTTTCCCGTACTATTTTGACCGCTCTCTATCGTATTTTGACAAATAAGACAGTTCTCAAGAAAGAGAAACAAAAAACCTACCCTCACGTCGTCACGTTCTAACCCAACCTCCTTCCTGCAACTCCCTCCACACTGCGATGCTGTACACGGTAGAAACACTGCAACCACTCAAAGGAAAATGCTTCTTAATTCTTCATGCTCCCTTTCATCTGCGAATATCCTCTCTGTGTAAATTGGAAAAAAGGTACATGGCTAATCTATATTGTTTCAGACTTTACTCACTGTCCCTATCTTTTTGATGCCTCAAAGTTTCACATATACCCTCATATTCTCTGATTTATTATTTTTATAATGAGCAGTCCTTCTCAAATCATCTTAGCAAATACATCCGTTCTTTTCTCAACAAATATATCTCTGGTAAGTATAGGGTGTTAGTGCCACATTCCTATGAGCACTTGTTTTTGTATTGTCAATTTCGTGTTGAAGAATCCAAGACCTTGCCTCTCAGAATTTCTCAAGGAAGATCAAGTTTGAAGGCAGAAGATCAAGTCTCGGAAGGCCCGGATTCATAAAGGAAGTCGTCCATATGTGTGCCAACCTATTCAGGAAAATGGGACTCCAAACCAACCAAGACTTGGCCCTAAAAACCCTTAGTTTAATGGATTATTTAATAGGATTTTAGAGATTTTTTTTCAGCTTTTTCAAGACTCAAAACAGGCCTCAGAAGTCGGCTAACCGCCATGGATTTCGGTCACCTCGCGGTTACTTTCACTATTCACTATTCACTGTTCACTGTTCACTAGCCGTTTGAACAGTAACACTGTTCACTGTTCACTATTCACTAGCCGTTTGAACAGTAACACTATTCACTATTCACTGTTCACTAGCCATTTTATGACCGTTGGAACTTTTCTATAAATACCTTAAGCCCATTTTCAACATCAAGGAGTCCAATTTCTGAAGAACCTTTGTTCTAAATTCTTGTAAACCTTTTCCAAGCTCTCAAAGCTTCTTCCAAACACACTTAGATTCCGTCTTGAAAAATCCAAGGGCTTACTTAGCTCTAAGAAGTATGATTTGAGAAGCCAAATCTAGGGTATCCTAATCCGTAAAGCTATCTCTCATTTCTGCCCTAGAAATCAAACCTCTACAACTTGGTTGTGCATCTCAATGGAGTTTCATCATCAGCACCAAGCTAGCTGCAAGAGGTAAAAAGCTACGATCACGGTCAAAACTTCCTCGAACACTTTCGATCTTCATCAAAGGGAAGTGTACGTCCTCCATTTAAATTTATATCTTTGTGACAGTGGATTGAATCTGTGTGTGTCAACCACTCTAAAAAATTGTGTGTGGGGATTAGATCTGTGTGATCGAACCTCAGTAACAAAATTGAGTTAGAATCAGTACTTGTGTAGTTTGATTCTTTATAGTGGAACCAAGGGACTGTGTGACCCTTGAGAGTGGATGTAGGTCTATGTGACTGAACCACTATAAATCTCTTGTGCCATTTTATCTCTTGTGCTTACTATCTTCTTTCAAATCAGAGTATCTATGATTATTTAAGCACACACAAACAAGTTATTTTGTTATGTGTGATTATTATTCAAAGTTGAGATTAAAATTGGGCTAATAAGTTTAAAATTGGCATTAGAATTCCTTTTGTCCTATTCACCCCCCTCTAGGACTTATTCATTGAACCTAGTTGCACTTTCAATTGGTGTCAGAGCGGGTTACTCCCTAAAGGTTTAACAACCCAGAGTAGATCTACTTCTTTTTTCTAGTGCCAATGTCTAATCCAGAAGGTAGTGCTATAAACAGACCTCTATTGTTTGATGGTATAAACTATGCCTTTTGGAAAGCCCGAATGACCGTCTTCATTAAATCTCTTAACGGAGATATGTGGGATAGTGTAGAGGATGGTTGGACTCCTCCTACTGTTGGATACCGCGATCACTGAGAGGGGGGGTGAATCAGTGATTTCTAAAAACAGGTCCAATTCAACAACAAAACAAGTCAAACCACACAATGACACCAGATTTAACGTGGTTCACCGAAAGGCTACGTCCACGGTTCAAAGACTGTCCGAACACCAATCCGGGACAGATCTGAATCTTATTTAGTCGCACCAACGACAAAGAGCACCAACCCTTAGTTTCAGATAGCACCAACTATCTAGGAAGCACCGACTCCCCTTACAATTTATCTGCACCCACAGATAGGATCACCAAACCCTAAACACCAAGCACCAACTTGATGTAAGAACAGAATAGAAGATTAATTCTGTCTACAGCCCTTCCCCTCTACAATTCTCTCTCTCTCAGTCCCTTACAAATTGAAATCTAAAGCATAAAAGAGAGACACTTAACTCATGGACGAATCACCATCTTCTAGAGCATAATCTCGTCCACAATTGCTGTAGAAAACGTCTGATAATGCAGCAACACAGCAACACAGCACCAGCACTCTTCTTCTCTCCAAAACTCTCTCTATTTTCTCTCTAAAACTCTTCTCTTCTGGTGTATCTTTAGAACGACCCATACATGCCTTTATATAGGTTTTAGTAACCCTTAACTGTATTTAAAACAGGCTACAATTCGTTTAGAAAGAGTCCCAAACAAATTAGATAAGTGTGCTGAATTTTCGTGCAAAACTTCTAATTCTGCGCAACTCTGATTCCCGTGCTCGGTCGACATCCTTGCTTGCTCGGTCGACCGAAGACACTGACTGGAAACAGACAACTTTTGAGCTCGGTCGACATCCTGGGGTCCCGGTCGACCGAAGACACACTGTGTCACGAAAATAACTGAGAGGTGCCTGAAACTGTTTTCTGCAGGTTTCTTCTTGCTCGGTCGACCGCATGAAGAGCCCGGTCGACCGCGTGCTCTGCTTCAGGAATTCTGAATTCCTGACTGTTTCACTTCTGATTCTTCTTTTCAGCTCTATCAACACCAGCTTATTATCATCATGTTTGTGACAATGTGTTGACAAGAATTCCAACTCAAAACAATACTTGAGATGCTAACTTCTTCAATTCATCAAAAGACTTCTCAAGTCATCTCAAATTCCAACAATCTCCCCCTTTGGAATTGTTGGCAACACTATTGGAACTTCAACACTTTCAACTCCAGCTTGCAGCTCTTCCAAGTTCTTTTCAAAACTTACTTGGAACCAATTCTGAAATTCTGAAATAACAACCGTGCATTTTCAACAATCTCCCCCTAGCTTTCATAGCATAACATCTCTCCTTGCTATCATATCATAACATCTCTCCCCCTTTGACAACAAGTCCAAAGGGACCAAACCGAGGAGCGAATAGGATATTCAATGAATGCATTGCTCCCCCTTTCAAGCACAACTCCTACGGTTTAGGAGAGTGAGTAACTCCTAACTTTTTCCGGAGATACTCGAAGACTTCCTTTGGCAGAGGTTTCGTGAAAATATCAGCCACTTGCTCAGTTGTTGGAACATATTCCAACTTGACCTCTCCATCAGCAACTTTATCTTTAAGAAAATGATAACGAATTGCTACATGCTTTGTTCGAGAGTGCTGAACAGGATTCTTAGATATATGAATTGCACTCGTGTTGTCACATAGGATCGGCGTAGGATCCGTTGTAGGAACTCCTAGATCAGAGAGCATTTGTCGCATCCATAACACTTGCGTACAACAAGTTGCCGCTGCAATATATTCCGCTTCCGCTGTCGAAAGGGATACTGAGTCTTGCTTCTTACTATGCCAAGCAACTAATCTTTCTCCAAGATAAAATGCGCCGCCGCTAGTACTCTTGCGATCATCTACGCATCCAGCCCAATCGGCATCAGAATATGCAACTAGAGTGAAGGATTTGCCTTTGGGATACCAGATACCAAGCTCCATAGTACCTTTCAGATATCGAAAGATTCTTTTCACCGCTGTAAGGTGCGTTTCAGTTGGTGCTGCTTGAAAACGTGCAACCATACATACTGCTTGTAGAAGATCTGGTCTTGTTGCAGTCAAGTAGAGCAAGCTTCCTATCATAGAGCGATAGGTGGTATGATCAACGGACGAGGCCTTATCATCTTTGCTAAGCTTCGTGTTTGTTGACATTGGTGTGCTCACTGGCTTGCTGTCTTCCATATTGAACCGTTTCAGCATTTCCTTAATGTACTTCATTTGTGATATGAAGATACCATGTTTCAGCTGCTGAACTTGTAAACCAAGAAAGAACTTTAGTTCTCCAAGCATTGACATCTCAAATTCTTTCTTCATCTCTTCAGCAAAATTCCTGCACATCTCCTCATCATTGCCACCAAATATTATGTCATCAACATAAACAATGACAACCAGCTGTTTGCTTAACTCAGTTTTGACATATAGATTGCTATCAACAAGTCCTTTTCCAAAACCGATCTTGCGGAGATAGAGATCCAGCCTTGCATACCATGCCCTTGGCGCTTGTTTCAGTCCATAAAGAGCCTTTTTCAACTTGCACACTAGATCTGAATTTTTGTTGATGAGAAAACCATCAAGTTGCTCAATGTAGACTTCTTCTTCAAGTAAACCATTCAAGAAAGCTGACTTTACGTCCATCTGAAATACCTTGAAGGTTTTGTATGCTGCCAATGCTAGAAACATACGAATAGCTTCCAGACGAGCCACCGGTGCAAAGGTCTCTTCAAAATCTATGCCTTCAACTTGAGCATAGCCTTTACAGACCAACCTTGCTTTGTTTCTAATGACTTGACCATCTTCATTCAGCTTATTCCGAAAGACCCATTTAGTACCAATAACATTCTTATCAGTAGGTCTAGGAACAAGTTCCCATGTGGAGTTCTTCTCAATTTGCTCCAACTCCTCATGCATAGCTTTCAACCAACTATCATCGAGACTGGCTTCAGCCACAGTCTTGGGTTCAATGGTGGACACAAGTGAGTAATTGCTAACTACACTTTGTCTAGTTTGAACGCCTGCCTTAGGATCTCCAATGGTGCTTTGAGTTCGCATTGGTCCACAGAGATCAGTGTGCACTAGCTCAAGAGGTTTCTTGGAATGATGCTCCTTTGACTTGAACATAACCCTCGTTTGCTTTCCCTTTTGGCAAGAGTCGCAAATGGGATTGGAAGGCTTTTCAACTGTAGACATGCCTCTTACAGCCTTCGAATTGCAAATCTTTGACATGTTATCAAAGCTTAGATGCCCAAGGCGTTTGTGCCACAACCAACTTTCCTCTGTCCGACTCATCAAGCAGGTCTTTTCAGCTCCATCTGACAATGTATAGAGATTTCCAGCAGTTCTTGATCCAGTTGCCACTGTTTTGCCGTTGCTACTTTTCTTGATGGCAAACCCATTCTTAGTGAAGATAACTTCATGACCCTTGTCACAGATCTGGCTCACACTAAGCAGATTGTATCTCAATCCAGACACATATAAGACTTCTTCCGTTCTGATCTTGTTTGCCATAAGCTGAATAACACCTTTTCCGCAGATTTTGGCACCATCATTGTTGCCAAACTTCACTGAACCGCCTTCATAGTGCTGTAATTTGATGAATTTCTCTTTATCACCAGTCATATGGCTTGAACAACCACTATCAAGGACCCATGGTGCTGTCTTCTTTTGTGCATTGAATGCCGTTTGCACAATGAGAGATTCTTTGGGACTTTCTGCACTTTGCTTTGCTCCCCAAGCCTTGACTAACTTGGGTTTCTTTTCAACCTGAAATTTGTTAGCAATAGGCAACCTACAATCCCTAGCCAAGTGTCCATAATTATGACATATATAGCACTCAATTTTGTGGCTACTTAGGATTGAAAAAGGATTCCTAGTCACAAATGGACTGTTTCTTACATAGAATTTGCAATCAGCTCTTTTATGTCCAAACATATTACAATGAAAGCAATAACCATAGAATTTGTATCTTCTTTGTGGCTGGTTAGTCTTCATTACCTTTCTAACAGGAATGGACTCCTTTCTAGGTTGAGTGGGCTTCATAGAGTTAGAAGGTGCAGTGACTTGCTTCACAAGCTCTTTCTTTTTAGGAGGTGCAATCTTAGAGGATTCACCTTTCTCAAATCCTAGACCAAATCTGAAGTGGGCTGGTCTTTGAACTTTCAGTAGTTCATCGAGTTTCATAGTCCCTTCAATCGCTTGGAGCGCTTTGAGTTTTTTGCTATTTTCCAAATTTTCAGCCTTTGCTCTAGCGATCTCAGTTTCAAGTTTCATAGCCTCTTCCTTTTTGATACTTATTTGGTTTTCAAGGACTTCTACCATTCTTTTATATTCTTCTACTTGAGTTTTCAAAGCAATAATAGAACTTTCAGATTCATGGAGAAGTTTCAGATTTTTCTTACTTGACTTGCGTTCCATGCTTAGCTCCTCAAGTGCGGCTATGAGTTCCTCTTCAAGATTGACTTCAGCCTCCTCATCCTCTTCAGGATCTAGCTCTTCTTCTTCTTCAACAGTGACCATGAAGAGAGCTTCGGTTGATTCATCATCGTCTGAAGTTTCAGACGTGCTGTCATCTTGTTGACATAGAAAGTTTTTAGCTTTGCCCCTTTTTCTAAAATTTCTCTTTCCTTTACTCTTTTCAGCATAAGAGTCATTATCATTGTCTTCTTTTAGCGGACACTTCGCAGCAAAGTGACCAATACCTCCACAATTGAAGCATTTGAAGGGTAGCTTCCCTTTGTACTTGCCATTGCTTCCTTTCTTCAACTTTCTAACAAATTGAGCCTCAAGCTCATCATCATCAGAATCAACATCATGACCAGCAGTCTCTTTTGCCTTTTTCTGAACTTTGAAGGCCGCTTCTTTATCAGATGAAGACGTTTTTCCTATGCGCATCTCATAGGCAGTTAGAGAACCATGTAATTCATCCATGGAAAATGCATTCAGATCTTTGGCTTCTTCAATGGCTGAGACTTTTGAATCAAAACCGGGGAAGAAGAGATCTTAGAACCTTTTTGACGATGACCGGCTCTTTAATCTCCTCCCCTAGTCCACGAATGTCATTCGTGACTTCATTCACTCGTTGCATATACGAGTCAACATTCTCGCTTTCCTCCATGCGAAGAGACTCGAATTGAGAGCGATGAGTTTGCAATTTGGCTTCTTTAATCTTCTCATCACCTTCATGTATGCTTTGCAACTTGTCCCAAATTTCCTTGGCTGTTTTGCATGCAATTACTTTGACAAGCTCGCTGTCCACAAGGCCACTAAAGAGTGCATTCTGCGCCTTGGAGTCATTGTCTGCCAACTTCTTCGATGCAGTATCATTGGGTACGGTGGCAGCATTGTAACCGGCTCTGACAGCCTCCCAAACATCATAGCCAAGAGATTTGATGAAGGCTTGCATCCTAATCTTCCAAAAGAGTAATTAGAACCATCAAACAGAGGTGCTTTCATATTCCCTGTATTGACTGCCATGTGATTTGACAAGAGATCACCCTTAGCGTATTAAACTGATCAAGGGAACCTCGCTCTGATACCAATTGTTGGATACCGCGATCACTGAGAGGGGGGGGTGAATCAGTGATTTCTAAAAACAGGTCCAATTCAACAACAAAACAAGTCAAACCACACAATGACACCAGATTTAACGTGGTTCACCGAAAGGCTACGTCCACGGTTCAAAGACTGTCCAAACACCAATCCGGGACAGATCTGAATCTTATTTAGTCGCACCAACGACAAAGAGCACCAACCCTTAGTTTCAGATAGCACCAACTATCTAGGAAGCACCGACTCCCCTTACAATTTATCTGCACCCACAGATAGGATCACCAAACCCTAAACACCAAGCACCAACTTGATGTAAGAACAGAATAGAAGATTAATTCTGTCTACAGCCCTTCCCCTCTACAATTCTCTATCTCTCAATCCCTTACAAATTGAAATCTAAAGCATAAAAGAGAGACACTTAACTCATGGACGAATCACCATCTTCTAGAGCATAATCTCGTCCACAATTGCTGTAGAAAACGTCTGATAATGCAGCAACACAGCAACACAGCACCAGCACTCTTCTTCTCTCCAAAACTCTCTCTATTTTCTCTCTAAAACTCTTCTCTTCTGGTGTATCTTTAGAACGACCCATACATGCCTTTATATAGGTTTTAGTAACCCTTAATTGTATTTAAAACAGGCTACAATTCGTTTAGAAAGAGTCCCAAACAAATTAGATAAGTGTGCTGAATTTTCGTGCAAAACTTCTAATTCTGCGCAACTCTGATTCCCGTGCTCGGTCGACATCCTTGCTTGCTCGGTCGACCGAAGACACTGACTGGAAACAGACAACTTTTGAGCTCGGTCGACATCCTGGGGTCCCGGTCGACCGAAGACACACTATGTCACGAAAATAACTGAGAGGTGCCTGAAACTGTTTTCTGCAGGTTTCTTCTTGCTCGGTCGACCGCATGAAGAGCCCGGTCGACCGCGTGCTCTGCTTCAGGAATTCTGAATTCCTGACTGTTTCACTTCTGATTCTTCTTTTCAGCTCTATCAACACCAGCTTATTATCATCATGTTTGTGACAATGTGTTGACAAGAATTCCAACTCAAAACAATACTTGAGATGCTAACTTCTTCAATTCATCAAAAGACTTCTCAAGTCATCTCAAATTCCAACACCTACAGTCACAAATACAGATGGCACTGTCCAGCCTCTTGCAAAGGAAAAATGGACAGCTAATCATAAGGCACTGAGAGACAACAATGCAAAGGCATTGAATGGCATAACTTGTGCCATGAATGCTGAAGAGTACAAAAAGATTATGACATGTACTACAGCTAAACAAGCTTGGGATCTTTTGGAAACAAATTACGAAGGAACAACCATTGTCAAAAGAGCCAAGCTCCAAATGTTAACTTCTCAATTCGAGTCTTTAAGAATGAGGGAAGATGAAATGTTCGATGAATTTCGAAATAAGCTAATGGTAATTGTGAATGAGACGTGGTCACTTGGTGAACAAATTCCTGAAGGCAAAATTTGTAGCAAAATCCTTAGATCCCATCCTGATAGATTTCACCCCAAAGTGACCTCTATAGAAGAATACAATGACCCAGAAACTATGAAAGTTGAACAATTATCTGGTAATATTAGAACTTTTGAGTTAAAGTTAAATAATGCTTCTAATAAATCCAAAGATAAGAAATCAATTGCTTTAAAAACCTCTCAATCAACTCAATCTAAAGGAGAATCAGATAATGATGAAGAAAGTGATAATGAAGATATTGCTCTTCTCACTAAGAAATTTATAAGACTTTTTAAGAAAAAGAACTCAAATTTCAAATTCTTTAATAAAAATAAAAACAAAAGCATTTCTTCATCTAAGAGTCAAGAAAGAAAAGTCAAATGCTATAACTGTCAAAAACTTGGACATATATCTTCTGAGTGTCCAATGGAAAGGAAGAAAAAGACACTTATGGCAACATGGGATGACTCATCTGGATCAGAGTCAGAATCAGACGAATCACATCGAGATGAAATAGAAAATTACACTATTTTAATGGCTCGAAGTTTATGTGATCCATCAGTTGAGACATCTGAAAAATCTCATTTTGAGAAATCTGAGGATGAATATAAAAATTCAGATATTGAAGAATTTGAAGAAGAACTAGAATCTAAATATGATGGCTCAGATAATGAAGACAATGATGAAAATCTTCAAGAATCATATAATAGACTCTATCATGAGAGCTTCAAGTTAATTAATATAATAAGAAAACAAGAAGCAAAGAATAAAGTTTTAAAAGACAATGTTAAAACCTTAACAGGTGAAATTAATATCTTAACCAATGATCTTAACGAAACCAACTCTAAATTTCAAATTGCCAGTGAACACATAAGAAATCATAAGAAAGAAACTGATACTCTAAAAGAGGTAATCACTAATTTAAAAAAAAGAAGTCACCCATCTAATATGGTATAAAGAAAAATATGAGTATTCTTTTACTCATGGAGAAGAAAAATTTGAAAAACTATTTAGAATGGGTAAATATCAAAGAGACAAAACTGGGCTGGGGTACAACAAAGAATCAAAACAAAACCCCGATGTCTCTACTAAATTTATAAAAGGAAAGGCTTCCTCTATTAATCAAAACATTCCTAAAGTTATATATAATTCTTATGAAAGAAAAAGATATATCAAATATGACTGGAAAAAGGAACCAACTAAAAAGAAAAACTCAGGCAATTTATTTTTTTCTCAAAAACTAAATGAATTGATGAAACAAATTTATCAGCTAAAAACTCAATTCTATAATCATTCTAAAAATGTTTTATCTACAAAAAGGAACCCAAAGAGATATTTTCTTCAATATGAGTCTCTAGGTCATAGAGGAACTTCTCACACACAAAGGTGTATGTGGGCACCTAAAAGTCTACTTGTTCACACAGCTCTTAAAGCTAAAGGCCAATCTGTATGGTTCCTAGATAGTGGGTGTTCTAGACACATGACTGGGGATAAAACTCTCTTCTCCAAATTAAATAATTATGATGGTGGAACTGTCACTTTTGGTGATGGTAATATTGCTTAAGTTATAGGAAATGGCACTCTGAATGTTCCCAACTTGCCTAAAATAGAAGATGTTTTATGTGTTGATGGTTTGAAACATAACTTGCTTAGCATTTCACAAATTTGTGATAAAAACCATGTTGTCTTCTTTACTAGTCATGGTTGTGAGATTTCGAAAAATGGTAAAGTGATTCTAAGAGGTCTTAGAAATCAAGAAAACTGTTATGTTGTTGGTAATCACAAAGAAGCATCCAGTTCAGCCTGTTACATAGCTCATCTTGATGAAGCCCAACTATGGCATCAAAGGCTTGGACATGTGAACCATAGAGACTTGTCCAAGTATGTAAAGGGCCTTCCAAAAATTAGCAGGAAGTCAAAAACAGTTTGTGGAGAGTGTCAAAAAGGTAAACAAATCATAAACTCTCACAAAAAGACTAAGTCCTTAAAGACTTCTAGATCCTTATAGCTTCTCCATATGGACTTGGTTGGTCCAACAAAGAAAGAGAGTAGAGGTGGCAAAAAATACTTTCTTGTTATTGTTGATGATTATTCCAGATTTACTTGGGTTGCATTCTTGAGGGAAAAATCTGATGCATATGCTGAATTCAAAAAGATTGTGAAAAGAATTCAAGTTGAAAAAGGAAGAGCAGTTGCTAGAATAAGAAGTGATCATGGTGGTGAATTTGAAAATACTAGATTTGAAAAATACTGTGATAAGTATGGAATTCACCATGAATTTTCTGCCCCTAAAACTCCTCAACAAAATGGAGTTGCTGAAAGAAAGAATCGGGTTTTACAAGAGATGGCCACAGTTATGCTTCAAGGAAAGAAACTCCCTAGAGATCTATGGGCTGAAGCAGTGAATACAGTTTGTTACATCAGAAATAGGGTTTACTTGAGAACTGGCTTGAACAAAACTGCTTATGAATTATGGCATGAGAAAAAGCCAAACATTAGCTACTTTAAAATCTTTGGTACTAAATGTTATATTCTCAAGGATAGAGAACATTTGAGCAAATTTGACTCAAAAAGTGATGAAGGCATTTTTATTGGCTATTCTCAAAATAGTCGTGCATACAGAGTTTTGAACACAAACACTGGAGCCATACAAGAATCCATAAATGTTGTCATTGATGACAAATTAAAAGATTCCAGTAATCAAGAAAACCCTGATAATGATGAGATAGCAGTCCCAACAGCTAAGCTGGATGAGCCTCTAATCTCTAAGGACTTGGTAAATATGAAACATCATCCTTTGGACCAAATTCTAGGAGATCCTTTGGCTGGTGTCAAGACTAGAAGATAATTAGAAAATATTGTTAGTCATCTTTGCTTTACTTCTATCATGGAACCTAAAACTGTTAATGAAGCTTTCTCTGATGATTGTTGGATAAATGCTATGCAAGAAGAGCTAAATCAATTTATTATAAATGAAGTATGGGAATTAGTACCTAGGCCTATTGACAAAAATGTTATAGGTACCAAATGGATTTTCAAAAATAAACTTGATGAAAATGGTACCATAGTTAGAAACAAGGCTAGACTGGTTGCCCAGGGATATTCCCAAATTGGAGGAATAGACTTTGAAGAAACATTTGCTCCTGTTGCTAGACTTGAATCCATTAGAATCTTACTTGCCATTGCTTGCTCTTTGAAATTTAAATTATATCAAATGGATGTGAAAAGTGCTTTTCTAAATAGCATATTAGAAGAAGAAGTTTATGTTGAGCAACCTAAAGGGTTTGAAGATCCAAAGGAGCCTAATCATGTGTATTATCTTAAAAAGGCTCTCTATGGTCTCAAACAAGCTCCTAGAGCTTGGTATGAAAGACTCACTCAATTTTTGGTTGATCACAATTTTGAAAGGGGAAGTGTTGGTAAAACTCTATTTATTCAAAGAATAAATGACACTATCCTGATTGCTCAAATCTATGTTGATGATATTGTGTTTGGATCTACTTGTGATGATTTAACAGAAAGATTTGCTAATCTTATGAAATCTGAATTTGAGATGAGCATGGTTGGCAAACTTCATTTCTTTTTAGGATTGCAAATAAAACAACTGACTGATGGAATGTTTATTTCCCAGACCAAGTATGCTAAAGAATTGGTCAAAATGTTTGGATTAGATTCAGCCAAGCATATCAACACACCCATGAGCACAACTCTCAAATTATCTAAGGATATGAGTGGTAAGAATGTTGATCCTAGTTTGTATAGAAGCATGATAGGGAGCCTATTATATCTTACAGCTAGTAGACCTGATATTGCTTTCAGTGTAGGAGCTTGTGCCAGATATCAATCTGACCCCAAAGAAACTCATTTGAAAGCTGTTAAGAGAATCATTAGATATGTTTCAGGGACTTCAGGATATGGCTTATTGTATCCATATAATTCATCTACTTATATTGCTGGATACTTAGATGCCGATTGGGCTGGAAATGTGGATGATAGAAAATCGACTAGTGGTGGTTGCTTCTACCTAGGAAACTGTCTAGTTACTTGGCACATCAAGAAACAGTCATCCATTTCCCTATCTATAGCTGAAGCAGAATATATAGCAGTTGGAAGTGGTTGTACTCAAATGTTATAGATGAAACAAATGCTGAAAGACTATGGTATTGAACAAGGTAGCATGAATTTGTATTGTGATAACACCAATGCTATCAATATTTCCAAAAATCATGTCCAACACTCTAGAACTAAGCATATTGATATTAGACATCATTTCATTAGAGAATTGGTTGAAGAGGGAGTCATAGTTTTGGACCATATTTCTACTGAGAAACAACTTGTAGATATTCTAACAAAACCATTGGATATTTCAAAATTTAAAAACATGAGAAAATCCCTTGATATTTGTGCTGTTAAATAATTTCTTATTGTTTATTTGTTAGTTTCATTTAATAATTTTTTTGTATTTAATTTAAACAAAATAAATAAATTTTGGAACATATCATTTCTTAAGTCATGAACTTATTTCATAGTTCCGTAAAAAGTAAAATTCTGTTGCACTATCTACTGCTGAGGCAGAGTATGTTGTTGAAGGTAGTTATTGTGCTCAAGTTCTTTTCATGAAGCAACAACTTAAGGATCTTAAATTTATGTGCTATAAATTTTTCATAGAACCCAATACACCATTCTAGGACTAAGCATATTGAAATTCGATATCATTTTCTTAGAGATCATGTGCAGAAGGGTAATATTGTACTAGAAATCACAAGCACATACGATTAGTTGGCAGACTTTTTTTTTCAAAACCCCTACCAGAAAATAGACTATGCACGATTAGAAGAGAAATCGAAATGATGCATGCCATGAATATTTATCGAATATTTTTCTCAATGTCTTACAAAAACTTGAGACTTCTAGCCTCATCATTCAAATGCTTTTGCTTTTCATAGCTTTTCATAGATCATCATGTAATCCTTTTCTAAAGGATTAGGCAATCGAATTGAAGAGGTAAGCAAGGATCTTAAATCCTTATTCTGTTGCTTCAACTCTAATATTTTTCTATTAGACTCGAGAAGAAGCCGTTGCAGTACATCGATCTCCTCAATAAACTTTTCTATCTTGCAAGTTTTGGACCACAACCGATCGGAAAATGAGACAATGGATGATGAGTATTGAGTTCCGAGACACACAAGCTCATAAATGGCGTCTTCATCTGATTTATTAGCCAAAACTCTCTCTTGTCGACTTGGTATCATGGAACCTAAAACAGATGCAGAAAAAGTTTGGGATTGAGGTAAAGAATACCTCATCTCCTGATCATAAGAAATATTAAAAGGAAATTGTTAAGCCATTGAAACTTTGTGGAATAAGAATGCAGATGACAAGAAGAAGTTTTGATACAAATTAGATAGAGTTAAGACTATTCTTATAGAGATGGATTTCGAACAAGACAAACCCTCATCTCTTCAAATCTTGCTTTTCCTGATTGAAAATCTACTGGATGCATATTTTCAAAAGCTACTTAGCTAAGCCATTGAAATTAAATGCGGGATGTCCTTATTTTTCTCGTTTGTCAACAACATCCAGCAAATTTGAATCTCCTTCTGTATCTAGTTGATAAATCTAGGGCCTCTAGCCTTTGCAGGTTCTGTCGGACATGGGTGGCTCCAGAGTACATTTCTTTGCGGGCTTGGATTGGGTGGGCTTGGGCTTTCGTGATGTGCATGAATTTGGGTTGCACTTACTTAGGACCAGTAAGAATTGTTGGGGATGAACTTGAATGCCCTCGGCCCTGTCTAATCGAGGCCCATCTATTATCTATGCTTGCATGGATTATCTACCTTCTGTTCTCTAATTTCTGTGAATAGCTTCCAAAGTTTCTCTCAGTTTATATATCTCTTTGTCAATTTCTGACAAAAAGAAGAGAATGATGTTAAGGGGAAGTAGACATCTTTAAGATGATCAAATGAGAATTCATATTTGAGGATCATGGAGACACATATATGAATATGATGAATATTTTTTTTAATTTTTTTTAAACAAAATAATTTTTAATTGAGAATTCATTAACTTTTATAGGTACATCTTTATGTATTTCTCATATTGCCACATCCATGAGTTTTTAGTTCTGGTATTTTTCTAAGATATGGATGTTTTTATCTTTGATCATCACTATGCTCTGTATTGTGTTTTTCTTTTGTGTGATGATTTTGCAAGTCATATGCTCCTTTATTTGTAAATTTCCTATCTTGATGACTTGTTTGGAATGCAATGTACTCAATTCATCATTTTAGATTATAATCGCTTATTTTGATGATTGAATTCATTTAGTGATTGCATTCATCCTCATAACATTCATTATTGTTGGATATCGCGATCACTGAGAGGGGGGGGTGAATCAGTAATTTCTAAAAACAGGTCCAATTCAACAACAAAACAAGTCAAACCACCCAATGACACCAGTTTTAACGTGGTTCACCAAAAGGCTACGTCCACGGATCAAAACCGTCCGAACACCGATCCGGTACAGGTCTGAATATATTTAGTCGCACCAACGACAAAGAGCACCAACCCTTGTGTTTTAGATAGCACCCACTATCTAGGAAGCACCTACACCTCTTACAATTTATCTGCACCCACAGATAGGATCACCAAACCCCAAACACCAAGCACCAACTTGATGTAAAAACAGAATAGAAGATAAACTCTGTCTACAACCCTTCCCCTCTACAATTCTCTCTCTCTCAATCCCTTACAAATTGAAATCTAAAGCATAAAGAGAGACACTTAACTCATGGACGAATCACCATCTTCAAGAGCACAATCTCGTCCATAATTGCTGTAGAAAACTTCACCACAACAGCACCACAACAGCACACAGCAACAGCACTCTTCTTCTCTCCAAAACTCTCTCTCTTTTCTCTTCTCTTCTTTCTCTCTTGGTGTCTACTTGAAAACGAGCCAAACATGCCTTTATATAGGTTATAGTAACCCTTAATTGTGTTCAAATAGGCTACAATTGGTTTAGAAAGAGTCCCAAACAAATTAGATAAGAATGCTGAATTTTCGTGCAAGACTTCTGTTTCTGCGCAACTCTGGTTCCCGTGCTCGGTCGACATCTTGATGTGCTCGGTCGACATCATACACAGTCTAGAAACAGACAACTTTCGTGCTCGGTCGACATCCTGGGGTCCCGGTCGACCGAAGACACACTGTGTCACGAAAATAACTGAGAGGTGCCTGAAACTTTTTCTGCAGGTTTCTCTTTGCTCGGTCGACCGCATGCTCTGCTTCAGGAATTCTGAATTCCTGACTGTTTCAACTCTTATTCTTCATTTAAGCTCTATCAACACCAGCCTATTAACATCATGTTTGTGACATTGTGTTGACAATAATTCCAAATCAAATCAATACTTGAGATACTATATTCTTCAATTCGTCAAAAGACTTTCAAGTCATCTCAAATTCCAACAATCTCCCCCTTTGGAATTGTTGGCAACACTATTGGAACTTCAACACTCACTTGGAACCAATTCTGAAATTCTGAAATAACAACCATGCACTGTCAACAATCTCCCCCTAGCTTTCATAGCATAACATCTCTCCTTGCTATCATAGCATAACATCTCTCCCCCTTTGACAACAAGTCCAAAGGGACCAAACCGAGGAGCGAATAGGATATTCAATGAATGCATTGCTCCCCCTTTCAAGCACAACTCCTACGGTTTAGGAGAGTGAGTAACTCCTAACTTTTTCCGAAGATACTCGAAGACTTCCTTTGGCAGAGGTTTCGTGAAAATATCAGCCACTTGCTCAGTTGTTGGAACATATTCCAACTTGACCTCTCCATCAGCAACTTTATCTTTAAGAAAATGATAACGAATTGCTACATGCTTTGTTCGAGAGTGCTGAACAGGATTCTTAGATATATGAATTGCACTCGTGTTGTCACATAGGATCGGCGTAGGATCCGTTGTAGGAACTCCTAGATCAGAGAGCATTTGCCGCATCCATAACACTTGCGTACAACAAGTTGCCGCTGCAATATATTCCGCTTCCGCTGTCGAAAGGGATACTGAGTCTTGCTTCTTACTATGCCAAGCAACTAATCTTTCTCCAAGATAAAATGCGCCGCCGCTAGTACTCTTGCGATCATCTACGCATCCAGCCTAATCGGCATCAGAATATGCAACAAGAGTGAAGGATTTGCCTTTGGGATACCAGATACCAAGCTCCATAGTACCTTTCAGATATCGAAAGATTCTTTTCACTGCTGTAAGGTGCGTTTCAGTTGGTGCTGCTTGAAAACGTGCAACCATACATACTGCTTGTAGAAGATCTGGTCTTGTAGCAGTCAAGTAGAGCAAGCTTCCTATCATAGAGCGATAGGTGGTATGATCAACGGACGAGGCCTTATCATCTTTGCTAAGCTTCGTGTTCGTTGACATTGGTGTGCTCACTGGCTTGCTGTCTTCCATATTGAACCGTTTCAGCATTTCCTTAATGTACTTCATTTGTGATATGAAGATACCATGTTTCAGCTGCTGAACTTGTAAACCAAGGAAGAACTTTAGTTCTCCAAGCATTGACATTTCAAATTCTTTCTTCATCTCTTCAGCAAAATTCCTGCACATCTCCTCATCATTGCCACCAAAGATTATGTCATCAACATAAACAATGACAACCAGCTGTTTGCTTAACTCAGTTTTGACATACAGATTGCTATCAACCATTCCTTTTCCAAAACCGATCTTGCGGAGATAGAGATCCAGCCTTGCATACCATGCCCTTGGCGCTTGTTTCAGTCCATAAAGAGCCTTTTTCAACTTGCACACTAGATCTGAATTTTTGCTGATGAGAAAACCATCAGGTTGCTCAATGTAGACCTCTTCTTCAAGTAAACCATTCAAGAAAGCTGACTTTACGTCCATCTGAAATACCTTGAAGGTTTTGTATGCTGCCAATGCAAGAAACATACGAATAGCTTCCAGACGAGCCACCGGTGCAAAGGTCTCTTCAAAATCTATGCCTTCAACTTGAGCATAGCCTTTACAAACCAACCTTGCTTTGTTTCTAATGACTTGACCATCTTCATTCAGCTTATTCCGAAAGACCCATTTAGTACCAATAACATTCTTATCAGTAGGTCTAGGAACAAGTTTCCATGTGGAGTTCTTCTCAATTTGCTCCAACTCCTCATGCATAGCTTTCAACCAACTTTCATCGAGACTGGCTTCAGCCACAGTCTTGGGTTCAATGGTGGACACAAGTGAGTAATTGCTAACTACACTTTGTCTAGTTTGAACGCCTGCCTTAGGATCTCCAATGATTTGATCCTTAGGGTGTTGCTCTACCCAAGTGCTGTGCTTCTTAGGTGTAGTATCTTCTGAGTCATCCTTTGATTTCTCAGAATCATTAGATTCAGCCATCTCATCATCAATCTCACTCTAGTCCTCATAAACTGGACTGTCATTATGAGTTGCATTCTTTGGTTCAATATTCTCATCTATTCTCACATCAGCACTTTCTATGATTTTTCTGGTTCTTTTGTTAAGACACCTATATGCCTTGCTAGTAAAGGAGTAACCCAGAAATATACCTTCGTCAGCTCTTTCTTCAAATTTGCCCGGATTTTGTTCGAGCCGCTTGATGTAACACTTGCTGCCGAAGACTCTGAAGTGCTTGACTGTTGCTTTTCTTCCAAACCATAGCTCATAGGGAGTTTTGTCTTCATGTGGCCTGATCAAGCATCGATTTTGAATGTATACAGCCGTATGAATTGCCTCTTTCCAATACTTGTCAGCCATCTTGCTTTCACTTAGCATCGTACGAGCCATCTCTTGTACGGTGCGATTCTTTCGTTCCACAACTCCATTTTGCTGTGGAGTTCTAGGGGCTGAGTACTGTCTTTGAATGCCATGATGTTCACAATATTTAGTGAACTCTTCAGATGTGAACTCGCCTCCACGATCAGACCTTAAAATCTTGATACGTTTTTCCAATTGATTTTCAACCTGTGCTTTAAACACTTTAAAACGATCAAGTGCTTGATGCTTATGCTTAAGAAACAATACCCATGTCATACGAGTATAATCATCAATGCATAACATGAAATACTTATCTCCATTGGTGCTTTGAGTTCGCATCGGTCCACAGAGATCAGTGTGTACTAGCTCAAGAGGTTTCTTGGAATGATGCTCCTTTGACTTGAACATAACCCTCGTTTGCTTTCCCTTTTGGCAAGAGTCGCAAATGGGATTGGAAGGCTTTTCAACTGTAGACATGCCTCTTACAGCCTTTGAATTGCAAATCTTTGACATGTTATCAAAGCTTAGATGCCCAAGGCGTTTGTGCCACAACCAACTTTCCTCTGTCCGACTCATCAAGCAGGTCTTTTCAGCTCCATCTGACAATGTATAGAGATTTCCAGCAGTTCTTGATCCAGTTGCCACTGTTTTGCCGTTGCTACTCTTCTTGATGGCAAACCCATTCTTTGTGAAGATAACTTCGTGACCCTTGTCACAGATATGGCTCACACTAAGCAGGTTGTGTCTCAATCCAGACACATATAAGACTTCTTCCGATCTGATCTTGTTTGCCATAAGCTGAATAACACCTTTTCCGCAGATTTTGGCACCATCATTGTTGCCAAACTTCACTGAACCGCCTTCATAGTGCTGTAATTTGATGAATTTCTCTTTATCACCAGTCATATGGCTTCAACAACCACTATCAAGGACCCATGGTGCTGCCTTCTTTTGTGCATTGAATGCCATTTGCACAATGAGAGATTCTTTGGGACTTTCTGCACTTTGCTTTGCTCCCCAAGCCTTGACTAACTTGGGTTTCTTTTCAACCTGAAATTTGTTAGCAATATGCAACCTACAATCCCTAGCCAAGTATCCATAATTATAGCACTTATGGCACTCAATTTTGTGGCTACTTAAGATTGAAAAAGGGTTCCTAGTCACAAGTGAGCTGTATTTCACATAGAATTTGCAATCGTCTCTTTTATGTCCAAACATATTACAATGAAAGCAATAACCATAGAATTTGTATCTTCTTTGTGGCTGGTTAGTCTTCATTACCTTTCTAACAGGAATGGACTCCTTTCTAGGTTGAGTGGGCTTCATAGAGTTAGAAGGTGCAGTGACTTGCTTCACAAACTCTTTCTTTTCAGGAGGTGCAATCTTAGAGGATTCACCTTTCTCAAATCCTAGACCAAATCTGAAGTGGGCAGGTCTTTGAACTTTCAGTAGTTCATCGAGTTTCATAGTCCCTTCAATCGCTTGGAGCGCTTTGAGTTTTTTGCTATTTTCCAAATTTTCAGCCTTTGCTCTAGCGATCTCAGTTTCAAGTTTCATAGCCTCTTCCTTTTTGATACTTATTTGGTTTTCAAGGACTTCTACCATTCTTTTATATTCTTCTACTTGAGTTTTCAAAGCAATAATAGAACTTTCAGATTCATGGAGAAGTTTCAGATTTTTCTTACTTGTTTTGCGTTCCATGCTAAGCTCCTCAAGTGCGGCTATGAGTTCCTCTTCAAGATTGACTTCAGCCTCCTCTTCCTCTTCCGGATCTAGTTCTTCTTCTTCTTCAACAGTGACCATGAAGAGAGCTTCGGTTGATTCATCATCGTCTGAAGTTTCAGACGTGCTGTCATCTTGTTGACATAGAAAGTTTTTAGCTTTGCCTCTTTTTCTGAAATTTCTCTTTCCTTTACTCTTTTCAGCATAAGAGTCATTATCATTGTCTTCTTTTAGCGGACACTTCGCAGCAAAGTGACCAACACCTCCACAATTGAAGCATTTAAAGGGTAGCTTCCCTTTGTACTTGCCATTGCTTCCTTTCTTCAACTTTCTAACAAATTGAGCCTCAAGCTCATCATTATCAGAATCAACATCATGACCAGCAGTCTCTTTTGCCTTTTTCTGAACTTTGAAGGCCGCTTCTTTATCAGATGAAGACGTCTTTCCTATGCGCATCTCATAGGCAGTTAGAGAACCATGTAATTCATCCATGGAAAATGCATTCAGATCTTTGGCTTCTTCAATGGCTGAGACTTTTGAATCAAACCGGGGAAGAAGAGATCTTAGAACCTTTTTGACGATGACCGGCTCTTTAATCTCCTCCCCTAGTCCACGAATGTCATTCGTGACTTCATTCACTCGTTGCATATACGATTCAACATTCTCGT
This sequence comes from Litsea cubeba, assembly GCA_012931725.1. Lineage (NCBI taxonomy): Eukaryota > Viridiplantae > Streptophyta > Magnoliopsida > Laurales > Lauraceae > Litsea > Litsea cubeba. The sequence continues at coordinate 151,968,868 of CM022945.1, read as the reverse complement.
TTTCCTCCATGCGAAGAGACTCGAATTGAGAGCGATGAGTTTGCAATTTGGCTTCTTTAATCTTCTCATCACCTTCATGTATGCTTTGCAACTTGTCCCAAATTTCCTTGGCTGTTTTGCATGCAATTACTTTGACAAGCTCGCTGTCCACAAGGCCACTAAAGAGTGCATTCTGCGCCTTGGAGTCGTTGTCTGCCAACTTCTTCGATGCAGTATCATTGGGTACGGTGGCAGTATTGTAACCGACTCTGACAGCCTCCCAAACATCATAGCCAAGAGATTTGATGAAGGCTTGCATCCTAATCTTCCAAAAAGAGTAATTAGAACCATCAAACAGAGGTGCTTTCATATTCCCTGTATTGGCTGCCATGTGATTTGACAAGAGATCACCCTTAGCGTATTAAACTGATCAAGGGAGCCTCGCTCTGATACCAATTGTTGGATATCGCGATCACTGAGAGGGGGGGGGGGGGTGAATCAGTGATTTCTAAAAACAGGTCCAATTCAACAACAAAACAAGTCAAACCACACAATGACACCAGTTTTAACGTGGTTCACCAAAAGGCTATGTCCACGGATCAAAACCGTCCGAACACCGATCCGGTATAGGTCTGAATATATTTAGTCGCACCAACGACAAAGAGCACCAACCCTTGTGTTTTAGATAGCACCCACTATCTAGGAAGCACCTACACCTCTTACAATTTATCTGCACCCACAGATAGGATCACCAAACCCCAAACACCAAGCACCAACTTGATGTAAAAACAGAATAGAAGATAAACTCTGTCTACAGCCCTTCCCCTCTACAATTCTCTCTCTCTCAATCCCTTACAAATTGAAATCTAAAGCATAAAGAGAGACACTTAACTCATGGACGAATCACCATCTTCAAGAGCACAATCTCGTCCACAATTGCTGTAGAAAACTTCACCACAACAGCACCACAACAGCACACAGCAACAGCACTCTTCTTCTCTCCAAAACTCTCTCTCTTTTCTCTTCTCTTCTTTCTCTCTTGGTGTCTACTTGAAAACGAGCCAAACATGCCTTTATATAGGTTATAGTAACCCTTAATTGTGTTCAAAATAGGCTACAATTGGTTTAGAAAGAGTCCCAAACAAATTAGATAGGAATGCTGAATTTTCGTGCAAGGCTTCTGTTTCTGCGCAACTCTGGTTCCCGTGCTCGGTCGACATCCTGATGTGCTCGGTCGACATCATACACAGTCTGGAAACAGACAACTTTCGTGCTCGGTCGACATCCTGGGGTCCCGGTCGACCGAAGACACACTGTGTCACGAAAATAACTGAGAGGTGCCTGAAACTTTTTCTGCAGGTTTCTCTTTGCTCGGTCGACCGCATGGGGTGCCCGGTCGACCGCATGCTCTGCTTCAGGAATTCTGAATTCCTGACTGTTTCAACTCTTATTCTTCATTTAAGCTCTATCAACACCAGCCTATTAACATCATGTTTGTGACATTGTGTTGACAATAATTCCAAATCAAATCAATACTTGAGATACTATATTCTTCAATTCGTCAAAAGACTTTCAAGTCATCTCAAATTCCAACAATTATGCCTTTGTAAGTTAAATTTTTCTAAAGATTGAATGTTATGGTTTTGCATTTTATTTTCTTTGGTATCATAATGCATGTTCCTATCATATGTTTTTAAATGGATTGATTTTCTTTTGGAACCTCATGTATTCCTCATAATCAATGTATGTGCTTCATAGTTATATCAGTATGATTATGCAGGTTCATCACTACGGTTAAGTGGTGAAAAAGGTCAATGAAATGAAATTTCATATGATCTTTATTGAGTCCTTACTCTTCAATCGGTTTGTATCATTTGAAGGACTTAGAGAATCCTTAAATGGATTCATGGAATTGATATGGACTTTCTTAGTTGATTTATATAGTTCAATTCCATCTTAACATGATTACATCTCTTTAGAGTCAAATCTTTTGATATCATGCTTGCAAACCCTTCTATGCTTATAGGTGAATCTTTTTATGTCCTTGATATCATAATATGCTAAATATTGATATCTCTCACTTCTCCTTATCTCTCTATAGTACTCCATATGCTTCATCGGACATCTCTTTGTCAATTTGTGACAAAAAAGGGGGAGAATAAATGGAATGAATCCTGAAAATGGAGAGATTAAACAAAGGGGGAGAGTGTAGAACGAAGGGTGAAAACACACTATATCTATGATATTTTGTGACTAACAATTAAGGGGGAGTAGCAATCCCACCATAGAATGTGTATGTCAATGTCTTATACAAGTATATCTTTAAGAGACAAAGTACATTCTCAGGGGGAGTATTTAGAGTCATGAGTCTTTGAGTTGTAATTGTTGTATCTTTTGTAAAGATCATGTACTCTTGTAATCTTGGTTGTATTTGAGTCCATTTGTTGTATTTCAATCAAGAATAGGTGTTTTGCCACGAAATTGACAAAGGGGGAGATTGTTAGTGCCACATTCCTATGAGCACTTGTTTTTGTATTGTCAATTCCGTGTCGAAGAATCCAAGACCTTGCCTCTCAGAATTTCTCAAGGAAGATCAAGTTTGAAGGCAGAAGATCAAGTCTCGGAAGGCCCGGATTCATAAAGGAAGTCGTCCATATGTGTGCCAACCTATTCAGGAAAATGGGACTCCAAACCAACCAAGACTTGGCCCTAAAATCCCTTAGTTTAATGAATTATTTAATAGGATTTTAGAGATTGTTTTTCAGCTTTTTAAAGACTCAAAACAGGCCTCAGAAGTCGGCTAACCGCCATGGTTTTCGGTCACCTCGTGGTTACTTTTACAAAGAGCAAAAACTCTCTTAAAATTATTTTTCGGTTACCTCGCGGCTAGCCGCATGAACAGTAACATCACTGTTCACTAGCCGTTTGAACAATAACTTCACTATTCACTATTCACTGTTCACTGTTCACTGTTCACTAGCCATTTGAACAGTAACACTGTTCACTGTTCATTATTCACTAGCCGTTTGAACAGTAACACTATTCACTATTCACTGTTCACTAGCCGTTTTATGACCGTTGGAACTTTTCTATAAATACCTGACGCCCATTTTCAACATCAAGGAGTCCAATTTTTGAAGAGCCTTTGTTCTAAATTCTTGTAAACCTTTCCCAAGCTCTCAAAGCTTTTTCCAAACATACTTAGATTCTGTCTTGAAAAATCCAAGGGCTTACTTAGCTCTAAGGAGTGTGATTTGAGAAGCCAAATCTAGGGTATCCTAATCCGTAAAACTATCTCTCATTTCTTCCCTGGAAATCAAACCTCTACAACTTGGTTGTGCATCTCAATGGAGTTTCATCATCAGCACCAAGCTAGCTGCAAGAGGTAAAAAGCTACGATCATGGTCAAAAGCTTCCTCGAACACTTTCGATCTTCATCAAAGGCAAGTGTTCGCCCTCTATTTAAATTTATATCTTTGTGACAGTGGATTGAATCTGTGTGTGTCAACCACTCTAAAAAATTGTGTGTGGGGATTAGATCTGTGTGATCGAACCTCAGTAACAAAATTGAGTTAGAATCAGCACTTGTGTAGTTTGATTCTTTATAGTGGAACCAAGGGACTGTGTGACCCTTGAGAGTGGATGTAGGTATGTGTGACTGAACCACTATAAATCTCTTGTGCCATCTTATCTCTTGCGCTTACTATCTTGTTTCAAATTAGAGTGTCTCTGATTATTTAAGCACACACAAACAAGTTATTTTGTCATGTGTGATTATTATTCCAAGTTGAGATTAAAATTGGGCTAATAAGTTTAAAAATGGCATTAGAATTCCTTTTGTCCTATTCAACCCCCTCTAGGACTTATTCATTGAACCTAGTTGCACTTTCGTAGGGTTCTTCCAACCTTTTTTTCTTCGTCAAGTTATTTCGATTTTGCATTTTGGAACGAGATTTTGAGATTTCTTCTTTGCTTGCTTGGTTGGATATTTTGAGATTTTAAGTTTGCTTGGATTTTGTTTCATTATTTTTACTGGTTTGCTCTGTCCTTTGCCTTTGGGCATTTCGATACATGTTATAAAATGCGGATTATATAATGTTTTTGTTATTTGAAATGCGGATTTGATGTTATGTGGTAGGGTTTGGTGGAAGTGGTTTGTGGTTTGCAGTTTGCTCTGTTCTAAGACTTTGGACAATTCGATACATGTTATAAAATGCGGATTAGGTTCTGTTTTTGTTATTTGAAATGTGGATCTGATGTTATGTGGTAGGGTTTTGTTGAATTGGTTTATGGAAATTTTGAGATGATCCATTGAAGTAAAATCAATTCCTTCTATAAGATTCTACGGAATCCTTAAAGTTAACACAAGGAAGATTATATGAGATTTTTCTCTTTTCTATTTTAGGTCAGCAATTTAAGAATGAATTAACTTCTACAAGAGTTTGCCTTTCTTTGTCCAAGTTTTTGGGTTTCCATTCAAGTTCTCAGGGATACTATGGGTAATCATGAACTCTTTAAATTACAAAAAAATGGACCACCAATGTATTTACAGCAATGGCCTGTGCTAAATTGTGAGAATCCATATTCGATTTGATTGAAAAAGGAAATATGGATCCGACGATCGACAGTCAATCAATAAATCACCACCAAACGTGAAAATGGCAGGGCCCACTTTTAGACCATCATTGATATTGGGCAAACTTTAACCAACTTGGTGGCCTGCAAAAAGATTCTAAAACTAAGTGTCAGCAGAGCATGGTGGGAAACACAGTCACAGACTGAGATTTTGTAATTTCTGAACAGAGAAGGATCATCCTAGAAATCACACCAAACGTGTGGTCCAGATCACTCAATCAGACATGTGAATTCGATTGGGATGGCAGAAGGTAGTGCCAACTGCAACTGAGACTCCTCGACCTGGCCCCTTTTTAGCCGTTTGATCTTAAGATGTAAGGAGGAAGAATCAGAAAGTTTTCTACTTTGATAAATTGTTAGTTGACTAGGGCTTTCCATTGGTTGGGCTGGGTTTTTTTCCTTTTCCATTCAGCTGAAGTTTCATAGACTCCTCGACCTGGTCCCTTTTTTTAGCCATCTGATCTTAAGATGTAGGGAGGAAGAATCAGAAAGTTTTCTACTTTGATAAATTATTAGTTGGCTAGGGCTTTTATTGGTTTGGCCGGGTATTTTTTTATTTTTTCTTTTCCATTCAGTTGAAGTTTCATAGTGATGTGTTTTTTTTTCCATTCAGTAGAATTGTTTTCCTCGCCCTCAATAATGTCAAAATGTTTGTTTGGCTTTCTTTCGGACCTGTTTGTGTTACAGACACAATTGGAAAAACAGATAGATATTTTTTCCTTTTTTTCTTTCTGGAGACGCAATCTGAAGGTGCTAAAATGACAATAACATTTTCCTACAATTAGTGGAATTCTCAGATTGGGGGGGGGGGTCAAGAGATTGAGTTTCCACATTCTGCAGAAACTACTGGTGTGTTGGCCACAATTTCATGGAACCCAGGCATTCCTGAACAAACCCTTTCAATGGTTTGGGTCAAGAGATTGAGTTTCCACATTCTGCAGAAACTAATGGTGTGTTGGCCACAGTTTCATGGAACCCAGGCGTTCCCGAATGAACCCTTTCAATGGTTTGGTTTTCCCCTATGTACATCTCACTTATTGGTCCACCACACTTGCCATTTCCATTTTAGTTGAAGGTTTTGTTGGGTTTGATATTTTGGTTATGATTGTTAGAGTGAACATACAAAGCGAAAGTGATGGACCGCGCATTCATGCTCGGTGCTACCGAGGTCGGCGGACGTGGGAGTCTGTTGGGTACGATCCTTTCGCACCCGGGGGGAAGAAGCGGGTATCAACATTTCTTTTTTGTGGGTGTACCAGATTTTTTATTTTACTTGGAATTGCAAGTGGTGATTCGGAGATCGACCTTCGCAAGTAAAAATGAAATCAACTTCTTTCAAGTTTTCCATTGCACGAATATTTAAGAAAAGAGACAATTTCTTGATTTTCCATGAAAGGTGATTTTTTTGGCATTTATAGCCGATTTTTGGCGTTTATAGCCGATTTTGGCATTTATAGCCGATTTTTGGCGTTTATAGCCGATTTTGGCGTTTATAGCCGATTTACAATTCTTATCAATAATGAAAGACAAGAGTTGTGATTTTTGTCTCTTTTAGAAAAATAAAAACTACAATGAAAAGCAAGAAAAGGAGGATCTAACTTCTCAGGAGATTGTGGGGGACTCGTTCAGATTGACGGTTGCAAGCCATGTGTGGACTTCGCCATCATCCATGCAAATGAGAACAGAGGATGCTCTTGATTCGCTTGGCTTAGCTATAACCTTAGATTTTTAGAGGATAAAGACCAAGAGGAGGTCCTATGTCCAATAAAAAACTAAGTAGACGGGCTGAAAAGCTACGTCTAAGCCATTGGAGGCAGAAGGAGAAGGCAAGGACCTTGGGGGGGGGGGTACCCCCCAAGGGACTTTTGTCACCTTGTAGCTGTGGCCGGTGCAGAATTTCAGCAGAGTTTTCTCTCTTTCTTTCTTTGGATTTTCTGTGCTTGGAAGCTGATCTGATTCTTATCTCTGGGAGTTGTTTGATTATATTTGATCTGGATTTCTTTGGATTGTTCTCCTATTTATAGGCTCTTGGTAGCCATTTAGGAGAGTTTATGGGCTTTAATTGTCATTAAGCCGCATAATGGGATGAGTTACAAGTTTTAATTCATTTACTTTGTAACTCCTTTTTCTTGGCTTCTGATTGGCTGGTGGAGATTGAGGGCATTTAATCGCCTTTAATCGCCATGATGGGAGGAGTTTCATAAGCTAAATGCCATGAATCAATTGACTTGTAACTCCCGGATGCTTGCTTCTGATTGGGCTGTCCAAATAAATGAATTAATGACTGCAATAAAGCTAGTCAATTAATTGCATTAAGTGGTCGCCGAGCAGTTGGAGAGTCGCGGGCCGTGCCGCGTCTTTTGGGATTCTTCTGGCAATCATCATCGATGGATCCTCATGTAGATCAACATCGGATGACCATGTAACTTCAGGTATTGGCTGCCAACAGCAGGTCGGTGCCATCTGTCCTGTCGATTTCTCGATCGGTCGGATAGAAAACACACTTTTTTGGTTGACCGGTTGGCGATCAATGTCGATTTTGATACTCTTAATGATTGACCAGTGATTTTGACGGATGTTGATGGATTTGGTGTCTCAAAAGTATGAATTTTGGAAAATTGCAGAAGTTGGAAGCTTCGAATCACGACAAAACGACGAAAAACGGGCCTTCCGGGGCCAACCCGGCGATTCTGGGCTCCATGGTCGCCGGCGACCCTAGGGGGAATTTCCCCCCTTTTGTCCCGTTTTGCGGCCGTTTTTTATGTTTTTTTATTCTTTTTTCTTCTTTATTTTTTATTGACATTTTTTATCATTTATTGGTCTGATTTCCCTGTAGAAAACTTGACAAGAATCCTTGCATTTTGGAGTGAAAAGTTTCTAATTTTCCGGAAAAGCCAAAGACTTTGTCGCGTAGCTGCCGATTTTTCGTCAAAAGCTGAAACTGGAGCCAACGATGTCGGAATGACCTGAAATTTGGGGAGAACCTCCTGAGCAATAAATAAGACAAACATAGGCTTTTCTTTGAGTTTTGAAGCCGTTTGGGGTCTTTTTGCCAGTAGACTTATTTTTGTCGCGATGAAGATGTCGCGGCTTGGTGTGCGGTCAAGCAATGTCCGATTGACTTGAAATTTGACAGGGAACCTATTGGAGTCGTTTTGAGATGATCCATAGGCTCTGTCTTGGAATCCATGGTCCCGGGGAGCTTCGCCGCCGAGAGGCCTGATTTGGCTTCCGAGCGTCAAAGTCTGGTAAAATGTTGTCGAAATGACCTGAAATTTTTTGTGTAGCCCTTTGTAAGCATTTTGAAGCCGTCCATGTGCTCTTTTTGATGAGTGATGGCCTTGGTGGTTCTCACCGCCGAGAGGCTTGATTTAACTGTTTGAGGGTTGATGTAGGGTCAAACGTTGTCGGTTTGACTTGGAACTTGACGTGGAGCCTTTTGAATGTATTTTGATACTATCTACAGGCTCTGATCGAACATTTGGTGTCTCCGATGCTTTCGCTGCCGGAGCTCCTTTTCAGCTGCCGGAGAAGCGAAGTTAGGCCAAATGATTTTGAAATGGCACGAAACTTCTTGTTTACTCCTCTTTTGGCTGTATTGAAGGATCTTGCAGTTTTTGTTTGATTCTGACAAGATTTGATTTTTTGGAAGTAGCATTGCCTATTTATGGCAGGTTGCGACTTCATGTAGCTTTTTGGATCTTGAAGAAACAAAGTGACATTTTTTTGTGTCAACAAATGCCACCTCGAGGTGCAGCGACGAGTTGCTTAACTTTTGTAGTCGATGTACCTCGAAGAGATTTTTTGAATGAGGGCTTTTGACTTGACCAATAGCCTTTGAGCAGTATTTCTTTTGGTATTTGTAGCCTTTTGAGCTTCCAGGGGAATTTTATGGTAGTGAAAGGGATCACGTACCATCTCAAGGAAAAGTTTTGAAGATGACATCAGGGATGTGGATTTAGGTTTTTGTTTTTAACCTTGTGACCTAACAAGGTGTATGTGGCAGGTTAGGGGTCGGGTTTGGTTACCGTGTGACCCAACAAGCTGTATGTGGAATGTTGGGGGGTCGATTTTGGTTTTGATCTTGTGACCTAACGGGCTGTATGTGGCAACTTAGGGGATCAGGTTTTGGTCTTGTGACCTAACAAGCTGTATGTGGCAAGTTAGGGGACTAGGATTTGGTTTGGATTTTTGTTGAATGTCAATTTCAAGATTTTGGCTCAATTTGGTATATGAGGTTGGATGATTTGATTTTTGGAAGCTCATGAGGCTTGGAATTCTTTTTTGTATGGTCCAATCAACTCAAAAGAGGCATGGAACCATTTTTGTAAGCTCTTGGTAAGAGGGATTTCTCTTTGACTAAAAGCCCAAAATTTTTTTAATTGCCTAGGTGGTCAAACCTGGCTCATATGGGCTAACCCATGGGACCTTAAGCTTTTGAAATGGCTTAGATCTCATATGGTGTCATATTTGTAAATAATATCTAAAAATATCTTCTTTGGATAGAGAATATCTAAGAATATCTTCATTTGGAGAGAATCTCTCATGTTCCCTTTATTTTGGGAGAGAATATCTCAAGATATCTTTCTTTGGGAGAGAATATCTCAAATCTCCTATCTTTTGGGAGAAAATCTCTCATTGATTTCTTTTTGGGAGAGAATCCCTCAAGATATCTTTCTTTTGGGAAAGAATCTTTCTAATTTCTTTCTTTTGGTAAGGTTACTAATTAGTAACACTTACCTCTTTCTTCTTTCCTTCTTTGGTTTGCTCTCTTCTATAAAAGCAAGGAGGATGTTGGATCTCTTGCGCTTATTACTTTCTTTTGCAACAATCCCAAGAGGGCTTTAAGACCAAGAGTCATTCTTCTTCAAGATCTTCAAGACTGTCTACTTCTTCTCCATCAATGGCTTCAAGTAAGTTCCCTTTTTCAAGAAAGCTCCATTGTAGGAATTAGGATGATAAAAAAAGTTCTTTCTTTTTTTTTGTTTCTTTCTTTTCTTTTCTTTTTTTCACGTGTTTTCCCTTTTTTTTACACGTTTTTTCTTTTTTTTCGTGCTTTTTTTTTTGCACATTTTTTTCTCTTTTGTGGGCCGTACGGACAGATCCATATGGCCACGTGGCCTATGGGCCACGGCCTGTGGGCCAGTCCCTCTTTTTTCTTTTTTTTGTTCTTTTCTTTCTCCCCTCTTTTTTTTTGAGAAATTTTCTTTTTTTTCCTACTTGTTTTTTTTTCTCTCATAATGATAATGCATTTTTTTGGCAAACCAAGATGTTCATGCATGCATTCTTCTGTAAATTGAATTTGTAGCATGATTAGATAGCATACCTGAAAGTTTTTGCAAATTTGGGAATTTGGAGCTTGCAGCGATGTTGAGCCCTTCTTGATTTTATGGAGACTTTGAGGTTTCGAAAGTTTGGAGTTTCGGAGCTCGCAACAATGTTGAGCCCATCTTCAAGCTTTCTATTTCTTTCGGGATATTTCCTTTTTATTTGGAATTGCCGCGGAGTCGTGTCAAAATTTCGCCAGATATTTTTTAGCGAAATTCTGTCATTTTGATGATTGATCTTTTTTTTTTCAACCTTTGCAGGTGGTTCCTCCAGAACGAAAAAGGGTAAAGAGCCTGCTGCAAGCATAGCTCGTCGATCTGCTAGATCTTCTAATCCGGTCGTTCTGTAGGCTTGGGAGAAGGTCTAGTATGTTGAGAAAAACCAAGAAGAGTGCGACTCTCTCAACAAGGATGAGATGAGACAGTAACTAATCGCTCTCAAAGGGAGAGGAATTTTATAAGATCATGGTAAGCAGTCGTCCATGGTTGATAGACGATTGGAGGGTTTTGCCCAAGCCTACCTTCTTATTTGGTGATGCAGTCCCTGACGACATGACATACCAGAGGAGATGTTTTCAGTTCTCTTACACAACTGATAGTGAGGAGAGAACTATTGTTACCCAATCGACGTTTGATCGCACCATCTCGATTATGAGCCTTGCTCCCACATGCTCTAAGAGGGAAGATCCTCCACGCTGGGTGAAGAGGAAAAATGTAATAAAGACCGAGGTTTTTGTTGGTGGTTCTCCTGGATATGCGGAGAAATCACCTGTTGACTTGGACATTTTGATGCTGGCCAGCGGCTACCAGGGCTCTGATTATCCGTCGGTCGATTTGGGACCGGTGGGCATTGGCATTTTCAGCGGTAACGACAGCAATTGGGTGAAGCCTTTTCGACTTCGTGGCTGTTTCAGCGCTGACTCCGAGTGGAAGTCGTGGACTGATCGTGTCCTGCTGATTGGTGGCGCCGTTTTGAAGGAAGCCGGGATATTTGATGCGGTCCGCACCTTTAGGGAGACCGTAATCTTTTCCGACGAGGCCTTCATGGCTATGTTGGAGTCATTCCTTCCACAAACCAATACCTTCACTGTGACAAATGGTGAGATTGGTTTCTCTTTGAAGGAGCTGAGCGGCATTACTGGAAGACTCTATGAGGAGTTTATGCCGATCAACAACGTCCATGAGGAGCAGTCAGAGGAATTTAGGCTTTTATACTTTCAGCTCGTCGCTTTCTATGATTTTTGAAGGAGGAGGAGGGCTTAAAAGTAAGATCCAGTAGTTGAAAGAGTTTAGCTCTTCGTCTCCCAACTTCTTTGAAAGTGGGGAGCCTTTTGATAGCATGACCTCGGAAGACAGGGTTAAGGATCCGGGTTCGAAGAAGATTTTGGCTATGTAAGAAGAGTTGAGAGATTTCTTTGCGAGTACAAATGCCATATGTCCTGACATTGCACTGCGGAGAGATCTCGCTGTTTACCTCACTTTTTGGATAGGTGAGGTTATTTTTGCTGGAGGAGATGGAATGCACATCAGGCCACATTGTATTTTTTTGGCTTGTCAGATGGCGTTTGGAGAGCAGCTTGCTTTGCTGCCAGCTCTTTACTCCTACTTGTGTACCAAACTGCAGGCTGCTGCTTTTTTAGTTCGGCTTGGGCTCCCTATGAATATGGTATTTTCAGCCCATATCTTTTATTCATGGTTTGTATACCACTGTCCTAGCTTCCACCGGCTAGGTACTGCACAGGACGATGATCCTCTCATGATTCAACTGGCTAAGGGTAAAGCCATGTCCGAACCACTTTTGTTTGCCCGCATGAGGATCCGACGGTTCAGGGACGTCGAGATGGGGCAGTCTTCAGTGAAGCCTTCTCCGGAGTTGCGGAAGATGGCTTTTGACTTTGGTGCCTCCCAAGACTCTACCAGGGCAGGGTCGGGAAGGCATTATTCCTTGACAAATGTAGAGAAGGAGTGGCTTTTCAGCATACGTGTCGGCACGATGGTGTACCGCAGACATCTTTTCGTTGACCGTTAGTTTTATGGACTCAATCCAGTAGATGATATAATAAATTGATTAAATTCTTTATTTATTAATATATTCATGCTTACTTTTCATGAGATGAATGGTAATTTATTAGATATATGCACATAACCGATACGAATGACATGATGGTTCATGAGATGAACCGGAGTCCACAAGTATATTAGATATAACACATGTGTATGGATGAGATCCACATACGGGCGACATGTGTGACAAATCTTATACTTAAATATCTTCACAACCAGTGATGAGACTGGACATCTCATACTAACAAGGTTGCAGCACTTTGATCACTATGAGATAGTGTGTTTTGTCTCGATCATCAGAATGGAAGATTCTGGATTATAGTGCTGGTACATTGGATGTATTGAAGGACCATGAGAAGCACCTTATAAACACTGTCTTTACTTGAAGGTCTACTCTCATAATTACCTAGCAATAGGCTCTCAATCCTGAGACATTAATGAACTCAAGTTTCTATCTATTCATTTGCTTTGAGTCACCAATGAATGAGGCCAACTGTAGGTCAACACCTCGGTGATTTGGGTACATGGTAGTAGAGCTGTGAGAACATTCAATGGTCAAGATGGAATCTATCTCTAATACTCCCTTGTGCCAATTAATGGATTTATCATTGGCAAGTGTGCACCCATTCCGATTAAGAGTTAATTGGAAAGGTACCTATCATCATTATAATTAATTGGGGCTCAAGGATAATAATATATGGATCTAGTTTGGAAGACAGGTCCAATTGATCCATGGATATTGATAGAGGGGTCTACTTGTGGTAATGTGGAAGTTTAGGGTCTTCTATGTAATATTCCTAAGACTGGAGTTCAATTGCATTTATATAGTGGAGTTATTTGCAATTAACTGTGGACCCAGATTACACATGAGATGTGGGGTCGCGTGTCCCAGTTGGAGCCAGCTTTCTAAGGAATCCCTAGTGGTCCCCACGCTAGCCCAATTATTAGAAAGTATCTAATTCTAGTTGAACTCTAAAAGGAAAGTTACTATTTCTATTTGAAGTGGGACTTCTAATAGTGATAATAGTAGACTTACTAATTTTAGAAGAAGTGAGACTTCTATTTTAATTAGAAAGGAATTGGAAAGTTACTAATCATATTTGAAGTGAGACTTCTAATTATGATATAGTAAGTTACTAATTATTATGGAAGTAAGACTTCTATCTTAACTAGTAATAGAAGAGAGTTACTAATTGTTAGAGAAGTGAGACTTCTATTTCAATTAGAAAGAGGAGGTGGCTTAATTGCTTTTAAGCTATAAATAGAGGAGGGCAAGGTGTTGCACGTCCATGCATACATCCACCTAGGGATTCACGCCCAAGGCCCCCTTGTGCAAGAGTTGTACATGCTCTTTCTCCTCTCCCTCTTCTAGTTCTCTTTCTAGTTTCTCCCTAGAGTTCCTAGTAGTTTTCTCTTGGAGATCCCACCATCTTCTTGAGAAAAAAGGAGAATCTGATACGGGTCATAGCGTGTAAGATCAAGAGGTCTTGGAGATTCCTATTTGATTAGTGAAAGCGTTTCATCATCAAAGAAAGACGCAACTTCTCCATTAGAGCACAACCGAGCTCCAAAGGTATAATCTACTTCCTTGCATGTTGTAGATTTATTTGTAGCTTATATGTTGCTGGTTCTATCCTTTAGATAGATTGTCTTACTGATCATGATGGCCGAGATTGAGGACTTGAATCTTTGACTGGGTTTTATAGCCTTCTGGATAGTTGATCCCTGCATCAAGTGGGTCAAAAGTTTTTGAAACCTATCCTAGAGGCCCACCCTATTTCCAACATTGACATCTAGCCTTACGTACCTTCTCGCTTTGCTCTGTAGTTGGGCTTTTCTCAAGGTGTTGTTGGAGCACCTTCAAGCATGGTGAAGCGCTTTGGAGGTTTATAGGATGGGAGAAATGCATGGGCTTTCTATAGTGCTGAAGACACTACTGCCATGGTTTTTTATCCTGTGTTGTCGACCTCCCGGACTGCCAGCTTTGCGAAGTGTTTCGCGGAGAGCTTTTCGGCATATCCGGGGCTTTCCAAGAAGGAGGTTGATGTGAAGCTGTCGTCTGGAAAACGCCTTGCAAAGTCGGATGGCGTCCGGTGAGAGGACGTTTGGGCCTTCCTTTCTGGAGAGAAGCACAAGATAGGCTTTTGAAGCACAAGATAGGCTTTCTCGGTAACCAGGGCGTCATTGGTTCTGAAGCTATTCGGGAAATACCTGATGAGGCTTTAGAGCAGCTTGAACAAGAGGAAGCTGAGCTTGATGCTTGGATGCAAGCAGCACAGAGGTGAGCTTCCGTGGAGTCTACTGACAAGGGCAGACCATCCAGTGAGGAGTCAAGTGGGAAACCTGAATCTGACAGCGGGGTAGGTTCTTCTAGGAGGAGAGCCCGCAGGAGTAAGAGGAAGAGGAGTCATCGTAGCAGCGAGGGGCCACATGAGGACTCTCCTGACATAGAAGTCCCTCTTACTATCAATGAGGAGGTGCCAGGGAATGTTGACGAGCCTCCAGAAAAGAGAAGCCGATAAAAAGAGACCGTCGTGAAGGTACGATTCTTCCTGTTTCTCTTTCCATTTTTTTTCATGGGATTTTTCCATGTTCTGATATGTTTTCTCCCACTGCTGCCCTTTTTTTTTTAGCAGAGCATGAAGACTTGGCGATGCCTGAGGTTCCTGCCGATGAGGCGATGACGAATCCGGTTGCGTCACCAGAAGAAGAACCTAGGGACTTTGGAGTGATTCCAGAATCTCTAACTGGCATGACTTCTTTTGCTTTCTTTTTTTTGTCTGTGACTTGGTTTGCTGACATTTTCCTTGTCAGCTGACTTGCCATAGGACTCCGATGACTTTGAACCATCGATGGACGCAAATGTTGACGATGCTTCAGATGAGTTCATGGAGGAAGAGAGTATTCCGCCAGTCGTTGAAGAAGGTATTTTATAGTAATAACCCTGATAATGATTTTTTAAACATGATCATATTCATACCTTTTTGTGTTTCCTTGGCAGGTTTTGAAGCGACAGAGGAGAGTCCATTGCTTCTTTCAGAACCAGAGCAAGGGATGCCAGAGGTTGATCCGGAGGTAGAGACTCCTGACACGGTGGAGGAGGTACCTCGTGCTGAGATTCCTTCCCCAGCAGCTCTGACTGGAAAGGGTTCTTTTGTTACCCTTCCAACGGGGCATGACATGAGCAGCCGACCGACCGAGCGGGGCAAATCTTCAGCTGTGCCATCTCTTCTTTTTGCGAAGAAGGTGGTGGTGCAGGTTCTGAGCTCTTGGATTGAGACGCCCCTTGCTGGACACTTGGATGCCGGATTTGGCATGATCCAGCATGTGTAGGAGATTCTCGGTGATACCGAAGAGGATGGTCTGGATGTCACAGGTGCTAGGGCGAGCGCTGATAGGATCATTGCACTTTGCTGACGACCAGTTCTTCAAGGAGATGTTCGTTGACCCTACTGATAAGGTTAAGTTTGACCTGAATGAGGCTACACAAAGCAGGAAGCAGCTAGTTTGAGAGAAAAACTTAGAAGAGCTAGCCATCATTGGGCTGACACATGACCTTAACATCCTTGATAGGGAGGTCGATGAGGCCAGGAAACGTCTTGAGCATTTGAAGGCACAAGTCGCTGCCAGTTGGGCTGCTATAACAGAGGCTCGCGATAGGGAGAGTGCTCTGATTCGCCGGGTTACAGATGCTGATCGAGTTCTCGAAAAGAAGTTTCAAGAGGACAAACAAAGGCAAACTGCTCGGGATAAGCTTCCCAGTGTGAAAGAAAGGTTGCAGCCTTCTCCAGTATCTCATAGCAAGTTCTTGAAGAAGCGTGCCCTGAAAACTCTGATGGCTGAGGCCAAAAGTTTGCTTGAGGAGCTCAAATTTTGGCTGGAGACCATTTGGTTGAGCTCCTGATTTTTTGTAACAAAAACTATCATTCTTCTTTTTTTTGGTACCACATGTATTTTTTTGGTACTCTCTTTTATTGTAGTGCTTGTGATTTTTCAGGTACCGCATGTATTTTTTGGTACTCTTTTTTTTTTGTTTTCCCTACGCTCCCTTAAATCTTTTTGTGATGAAAGTAATTGCTAAATGGGATGCTTTTTTTTTTGTTTTCCCTACGCTCACTTAAATCTTTTTGTGATGAAAGCAATTGCAAATGGGATGCTTTTTTTTTTGTTTTCCCTACGCTCACTTAAATCTTTTTGTGATAAAAGCAATTGCTAAATTGGATTTGATCAAAAGCTTGTCATTTGGTGAAAATCTTTTGTCAAATGATTGTTTTGGTATGGGAGCCAGATTTTGTTTGTGGCATGAGAGCCGGTTTTTGGCATGAGAGCCAACTTTGTGGCATTGATAGCCGATTTTGTGGCAATGATAGCTGGTTTGTGGCATTGATAGCCGATTTTATTTTGTGGCATTGATAGCCGGTTTGTTTTGTGGCATTGATAGCCTATTTTGGTGGCATTTATAGCCGGTTTTGGTTTTCAAAAATGCAAGTATCGACTAAAAGTAGCCTCCCTGCTAAATGGTCTTACAAGTATCGATGGAATGTCGCATCCTTGCTCATTCGGTTGCGAGTATCGATGGAATGTCACATCCTTGCGGATTTGGCTGCAAGTATCAATCGAATATCGCTTCCTTGCTTTTCAAAAATTTTGGTTTTGCGGGTACTGACCTGATGTTGTTTCCCCACGATTTTTGAAATTTGCAGTTTTCTCGAACCTTTGATTTTTGAAATTTTGGTTTTGAAATTTGCAGTTTTCTCAACTGCAATGTTGGGGATATCAACTGAAATGTTGTGTGTCTGCGGTTTTGGATTTTGCAAGTATCGACAAAATGTCGCTTCCCTGCGATTTTGGAAGTGTCGAACGTAGTTCGCATGCTTCCAATTTGTGTGAGTATCGACTAAGCGTCGCTTCCCCGTGGTTTTTTTAAAAACCATTTTTTTTGTTTAAAGACATGAGGGTCATAAGTTCTGACCTAAAACCATTTAGGCGGTAAAAGGTCGGGTGGTGCTGGGTGGAAATCCCTGAATCCGGATTTTGTTTCAAACCATAAATTTTGGGTTCAAGGGTTGAAAATTTCGGTCAAGATGGGGAAAGGTTCTTAAACTTGGACTTTTTTTTTTGAACAATGAAACGATGAAAGTAAGCATTGTTTAAATTTCTAGAAATTCCAACATTTGATATGAAAATTCTAAAAAGAGTGGGTTTGAAGAGCGTGTACCTGGAAACTGGTTTTGGCCCTACAGGCATTGCTCTTACCCAGTTGTTTAAGTCTTCAAGGGTAGTACCGCTTTAAGAACTTGCCATTGAGGGGCAGCATACATCTATCACCCTCCATGTTTAAGAGTGTGTATGCGCCGTTGGAGAAAACCTTGTCGATGACGTAGGGTCCCTCCCATTTTGGCTCAAACTTGCCTTTGGACTTGTGAATGAAGACCATTGGTCTTTTTACCGCAAGAACCAAGTCACCCTTTTTGTAGGCGCGTTGCCTGACCTTTTTGTCGAAAGATCCTGCCATGCGTGCTTAGTAAAGCTCAATGCTTTGTCGAGCTTCGAGCCGTCTCTCATCGAGATTGTCCAGCTCATGGAGTCGCAATTTGACATTGCTTTCTTGAGTCATGTCATTTTGCAAAGATGCCCTCAAGCAAAGAATTTGTACTTCCAAGGGTACGACAGCTTCGTATCATAGACCAAGGAGAATGGTGTGCGATGGGTTGGTCCTCGAACGGTGGTTCGATAGGCCCACAAAGCTTTAGATAGTTTGTCGCTCCAGTCTCTTTTGTGACTAGAGACCAATTTCTTGAGGATTTTGCAGAGTGTCTTGTTGAAAGCTTATGCTAATCTGTTTGCTGCCGGATTGTATGGAGTCGAAGGACAGCTTTGGATTTTGTATTTGTCGCAGAACCTGTAGAATCAATGATCCCGGAATTGTGGTCCGTTATCATGGACGAATCATTTGGGTATGCCGAAACGACAAACAATGTTGGTGTGCAGGAACTGAAGGACTGATGAGGTCTTCATTTCGTTAAGTGCGAATGCTTCTGACCACTTGGAGAAATAATCCGTAGCGGCGAAGATGAAGCGATGACCTTTACTCGAAGGGGGAGAAATAGGACCTATGATGTCCATACCCCAGGCTTCGAAAGGCCATGAAATTGCTGTAGGATGTAGCCATTCTGGAGGCATGTGAATGTAATCTCCATGAACTTGGCATTGTTGGCAGTGCTTAGCAAATTGCATTGCGTTAGCTACCATGGTAGGCCAGTAATAACCTAACCTTTTTATCTAATCATAGAGCTTGGGACCAGCCTGATGAACTTCTTTGAGTGTTTCTTCAGCCTCTTATTGTGACAAGCAGCGTAGAAGTGCCCCATTGAAGGATTTCCTGTAAAGGATTTTTGAAGGAATATCCAAATGAAAGTTGGGGGTTCGCCTTTGGATGCTTACCCGTTCTTTTGGATCTTCAGGAAGGATTCTGAACATAGTGTAATCAATGAACGGATCCCTCCAGTCGCCGATTGAAGGTTGAAGGATAGAGATCCAACTTCCAACCACGCGGTGGCATTCAGCAACTGCTTGGTGTGTGTTAAGAGGAGGAATGATTCTTCTTTCGCACACTGTGATTTGTATGTTTTCCCCTTCTTGGATTGCCATAGATGCGGCAAGTCCAGCTAAGGCATCTGTACGTATGTTTTCACCTCTACGTATGTGGGTGATGTAATAGATGTCAAACTTTTGCAGAAGCGATTGTGCCTTGTTGTAGTAAGGCAGCAGATCAGGCTTCCTGACTTCAAATTTTTGAATCATCTGGTTGACGATCAGTTGAGAGTCTCCAAAGATTTCCAGCATGGTGATACCGGGTTCGATGGCGAGTTCCAATCCTAGGATCAGAGCTTGATATTCAGCTGCATTGTTTGTGCATGGTTCCAGTAGCGAGAAAGCGTGTGGAATGATGTATTTGTCGGGGCTAACAAAGAGGATGCCAACTCCCGAGATCAGCTGTCTTTTTTCATTTGTCCTAGTTGCACCGTCAAAGTACATGTCCCAGGAGGCATTTTGTGAGAAACTCTCCACATTGTAGACTGGTTCGTCTGGGAGATCATCTCTGAGTGGAGAATCTTTAGGTAATGGATGCTCTGCGAGAAAGTCTGCTAGAGCTTGCCCTTTCACTGCCTTTTGTGGTACATACCTAATATCAAATTGGGACAGAAGGATGGACCATTTTGCCAGTTGGGCATTGAGAGAACCTGCTTTTGTGAAGAGGACCTTCAAGAGGTTGATCCTCGAGACCAGGTAGACTGTGTTGGAAAGCAAGTAGTGACGCAACTTTTGTACGGCAAACATCACTGCAAGGCATTCTTTTTCGACTGGAAAGTAGCGATGCTCTGCACCTACTAGCATGCGGCTAAGGTGGTATAGAGTAGCTTCTTTTATTTCATCATTTTCTTGTGCAAGCAGAGTGCCTAGAGAGTGATCAAGGGCTCTTGTGTACAAGATGAATGGTTTTCCAGTGGTAGGAGCAGCTAACACTGGAGGTTTGGTCAGGCATGACTTGATATCTTGGAATATAGCTTCACAGCCAGCATCCCAGACAAAGTTTACACCTTTTTTCATCAACCGGGAGAATGGACAGCATTCCCCGAAAGATTGGAGATGAACTGTCTGATGTAGGCCAATCTCCCTTGAAGCCCTTTGAGTTCTCTCAAGGTTCTTGGAGAGGGCATTTCTAGAATGGCTTTGACTTTTATGGGGTCAAGCTCAATTCCAGCTTTCCGAACTAAGAATGCGAGGAACTTACCCGATGAGACACCAAAGAAGCACTTCAGAGGATTCATTCGCAGTTTGTGCTTGCGAAGCCGAAGGAAGACTTCTCGAAGGTCTTCGAGATGATCTTCTTTTCTTTTGCTTTTGACGGCGAGGTCATCAACGTAACATTCGACCGTATTGTGCTGTATATCTTGGAATATCCTTATCATAGCCCTATGATATGTGGCACCAACATTTTTCAGACCAAACGACATGACAGTGTAGCAATACAGGCTAAATGGGGTCCGAAAAGATGTATGTTTTTTCATCTTCAGGATGCATCTTTATCTGATTGTAGCCAGAGAAACCATCCATGAATGTCATTTGCTCGAATCCACATGCATTATCAATCATTACCTCTGGTATGGGGAGTGGAAATTCATCTTTAGGGCATGCGCCATTCAGGTCTCTATAGTCGATACAGACCCTGCACTACACCAAAAATGGAAAATCGGAACGGATTACCGTTCCTAATCCGTGTGTTCCTAATCCGTTCATCGTTTCCTAAACTGTTCCCAATCTGTTCATCCGTTCCAAAAACAGGAAATTGGAATGGATGAACGGATTAGGAACACACGGATTAGGAACGGTAATTCGTTCCAATTTTTCGTCTTTGGTGTAGTGCTGATCTGCCCATTTTTATTTGTCACGGGGACAATGTTGGCCAACCATTCAGGATGTTGTTCCTCATGGATGAAGCCGACTCTTTTGAGTTTTTGAACTTCTTGTTCAATTTTATCCATCACTTCGGAACCTTCTTTGGCCTTGCTTGACAGGCTTGATGTCTTCTTGAAGATTGAGTTTGTGGACTACTATTTTGGGGTCCAAGCTAGGCATTTCAGCGTAAGACCATGCAAAGCAATCAACGAACTCACGAAGAAAGGTGATATACTCGAGTAACTCATCATCCTTTATATTCTTGCTTATGAATACAGGACGTGGGTTCTCTGGTGTTCCCAAGTCTATCTTTTGAACAGGATCTTCTGTTGGAAGGTTCGAAGATAGTTCCTCCATAATATTTTCGGAGGCTTCCAGCTCAATGAAACCTTCTGGGGTTTCGAGGGCATTTCCAGACCAAGGTTTTGTTCCTTTCCACGGGTCTTCTTGATCGGCAATTTTCTCAAGGCTTCCTATGAGATGATCCCAATCGCCTGTTGAAACCGTGTCGAAGTAGGATACTTCTTTTTGGTTATGAGGGCTTTTCTAGTTCAGAAGACCACATGTCTGTGCCATCGGACAATTCCTCTTCATTGTTAGAGAAATCGTACCAATTGGATGAGCTTCTTGGATCTTTGTCAGGTGACTCATCGAAGATATATCCAGGGAGATCGACGTCTTCATGGACTTGAGATGTTGAGGCTTGGTCAGTAAATTGACTTTTAAGCCTTTGTGTCAATTGTCTCAGAGGAGTGTCGGGATCATACCCTAGTCCGTGTGAAGACTTTTCTACATGGCCGTAGAGTCTCCAATCTTCCAGCTGGCTTTTGGTTAAGACGGGCCCCAATGGCGTGAAATACCGCATCCTTCTCCCACCGACTGGGTTTTGAGCGTCATAGCCCATTTTCTTCATAATAGCTTGTGCCACAGGACTATATAAGGATAGTTGAAGCATACCTTCATTTTGGAAGGGTTCAAGCATGGAGTTTGATGAAGAAGCATCCGATCTATGGAAGAAGATCGGCTTTTCCTTTGCTGAAGTTGCTGGAACAACGAAGGAAGCTGAGCAGGGTCTTCTATGTCAGAAGGTGTCTCCATTAGAGTAAGAGCAGGCTGAACTTGCTGAGTGTCAGCTTGGCTTGACGATGTGTCGTCTTCTGGCTCTGAATCCGAATCCTTGTCATGCATGATAGACACGAAAGAGACAACAAATTTGCCCCCAGACTTTTGTTTGGCCTTCTTCACTTTAGTCGTGATGACCAAAGGCTTTGAAGGTTTGAGGGAGATTATGAAGGGAGTTTGAATGCTCTCTTTGGATTTATCGGATGATTTGCTTTCTTCCGGTGATTGTTGAGTAGCCTTGCCTTTATCTTTCTGGAGATTTTCGGCAAAGGGTGCTGTGTGCTTCTTGTCGCGACCCCGGACAGGGTCAGGGGATCCCAATCCGGGATCGGGACATAATGATGCCGCGCCACGTGCATCTCTTTGGCTAAACCGCATACGGAGTTAAGAGAATATTTATCCGTGCACGTGATTTCCCACAGGTTTCCGCGGTGAGGATTATTTTTGCACAACATCTCACATATAAACATATCCAACAAGTATTTGAAATTGCAGAAGCGTGTAGCAAATCATATTAATGTTATTCCATTCCAAAAATAAGACTGATTCATATTTGACACGACAAGATATCAGAATGAGCAATGATCATAAGCATATTTCCCCAAAAGTAAAGTTGATTGTATATACAAAAGATCAGTTGGTTAATGCCCCAAAATAATGGTCAACAAAGACCATACAACCAATAAAACCCAAAAGATATAATCATAGTTCCCAAAATGTGTCGTCCTCAAAGCCCGAACGAATGTCTACATGACATCGTCGGCTTGCCATTCTATCACTCGCTGCGGTTCACCGACCGCCTCCTCAGGCTCCTCCTCAATGGCAATAAGCTCGGGACCTGGGTACCAAAATAAATGGATCAGACACGACGGTCTGGCAGGTGGGTGAAAAGATATAACAATAATTTAAAACAATAATGCCTTTAGAAACCTAGTAGAGCTTGGGTAAATAATAAATTTCATAAAAGGAGAATGCATCATTTAAAAGAGGTACATATGCAAATAAAACATGTAAGGTAAGAAGGATTCGGGACTAACAAGGTGGCAACCACACAAAGCTAGATCCTCTCTCACTAAAGTGAAGAGAGCACATACCCTACGGGATCATTGACCTCAGTCACACAAGGTGAGGAAGGACAACGATAAGATACTATAATATACATATATATACTCTGCGGGACCACGGTAGCGAACCGGGTAAAACTCTGCGGGTTTCAGACTGCAGCTGACTATCGGGAGGGGAAGGAGCCCCAGGTCGGTGGATCAAACCGACAAGGTCGTCCAAGCTCAGTGGTGCCAACTCATAGGTCAAATACGATAAATCAAATCATATGCATAGTGAAAGCACGGGGTGCCAATAGACACAAATACATATTCATCTCAGGTCGACATATATAGGTTAGGAAAAGCTAAACACATCACTTCGATTACTCTTGGAATAGTCTACTCATATCATGTGGGTTGAAATCCCAAAATAGGAGTTTGGCTGAAAATCGAATACAAATAGTTTCCCGCACATTTACAGGCTAAACAATGGGGTTCCTAGAATTGAATCAGTGTGAATAGGGTCCCGTATGTCGATCATGATGTAATTTGGTACTCTTTAAGAGTTAGGGACATTCCGGGTCCTTATACACATTGGTCAATCTAGAAAACCCCATGGAATCTCAATGATGAGGTTCCTCCTTCCTCCGGACTTCATACAATGCCTTACAAGTCCTTAAATAACATTGGGGCTCCAAACAATACCTCCCCACTACAACCCATCACAATTTACCCAAATCTTTCATGGGTTTAAATGCATCATTACAGGTTCAATGTCTTCAAATAAGAAGAGAAGGGATAGAGCTGAATTGGACTTGAGTATGGGCTTGAAATGAATCTGGAGAATAGACCCACAATTCCCCTTATTTTGCAGTTCATCTCATTTCAGTCCGATCGATCAAACTCATTGGCCGATCGATCGGTCCTGAAACGTTCTCAGTTATTTATAGTCCGATCGATCGGGCCTGATGGGCGATCGATCGGTCGTGAAATACTCTCAGTTATTTACAGTCCGATCGATCGGACCTGATGGGCGATCGATCAGAAAGCGACGAATCTCCACCTATTTGGTTGGATTCCTCTTTTGTCCAATCCCTATCCATTTCCTTTCTTTCCCCTTCTTCCAAATATAACTTCATGAATATTTGGGCTCTTCCTTGACCTCCTCATCTCATCAAATTATCATTCAAAATCAATAGTACCAAACCATCAAGCATGATAAACCATTAAAACTATTAATGAAGATAAATCAAGATTTTGCATAAAACATGATAAACACATGAGAATCATTTCATCCACTTGCCTTGGGTCCAATGCAAATCAAATTGAGCTCTAATCACCTCTTAAGCCCACAATCAAACACCTATACAAAAACCCCCAAATCCAACCCTAGAATATCAAAATCCAAGCAAAACAAAATGAAATCTTCCAATAAACGAAATGGAGCTTCCCTAGGGCTAAACAAACAAGATTCTAAAACTTTTAGGAAGATCACTTACAAGGAAGTTCTTCAAAAAGCAAGGTGTTGTCCAAAGGAAGCCTTTAAGTGGGCGGTTTTCTTCGAAAATGGTGTCAAGATGAAGCCCTTGAGACGAGGAAGAAGATTGTAGCCTCTATTTTTCCATTAGCACTAGCTTGGTGGAAGATTGAAGATGAAGAAGCAAGAAAAAGGCGAAGGAAAACCCTAGGGCTGGAAATCTCTTCTCCTTTTAGGGTTTTAGCAAATAATGGGAGGATTAAGAGAAGAGCTCTCATTATATAGTAAGAGGGAATGGGACCCACAACTTAAAAGATTTTTGGGGCTCAAAATATGGCCTTCGGGGCTTCAAACGAACTCGACGAAGAAGACAAAGTTGATCGGCGAAATTTCTAGTTTCCAAAAAGTATATATTTTGCACGTTTTGGTGACGTTAAAATTGGTGTCCAGGTTTTCGGTGAAAAGACCATTTTGCCCTCAATTTATGAAAAGTCGGGTTTAGGGCTCCCGAATGGAAACGATGTCAACATGAAAGTTGTAGGGATTAACAAGATAAGTCCAATGGGGTTAAAAACACAATTTTTTTTGAAATCATCGGTAAATCCCCAATCTCACACAATTCGTAACAAGAACCCCCAAAGGGTCCCGTAAGTAAAAAGGCTCTCAAAATTCCCCAAAGCTATCATAAAACTATTCTAATCCCAAACTTAATCGAAAACCACTAAACACACTTAAAACTAAAACACAACTTAATTAACTCTAATCGAGGTCTCTCGGGTCGGGGTCTTACATCCTCCACCCCTTATGACATTTGGTCCTCCAAATGGAAATTAAAACTCACCTCCGGTAGGAGATGTGGGTACTTCTTCTGAACTTGATCCCGTAATTCCCATGTTGCTTCTTCCGGTCCATGATTCTCCCAAAGTACTTTGACCCATTGAATAGTCCGAGTTCTCAACTCTTGTTCCTTGGTGTCAATGATCTGTTTAGGCTTCTCAATATATGTAGGATCTTCTCGGATTTCCAACGGTTCATAACGGAGTATGTGTAGTCTGTCAGGAACGTACTTCTTCAACATAGACACATGGAAAACATTGTGTACGCCGGAGAGTTCGGGTGGTAAGGCTAATCTGTAAGCCACATCACCAATCCTACTCACAATGTCATACAGTCCAATGTATCTCCTAGACAATTTGCCCTTCCGTCCAAACCTCAAGGTTCCACGAGTAGGTGACACTTTCTAGAAAACCTTATCTCCTTCTTTGAACTGTAAGTCCCTTCTGCGAGAGTCTGCATAACTCTTCTGTCTACTCTGAGCCACTTTCAGACGTTCTTGGATCAACTTGACCTTGTCACTTGTCTCACTAACAATGGTCGGTCCATGGAAACTGCGAGTGCCGACTTCTTCCCAACAAACAGGTGTCCTACATCTTCTGCCATACAAAGCCTCAAAAGGCGCCATTCCGATACTCGAGTGGAAACTATTGTTGTAAGCGAACTCACACAATGGTAATGCTTCGACCCACTAAGTCTTAAATTTAACACACAAGCTCGAAGCATGTCCTTAAGCGTCTGAATTGTCCTCTCTGACTGACCATCGGTCTGTGGGTGATAGGCTATGCTGAACTGTAACTTCGTACCCATAGACTCGTGCAATGTCTTCCAAAATCTCGAGACAAATCTGCTGTCTCTATCGGATGTGATAGAAACTGGCTGTCCATGACGACTGACGATTTATGTGACGATGAACTGTGCCAAAGGTAACATATGCATCTTCTTCCCGGTCTTCATCGGTAGGAAATGAGCTGACTTGGTGAGACAGTCCACTATAACCCAAATAGCATTGTTGCCTTTACTAGTCTTCGGTAAACCCGAGATGAAATCCATAGTAATGTGCTCCCATTTTCATTCCGGAATCTCTTATGGCCGTAGCAACCCTGGAGGCTTCTGATGTTCTGCCTTGATCAACTGACATGTCATACATCTAGAGACGAAAGCTGCTATCTCTCTTTTCATGTTATTCCACCAAAATCTGCCCTTCAAATTTTGGTACATCTTCGTACTGCCCGGATGTATGGAATACTTGGTATTGTGAGCCTCGGTCATGATATCATTCCTCAAGTCCTCCAAGTTAGGCACACATAGACGGTCTCGGTAGTACAAAACTCTGTCTACAACACGAAAATCCAGACGATCTGCTATATGCTCGAAAACCTTAGCCAACTCTGGGTCTTACAACCGATTCTCTTTGATCTTCCGAATGAAAGAAGGCTCTGACACTGACATACTTGCCAACATGACACCCTCTCTTAGTGGCTGAAAATCCACTCTCAATTCTTCTAACTGTTGTACTATATAAGTCCCCCGAAGACTTGCCATGCTAACCGACTTTCTACTCAAGGCATCTGAAGCTACATTCGTTTTCCCCGGGTGATACTTGATAGGAAAATCGTAGTCTTTGATATATTCCATCCATCTTCTCTACCTCATGTTCAACTCCTTCTGAGAAAACAAGTACTGTAGACTACGGTGATCGGAGTGAACCTCAAACTTCTTTCCATAGAGGTAGTGTCTCCACATCTTCAAAGCTAAAACAACTGCTGCCAACTCGAGATCATGTGTTGCATAGTTCTTCTCATGATCTTTCAACTGCCGGGATCCATATGCAACTACCTTCCCATTTTGCATTAACACGCATCCAAGTCCAACATTGGAAGCATCGGTAAAAATGGTAAAACCGCCGCTCCCTGATGGCAAAGTAGGGACTGGAGCTATAGTCAATCTCTTCTTCAGCTCTTGGAAACTAGCCTCACACTTGTCTGTCCATACATATGGTGCAATCTTCCTTGTCAACTTCAACAAAGGTGATGCAATCGACGAAAATTCCTGTACAAACCTCCGATAATATCCTGCCAACCCAAGAAAACTCCTGATCTCCGATGCATTCTTCGGTCTGTCCTAACTCTGCCTCAATCTTAGATGGGTCCACTGATAATCCTTCCTTCGAGATGATATGACCCAAAAATGTGACTTGGTCCAACCAAAATTCACACTTACTAAGCTTTGCAAAAACTGGTTCTCCCTCAAAAGCTGAAGTGCTATCCTTAAATGTTCCTTATGCTCTTCTTCGGTCTTGGAATACACCAAAATATCATCAATAAATACCACTGTAAACTGATCCAAATACTCCACAAATATTTTATTCATTAATGCCATGAAAACTGCCGGTGCGTTAGTCAAACCAAATGGCATCACTAGAAACTCATAGTGTCCATATCTTGTTTGAAAAACTGTTTTTGGCATATCTGCATCTCTGACTCTCAACTGATGGTAGCTTGATCTCAAATCAATCTTCGAAAAGTAAGCAGCTCCTTGCAACTGATCGAACAATTCATCTATTCTTGGCAATGGATACTTGTTTTTGATGGTCACTTGGTTCAATCTCCTATAGTCAATACACATTCTCATGGAACCGTCTTTCTTCTTCACAAACAAAACTGGTGCTCCCCACGGTGACACACTAGGTCTCACAAAACCTTTGTCTAAAAGTTCTTGCAATTGCATCTTCAACTCTCTCAATTCTGCCGGAGCCATTCTGTAAGGTGCGATAGATATCGGAGTGGTCCCCGGTAACAACTCAATAGTGAAGTCTATCTCTCTAATGGGTGGCAATCCCGGTATCTCCTCTGGGAAAACATCCGGAAACTCACAAATAATTGGGATCTCCTCCACCCCTTGGGACCGTTTATCCTCCGTGATAATTACCAAATAACCCTCACAACCACTTCTTAGAAGTCTATCAGCCTTCAATGCTGAAATAAACCCTGCACCAGAACTACTCCTATCTCCCTAAAACAACACCCCTGCTTGGGTCTCCTCTAACTTAAAAATTAGGGTCTTATGGAAACAATCTATAGTAGCATGGTAACCTGCTAACCAGTCCATCCCTAGGATGACATCAAAATCCTGCATCTCCAATAAAATGAGATCTGCCGGTAATACTACTTCTCATATCATGACTGAACAACTAGGGTAAAAAGTTCTACAAATAACTTCCTTACCTAAAGGGGTAGTCACAATCAAAATGAAACTCAACTCTGTAGCATGCATATCAATCAACTTAGCAAATTTTGGAGATAGGAATGAGTGAGTAGAGCCAGGGTCAAACAAGACCCTAGCATCAAAACCACAGACAAGAAGTGTACCTTCCACTACATTGCCTTCCGCCTCTGCATCAGCTCTATTAACAGCATATAGTTGTGCCCTTTGTTGTGGCCTGTTCTGTCCTTACTGTTGCCTGCCCTGCTGTGCATTCCTGTTCTGATTCTGAGGACGCTAATGCTGATTCTGATTCTGTCCTTACTGACGGTTCTGTTGTTGTTACTGTGGCCTATGCTGCTGTTGAGGTGCTTGTTGCTGTAGTGGCCTTGCTTGATTCTGAACTACTAACACATTCTGATGTGGTGCTTGACGCTGCACTCCTGCTGCTGTCTATTCCGTCTCTCTGGCCTCGGGCAATCCCTCATCTGGTGATCCATCGAACCACATCTAAAACATGCCCCGGTGATAGTACGGCATTGGGCATTCCCATGATATTTTCCACAATGGATGCAAGCCCCTAGATTCTGTGCATTCTGCTCTTGCCTTGGCCTCTTATTCTGATTGTTCCTCTGTTGATTGTTCTGCTGCTGGCCTTGACCCTTTCCTTGGTTCTTGATGATCTTCTTATGGAAGTTCTCAAACTTGTATGCCCTATTGACTGCTTCTTCAAAGGTGACGGGTGGTACAACCCCGGTAGCATCCCTCTCAATGATCGGGTGAAGTCCCTCAAGGAACTTGGTTATCTTCTTTTCCACGGTGTCCACTAACTCCGGTGCGTACCTTGACAACCTCTCGAATTTGGTGAGGTATTCGAGGACTGTCATGTTCCCTTGCACAAGTTGCTGAAATTCTGCTGCCTTTTGCCTCTTGACATGTGCAGGTACATATTTCTCTCCAAATTGTCTCTTGAAGTTAGCCCAAGCTTCTGCATCAGCCATTGCCCTATATTTTGCCTTGATGGTCTTCCACCATATATCTGCTAAGCCCGTGAACATAGAAGCCGTGAGCTGCACTCGTTCTACACCCGTACATGTGAAGATCTCAAATATGTTCTCTATGTGCTCAAGCCAGTCATCCGCTGCCATTGGATCCTCCGTTCCCAAGAATTCCTTCGGTCCTCTCTTCCTGAACCGCTCGTACAACACATTAGGATCATTCCCTCTGTTGTTAACCGGACCCGGTGGTGCAACTGGGATTGGTTCTGGTCTCCGCTCTAGCACACCCAACAACTGTGCTTGCATCTAAGCCATTTCCCTAGCATGATCCTCGTCTTTCTTAAGCATCTGTTCTTGCAATCTGGTCTGTGTCTCATATGCTTGTGCTTGGAGTCTAGCCTGGTTCTCATTGGCCTGACGTTGTTGGTCTAACATGGCCTGCATCATCTGTTGAAATTGGTTCTGCATGTTGTCGTCCTGTGGCTCCTCTGCAATAGGCCCTGCACTCTCACTGTTACTAGCAACGTGATTACTGTTTGCTGCTCGTTTGCGAGGTGGCATAACGCTACAAAATAAATTGTTAGCACATATAAATTAAGTACAGGGTGGTCATACATTGCTCACACGATTCTATCTAACGCGAGTCTAACGAATCCTCGCCACGTACTTAAGATTTCTAGTTTCTTTTAATTGCCTGAAACATGTCCCGCTCTGATACCAGTCCTGTCGCGACCCCAAATCGGGTCAGGGGATCCCAATCCGGGACCGAGACATAATGATGCCGCGCCACGTGCATCTCTTTGGCTAAACCGCACACGGAATTAAGAGAATATTTATCCGTGCACGTGATTTCCCACAGGGTTCTGCGGTGAGGATTATTTTTACACAACATCTCACATATAAACATATCCAACAAGTATTTGAAATTGCGGAAGCGTGTAGCAAATCATATTAATGCTATTCCATTCCAAAAATAAGACTGATTCATATTTGACACGACAAAATATCAGAATGAGCAATGATCATAAGCATATTTCCCCATAAGTAAAGTTAATTATATATACAAAAGATCAGTTGGTTAATGCCCCAAAATAATGGTCAACAAAGACCATACAACCAATAAAACCCAAAAGATATAATCTTAGTTCCCAAAATGTGTCGTCCTCAAAGCCCGAATGAATGTCTACATGACATCGTCGGCTTGCCATTCTATCACTCGCTGTGGTTCACCGACCGCCTCTTCAGGCTCCTCCTCAATGGCAATAAGCTCGGGACCTAAGTACCAAAATAAATGGATCAGACACGACGGTCTGGCAAGTGGGTGAAAAGATATAACAATAATTTAAAACAATAATGCCTTTAGAAACCTAGTAGAGCTTGGGTAAATAATAAATTTCATAAAAGGAGAATGCATCATTTAAAAGGGGTACATATGCAAATAAAACATGTAAGGTAACAAGGATTTGGGACTAACAAGGTGGCAACCACACAAAGCTAGATCCTCTCTCACTAAAGTGAAGAGAGCACATACCCTACGGGATCATTGACTTCAGTCACACAAGGTGAGGAGGGACAATGATAAGATACTATAATATACATATATATACTCTGCGGGACCACGGTAGCGAACCGGGTAAAACTCTGCGGGTTTCAGACTGCAGCTGACTATCGGGAGGGGAAGGAGCCCCAGGTCGGTGGATCAAACCGACAAGGTTGTCCAAGCTCAGTGGTGCCGACTCATAGGTCAAATACGATAAATCAAATCATATGCATAGTAAAAGCACGGGGTGCCAATAGACACAAATACATATTCATCTCAGGTCGACATATATAGGTTAGCAAAAGCTAAACACATCACTTCCATTACTCTTGGAACAGTCTAGTCATATCATGTGGGTTGAAATCCCAAAATAGGAGTTTGGTTGAAAATCGAATACAAATAGTTTCCCACACATTTACAGGCTAAACAATGGGGTTCCTAGAATTGAATCAGTGTGAATAGGGTCCCGTATGTCGATCATGATGTTATTTGGTACTCTTTAAGAGTTAGGGACATTCCGGGTCCTTATACACATTGGTCAATCTAGAAAACCCCATGGAATCTCAATGATGAGGTTCCTCCTTCCTCCGGACTTCATACAATGCCTTACAAGTCCTTAAATAACATTGGGGCTCCAAACAATACCTCCCCACTACAACCCATCACAATTTACCCAAATCTTTCATGGGTTTAAATGCATCATTACAGGTTCAATGTCTTCAAATAAGAAGAGAAGGGATAGAGCTGAATTGGACTTGAGTATGGGCTTGAAATGAATATGGAGAATAGTCCCATAATTCCCCTTATTTTGCAGTTCATCTCATTTCAGTCCGATCGATCGGACTCATTGGCCGATCGATCGGTCCTGAAACGTTCTCAGTTATTTACAGTCCGATGGATCGGGCCTGATGGGCGATTGATCGGTCCTGAATACTCTCAGTTATTTATAATCCGATCGATTGGACCTGATGGGCGATCGATAGGACAGCGACGAATCTCAACCTATTTGGTTGGATTCCTCTTTTGTCCAATCCCTATCCATTTCCTTTCTTTCCCCTTCTTCCAAACATAACTTCATGAATATTTGGGCTCTTCCTTGACCTCCTCATCTCATCAAATCATCATTCAAAATCAATAGTACCAAACCATCAAGCATGGTAAACCATTAAAACTATTAATGAAAATAAATCAAGATTTTGCAGAAAATATGATAAACACATGAGAATCATTTCATCCACTTGCCTTGGGTCCAATGCAAATCAAATTGAGCTCTAATCACCTCTTAAGCCCACAATCAAACACCTATACAAAAACCCCCAAATCCAACCCTAGAATATCAAAACCCAAGCAAAACAAAACGAAATCTTCCAATAAACGAAATGGAGCTTCCCTAGGGCTAAACAAACAAGATTCTAAAACTTTTAGGAAGATCACTTACAAGGAAGTTCTTCAAAAAGCAAGGGGTTGTCCAAAGGAAGCCTTGAAGTGGGCGGTTTTCTTTGAAAATGGTGTCAAGATGAAGCCCTTGAGACGAGGAAGAAGATTGTAGCCTCTATTTTTCCATTAGCACTGCTTGGTGGAAGATTGATGATGAAGAAGTAAGAAAAAGGCATGGGAAAACCCTAGGGCTGGAAATCTCTTCTCCTTTTATGGTTTTAGCAAAGAATGGGAGGATTAAGAGAAGAGCTCTCCTTATATAGTAAGTGGGAATGGGGCCCACAACTTAAAATACTTCTCGGGCTCAAAATATGGCCTTCAGGGCTTCAAACGAATTCGACGAAGAAGACAAAGTTGATCGGCGAAATTTCTAGTTTCCAAAAAGTATATATTTTGCACGTTTTGGTGACATTGAAATTGGTGTCCAGGTTTTCGGTAAAAAGACCATTTTGCCCTCAATTTGCGAAAAGTCGGGTTTAGGGCTCCCGAATGGAAACGATGTCAACATGAAAGTTGTAGGGATTAACAAGATAAGTCCAATGGGGTTAAAAACACAATTTTTTTTGAAATCATCGGTAAACCCTCAATTCGTAACAAGAACCCCCAAAGGGTCCCATAAGTAAAATGGCTCTCAAAATTCCCCAAAGCTATCATAAAACTATTCTAATCCCAAACTTAATCAATAACCACTAAACACACTTAAAACTAAAACACAACTTAATTAACTCCAATCGAGGTCTTCTCGGGTCGGGGTCTTACACTTCTTCTCTTCTTCTTTTTCACCATCATACATCTGTGAGTCTGCAAAGTGGACTTCTTTACCTTTGAAGGGCTTTCTATCCGCAAAGACTCGATGTATCATGCCATCATCGCCAACAAACTTGATGCATTGATGTAGAGTTGAAGGGACAACACCATTCTCATGGATCCAGGGGCGTCCGAGAAGGATGTTGTAGGGGTTTTTATTGCATACACAGTGACCTCAAAGATAAGATCACCGATCTAGAACTTGAACCTGATTTTGCCGATAGGCCTTTGAGTACTCCCATCGTATCCAAAGATAGATACAGATGTGTGGCTCAGCTTGTTAGGTGGGATGCCCAACTCTTTAAGAGTTGAAGTAGAGATGAGGTTAAGTGCAGAACCTGGGTCGATCTGAACTCTGTGCATAGGCATTTCCTTGATGTATCCTGTGAAATACAGGGATCGGTTGTGCCTTGTTTTGCCAAGTAGGAGGTCTTCCTTAGTGAAGGCGATGGTTGCATTGGCTGCTTTTTGAATCGAGTGGCATTCGATGCAAAATTCCTCAATTTTCTTCTTTTCTCCCTTTGAGGAAGCTTCTGAGTTTTTGACCCGGTAGTCCATTTCAATTTGGAGGACTTGTGGGGCATGTTTGTCGACATCCTCATTCAGCTTTTGTAATTCTGAAATGAGATTATCACGAGTGCGCGAAGACATTCGTAATAAATCAAGGATGTGCAGACGTACAGGTATGTGCTTGAAATGTTCAATCAAGTCATACTTGAAAGCCTCATTGGGGCCTGTATGTTCGTCATTGTTGCCATTAGGGGCGCTTACAATATCTTTTCCTGAAGGATTTACATATGTAAAGGAAGATTGGTTGTAATTCTTGTGGTAGTCCCGGCCAGAGCGGGTGCCTCTACCAACTTCGAGAGCTTCTTGAGAAGGGTCTTCGTTTGGAAGATTGTCTTCATGATCAAGAGGCTGTCGTCATTTGCTTAGGATGTATCTGCAGCAGAGTCACCATCCTCAGTGATTGTGTTACATGGAGCATTTTTCGGGAACAATTCCTGAACAACATCCAGCAACCTTTCTTCTTCGTTGACCAATTCATCGTCCCAAGTATCAATAGCTCGAGATTCTTCAGTCAGGAAGGGTGTGAGCTCTGAAGTCACAGTCTTAGGAGAAGAAGCCTGAAAGAGTGTCGTCTCAGTGAAATTCACGTGAGATGAGGTGGCTCCAGAGGATACATTGTTAGGCATCGTCGGAGTGTAAGTGATATCGTCAGACGATGTTTCGGAAGAGCTATAATCCCGAATTATCACATTACAGGAAGCTCTGACAGGAGACGTTGCCTGATCGTAGTCAGACTCATCCTCAGATGTAAGAGGATCGCCTATCCAGCAATTTTCTCCATTTTCAGGAGTTAAGGGAGGATGTACCTGATGGTCTACAAGGACTTCAAGCTCTGGATTGCGAGGAGGCTCGTTGACGCGGTCATGCTCTTGTTCTAGAGCGAGATGCTGTAAGATCCTTGCATATTCTTCAAGATCAGGCATGGGAGCCAAATCTTCTTCTTCATCAACTCTCTGTGGCTCAACATAGTTGATTTCCACTGGAGCAATGATGGGTGCTGGTTCAACAACATTTTCTTGTACAGCCTCTTAGTCTTCTTCATCATCAGACCAGGATCCTTGTGGCTATAGGGGGTTATACCAAATTACTGGCATAAGATGAGTTTCAGGAACCCATTCTTCATCGGAGAGATATTCTCTTATTTCAAGGGATTCCTCCCACTCGTCGGTGTAGTTGGATTCGAATCCATCATCGGTGTCACTGGACTCGTATCCATCATTGGAGAATCCAGCTACCGAATTGCAAGAGTATGATGCCCCCTGCATGGCTTCTTTGAATTGAGGTGGCATGAAATCACTGAGAATGAATTTTCTTACCCCCTTTGAAGTCTCTAGAAGGGACTTTTTTGTTGCCTCCAGTGAAGCGGTAGAGGAGGCCTCTGCGTTTTCTTGGACTTCTTGTTTTGGCTGGGTTTTCTCTTGCCATTTGAGCTTGAGGAGATGTTTCCTAGCCTACTTCCGCTGTTGAGCTATAGGCTTTGTTTTCACGACCTCCCAGTTTTCATCTTCCAGGAGATCGGGATGTACCCATATGGGTTGTCCGTCTGGTGTAGGGTAAGGAACCAGTTCTTCGGATGCTTGGATTGTGTTTATCACCTTAAAGGAAGTAGTGATCTTCTTCTTCGGTGATTTTGCTGTTTGTCCACATGACACCATGTTGACGGAGGCAAACCCATAGTTTTTGTCAAAGGTGATGACTCCGTTTTTCCACATCTCGTTTATTTTCTCTCTTATAACAAAGCATTGATTGAGAGAATGCGAGATCATCTAGTGGTATGGACAGTACCGAGGATCGTTGGTTTTGCCAACATCACCCGGTCTTTTGGGTTCAGGCAAAGTGAGCTTGCCATTTTCCATGAGAGCCCCGGAGATTTTGTCAACATCTTCATCGAACGGGTATTTCTTTTCTACTCGCTCGTTCAAGACATCTGAGAGTTCATGTCTCTTACCAGCAGCTTTGTTTTCAGCTTTCTTTGGTGGATGAGGAGCTGACTTGGTTTGCACATTGAGGACCTCTTTTTTCTTTATTTTAGAGGTTGCAATAGCGGTTGGCTCTTTTCTTGATGATTTCTGACTGTTGAGGTCTTTAATCACCGTTTCAGCTTCCATGGAAGCTTCTAGGAGTTCTCCCAGGTTCTTTGATTGGTTGCCGATGATCATAGAGCGGATTCTAGCTCTCATGTTGTTTGGGCAGATGTCGACTAACGACACTTATAGCAATACATCAGAGCATTTGTATGCCATTGCTTTCCACTTATGAATGAAGTCATATGTTGACTCATTCTCCCCCTGTTTTAGGCTGCACAGTTGAGCCACAGTAGCGGGATGATCCTCACCTTTGAAGTGAGTCAGGAAGTAGCATGGCCCAATTTTGGATTGAGTCCTCCGGCAAAGTGGAGTACCAGTCGAAGGCCGTACCTTTTAGGGTACTTGCAAAGAGGCGGATCTTGAGTGAATCTTGATCCGCGATAGCTCCCGTCAGGATCTTGAAGTGGATGACGTGTTGTCCGGCTGATCCTTTCCCCGTATATGTTTGGAGAGTAGGATGCTTGAATTTTGTAGGGAACGGGACCAAGTCCATCCATAAGAGATATGGTGGCTTGATCCCATGCTCTTTGAGTATATCCTCTTCTACGTCCTTTTTGGTAAGGGCGCACGACTCATTTTCTTCTCCATTTACCTCATCATCCTGATGATTCGGAGGAGGCTCATTTTTCGCTTGATTTTGGAAGGCGAGGAGAAGGTTTTCCATCAGAGTTTTAATCCTCTGCTGGCCTTGTTCCAACTGTTGGATACGTGTGAGCGCATCATCTTGAGGTGGATTGCGAGGTGGTGGCTCAGAATTTGTAGTCGGATGTTCATCCGTCGGGATTCGAATGAAGAAACTGTCCAGGTGACTGAGCTGGAGCTCATTTTTTTTGATGAAGAGCTTGAGGAAGGATCACTCTGCGGTCCTTTGCTTGAAGGAGCAGGGGATTCTTCTGAATGTCTTCTTATCCTGGAGACACTGCGGGTCACCGGACGTTGGACATGGATTTTTGTTGCTGACTTTTGGCGTCTTCTGGTTTTTCCAACCATATGGACAGCATCAATTTGGTTGGGTCTTTCTTTTTCGACCCATTTGGGAGAGACTTGAAGTGTAGGAGGTTGGATCCTTTGCTTCTCTAGTCTCTTTTGTCGATACGACTCGCGACGGCGTATACGACGAGCAATTTGAGCTTTGGTCAGCTCTGGTTGGGATTTGAATTTGAAGGATGTGCTCCCTCGGGCGCAGCAGCCAAGCTGTCTTCTTTGTTGCTGGCCAAGGACATGATACGGACCCGGTCCTTCGCCTGTTGCAGCGAAGCTTTGAATTTTTTGAGTTCGGCCCCTGTAGATATGAAGGGTCGAACCGAAGGATTGTAGGCCTTAGCAGGTGCTTGCAGAGGCCTTGTGATGCATGATCTGATTTTGGGCTTGTAGGAACAAGTCGGCTCATGCTGGGTTCACTTGGGAGTCAGGTTGGAGATGGGTCTCTCCTCTTTCATGTAAGCAAGAAGGGAGAACTGGTTTTCCTTGAGTGGGGCCGGGTATACTGGCTTGGTGGATGTTTGGGACCTTCTTTGTTTCGGTGAAGGTCTTGGGGACCAAGTCTTGGCATAGACCTGGTCATTTGTGGGGGTGCCACGAGCTTCGGGCCTTTCGGTGTTCACCTTTGGTGTAACGGTAGTGACACGTCGAGAGGCGAGTTTCTGCTTCTTGGAAGGAGCAGTTTGTTCTTCGGGAAGTGGGAATGGTCCCAGCATTCACAATTGTTCTGATCGCAAGTATGTTCAGCCCAGAATAAGCATCCCAGTGACTACTAGAAGCAATTGTGAGCCTAAATTTGACTTATCGAGAAGCAGAGCTTGCTCGATGTAAGAAAAATATAAGGTTGGAGTTACAAATGTGCCGGTCGCAAATACAGTAGACCCTAAAAGGGCGTACTAGTACCGCTAGACACAAATGTTTGGAGACCGCATCCATCAGATGTGATTCTCTGTTTTGAAAGGTCAAGATTGGATTCATCAAAGAGAGCACATGGTATTCCGATCCAAATACGGTCTCAGCGATTTCCGCGAGCGCTAGTACTCAGAAGGAAATGAACCATAATTTCTCGGATCTGAATTTAAAAATGATGAGCTTTTTTTTTTAAAGGTCAAGATTAGATTCATTAAAGAGAGCAAAACGCTTTCCAATCTGAACAGCTCAACGATTTCCGCGAGCGCCAGTGCTCAGAAAGGAGGAGACCAAAATTTCTTCGATCTGAACCCAAAATGACGGAAGTTTTTGTTTTTTCTGAAGATTTTTTTTAAATCTTTTCTTTGTGAAGATTTTTTTTAAATCTTTTTTTGTGAAGATTTTTTTTAATTCTTTTATTTACTTATTTATTTATATTTTTTCTAAGATTTTTTTTAAAAATCTTTTTTTATTTTTTATTTTTTATTTTGAAATTTTTTTATTTAAAAGACGAGAGGGTACACAAGGGCCTCCTAACCCGGTCTTATGAAGTCTCGATTGATATAATTGCCCCCAAGTAAGGATAGGATTACTTAATGAACCCGTTTGGAGGACCCTTGCCTAGAACGGCCAAGCTGTCTCCACACTCTAGACAAGGCTTTTCTTAAATCAACCGTGATCAAAGAACGCAGTTGGTTTAACCTTGGTGGTCTATGTCTTTTTTTTTTTAGATCGCAAATGAACTCATCGAAGAGAAATGATGGCCCAAATCCTTAGTCGACCAGGCTCAACATTTCTGCAAGCACGATGAACGATAGGAGTGGATCAAGGTTTCTTAATTTTGAATCCAAATTGAAAAATCTGAT
The DNA here is from genome assembly GCA_012931725.1 of Litsea cubeba. NCBI lineage: Eukaryota > Viridiplantae > Streptophyta > Magnoliopsida > Laurales > Lauraceae > Litsea > Litsea cubeba. The sequence goes on along the minus strand of CM022945.1, from coordinate 151,930,528 downwards.
TTTTAATTTTTTTTAGATCTCTAATGAACTCATCGAAGAGAAACGATGGTCCAAATCCTTAGTCGAACGGCTCAACATTTCTGCAAACACGATGAACGATACGAGAGGATCAGGGTTTCTCAATTTTGAATCCAAAATGAAAAATATGATTTTTTGCATTTTTTTTAGATCTCTAATGAACTCATCGAAGAGAAACGATGGCCCAATCCTTAGTCGAACAGGCTTAACATTTCTGCAAGCACGATGAACGATAGGAGAGGATCTAGGTTTCTCAAATTTTGAATCCAAAATGAAAAATCTGATTTTTTATTTTTTATTTTAGATCTCTAATGAACTCATCGAAGATAAACGATGGCCTAAATCCTTAGTCGAACAGGCTCAACATTTCTTCAAGCACGATGAACGATAGGAGAGGATCAAGGTTTCTCAATTTTGAGTCCAAAATGAAAAATCTGATTTTTTTATTTTTTTTGAAAAGTGAAAGAGTGGAAATAAATTCAAAGTATTAGAAATTTCCAAAAAATCTCATCTCATTTTTTTAGATGCGGAATCCAACATAGGCCACCAATTAGAAAGTAGCCAAGGAATCCAAAAAAGAAGTATAAGCATAGAGCAATAGATATGATATGCAAATATTTCATTTCTAGTATCGTGTTCTCAAATGAACGAGTCCCACCGGGGGGGAGCCAGCTTGATGGACCGCGTGTTCATGCTCAGTGCTACCGAGGTCGGCGGACGTGGGAGTCCGTTGGGTACGACCCTTTCGCACCCGGGGGTTAGAAGCGCGTATCAACATTTTTTTTTGTGAGTGTGCCAGATTTTTTATTTTACTTGGAATTGCAAATGGTGATACGGAGATCGACCTTCGCAAGTAAAAAGGAAATCAACTTCTTTCAAGTTTTTCATTACACATATATTTAAGAAAAGAGATATTTTCTTGATTTGCCGTGAAAGGCGATTTTTTGGCATTTATAGCCGATTTTTGGCGTTTATAGCCGATTTTGGCATTTATAGCCGATTTTTGGCGTTTATAGCCGATTTACAATTCTTATCAATAGTGAAAGACAAGAGTTGTGATTTTTGTCTCTTTTAGAAAAATACAAACTACAATGAAAAGCAAGAAAAAGGAGGATCTAACTTCTCAGGAGATTGTGGGGGACTCGTTCAGATTGACGGTCGCAAGCCATGTGTGGACTTCGCCAGCATCCATGCAGATGAGAATAGAGGATGCTCTTGATTCACTTGGCTTAGCTATAACCTCATATTTTTAGAGGACAAAGACCAAGAGGCGGTCCTATGTCCAATAAAAAACTAAGTAGACCGGCTGAAAAGCCACGTCTAAGCCATTGGAGGCAGAAAGAGAAGGCAAGGACCTTGGGGGGTACCCCCTAAGGGATTTTTGTCACCTTGTAGCGGTGGCCGGTGCAGAACTTCAGCAGAGTTTTCTCTCTTTCTTTCTCTGGAATTTCTGTGCTTGGAGCTGATTTGATTCTTATCTCTGGGAGTTGTTTGATTTTTTCTTATCCATATTTCTTTGGAGTGTTCTCCTATTTATAGGCTCTTGGTAGCCATTTGGGAGAGTTTATGGGCTTTAATTGTTATTAAGCCACATAATGGGAGGAGTTACAAGTTTTAATTCATTTACTTTGTAACTCCTTTTTCTTGGCTTCTGATTGGCCGGTGAGATTGAGGGCATTTAATCGCCTTTAATCGCCATGATGGGAGGAGTTTCATGGGTTAAATGCCATGAATCAATTGACTTGTAACTCCTGGATGCTTGCTTCTGATTAGGCCGTCCAAAGAAATTAATTAATGACTGCAATAAAGCTAGTCAATTAATTGCATTAAGTGGTCGCCGAGCACTTAAATAGTCGCGAGCCGTGCCGCGTCTTTTGAGATTCTTCTGGCGATGATCATCGATGGATCTTCATGTAGATCGATATCGGATGACATGTAACTTCAGGTACTGGTTGCCAACAGCGGGTCGGTGCCATCTGTCCTGTCGATTTCTCTATCGGTCGGATAGAAAGCACACTTTTTTGGTTGACCGGTTGGCGATCAATGTCGATTTTGATACTCTTGATGATTGACCCGTGATTTTGACGGATGTTGAAGGATTTGGTGTCTCAAAAGTATGAATTTTGGAAAATTGCAGAAGTCAGAAGCTTTGAATCGTGAAAAATGATGAAAAACGGGCCTTCCGGGGCCAACCCGGCGATTCCGGGCTCCATGGTCGCGGTGACCATGGGCCAGGGTCGCAGGGGTCTGCGACCCTGGGGGGAATTTCCCCCCCTCTATCCTATTTTGCAGCTATTTTTGATGTTTTTTTTATTCTTTTTTATTATGTATTTTTTCTTGACATTTTTTATCATTTATTGGCCTGATTTCCCTGTAGAAAACTTGACAAGAATCCTTGCATTTTGGAGTGCAAAGTTTCCAATTTTCAGGGAAAGCCGAAGACTTTATCGCGTAGAGCTGCCAATTTTCCGTCAGAAGCTGAAACTGGGCCAAACGATGTCGGAATGACCTGAAATTTGGGATGAAGCCTCCTGAGCAATAAATAAGACCAACATAGGCTTTTGTTTGAGTTTTGAAGCTGTTTGGGGTCCTATCATCAGTAGACTTGTTTTTGTCGCGATGAAGATGTCGAGGCTTGATGTGCGGTCAACCAATGTCCGATTGACTTGGAATTTGACAGGGAACCTATTGGAGTCATTTTGAGATGATCCATAGGCTCTGTCCTGGAATCCATGGTCCCGGGGAGCTTCGCTACTGAGAGGCCTGATTTGGCTTCCGAGCGTCAATGTTTGGTCAAATGTTGTCGAAATGACCTGAAATTTGACGTGCAGCCCTTTGTAAGCATTTTGAAGCCGTGCATGTGCTCTTTTTGATGAGTGATGGGCTCAGTGGTTCTCGCCGCCAAGTGGCTTGATTTAGCTGTTTGAGGGTTGATGTAGTGTCAAACGTTGTCAGTTTGACTTGGAACTTGACGTGGAGCCTTTTGGGTGTATTTTGATACCATCCACAGGCTCTGATCGAAGATTTGGTGTCTCCGATGCTTTCGCCGCCGAGAGCTCTTTTTCAGCTGCCAGAGAAGCAAAGTTAGGCCAAATGATTTTGAAATGGCCCGAAACTTCTTGTGTACTCCTCTTTTGGCTGTCTTGAAGGATCTTGCGGTTTTTGTTTGATTATGACAAGATTTGATTTTTTGGAAGTAGCATTGCCTATTTATGGCAGGTTGCGACTTCATGCAGCTTTTTGAATCTTGAAGAAGCAAAGTGACATTTTTGGTGTCAACAGAAAGATTATAATGTTTGAAGAATTGTTCACTCTTTTTTAAAAAAAAAGGATTCATTCAGCTATATGAGAGGATGAACTTTTAAACTAAAATAATGGAAGAATATGGGAATTATGATTTGGAAAAAAAAGAAGATCAAATGTGTGCCTTAATATATTAGAATTCAAGGTTAGCTGATGAAATTTTATGAATGCCCTATAGATGAACTTCTCTTTTGTACTCATGGTTTTTGTTTCTTTCCATATGCCTATTAATTTTGAAGGGGCAATGTTCACCAAAAAAGTGTTGCAAAACAGGTATTTTTTGAAGGCATCTCTAACTATCTCATTGGAAGTATCATACGGCCAAAAAAACCCATCTTTCTCATTTAATGATCTTCTTTAAAAGACCCATCTTTTACATCTCTCATTTTTGTTTGTTGGGAAGGTGGGGTAGGGTGCGGTGGGGGGATTTGGATTGGATGGAAGTGGATTGTGTGGGATATTTGTTTGCTGTGGTATGTTTTTTTGTCTCTATCTGCATTCTTTAGGTTTGGGTTTGGGTTTTGCTTTTTATTTTTTATTTCTTGTATTTGGTGGTAGACATGCATTGTCTATTGGAGCTTATTGCAGTGTTTTGTTAATCCCATTTGGGCTCTAGAATTTTGGTTGGATAAAAGATGGGTTGAGTACCATGTTGTTTGGTTTTGTAAGGGATTTGTTCGGGTAAATTTGATTTGAGAATCAAGTGTTCTTCTGTTTGATTTTTTCTTATTTTTTTTTCATTGTGGGTGTGTGTGTGTTCAAGTGTCCTTTTGGTTGGATAAATGTGGGATCTTTGGCATTCTATTTGTCATGTTGACCAGGAATTGCCCTTTTTTTTCATTATGTGATGGTTGAATTTGAGGCTTGTGGATGTTGTATTTGTAGAACATTTTGATTAGGTAGAATTGGCTTCCGAAGTTGATTCGATTAAATCTTTACTGACATGGATACGTTTGCAAGTTTACATATGTTTTTTTTGAGTTCATTTTTTTCTGAATCATTAATGCCATTGTCTCATTTTAATTACAAAAATGTCATTATCTCTTTTATTAACTTACAATGAGTGATTCTTTTGAAATTTATATTTCCATATTACAGATTAATAGTGGTCCATATTACAGATTAATAGTGGAACTACCAATAAAGAATTTCATAAGAATTTCTTCTTTGAAGATTTCATTGGTTTTGTGCGAGTTGAAATGCTTTAAAGCTTGCACTTGGTATGTTATTGTTAAGTGTTACTAATTTTCCTTAGAGTGCTATCCAATGATTTTAATAATGTTGTTATCTGTTGAGTAACTTGATTAGAGATACTTACGTTTGAGGCCCTCTGTCGTGTCTTTAAATTCAATTAAAATACACTAATTTTATTTAAAGTTATGAGGACTGGTGCAGTGAACGCCGCATCAGGATCTGCTTATGCTGAATTTGGAAATACTAAGGTTATTGTTTCCATGTGAGTATTTATTTTATGGCACTAGAAGGATTTTGTACTATCATTTTGTTTTGTTTCCCCCCTTTATTGGATGCTAAAGAATCTGCATTTTTTTTTGGGTGGCGTAATACACCACATATATGTTTGTGTTCACATGATATCAGTTCTCATACAGCCAAGTAACAACCAGTGTGCATGCGGCCCACTTGCATATTTCAATAAAGAGCCGCCAATATCCAAGCTTTAGCGTGAAATCAAATCGATCAAAGTGCAGTACATGGAAAATCAAGGAGTTTTTTCTTTTCAATTCCTGCCCATCACTGAATGGCCTGTATGAATCATGGTTGAGAAATGATGGACTTGGGGGCTGGGGCCGATGTTACTTTAAGATTAAAATTAAAATGAGGATGGAGATGCCAAAACTTGGACTGTTTCACTTTTGACAATAAGGTTTTGATGACTTGGCTACTCATGAGTGACTTTGTCAAATTGAATTATAAATGCATTTTCAGAGGCTATCAAATCTTAATATCATTTTATCCTTCCCTAGTTACACTTCATTTTTTATGAGCGCTGCTTCATTCTAACAACTGAGCCTTAGTTTCGTTTATTCAGATAAGACATTACCTTTTCTTTTTTCCTAGTGGAATCATCCTAATTGAGGTATACTTTTAGTCCTCTCTTATCAGCTAGTTCCATTTTTTTAGGTGTTAAGTTTTCTTTGGCACTTTTGTGCATCCTGATGTTATTGTCAATGTCATTTTGCTTCTTTTATATGTTGTCATGTATGATGATGATTATTTTACTCTTCACTTGTTTAGATTTGGTCTGAGAGAAAGCAAAAAAGCAATGATGTATAGGGACATTGGTCGGTTGAACTGTAGTGTGAGCTTCACAACCTTCTCCACTCAAACTCGTGGACAGGTGCAATATGATGCTGATCCATGCATTGTGAAGTTAACTTTGATGGTAATTCTATATGCTTTATGCTAGTACTGATGTGATGAAGAAGTTTCTATCCATTCAGGGATCAGACCACAAAGAGTTTTCATCAATGCTTCATAAAGCTTTGGAAGGTGTAGTCATACTGGAGTCCTTCCCAAAGATGACTATTGACATTTTTGCATTGGTGTTGGACTTTTTATATTGATTTTGAATGTTGTTTATGATGGCACAGCGCTCCCGCTCGGTTCTACCCAGGTCGGCGGACGTGGGAGTCCGTTTGGGTCCGACCCTTTCGTAACCGGGGGGCAGAGGCATGCATCAACATTGTTTGTGTGGGTGTGCCAGATTTTCTATTTTACTTGGAATTGCAAGTGGTGATCCGGAGATCAACCTTCGCAAGTAAAAAGGAAATCAACTTCTTTCAAGTTTTCCATTGCACATATATTTAAGAAAAGAGACATTTTCTTGATTTGCCGTGAAAGGCGATTTTTTTGACATTTATAGCCGATTTTTGGCATTTATAGCCGATTTTTGGCATTTATAGCCGATTTACAATCCTTATCAATAATGAAAGACAAGAGTTGTGATTTTTGTCTCTTTTGAAAAAATACAAACTACAATGAAAAGCAAGAAAAGGAGGATCTAACTTCTCAGGAGATTGTGGGGGACACGTTCAGATTGACGGTCGCAAGCCATGTGTGGACTTCACCATCATCCATGCAGATGAGAACAGAGGACGCTATTGATTCGCTTGGCTTGACTATAACCTCAGGTTTTTAGAGGACAAAGACCAAAAGGAGGTCCTATGTCCAATAAAAAACTAAGTAGACGGGCTGAAAAGCCACGTCTAAGCCATTGGAGGCAGGAGGAGAAGGCAAGGACCTTGGGGTGGGGGTAACCCCAAGGGACTTTTGTCACCTTGTAGCGGTGGTCGGTGTAGAATTTCCGCAGAGTTTTCTCTCTTTGTTGCCTTTTTCTGTCTGAGTTTTCAGATTTTCTGCAGTCTGTTGTGTGTTTTCTGTGCCGTCCTTTCTTCTTGGAGTGCTCTCCTATTTATAGGCCTTTTGGTAGCCATTTAGGAGGGTTTATGGGCTTTTATTGTCATTAAGCCGCATAATGGGAGGAGTTACAGGATTTAATTCCTTTATTTTGTAACTCCTTTTTCTTGGCTTCTGATTGGCCGGAGGAGATTGATGGCATTTAATCGCCTTTAATCGCCATGATGGGAGGAGTTTCATGGGTTAAATGTCATGAATCTCTTGACTTGTCACTCCCGGATGCTTGCTTCTGATTGGGCTGTTGAAAGAAATGGATTAATGACTGTAATAAAGCTAGTCAATTGATCGCATTAAGTGGTCGCCGAGCAGTTGAAGAGTCGCGGGCCGTGCCGCGTCTTTTGGGATTCTTCTGGTGATGATCAATGATCGATCTTCATGTAGATCGGCATCAGATGACCATGTAACTTCAGGTATTGGTTGCCAACAGCGGGTCGGTGCCATCTGTCCTGTCGATTTCTCGATCGGTCGGGTAGAAAGCACACTTTTTTTGGTTGACCGGTTGGCGATCATTGTTGATTTCGATACTCTTGATTATTGACCCGTGTTTTTGACAGATGTCAGAGGATTTGGTGTCTTAAAAGTATGAATATTGGAAAATACCAAAGGCCGGATGCTTCGAATCACGAAAAAACGGCAAAAAACAGGGTTTCCGGGGCCCTCCCGGCGATCCCGGGTCCTAGGGTCGCTGGTGACCCTGGGAGAATTTTCCACAATTTTGTCCCGTTTTGTGTCCGTTTTTGCTGTTTTTTTATTCTTTTTTTCTTCTGTATTTTTCTTTGACATTTTTGATCATTTATTGGCCTAATTTCCTTGTAGAAAACCTGATGAGAATCCTTGCATTTTATTTTGCAACGTTTCCAATTATCTGAGAAAGCCGAAGACTTTGTCGCGCAGAGCTGCCGATTTTCCGTCAGAAGCTGACACTGGGTCAAACAATGTCGGCATGACCTGAAATTTGAGGTGAAGCCTCCTGAGCAATAAATAAGACAAACCATAGGCTTTTGTTTGAGTTTTGAAGCCGTTTGGGGTTCAATCACCAGTAGACTCGCTTTTGTTGCGATGAAGATGTCGCGGCTTGATGTGTGGTCAACCGATGTCCGATTGACTTGAAATTTGACAGGGAACCTATTGGAGTCATTTTAAGATGATCCATAGGCTCTATCTTGGAAACCATGGTCCCAGGGAGCTTCACCGCCGAGAGGCCTGATTTAGCTGTTCGAGGGTTGATGTAGGGTCAAACATTGTTGGTTTGACTCGGAACTTGACGTGGAGCCTTTTGGATGTATTTTGAGACCATCCATCGGCTCTGATCGAAAATTTGGTGTCTCCGATGCTTTCGCCGCCGGGAGCTCTTTTTTAGCTACCGGAGAAGCGAAGTTAGGCCAAATGATTTTGAAATGGCCCGAAACTTCTTGTGTACTCCTCTTTTGGCTGTCTTGAAGGATCTTGCAGTTTTTGTTTGATTCTAACAAGATTTGATTTTTTGGAAGTAGTATTGCCTATTTATGGCAGGTTGCGACTTCATATGGCTCTTTGGATCTTGAAGAGGCAAAGTGACATTTTTGGTGTCAATAGTTTACCTGGTAGCATTGGCCTTCTGTTTTTAGCTAAATTTGGTTGACAATGGTAACGGAATTGTTTTCACTGTGCTGCTAATAAGATGTTGTGCTCATGATCAGAAAATTGCTCAAAAGTGTAATGTTAGACTGCCAGCTTTTTCTATTGATAAAGATAGCTTTTAGCTGATAACAGAAATTGTAATGGTCACTATTAATGGAAGAAAAAAGTCTAATGTTAGACTGCCAGCTTTTTTTTTTTTTTTAGTGCCTAGGTGGTCAAACCTGGCTCATATCGGCTAACCTATGGGACCTTAAGCTTTTGAAATGGCTTAGATCTCATATGGTGTCATTTTTGTAAAGAATATCCAAAAATATCTCCTTTGGATAGAGAATATCTAAGAATATCTTTACTTGGAGAGAATCTCTCATGTTCCCTTTATTTTGGGAGAGAATATCTCAAGATATCTTCCTTTGGGAAAGAATCTTTCACCGATCCTATCTTTTGGGAGAAAATCTCTCATTGATTTCTTTTTGGGAGAGAATCCCTCAAGATATTTTTCTTTTGGGAAAGAATCTTTCTAATTTCTTTCTTTTGGTAAGGTTACTAATTAGTAACACTTACCTCTTTCTTCTTTCCTTCTTTGGTTTGCTCTCTTCTATAAAAGCAAGGAGGAGGTTGGATCTCTTGCTCTCATTGCTTTCTTTTGTAACAATCCCAAGAGGGCTTCAAGACCAAGAAATCTTCTTCTTCAAGATCTTCAAGTCTTTTCTTCTTCTTCTCCATCAATGGCTTCAAGTAAGTTCCCTTTTTCAAGAAAACTCCATTGTAGGAAAAAAAGTTCATTCTTTCTTTTTTTTGTTTCTTTCTTTTCCTTTCTTTTCTTTTTTCTCACGTGTTTGCTCTCTCTTTTTTTTTTACACATTTTTTTTGCTTGCTTTCCTTTTCTTTTCTTTTTTTTGCATGTTTTTTTTTCTTTTGTGGGCCGTACGGCCAAATGGCCTGTCGGCCAGCCCCTTTTTTCTTTTCTTTTTTTTTTGTTTCTTTCTCCCCTTTTTTTTAGAAAGTTTTTTTTTTTTTTGCTCATCATGATAATGCATTTTTTTTGGCAAACCAAGATGTTCATGCATGTATATTTTTTTATAAATTGAATTGTAGCATGATGTGATGGCATACCTGAAAGTTTTCGCAAATTTAGGAATTTGGAGCTCGCAGCGATGTTGAGCCCTTCTTGATTTTGCGGAGACTTTGAGGTTTCGAAAGGTTGGAGTTTTGGAGCTCGCAGCAATGTTGAGCCCATCTTCAACCTTTCTATTTCTTTCAGGATAGTTCCTTTTCTTCGGAATTGCCCCGTCATCATGTCAAAATCTCGCCAGATTTTTTTTTTAGCGAGATTCTGTCATTTTGATGTTTGATCTTTTTCTTTTCCATCCTTTGCAGGTGGTTCTTCCAGAACGAACAAGGGTAAAGAGCCTGCTACAAGCATACCTCGTCGATCTGCTAGATCTTCTAATCGGGCTGTTCAGCAGGCCTTTGAGAAGGCCCAGTATGTTGAGAGAAATCTGGAAGACTGCGACTCCCTCAACAGAGATGAGATGAGGCAGCGACTGATCGCTCTCAAGGGAGAAGAATTCTATAAGATCATGGTAAGCAGTCGTCCATGGGTGATGGGAGATCAGAGTGTTTTACCCAAGCCTACCTTCTTCTTTGGTGATGTTGTCCCTGATGACATGATATACCAGAGGAGATGTTTTCAGTTTTCTTTCACAGCAGATGGTGAGAAGAAGACTGTTTGATCGCACCGTCTCGATTATGAGCCTTGCCCCCACGTGCTCTAAGAGGGAAGATCCTCTAAGCTGGGTGAGAAGGACAAATGTAATCAAGACCGGGGTTTTTGTTGGCGGTTCTCCTGGATATACAGAGAGGTCGCCTGCTGACATGGACCTGTTGATGCCATCCAGCGGCTACCAGGGCTCTGATTATCCGTCGGTCGATTTGAGACCGGTGGGCCTTGGTATTTTCAGTGGTGACGGCAGCAATTGGATAAAGCCTTTTCGACTTCGTGGCCGTTTTAATGCTGACTCCGAGTGGAAGTCATGGACTGATCACGTCCTGCTGATTGGTGGCGCCATTTTGAAGGAAGCCGTGATTTTTGATACGGTCCGCGCCTTTAGGGAGACCGTGATCTTTTCCGACAAGGCCTTCATGGCTATGCTGGAATCATTCCTCCCACAAACCAATACCTTCGTTGTGACGAATGGTGAGATTGGTTTCTCTTTGAAGGAGCTGAGCGCCATTACTGGATTGCCCATCCTTGGCAAACTCTATGAGGAGTTTATGCCGATCGACAGCATCCTTGAGGAGCAGTCTGAGGAGTTCAGGCTTCTGTACTTTCAGCTCGTCACCTTCTATGATTTTTTCAAGGAGAAGGAGGGTTTGAAAGTTAGATCCAGCAGTTGGAAGAGTTCTAGCTCTTCGTTCCCCAACTTTTTTGATAGCAGGGAGTCTTCTGATAGTGTGACCCAGGAAGCCAGGGCTCAGGATCCAAGTTCGAAGAAGATCTTGGCTATGCAAGAAGAGTTAAGAGATTTCTGTGCGAGTACAAACGCCATATGTCCTGATAATGCACTGCGGAGAGATCTCGCTGTTTACCTCACTTATTGGGTTGGTGAGGCTATTTTTGCTGCAGGAGATGGAACGCACATTAGGCCGCATTGTATTTTTCTGGCTTGTCAGATGGCGTTTGGAGAGCAGCTTGCTTTGGTGCCAGCTCTTTACTCCTACCTGTGTACCGAACTGCAGGCTGCTGCTTTTTTGGTTCGGCTGGGGCTCCTTATGAATAGGGTATTTTCAGCCCACATCTTTTATTCGTGGTGCATGTACCACCGTCCTGGCTTCCACCGGCTGGGTGCCGCACAGGATGATGATCCTCTGATGATTCGGCTGGCTAAGGGCAAAGCCGTGTCCGAATCACTTTTGTTTGCCCGCATGAGGATCCGACGGTTCAGGGACGTCGAGATGGGGTAGTCTTCAGTGAAGCTTTCTCCGGAGTTGCGGAAGAAGGCTTTTGATTTTGGTGCCTCCTGAGACTCTACCAGGGCGGGGTCGGGAAGGCATTACTCCTAGACGAACGCAGAGAAGGAGTGGCTTTTCAGCATACGTGTCGGCACGATGGTGTACCGCAAACATCTTTTCGTCGACATCCAGCCGTATGTACCCTCTCGCGTTGCTTTGCAGTTGGGTTTTTCTCAAGGCGTTGTTGGAGCGCCTTTAAGCATGGTGAAGTGCTTTGGAGGTTTATGGGACGGGAGAAATGCATGGGCTTTCTATAGTGCTAAAGACACTACAGCCATGATCTCTTATCCTGCGTTATTGACTTCCCGGACTGCCGGCTTTGCGAAGTGGTTCACGGAGAGCTTTTCGGCATATCGGGGGCTTTACAAGAAGGAGCTTGATGTGAAGCTGGCATCTGGAAAGGGCCTTGGAAAGTCGGATGGCGTCCGGCGAGAGGAAGTTTGGGCCTTCTTTTCTGGAGAAAAGCACAAGATAGGCTTTCTCGGTGACCAGGGCGTCATTGGTTCTGAAGCTGTTCGAGAAATACCTGATGAGGCTTTAGAGCAGCTAGAACAAGAGGAAACCGAACTTGGTGCTTGGATGCAAGAGGCGTAAAGGCAAGCTTCCGTGGAGTCTACTGGCAAGAGTAGACCATTCAGTGAGGAGTCAAGTGGGAAACCTGACTCTGACAGCGGGGCAGGTTCCTCTAAGAAGCGAGCCCGCAGGAGTAAGAGGAGAGTCATCATCGCAGAAAGGGGCATCATGAGGACTCTCCTGACTTGGAAGTCCCTCTTACTATTAATGAGGATGTGCCAGTGGATGCTGACGAGCCTCCAGAGAAGAGAAGCCGAGAAGAAGAGACCGTCGGTGAAGGTATGATTCTTCCTTTTTCTCTTTCCATTTCTTTTCATGAGATTTTTCCATGTCTTGATTTGTTTTCTCTCCCTGCTGCTCCTCTTTTTTTTAGCAGAGGAAGATTTGGCGATGCCTGAGGTTCCAACCGATGAGGTGGTGACAGATCCTGTCGGGGCACTTGAAGAAGAACCGAGGGACTTTGGAGTGAATCCCGAATCTCCAATTGGTATAACTTCTTTTGTTTTCTTTTTTTTTTGTGTCTGTGACTTGGTTTGCTAACATTTTTCTTGTCAGCTGACTTACCACAGGATTTCGATGACTTTGAACCATCGATGGACGCAAATGTTGATGATGCTTCCGATGAGTTCATGGAGGAAGAAAGTGTTCCGCCAGTCGTTGAAGAAGGTATTTTGTAGTAATAATCCTAATAATGATTTTCAAACAGGATCATATTCATACCTTTTTGTGTTTCTTTGGCAGGTTTTGAGGTGACAAAGGAGAGTCCGTCGCTTCCTTCAGAACCAGAGCAAGAGATGCCAAAGGTCGATCTAGAGGTAGAGACTCCTAGGACCAGTTCTGACACTGTTGAGGAGATACCTCATGCTGAGATTCCTTCCCGAGCAGCTTCAACTAGAAAGAGTTCTTTTGTTACTCTTCCAACGGGTGATGACATGAGCAGCCGACCAACGGAGTTGGGCGTATCTTCAGCTGGGCCATCTCTTCTTTTTGCGAAGAAGGTGGTGGTGCGGGTTCTGAGCTCTTGGATTGAGACTCTCCTTTCTGGGCACTTAGATACCGGATTTGGCATGATCCAGCATGTGCAGGAGATTCTCAGTGATGCCGAAGAGGCTGGTCTGGATGTCACAGGTGCCAGGGCAATCATTGATAGGATCATTGAGCTGGGTGACAAATGGTTTGAGACCATGGGTTTTCCTGACGACCAGTTCTTCAAGGAGATATTCCTAGACCCTGCGGATAAGGCTCAGTCTAACCTGGATGAGGCTACACAAAGCAGGAAGCAGATAGTCCGAGAGAAGAACTTAGAAGAGCTAGCCATCATTGGGCTGACACATGACATTAACATCCTTGATAGGGAGGTCAATGAGGCCAGGAAATGTCTTGAGCATCTGCAGGCACAAGTCGCTGCCAAGTGGGCTGCAATAACAGAGGCTCGCGACAGGGAGAGTGCTCTGATTCGCAGGGTTACAGATGCCGATCGAGTTCTTAAAAGGAAGTCTGAAGAGAACAAACAATGGCGAACTGCTCAGGATAAGCTTCCCGGTGTGAAAGAAGGATTGCAGCATTCTCTAGCATCTCATGCCAAGTTCCTGAAGAAGCGTGCCTTGGAATCCCTGATGGTTGAGGCCAAAAGTTTGCTTGAGGAGCTGAACTCTTGGCTGGAGACCATTTTTGGCTGAGCTCCTGTTTTTTTTTTTTTTTTTGTAACAGAAACTATCCTTCTCATTTTTTTTGGTACCACATGTATATATATTTTTTTTGTAGTGCTTGTGAACACTTTCTTTTTTTTGGTACCACATGTATTTTTTTGGTACTTTTTTTTTTGTTTTCCCTACGCTCACTTAAATCTTTTTTGTGATGAAAGTAATTGCTAAATGGGATGCTTTTTTTCCCTACGCTCACTTAAATCTTTTTGTGATAAAAGTAATTGCTAAATGGGATTTGATCAAAAGCTTGTCATTTTGTGAAAATCTTTTGCCAAATGATTGTTTTGGCATGGGAGCCATATTTTGTTTGTGGCATGGAAGCCGATTTTGTGGCATTGATAGCCGGTTTTGGTGGCATCTATAGCTGGGTTTTTTGAAAGCCAATTCTTTTTATTTTGTGGCATTGATAGCCGGTTTTGTTTTGTGGCATTGATAGCCAGTTTTGTTTTGTGGCATCTATAGCCGGTTTGTTTTGGTGGCATCTATTGCCATTTTGTGGCATTTATAGCCGGTTTGGTTTTCAAAAATGCAAGTATCGACTAAAAGTCGCCTCCCTGCTGAATGTTCTTGCAAGTATCGATGGAATGTCGCATCCTTGCTCATTCGGTTACGAGTATCGATGGAATGTCGCATCCTCGTGGATTTGGGTGCAAGTATCGATGGAATGTCGTATCCTTGCTTTTCAAAAATTTTGGTTTTGCGGGTATTGACTTGATGTCGTTTCCCCACGATTTTTGAAATTTGTGGTTTTCTCGAACCTTTGGGTCATGGATATCAACTGAAATGTCGCGTCTCCATGGTTTTTTAGGTTTTTTCGAACCTTTGAAATTTGGGTTGTGGATATCAACTAAAATGTTGCATCTCCACGTTTTGGGATTTTGCAACTATCGACGAAATGTCGCTTCCCTGCTTTTTTGGAAGTGTCGAACGTGGTTCGTATGCTTCCGATTTGTGGGAGTATTGACTAAACGTCGCTTCCCCGCGGCTTTTTGAAAAACCATGTTTTTGTTTAAAGACACGAGGGTCATAAGTTTTGACCTAAAACCATTTAGGCGGTAAAAGGTAGGGTGGACTAGGGTGGAAATCCCTGAATCCGGATTTTGTTTCAAACCAGGAATTTTGGGTTCAAGGGTTGAAAATTTTGGTCAAGTTAGGGAAAGGCTCCTAAACTTGGAAATTTTGAACAATGAAACGATGAAAGTAAGCATTGTTTAAATTTCTAGAAATTTCAACATTTGACATGAAAATTCTAAAAAATGTGGGTTTAGCGATTGTGTACCTGGAAATCGGTTTTGGCCGTACAGGTATTGCTCTTACCCAGTTGGGTAAGTCTTCAAGGGTAGTACCGCTTTAAGAACTTGTCGTTGATGGGCAGCATACATCTGTCACCTTCCATGTTTAGGAGTGCGTATGCGCCATTGGAGAAAACCTTGTCGATGACGTAGGGTTCCTCCCATTTTGGCTCAAATTTGCCTTTGGGCTTGTGAGCGAAGACCATTGGTCTTTTTACCGCAAGAACCAAGTCACCCTTTTTGTAGGCACGTTGCCTGACCTTTTTGTCGAAAGATCTTGCCATGCGTGCTTGGTAAAGTTCAATACTTTGTTGAGCTTCGAGCCGTCTCTCATCGAGATTGTCCAACTCATGGAGTCGCAATTTGACATTGCTTTCTTGAGTCATGTCATTTTGCAAAGATATCCTCAAGAAAGGAATTTGTACTTCCAAGGGTACGACAGCTTCGCATCCATAGACCAAGGAGAATGGTGTGCTTTGGGTTGGTCCTCGAACGGTGGTTCGATAGGCCCACTGAGCTTCAGACATTTTGTCACTCCAGTCTCTTTTGTTACTAGAGACCAATTTTTTGAGGATTTTGCAGAGTGTCTTGTTGAAAGCTTCTGCTAATCCGTTTGCTGCTGGATTGTATGGAGTCGAAGGACACTTTGGATTTTGTATTTGTCGCAGAACCTGTAGAATTGATGATCCCGGAATTGTGGTCTGTTATCATGGACGAATCTTTTGGGTATGTCGAAACGACAAATGATGTTGGTGTGCAGGAACTGAAGGACTGATGAGGTCTTCATTTCGTTGAACGCAAATGCTTCTGACCACTTGGAGAAATAATCCGTAGCGGCGAAGATGAAGCGATGACCTTTGCTCGAAGGGGGAGAAATAGGACCTATGATGTCCATACCCCAGGCTTCGAAAGGCCATGAGATCGCTGTAGGATGCAGCCATTCTGGAGGCATGTGAATGTAATCTCCATGAACTTGGCATTGTTGGCAGCGCTAAGCAAATTGCATTGCGTCAGCTACCATGGTAGGCCAGTAATATCCTAACCTTTTTATCTGATCATAGAGCTTGGGACCAGTCTGATGAGCTCCGCAAAGACCAGCATGAACTTCTTTGAGTGTTTCTTCAGCCTCTTGTTGTGACAAGCAGCGTAGAAGTACTCCGTTGAAGGATTTCCTATAGAGGATTTTTGAAGGAATATCCAAATGAAAGCTTAGGGTTCGCCTTTGGATGCTTACCCGTTCTTTTGGATCTTCAGGTAGGATTCTGAATATAATGTAATCAATGAACGGATCCCTCCAGTCACCGATTAAAGTTTGAAGGATTGAAATCTGACTTCCAACCACTTGGTGGCATTCAGCAACTGCTTGATGTTTGTTAAGAGGAGGAAGTATTCTTATTTCGCACACTGTGATTTGCATGTTTTCCCCTTCCTGGATTGCCATAGATGCGGCAAGTCCAGCCAGGGCATCTGCACGTATGTTTTCACCTCTACGAATGTGGGTGATGTGACAGATGTCAAACTTTTGCAGAAGTGATTATGCCTTGTTGTAGTAAGGCAGCAGATCTGGCTTCCTGACTTCTAATTTCTGATTCATCTGGTTGACGATCAGTTGAGAGTCTCCAAAGACTTCCAGCATGGTGATACCGGATTCGATGGCGAGTTCCAATCCTAGGATCAGAGCTTAATATTCAGCTGCATTATTTGTGCATGGTTCCAGTAGCGAGAAAGCGTGTGGAATCATGTATTTGTCGGGGCTAACAAAGAGGATGCCAACTCCCGAGATCAGCTATCTTTTTTCATTTGTCCTGGTTGCACCGTCAAAGTACATGTCCCAGGAGGCACTTTGTGAGAAAGTCTCTACATTGTAGACTAGTTCGTCTGGGAGATCATCTCTGAGTGGAGAATCTTTAGGCAATGGATGCTCTGCGAGGAAGTCCGCTAGAGCTTGCCCTTTGATTGCCATTTGTGGTACATACTTAATATCAAATTGTGACATAAATATGGACCATTTTGCCAGTCGAGCATTGAGAGAACCTGCCTTTGTGACAAGGAGCTTCAAGAGGTTGACCCTCGAGACCAGGTAGACTATGTTGGAAAGCAAGTAGTGACGCAGCTTTTGTACGGCGAACATCACTACAAGACATTCTTTTTCGACTAGAGAGTAGCAATGCTCTGCACCTACTAGCATGTGGCTGAGGTAATATAGAGCAGCTTCTTTTCTTTGATCATTTTCTTACGCAAGCAGAGCTCCTAAAGAGTGATCAAGGGTTCTTATGTACAAGATGAATGGTTTTCCAGTGGTAGGAGCAGCTAACACTGGAGGTTTTGTCAGGTATGACTTGATATCTTATAAAGCAGTTTCACAGTCAGCATCCTAGACAAAGTTTACTCCTTTTTTCATCAATCGGGAGAATGGACGGCATTTCCCCAAAAGATTGGAGATGAACCGTCTGATGTAGGCCAATCTCCCTTGAAGCCCTTTGAGTTCTCTCTTGGAGAGGGCATTTCTAGATTGGCTTTGACTTTTATGGGGTCAAGCTCTATTCTAGTTTTCCGAACTAGGAATCCGAGGAACTTACCCGACGAGACGCCGAAGAAGCATTTCAAAGGATTCATTCACAGTTTGTGTTTGCGAAGCTGGAGGAAGACTTCTCGAAGGTCTTCGAGATGATCTTCTTTCCTTTTGCTTTTTACGGCGAGGTCATCAACGTAACATTCAACCGTCTTGTGCTGCATATCTTGGAATATCTTCATCATAGCCCTCTGATATGTGGCACCAGCATTTTTCAGACCAAATGGCATGACAGTGTAATAATACACGCCAAATGGGGTCCGAAAAGATGTATGTTTTTCATCTTCAGGATGCATCTTTATCTGATTGTAGCCAGAGAAACCATCCATGAATGTCATTTGCTCGAATCCACATGTATTATCAATCATTACCTCTGGTATGGGGAGCGGAAATTCATCTTTAGGGCATGCGCCATTCAGGTCTCTATAGTCAATACAGACCCTGATCTGCCCGTTTTTCATTGTCACGGGGACAATGTTGGCCAACCATTCAGGATGTTGTTCCTCACGGATGAAGACGTTTTTTAGTTTTTGAACTTCTTGTTCAATTTTATCCATCACATCTGGACGGAATCTTCTTTGGCCCTGCTTAACAGGCTTGATGTCTTCTTGAAGATTGAGTTTGTGGACCGCTATTTTGGGGTCTAAGCCAGGCATTTCAGCGTAAGACCATGCAAAGCAATCAACGAACTCACGAAGAAAGGCGATATACTCGGGTAACTCATCATCCTTTATATTCTTGCTTATGAATACAGGACGTGGGTTATCTGGTGTTCCCAAGTCTATCTTTTGAACAAGATCTTCTGTTGGAAGGTTCTAAGGTGGTTCCTCCACATTATTTTCGGAGGCTTCCAGCTCAACGAAACCTTCTGGGGTTTTAAGGGCATTTCCAGACCAAGGTTTTGTTCCTTTCCACGGGTTTTCTTGATCAGTAATTTTCCCAAGGCTTGCTATGAGATGATCCCAATCGCCTGTTGAAATCGGGTCAAAGTAGGCTACTTCTTTTGGAGATGAAGATTCTTCTAGGTCAGAAGACCACACGTCTGTACCATCGGACAATTCCTCTTCATTTTCGGAGAAATCGTGCCAATTGGATGAGCTTCCTGGATCTTTGTCAGGTGACTCATCAAAGAGATATCTAGGGAGATCGATGTCTTCTTGGACTTGAGATGTTGAGGCTTGGTCAGTATATTGACCTTTAAGCCTTTGTGTCAACTGTCTCAGGGGAGTGTCGGGATCATACCCTAAACCCGTGTGAAGACTTTTCTACATAGCCGTAGAGTCTCCAATCTTCCAGCTGGCTTTTGGTCAAGACGGGCCCCAATGGCGTGAGAATACCGCATCCTTCCCCCAAACCGACTGGGTTTTGAGCGTCATAGCCCATTTTCTTCATAATAGCTTGGCCACAGAACTATATAAGGATAGTTGAGGCACACCTTCATTTTGGAAAGGATAAAGCATGGAGTTTGATGAAGAGGCATCCGATCTATGGAAGAAGATCGGCTTTTCCTTTGCTGAAGTTGCTGGAACAATGAAGGAAGCTGATGTAGGATCTTCTATGTCAGAAGTTGTCTCCATTGGAGTAAGAGCAGGTTGAACTTGCTGAGTGTCAGCTTGGCTTGACGATGTGTCGTCTTCTGGCTCTGAATCAGAATCCGTGTCTTGCATGATAGACACGAAAGAGACAACAAATTTGCCCCCAGGCTTTTGCTTTGCCTTCTTCACTTTAGTTATGATGATCAAAGGCTTTGAAGGCTTGAGGGAGATGACGAAGGGAGTTTGAATGCTCTCTTCGGATTTACTGGATGGTTTGTTTTCTTCTGGTGATTGTTGAGGAGCCTTGCCTTTATCTTTCTGGTGATTTTCGGTAAAGGGTGCTGTTTGCTTCTCCTCTTCTTCTTTTTCACCTTCATACATCTGTGAGTCTGCGAAGTGGACTTCTTTACCTTTGAAGGGTTTTCTGTCCACAAAGACTCGATGTATCATGCCGTCATTGCCAACAAACTTGATGCATTGATGTAGAGTTGAGGGGATAACACCATTCTCGTGGATCCAAGGGCGTCCGAGAAGGATGTTGTAGCATGAAGGGGTTTTTATTGCGTACACAGTGACCTCATAAATAAGATCACCGATCTGCAACTTGAACCTGATTTTCCTAGCCTGCCTTCGCTGTTGAGCTGTAGGCTTTGTTTTCACGACCTCCCAATTTTCATCTTCCAGGAGATCGGGATGTACCCATATGGGTTGTCCGTCTGGTGTTGGGTAAGGAACCAGTTCCTCGGACGCTTGGATTGAGTTTATCTCATTGAAGGAAGTAGTGATCTTCTTCTTCGGTGATTTTGATGTTTGTCCACATGTCACTATATTGACCTATAGTTTTTGTCAAAGGTGATGACTCCGTTTTTCCACATCTCGTTTATTTTCTCCCTCACAACGAAGCATTGATTGAGAGGATGCGAGATCATCTGGTGATATGGACAGTACCGAGGATCGTTGGTTTTGCCAACATCACCCGGTCTTTTTGGTTCTGGCAAGGTGAGCTTGCCGTTTGCCATAAGAGCCCCGAAGATTTCATCAACATCTTCATCAAACGGGTATTTCTTCTCTACTCGTTCTTTGAAGACATCTGAGAGTTCAGGTCTCTTACCCATAGCTTTGTTTTCAGCTTTCTTTGGTGGCTGAGGTGCTGACTTGGTCTGCACATTGAGGACCTCTTTCTTCTTTGGTTTAGAGGTTGCAATGGCGGTTGGCTCTTTTCTTGATGATTTATGACTGTTGAGGTCTTTAATCACCGTTTCAGCTTCCATGGAAGCTTCTAGGAGTTCTCCCAGGTTTTTTGATTTGTTGCCGATGATCATGGAGCGGATTCTGGCTCTCATGTTGTTTCGGCAGATGTCGACTAGCGACGCTTGTGGCAATACATCATAGCATTTGTATGCCATTGCTTTCCACTTGTGAATGAAGCCACATGTTGACTAATTCTTCCCCTGTTTTAGGCTGCACAGCTGAGCCATAGTAGCGGGATGATCCTCACCTTTGAAGTGAGTCAGGAAGCGTGTCTCTAGCATGGCCCAGTTTTGGATCGAGTCCTCCGGCAGAGTAGAGTACCAATCGAAGGCCGTACCTTTTAGGGTACTTGCAAAGAGGCGGATCTTGAGTGCATCTTGATCTGCGATAGCTCCCGTCAGGATCTTGAAGTGGATGACGTGCTGTCTGGCTGATCCTTTCCCCGTATATGTTTGGAGAATAGGATGCTTGAATTTTGTGGGGAACGGGACCGAGTCCGTCCATAAGGGATATGGTGGCTTGATCCCATGCTTCTTGAGTATATCCTCTTCTTTTGCTTTGGCGAGGATACTGTCTACGTCCTTTTTGGTAAGGGCGCGTGACTCATTTTCTTCTCCATTTACCTCATCGTCTTGATGATTCGGAGGAGGTTCATTGTTCGCCTGATTTTGGAAGGCGAGGAGAAGGTTTTCCATTAGAGTTTCATTCCTCTGCTGGTCTTGTTCCAACTGCTGGATGCGGGTGATCGCTTCATCTTGAGGTGGATTGCGGGGTGGTGGCTCAGAATTTGTAGCCAAGATGTTCATCCTTCGTGATTCGAACGAAGAAACTGTCCTGGTGACTGAGTTGGGGCTCATTCTTTTTTAAGAAGAGCTTGAGGAAGGATCACGCTGCCGTCCTTTGCTTGAAGGAGCAGGGGATTCTTCTGAATGTCTTCTTGTCCTGGAGACGCTGCGGGTCATCGGACGTCGGACATGGATTTTTGTTGCTGACTTTTGGCATCTTCTGGTTTTTCCAACCATATGGACGGCAGCAACTTGGTGGGGGCTATCTTTTTCGACCCATTTGGGAGAGATTTGAAGTGTAGGAGGCTGGGTCCTTTGCTTCTCTAGTCTCTTTTGCCGATACGACGTGCGGCGGCGTATATGACGAGCAATTTAAGCTTCGGTCAGCTCTGGCTGGGCTTTGACGATGAAGGATGTGCTCCCTCGGGCGCAGCAGCCGAGCCTGTCTTCTTTGTAGCTGGGCAAGGATAGGATGCGAACCCTGTCCTTCGCCTGTTGCAGTGAAGCTTTGAATTTTTGGAGTTCGGCCCCTGTAGAGATGAAGGGTCGAACTGCAGGTTTGTAGGCCTTAACAGGTGTTTACAGAGGCCTTGTGATGCATGACTTGATTTTGGGCTTGTAGGAACAAGCCGGCTCATGCTGGGTTGACTTGAGAGTCAGATTGGAGATGGGTCTCTCCTCTTTCATGTAGGCAAGAGGGTAGAACTGGTTCTCCTTGAGTGGGGCCAGGAATGCTGGCTTAGTGGATGTTTGGGACCTTCTTTGTTTTGGTGAAGGTCTTGGGGACCAAGTCTTGGGATAGACCTGGTCGTTTGCTGGTCGAGGCTTCATGGGGCTGCCACGGGCTTCAGGCCTTCTGGTGCTCGCCTTTGGTGTAACGGTAGTGACACGTTGAGAGGCGAGTTTCTGCTTCTTGGAGGGAGCAGTTTGTTCCTCAGGAAGTGGGAATGGTCCCAGCATCCCAAAGACAATAGTCTAGGGAGTCGAGGTCAACCCGGAGCTCAGAGAGTTGCCGAGGGAGTTCACACTTCGGCAGCTGATGGGGCACTTGTAGGTGCGCGTAGTTTGCTTCTGTTGAAGCATGAGTTGGTGCTTGTTCTCGTCGAAGGTAATGGTTAGTGAAGCTGCCATTGTTAGTTTTCAAAAAGTTTCTGAAACAAGACCACATCCATTAGTAATCACAAGAATATAATGATCATAAATGGGAAGTTCTATGGTCTTGTCTTTTCAAATTGCTTGAGGGAGATGACCCAAGCAATATGAAGAAGGCAAAACGCCATAGAGGGTACAATTGTTCTGATTGCAGGTATGGTAAGCCCAGAATGAGCATCCCAGTGACTGCTATAAGCAATTGTGAACTTAAATTCGACTTATCGAGAAGCAAAGCTTGCTCGAGATAAGAAGAATATAAAGTTGGAGTTACAAATGCGCCGGTCGCGAATACAGTAGACCCTGAAAGGGCGTACTAGTACTGCTAGACACAAATGTTTGGAGACCGTATCCATGAGATGAGATTCTCTATTTTGAAAGGTCAAGACTGGATTCATCAAAGAGAGCATATGGTATTCCGATCTGAACACGGGCTCAGCGATTTCCGCGAGCGCCAATGCTCAGAAAGAAATGAACAATAATTTCTCGGATCTGAATCAAAAAATGACGAGTTTTTTTTTGAAAGGTCAATATCGGGTTCATCAAAGAGAGCAAAAGGCACTCCAATCTGAACACGGGCTCAGCGATTTGCGCGAGCGCTAGTGCTCAGAAAGGAGAAGACCAAGATTTCTCCAATCTAAGCCCAAAATGACGGATGTTTTTTTTTTTGAATATTTTTTTTTAAAATTTTTTTTATTTATTTTTTTTAAGATTTTTTTTTGAAAATTTTTTATTTTTTATTTTTGATTTTAAAATTTTATTTTTAAAAATTTTATTTTGAAAAAATTTTATTTAAAAGACGAGAGAGTACACATAGGCCTCCTAACCCGGTCTTATGAAATCTCGATTGATAGAATTACCCCCAGGTAAGGGTAGGATTACTTAATGAACCCGTTTGGAGGACCCTTACCTAGAACAGTCAAGCTGTCTCCACACTCTGGACAAGGCTTTTCTTGAATCAACCATGATAAAAGAACGGAGTTGGTTTAACCTTAGTGGTCTATGTCTTTTTTTTGTTTATATATATATATATTTTAGATCTTTAATGAACTCATCGAAGAGAAACGATGGCCCAAAACCTTAGTCGAACAGGCTCAATATTTTTGCGAGCACGATGAACGATAGGAAAGAATCAAGGTTTCTCAATTTTGAATTCAAAATGAAAAATCTGGTTTTTTTGTTTTGTTTTTTTGTTTTTAGATCTTTAATGAACTCATCGAAGAGAAACGATAGCCCAAAACCTTAGTCGAACAGGCTCAACATTTCTGCAAGCACGATGAACGATAGGAAAGGATCAAGGTTTCTCAATTTTGAATTCAAACTGAGAAATCTAATTTTTTGTTTTTTCTTTGTTTTTTTTTTTAGATCTTTAATGAACTCATCGAAGGGAAACGATGGCCCAAAATCTTAGTCGAACAGGCTCAACATTTCTGCAAGCACGATGAACAATAGGAAAGGATCAAAGTTTCTCAATTTTGAATTCAAAATGAAAAATCTGATTTTTTATTTTTTTTGTTGAAAAGAAAAAAGAGTCGAAATAAATTCAAAGAATTAGAAATTCCCAAAAAATCTCATCTCATTTTTTCAGATGCGGAATCCAACATAGGCCACCAATTTAAAAGTAGCCAAGGAATCAAGAAAAGAAGTATAAGCATAGAGCAATAGATATGATATGCAAATATTTCATTTCTAGCATCGTGTTCTCAAAAGAACGTGTCCCACCGGGTGTGCCAGCTTGATGGAACAGCGCTTCCGCTCGGTTCTACTGAGGTCGGCAGACGTGGGAGTCTATTTGGGTCCGACCTTTTCGTAGCCGGGGGCCAAAGGCGTGCCTCAACATTTTTTGTGTGGGTGTGCCAGATTTCATATTTTACTTGGAATTGCAAATGGTGATACGGAGATCGACCTTCGCAAGTAAAAAGGAAATCAACTTCTTTCAAGTTTTCCATTGCACATATATTTAAGAAAAGAGACATTTTCTTGATTTGCCGTGAAAGGCGATTTTTTTGGCATTTATAGCCGATTTGGCATTTATAGCCGATTTTGGCGTTTATAGCCGATTTACAATCCTTATCAATAATGAAAGACAAGAGTTGTGATTTTTGTCTCTTTTGAAAAAATACAAACTACAATGAAAAGCAAGAAAATGAGGATCTAACTTCTCAGGAGATTGTGGGGAACCCGTTCAGATTGACGGTCGTAAGCCATGTGTGGACTTCGCCATCATCCATGCAGATGAGAACAGAGGACGCTATTGATTCGCTTGGCTTGACTATAACCTCAGGTTTTTAGAGGACAAAGACCAAAAGGAGGTCCTATGTCCAATAAAAAACTAAGTAGATGGGCTGAAAAGCCACGTCTAAGCCATTAGAGGCAGAAAGAGAAGGCAAGGACCTTGGGTGGGGGGTACCCCCCAATGGACTTTTGTCACCTTGTAGCGGTGGTCGGTGTAGAATTTCCGCAGAGTTTTCTCTCTTTGATGCCTTTTTCTGTCTGAGTTTTCGGATTTTCTTGCAGTCTGTTGTGTGTTTTCTTCGTGCTGTCCTTTCTTCTTGGAGTGCTCTCCTATTTATAGGCTTTTTGGTAGCCATTTAGGAGGGTTTATGGGCTTTTATTGTCATTAAGCCGCATAATGGGAGGAGTTACAGGATTTAATTCCTTTATTTTGTAACTCCTTTTTCTTGGCTTCTGATTGGCCGGAGGAGATTGAGGGCATTTAATCGCCTTTAATCACCATGATGGGAGGAGTTTCATGGGTTAAATGCCATGAATCTCTTGACTTGTAACTCCCGGATGCTTGCTTCTGATTGGGCCATCTAAAGAAATGGATTAATGACTGTAATAAAGCTAGTCAATTAATCGCATTAAGTGGTCGCCGAGCAGTTGAAGAGTCGTGGGCCGTGCCGCGTCTTTTTGGATTCTTCTGGTGATGATCAATGATGGATCTTCATGTAGATCGGCATCAGATGACCATGTAACTTCAGGTATTGGTTGCCAACAGAGGGTCGGTGCCATCTGTCCTGTCGATTTCTCGATCGGTCGGGTAGAAAGCACACTTTTTTTGGTTGACCGGTTGGTGATCAATGTTGATTTCGATACTCTTGATGATTGACCCGTGTTTTTTACGGATGTCAGAGGATTTGGTGTCTCAAAAGTATGAATATTGGGAAATACTAGAGGCCGGACGCTTCGAATCGCGAAAAAACGGCGAAAAATGGGGTTTCCCGGGCCCTCCCAGCGATCACGGGCCCCAGCGTCGGCAACCCTGGGCCAGGGTCGCAGGGGCCTGCGACCCTAGGGGGTTTTCCCCCCTTTTGTCCCGTTTTGTGTCCGTTTTTGCTGTTTTTTTATTCTTTTTTTATTCTATATTTTTCTTTGATATTTTTTATCATTTATTGGCCTAATTTTCGTGTAGAAAACCTGATGAGAAACCTTGCATTTTATTTTGCAAAGTTTCCAATTTTCTGAGAAAGCCGAAGAATTTGTCGCGCAGAGCTGCCGATTTTCCGTCAGAAGCTGACACTGGGTCAAACGATGTCAGAATGACCTGAAATTTAAGGTAAAGCCTCCTGAGCAATAAATAAGACCAACCATAGGCTTTTGTTTGAGTTTTGAAGCCGTTTGGGGTCCTATTACCGGTAGATTCGCTTTTGTCGCGAAGAAGATGTCGCGGCTTGATATGTGGTCAACCAATGTCCGATTGACTTGAAATTTGACAGGGAACCTATTGGAGTCATTTTAAGATGATCCATAGGCTCTGTCTTGGAAACCATGGTCCCGGGGAGCTTCACCGCCGAGAGGCCTGATTTAGTTGTTCGAGGGTTGATGTAGGGTCAAACGTTGTCGGTTTGACTCGGAACTTGACGTGGAGCCTTTTGGATGTATTTTGAGACCATCCATCGGCTCTGATCGAAAATTTGGTGTCTCCGATGCTTTCGCTGCCGGGAGCTCCTTTTCAGCTGCCGGAGAAGCGAAGCTAGGCCAAATGATTTTGAAATGGCCCGAAACTTCTTGTGTACTCCTCTTTTGGCTGTCTTGAAGGATCTTGCAGTTTTTGTTTGATTCTGACAAGATTTGATTTTTTGGAAGTAGCATTGCCTATTTATGGCAGGTTGCGACTTCATGTGGCTCTTTGGATCTTGAAGAGACAAAGTGACATTTTTGGTGTCAACAGTTTACCTGGTAGCATTAGCCTTCAGTTTTTAGCTAAATTTGGTTGACAATGGTAACAGAATTGTTTTCACTGTGCTGCTAATAAGATGTTGTGCTCATGATCAGAAAATTGCTCAAAAGTGTAATGTTAGACTGCCAGCTTTTTCTATTGATAAAGATAGCTTTTAGCTGATGACAGAAATTGTAATGGTCACTATTAATGGAAGAAAAAAGTTATTGGCTATTGTGTTAATTAGTAGAAAAGTTGTTCAAGATTTAAGTTTAGGCCGGTAAAGGCTATTGTGGATAACTTGTAAAGGCTCAACTTGTATTAAGCTTATTTATCAGTCAAGTTGAACATGTCAAACCAAATCCAAAGAAGAAATTAATAGATTATACTGGAGCATAAAATAAACAAGCTCACATCTCTCACCAACCATAAAAAAAATGTACCATGGCACAAAAGAAAAGTGGATAAATCAGCTAGTAAGGTGGACACAAAAGAAAAGTGAAAAAATCAGCACAGTAAGGTGAAATCATAGGCCTGACATTATACGAACTTGAATTCCTACTCATATGAACTTGAATTTTGTGCCTGACATTGTTTTTTGATAACGATATCGTTACCATCATTTATATTTTCTTCATCCATTTTTTGTGTCCAATAAGAAAATAATGGTGACTTTATATGCCGACGCATAAACAATAAGAAAGACTCACTATTTCACTCAAAACTTACTTTTCAAAATTATTACATAACGATGACATTATAGTTATTTATAAACACAGAATTCAATTATTCGCAATCTAATTGAAATCAAATTATGCACGTTGAAAAAGTGGAAGCCATGTTTCTACGTGTTTGTGTTAACCGGGTTGAAAAAGTGCCCAAGTTGAAAACATCGCAAACGTTATCATAATTAACTGAGAACTAACAGATTTTAAGTTCATAGTATGGACTTGGAAATCCCCAAATCTCGGCCAAAAAATCCCCCGGGAAGTGGGCCAACAAGTGCCCTAAACAGGGGTACTCAGCCATGTCCCTGCATTTTTGTGTTAATAGGGTTGAAAAAATGCCCGAGTTGAAAACATCGCAAACGTGATCGTAATTAACTAAAAAATAGTATATTTTAAGTTCATAGTATGGACTTAGAAATCCCAAAATATCAACAAAAAAAGCCCTCGAAAAGTGGGCCAATAAGTGCCCTGGGTACTCAGCAAGATTTCTACAGATTTTCTTGATCGAGTTGCAAAAGTGCGCGGTTTGAAACATAGGCAACCGTGATCATAATTAAGTAAAAAATAGCAGATTTTAAGTTCATGAAATGGTCTTGGAAATAGCCAAATATCAGCAAAGAAAACCCGTGAGAAGTGGGCTAAAAAGTTTCCTAAACATGGGTACTCAGCAAGGATTCTGCAGATTTTCTTAATCGAGTTGCAAAAGTGTGCGGTTTGAAACGCAGGCAACCGTGATCATAATTAAGTAAAAAATAGCAGATTTTAAGTTCATGATATGGTCTTGGAAATCGCCCAATCTCGGCAAAAAAACCCTCGGGAAGTTGGCTAAAATTTTCCTAAACAGGGGTACTCATCAAGGTTTCTGCAGATTTTCTTAATCGAGTTGCAAAAGTGCGTGGTTTGAAATGCAGGCAACCGTGGTCGTAATTGTCGAATGTGAATTTTGAACCCCCCCCCCCCAAAAGAAAAAAAGTTTTGCGTGGGGAAATCTCTATGCGTCTATATATGCTATTTAAATTTTACATCGAAAATAAGGATTCCGACTACGCTCAAAATCAATGGATCACGATCGCCAGCTATGGTAACGGCCGTAACACCGTTCTCCGATGAAAGCCGGAGAAATGTGGGGAGAAAATAAGTGGGTGGGTTCTTCTTCTCGTCTAATGTGCTGCCGGCAACACACGACGGTTGTCCTGTCACATTAATTTGGGTCTCTTTGGGTCTGTTTAATATAGGGTCAATTCAGGGTCAAGAGTTAAAGTCCAAATAAAGGTTAATCCTCACACAACATAATCATAATAAATCCAAGTAAAATAACTGAAGTCAAGAAAAATAAAAGGGCGAGGTGCCAAATATTTAAGAAGAGGATTGGCCCCGTTCCCGGGTACCCCCTTCAGATCCCTTGGCAAAATAAGGTTTAAAGGCTGACTTTTCAAATCAAAATGATGATGCAAATGAGATTTTGACTTGTGATTTCTATGTTTTTCGTGTGCGATACACAAGTGATAAAAATGAAAGGACGATGGGCCGTAATTGATTGGAGGAGGCCGATGGGCCAGTGTTTGTTCTAGGGAGGCCGATGGGCCGTGATTGTTTAAGGGTGGCCGATGGGCCGAAGTAAAAAAAGTGTGTGTGAAATCACTCATCTCATCTCGTCATTCTCATTTAATCAATTTTAGAAGTTAGTTCTTCATTTCCTATTATCATTAAGTTCAATTAAATATCTGGCACCTGAGGTGGAGGAAAAAATAAAGGAAAAATCTTTTTGGGTTTATTTTGTTGGTTTTATAGTTTTTATGGATTTTTATATGGGGCTAGAAGGGCCTAACTAGGGGATTTACTTGGATTTACGTAATTAATGCTTTATTACTGATCATCGGATTAACCTAACCTAAGGTCCTAGACCGCCCACATCAGCTTTCCCGATTCCCTAACGAAACAGGAGGAGTGATGGAGTGAAGCCTAATGCTCTAAACTACCTAACAAGGTAATCCAATTGAATCCTAGGGTGTAAATAGCCTAAGTTTGATTAGTTCCCACGCCTAAGCAGTTTGTTGGGTAAGATCTTAATTGATTTGATTTGTTTTGAGTTGTGGTTTTGATTGAGAGTGGTTTAGGGATGTTTTAAGGATCTGGTTAATGTGTTTTAAAGTATTTTAAAGTTCTATTATTCTCAAATTAAATCAGAATTCCAAAGAGTAGTCGAAAATCACAATTCAAGATTAAAACAGGGTAGGGGCCCAGGGGGTGGTGCCTCTCCTGACAGTTTATGCTTTTCAGACTTTTCGATCTCTTTTCGGGAATTCTGGGGGTTTTATGGGCTATGTTTTAGTCTGAGAAGTGTTTTAATGTCTCTGATGTTCTAATGTCAAAGTGATGCGGGTCCGGATTTTGAAACAAAATGAGGATTCGTGTTTTAGTGCAATTGGAAGGATAGGCACCAAAGGGGTGGCGCCTAGGTGAATTGGCAGGATGGGCACCCAGGGAGTGGTGCCCAGGTGCATCTGGCAGGATGGGCGCCCAAGGAGTGGCGCCTAGGTAGATTGTCTGTGGTTTTCAACTATTTCGGATGCGAGTTACTTACTGGTCCTTGGGTCTGGGTATTGATTTAGGTTCTGGTCTTGATGGACCGCGCTCCAAATGCTCGAGTTCCTACCGAGGTCGGCGGACGTGGGAGTCCGTTTGGTTCCGACCCTTTCGTAACCAGGGGGCAGGGGCGTGCATCAACATTTCTTTTTTTTTTTGTGTGGGTGTGCTAGATTTTCTATTTTTACTTGGAATTGCAAGTGGTGATCCGGAGATCAACCTTCGCAAGTAAAAAGGAAATCAACTTCTTTCAAGTTTTCCATTGCACATATATTTAAGAAAAGAGACATTTTTCTTGGTTTGCCGTGAAAGGCTATTTTTTTGGCATTTATAGCCGATTTTTGGCGTTTATAGCCGATTTTGGCGTTTATAGCCGATTTACAATCCTTATCAATAATGAAAGACAAGAGTTGTGATTTTTGTCTCTTTTGAAAAAATACAAACTACAATGAAAAGCAAGAAAAGTGTTGGATACCGCGATCACTGAGAGGGGGGGTGAATCAGTGATTTCTAAAAACAGGTCCAATTCAACAACAAAAACAAGTCAAACTACACAATGACACCAAATTTAACGTGGTTCACCGAAAGGCTACGTCCACGGTTCAAAGACTGTCCGAACACCAATCCGGGACAGATCTGAATCTTATTTAGTCGCACCAACGACAAAGAGCACCAACCCTTAGTTTCAGATAGCACCAACTATCTAGGAAGCACCGACTCCCTTTACAATTTATCTGCACCCACAGATAGGATCACCAAACCCCAAACACCAAGCACCAACTTGATGTAAAAACAGAATAGAAGATTAACTCTGTCTACAGCCCTTCCCCTCTACAATTCTCTCTCTCTCAATCCCTTACAAATTGAAATCTAAAGCATAAAAGAGAGACACTTAACTCATGGACGAATCACCATCTTCTAGAGCATAATCTCGTCTACAATTACTGTAGAAAACGTCACCACATCAGCACACAGCAACACACACCAGCAGCTTCTTCTTTCTCTCAAGAACTCTCTAAAACTCTTCTCTATTCTTTCTCTCTTCTGGTGTATCTTTAGAACGACCCATACATGCCTTTATATAGGTTATAGTAACCCTTAAGAGTGTTCAAAATAGGCTACAATTCGTTTAGAAAGAGTCCCAAACAAATTAGATAAGAGTGCTGAATTTTCGTGCAAAACTTCTAATTCTGCGCAACTCTGGTTCCCGTGCTCGGTCAACATCCTGGCTTGCTCGGTCGACCGAAGACACTGACTGGAAACAGACAACTTTTGAGCTCGGTCGACATCCTGGGGTCCCGGTCGACCGAAGACACACTGTGTCACGAAAATAACTGAGAGGTGCCTGAAACTGTTTTCTGCAGGTTTCTCTTGCTTCGGTCGACCGCATGGGGTGCCCGGTCGACCGAGTGCTCTGCTTCAGGAATTCTGAATTCCTGACTGTTTCAATTCTGATTTCTTCTTTTAAGCTCTATCAACACCAGCTTATTATCATCATGTTTGTGACAATGTGTTGACAAGAATTCCAACTCAAATCAATACTTGAGATACTGATTCTTCAAATTCTTCAAAAGACTTTCAAGTCATCTCAAATTCCAACAATCTCCCCCTTTGGAATTGTTGGCAACACTATTGGAACTTCAACACTTTCAACTCCAGCTTGCAGCTCTTCCAAGTTCTTTTCAAAACTTACTTGGAACCAATTCTGAAATTCTGAAATAACAACCATGCACTGTCGACAATCTCCCCCTAGCTTTCATAGCATAACATCTCTCCTTGCTATCATAGCATAACATCTCTCCCCCTTTGACAACAAGTCCAAAGGGACCAAACCGAGGAGCGAATAGGATATTCAATGAATGCATTGCTCCCCCTTTCAAGCACAACTCCTACGGTTTAGGGAGAGTGAGTAACTCCTAACTTTTTCCGGAGATACTCGAAGACTTCCTTTGGCAGAGGTTTCGTGAAAATATCAGCCACTTGCTCAGTTGTTGGAACATATTCCAACTTGACCTCTCCATCAGCAACTTTATCTTTAAGAAAATGATAACGAATTGCTACATGCTTTGTTCGAGAGTGCTGAAC
Source organism: Litsea cubeba (assembly GCA_012931725.1). Lineage (NCBI taxonomy): Eukaryota > Viridiplantae > Streptophyta > Magnoliopsida > Laurales > Lauraceae > Litsea > Litsea cubeba. The sequence goes on along the minus strand of CM022945.1, from coordinate 151,898,713 downwards.
AGGATTCTTAGATATATGAATTGCACTCGTGTTGTCACATAGGATCGGCGTAGGATCCGTTGTAGGAACTCCTAGATCAGAGAGCATTTGCCGCATCCATAACACTTGAGTACAACAAGTTGCCGCTGCAATATATTCCGCATCCGCTGTCGAAAGGGATACTGAGTCTTGCTTCTTACTATGCCAAGCAACTAATCTTTCTCCAAGATAAAATGCGCCGCCGCTAGTATCTTGCGATCATCTACGCATCCAGCCCAATCGGCATCAGAATATGCAACAAGAGTGAACGATTTTCCTTTGGGATACCAGATACCAAGCTCCATAGTACCTTTCAGATATCGAAAGATTCGTTTCACTGTTGTAAGGTGCGTTTCAGTTGGTGCTGCTTGAAAACGTGCAACCATACATACTGCTTGTAGAAGATCTGGTCTTGTAGCAGTCAAGTAGAGCAAGCTTCCTATCATAGAGCGATAGGTGGTATGATCAACGGACGAGGCCTTATCATCTTTGCTAAGCTTCGTGTTCGTTGACATTGGTGTGCTCACTGGCTTGCTGTCTTCCATATTGAACCGTTTTCAGCATTTCCTTAATGTACTTCATTTGTGATATGAAGATACCATGTTTCAGCTGCTGAACTTGTAAACCAAGAAAGAATTTTAGTTCTCCAAGCATTGACATCTCAAATTCTTCTTCATCTCTTCAGCGAAATTCCTGCACATCTCCTCATCATTGCCACCAAAGATTATGTCATCAACATAAACAATGACAACCAGCTGTTTGCTTAACTGAGTTTTGACATACAGATTGCTATCAACCATTCCTTTTCCAAAACCGATCTTGCGGAGATAGAGATCCAGCCTAGCATACCATGCCCTTGGCGCTTGTTTCAGTCCATAAAGAGCCTTTTTCAATTTGCACACTAGATCTGAATTTTTGCTGATGAGAAAACCATCAGGTTGCTCAATGTAGACTTCTTCTTCAAGTAAACCATTCAAGAAAGCTGACTTTACGTCCATCTGAAATACCTTGAAGGTTTTGTATGCTGCCAATTGCAAGAAACATTCGAATAGCTTCCAGACGAGCCACCGGTGCAAAGGTCTCTTCAAAATCTATGCCTTCAACTTGAGCATAGCCTTTACAAACCAACCTTGCTTTGTTTCTAATGACTGACCATCTTCATTCAGCTTATTCCGAAAGACCCATTTAGTACAAATAACATTCTTATCAGTAGGTCTAGGAACAAGTTCCCATGTGGAGTTCTTCTCAATTTGCTCCAACTCCTCATGCATAGATTTCAACCAACTTTCATCGAGACTGGCTTCAGCCACAGTCTTGGGTTCAATGGTGGACACAAGTGAGTAATTACTAACTACACTTTGTCTAGTTTGAACGCCTGCCTTAGGATCTCCAATGATTTGATCCTTAGGGTGTTGCTCTACCCAAGTGCTGTGCTTCTTAGGTGAAGTATCTTCTGAGTCATCCTTTGATTTCTCAGAATCATCAGATTCAGCCATCTCATCATCAATCTCACTCGAGTCCTCATAAACTGGACTGTCATTATGAGTTGCATTCTTTGGTTCAATATTCTCATCTATTCTCACATCAGCACTTTCTATGATTTTTCTGGTTCTTTTGTTAAGACACCTATATGCCTTGCTAGTAGAGGAGTAACCCAGAAATATACCTTCGTCAGCTCTTTCTTCAAATTTGCCCGGATTTTGTTCGAGCCGCTTGATGTAACACTTGCTGCCGAAGACTCTGAAGTGCTTGATTGTTGCTTTTCTTCCAAACCATAGCTCATAGGGAGTTTTGTCTTCATGTGGCCTGATCAAGCATCGGTTTTGAATGTATACAGCCGTATGAATTGCCTCTTTCCAATACTTGCCAGCCATCTTGCTTTCACTTAGCATCGTACGAGCCATCTCTTGTACGGTGCGATTCTTCCGTTCCACAACTCCATTTTGCTGTGGAGTTCTAGGGGCTGAGTACTGTCTTTGAATGCCATGATGTTCACAATATTTAGTGAACTCTTCAGATGTGAACTCGCCTCCACGATCAGACCTTAAAATCTTGATACGTTTTTCCAATTGATTTTCAACCTGTGCTTTAAACACTTTAAAACGATCAAGTGCTTGATGCTTATGCTTAAGAAACAATACCCATGTCATACGAGTGTAATCATCAATGCATAACATGAAATACTTATCTCCATTGGTGCTTTGAGTTCGCATCGGTCCACAGAGATCAGTGTGCACTAGCTCAAGAGGTTTCTTGGAATGATGCTCCTTTGACTTGAACATAACCCTCGTTTGCTTTCCCTTTTGGCAAGAGTCGCAAATGGGATTGGAAGGCTTTTCAGCTTTAGACATGCCTCTTACAGCCTTTGAATTGCGAATCTTTGACATGTTATCAAAGCTTAGATGCCCAAGGCGTTTGTGCCACAACCAACTTTCCTCTGTCCGACTCATCAAGCAGGTCTTTTCAGCTCCATCTGACAATGTATAGAGATTTCCAGCAGTTCTTGATCCAGTTGCCACTGTTTTGCCCTTGCTACTCTTCTTGATGGCAAACCCATTCTTTGTGAAGATAACTTCGTGACCCTTGTCACAGATCTGGCTCACACTAAGCAGGTTGTGTCTCAACCCAGACACATATAAGACTTCTTCCGATCTGATCTTGTTTGCCATAAGCTGAATAAACACCTTTTCCGCAGATTTTGGCACATCATTGTTGCCAAATTTCACTGAACCGCCTTCATAGTGCTGTAATTTGATGAATTTCTCTTTTATCACCAGTCATATGGCTTGAACAACCACTATCAAGGACCCATGGTGCTGCCTTCTTTTGTGCATTGAATGCCATTTGCACAATGAGAGATTCTTTGGGACTTTCTGCACATTGCTTTGCTCTCCAAGCCTTGACTAACTTGGGTTTCTTTTCAACCTGAAATTTGTTAGCAATATGCAACCTACAATCCCTAGCCAAGTGTCCATAATTATGACACATATAGCACTCAATTTTGTGGCTACTTAGGATTGAAAAAGGATTCCTAGTCACAAATGGACTGTTTCTTACATAGAATTTGCAATCAGCTCTTTTATGTCCAAACATATTACAATGAAAGCAATAACCATAGAATTTGTATCTTCTTTGTGGCTGGTTAGTCTTCATTACCTTTCTAACAGGAATGGACTCCTTTCTAGGTTGAGTGGGCTTCATAGAGTTAGAAGGTGCAGTGACTTGCTTCACAAGCTCTTTCTTTTTAGGAGGTGCAATCTTAGAGGATTCACCTTTCTCAAATCCTAGACCAAATCTGAAGTGGGCAGGTCTTTGAACTTTCAGTAGTTCATTGAGTTTCATAGTCCCTTCAATCGCTTGGAGCGCTTTGAGTTTTTTGCTATTTTCCGAATTTTCAGCCTTTGCTCTAGCGATCTCAGTTTCAAGTTTCATAGCCTCTTCCTTTTTGATACTTATTTGGTTTTCAAGGACTTCTACCATTCTTTTATATTCTTCTACTTGAGTTTTCAAAGCAATAATAGAACTTTCAGATTCATGGAGAAGTTTCAGATTTTTCTTACTTGTTTTGCGTTCCATGCTTAGCTCCTCAAGTGCGGCTATGAGTTCCTCTTCAAGATTGACTTCAGCCTCCTCTTCCTCTTCCGGATCTAGCTCTTCTTCTTCTTCAACAGTGACCATGAAGAGAGCTTCGGTTGATTCATCATCGTCTGAAGTTTCAGACGTGCTGTCATCTTGTTGACATAGAAAGTTTTTAGCTTTGCCCCTTTTTCTGAAATTTCTCTTTCCTTTACTCTTTTCAGCATAAGAGTCATTATCATTGTCTTCTTTTAGCGGACACTTCGCAGCAAAGTGACCAATTCCTCCACAATTGAAGCATTTAAAGGGTAGCTTCCCTTTGTACTTGCCATTGCTTCCTTTCTTCAACTTTCTAACAAATTGAGCCTCAAGCTCATCATCATCAGAATCAACATCATGACCAGCAGTCTCTTTTGCCTTTTTCTGAACTTTGAAGGCCGCTTCTTTATCAGATGAAGACGTATTTCCTATGCGCATCTCATAGGCAGTTAGAGAACCATGTAATTCATCCATGGAAAATGCATTCAGATCTTTGGCTTCTTCAATGGCTGAGACTTTTGAATCAAACCGGGGAAGAAGAGATCTTAGAACCTTTTTGACGATGACCGGCTCTTTAATCTCTTCCCCTAGTCCACGAATGTCATTCGTGACTTCATTCACTCGTTGCATATACGAGTCAACATTCTCGCTTTCCTCCATGCGAAGAGACTCGAATTGAGAGCGATGAGTTTGCAATTTGGCTTCTTTAATCTTCTCATCACCTTCATGTATGCTTTGCAACTTGTCCCAAATTTCCTTGGCTGTTTTGCATGCAATTACTTTGACAAGCTCGCTGTCCACAAGGCCACTAAAGAGTGCATTCTGCGCCTTGGAGTCGTTGTCTGCCAACTTCTTCGATGCTGTATCATTGGGTACGGTGGCAGTATTGTAACCGACTCTGACAGCCTCCCAAACATCATAGCCAAGAGATTTGATGAAGGCTTGCATCCTAATCTTCCAAAAGAGTAATTAGAACCATCAAACAGAGGTGCTTTCATATTCCCTGTATTGACTGCCATGTGATTTGACAAGAGATCACCCTTAGCGTATTAAACTGATCAAGGGAGCCTCGCTCTGATACCAATTGTTGGATACCGCGATCACTGAGAGGGGGGGGTGAATCAGTGATTTCTAAAAACAGGTCCAATTCAACAACAAAAACAAGTCAAACCACACAATGACACCAGATTTAACGTGGTTCACCGAAAGGCTACGTCCACGGTTCAAAGACTGTCCGAACACCAATCCGGGACAGATCTGAATCTTATTTAGTCGCACCAACGACAAAGAGCACCAACCCTTAGTTTCAGATAGCACCAACTATCTAGGAAGCACCGACTCCCTTTACAATTTATCTGCACCCACAGATAGGATCACCAAACCCCAAACACCAAGCACCAACTTGATGTAAAAACAGAATAGAAGATTAACTCTGTCTACAGCCCTTCCCCTCTACAATTCTCTCTCTCTCAATCCCTTACAAATTGAAATCTAAAGCATAAAAGAGAGACACTTAACTCATGGACGAATCACCATCTTCTAGAGCATAATCTCGTCCACAATTGCTGTAGAAAACGTCACCACATCAGCACACAGCAACACACACCAGCAGCTTCTTCTTTCTCTCAAGAACTCTCTAAAACTCTTCTCTATTCTTTCTCTCTTCTGGTGTATCTTTAGAACGACCCATACATGCCTTTATATAGGTTATAGTAACCCTTAAGAGTGTTCAAAATAGGCTACAATTCGTTTAGAAAGAGTCCCAAACAAATTAGATAAGAGTGCTGAATTTTCGTGCAAAACTTCTAATTCTGCGCAACTCTGGTTCCCGTGCTCGGTCGACATCCTGGCTTGCTCGGTCGACCGAAGACACTGACTGGAAACAGACAACTTTTGAGCTCGGTCGACATCCTGGGGTCCCGGTCGACCGAAGACACACTGTGTCACGAAAATAACTGAGAGGTGCCTGAAACTGTTTTCTGCAGGTTTCTCTTGCTTCGGTCACCGCATGGGGTGCCCGGTCGACCGCGTGCTCTGCTTCAGGAATTCTGAATTCCTGACTGTTTCAATTCTGATTTCTTCTTTTAAGCTCTATCAACACCAGCTTATTATCATCATGTTTGTGACAATGTGTTGACAAGAATTCCAACTCAAATCAATACTTGAGATACTGATTCTTCAAATTCTTCAAAAGACTTTCAAGTCATCTCAAATTCCAACAAAAAGGAGGATCTAACTTCTCAGGAGATTGTGGGGGACTCGTTTAGATTGACGGTCGCAAGCCATATGTGGGCTTCGCCATCATCCATGCAGATGAGAACAGAGGATGCTATTGATTCGCTTGGCTTGGCTATAACCTCAGGTTTTTATAGGACAAAGACCAAAAGGAGGTCCTATGTCCAATAAAAAGCCGAGTAGACGGGCTGAAAAGCCACATCTAAGCCATTGGAGGCAGGAGGAGAAGGCAAGGACCTTGGGGGGGGTACCCCCCAAGGGACTTTTGTCACCTTGTTGCGGTGGCCGGTGTAGAACTTCCGCAGAGTTTTCTCTCTTTTTCCTTTCTCTGGATTTTTGTGCTTCTGTCTGTGATTTTCGTTGTCTGTCTGTGTCTGTGTGTTTTTGCTTTTTTTCTGATGATCTATCCTTCTTGGAGAGCTCTCCTATTTATAGGCTTTTAGGTAGCCATTTAGGAGGGTTTATGAGCCTTGATTGTCATAAAGCTGCATAATGGGAGGAGTTACAAAATTGAATTGTTTATTTTGTAACTCCTTTTTCTTGGCTTCTGATTGGCCGGAGGAGATTGAGGGCATTTAATTGCCTTTAATCGCCATGATGGGAGGAGTTTCATGGGTTAAATGCCATGAATCTCTTGACTTGTAACTCCCGAATGCTTGCTTCTGATTGGGCCGTCCAAAGAAATGGATTAATGACTGTAATAAAGCTAGTCAATTAATCGCATTAAGTGGTCGCCGAGCAGCTGAAGAGTCACGGGCCGTGCCACGTCTTTTGGGATTCTTCTGTCGATGATCATCGATGGATCTTCATGTAGATCGACATCAGATGACCATGTAATTTCAGGTGTTTGTTGCCAACAACGGGTCGGTGCCATCTGTCTTGTCGATTTCTCGATCGGTCGGGTAGAAAGCACACTTTTTTTTTGGTTGACCGGGTGGCGATCAATATTTTTTCCGATACTCTTGATGATTGACCCGTGTTTTGGACGGATGTCAGAGGACTTGGTGTCTCAAAAGCATGAATTTTGGAAAGTACTAGAGGCTGGGCTCTTCGAATCGCGAAAAAAAAAACGGCGAAAACCGGGGTTTCCGGGGCCTTCCCGGCGACCCCGGGTTCCAAGGTCGCCCGCGACCCTGGGGGGGTTTTCCCCCTTTTGTGTCCCGTTTTGTGTCCGTTTTTGCTGTTTTTCGATTCTTTTTTCTCCTGTACTTTCCTTGACATTTTGACCATTTATTGGCCTAATTTCTTTGTAGGAAACCTGATGAGAATCCTTGCATTTTATTTTGCAAAGTTTCCAATTTCCTGAGAAAGCCGAAGACTTTGTCGCGCAGAGCTGCCGATTTTCCGTCAGAAGCTGAAACTGGGTCAAACAATGTCGGAATGACCTGAAATTTGGTGTGAAGCCTCCTGAGCAATAAATAAGACCAACCATAGGATTTTGTTTGAGTTTTGAAGCCGTTTGGGGTCCTATCACCAGTAGACTTACTTTTTGTCGCGATGAAGATGTCGCGGTTTGATGTGCGGTCAACCGATGTCCGATTGACTTGAAATTTGACAGGGAACCTATTGGAGTCATTTTAAGATGATCCATAGGCTCTGTCTTGGAAACCATGGTCCCGGAGAGCTTTGCCGCCAAGAGGCCTGATTTGTCTTCCGAGCGTCAAACTATGGTCAAATGTTGTGGAAATGACCTGAAATTTGACGTGTAGCCCTTTATAAGCATTTTGAAGCCGTCCATTTGCTCTATCTGATGAGTAATGGCCTCGGTGGTTCTCGCCGCCGAGAGGCTTGATTTAGCTATTCGAGGGTTGATGTAGGGTCAAACGTTGTCGGTTTGACTCGGAACTTGACGTGGAGCCTTTTGGAAGTATTTTGAGACTATCCATCGGCCCTGATCGAATATTTGGTGTCTCCGATGCTTTTGCCGCCGAGAGCTCCTTTTCGGCTGTCTGAGAAGCGAAGTTAGGCCAAATGATTTTGAAATGGCCCGAAACTTCTTGTGTACTCCTCTTTTGGCTGTCTTGAAGAATCTTGCAGTTTTTGTTTGATTCTGACAAGATTTGATTTTTGGAAGCAGCATTGCCTATTTATGGCAGGTTGCGACTTCATGTAGCTCTTTGGATCTTGAAGAGGCAAAGTGACATTTTTGGTGTCAACAGGTCTTAATTAGTTTAAGATGAAGGTGTTTAATTATTTATTTTTAATTGAGTTGGTTGGGTAGGGTTGAAATGTAGGCTAGGCGCCCAGAGAGTGGTGCCTAGGTGAATCTGGCAGGATGGGCGCTTAGGGGGTGGCACCCAGATGGATTGATAGGGTAGGCGCCCAAGGAGTGGTGCCCAGGTGGCTCTGCCTTGCAGTTTGGTTGGTTCCAAAGGGTTTTGGGTATTAAGTCCGAATCGATTAAGGTTTCAGTGTTTTAAGGCTAAAAGTGTTTTATTATGTGGATTGTGATTGGTTTGAGATTTTAATTAGTTAAGTTAAGTTGTGAATTTGGGGCTTTTCTAAAAAATAAAAGTAACATAGGCACCCAGGGTGTGGTGCCTAGGTGAATCTGGCAGGATGGGCACCCAGGGGGTGGCATCCAGATGGATGTGTTCTATGGTTCGGTCAGGTTTTGTGATTCTCAGGTCAACTCAAGTTTGAATTGATTTAAGGACTGTGTATTTGATGGAGAGTGTTTATTCGTGTTCAGTTGGGAATGAAGTTAGGTCTTAATTAATTTGGTTTAATGGTTTCCTAAGGAATGGGTAGGGTAGGGGCCCAAGGGATGGTGCCTAACTAGATTGACAGGCGGGGCACCCAAGGAGTGGTGCCCAGGTGACTGTCTTAAGGTTCGGGTTGGTTTTGTGTTTCTAGGTTGATTCGAAGTTGGATTTTGTGGTTAGAAGTTGATGTATTTTGATGAAGGGTGTCACTTCGTATTTGGTTGGGAAATAACTAGGTTTCAATTAATTAGGTTTGATTTTTAATTGATGGTTTCCAAGAAATCTGCAGTCTAAGTGGAGTTCACAGGCTGGGCGCCCAGAGGGTGGTGCCCAGGTGGATTGATAGGCTAGGCGCCCATGGGGTGGTGCCCAGGTGACTGCCTTGTGGTTTGAGTTGATTCGATATTCTTTAAGTTAATTCGAGGGTGAATTGATTAGGGCCTCAGGTTTCTTAAGTCCAAAAGTGTTTTAATGTGTTAATTCGGGTTGGTTTAATTAGAAGTTTTAATTAGGAGTTTCTTAGTGAAGGGATAGGATGGGCGCCAGGGGAGTGGTGCCTAGTTGGATTGGAAGGTTGGGCGCCCAGGGAGTGGTGCCTAGGTGGATTGGAAGGCTGGGCGCCCAGGGGGTGGTGCCCAGGTGGATGTCTGTCTTGGTTTTGTTTTGTGTGTTCGTTTTAGATTAATTCAGGTCTAGATTGATTAAGTTTTCAAAATTTTAAGTTAGCAATGTTTTATTATGTGTTGATTCAAGTTTCGTTTCAATTGGGGTGTCTTAGTAACAGGATAGGATGGGCGCCCAGAGGGTGGCGCCCAGATGGACTTGGCAGGCAAGGCACCCAGGGGGTGGCGCCCAGGTGGATATTTTTTAGGGTTTGTTGGTTTTGTATCTTTTTAGGTAGATTCGAGTTTAAGTTGATTAAGATTTCAGGTCGTTCAAGTTAAGAGTATTTTAGAGTGTTAATTAGGGTTGGTTATAGTCCTAATTAATTAGGTCAAATTTCAAGTGGAGCTTCTTAGGGAATGAATAGGCTGGGCGCCCAAGGAGTGGTGCCCAGGTGGATTTGTCAACAGGGCACCCAGGGTGTGGCGCCCAGATGGATTTGGCAGCAGGGCACCCAGGGGATGGCGCCCAGATGGATCTGGCAACAGGTTTTAGGTTTTTCAAGTTCTTAGTTATTTTTAATCTAAATTAATTAGGGTCTCAAGATCTTTTGGATTAAGGGTGTTTACTGTAATAATTGGTGTGAGATTAGAGCCTTAATTAATTATGTTTAATCCTCAATTAGGGACTTTTAGTGAATAAGCAAGTTAAGCTCAAAGGAGGAGAAGCCTATCTTAATAATTTGGGTTCCCTAATCAATCTTAGTGATTCCTTAGTCCAATTTCAGTCCAAATTAATTAGATTGTTTGTTTTAGGGTTCTTAATTATTTGGCAATTCTTAAGTTTTTTAATTATGATATTTTAGCTAATCTTAGGGTTTATCCTACTTAGGCATGAGATTTGATAACCTAGACTATTTACCTACTATTTTTGGGTTTTCTTTGTATTTTTAATTTGTTTTTTGGTTTCTCCTCTAATTTACTAGAGAGTAAGGAAAGAGAAGAAGTAGTTTTATGTTTTATGATTTTTTTGGGTTATGAATTTATGTTTCAAATGATATGGTGGTGAGATGTGAAAGAAATGATAATTTGAGATTCAGAACATATCAAGCAAGGAAACATATAATTGTGATGCAATTTCTAAATGCACAAAATGCAAAAGATCGAAAATTATGCGCGGAAGTGGAAAAGTCCACTTGGGCATAACGAATCGTAACGAATGCACAATAGTCTTAAGACTTTCAACACAATTTCCGATATTCAGCAACTGATGCGGACGTCCTAATGCGAACTACTAATGATGCAACTAACAAATCTATAAGAAAACGATGTAAAAAGTAGAGATCTAAAACCTAAACCCTGTCTCGGAAGGGTAGGTGCCCAGAGGGTGGCGCCTAGCCAAACTAGAGAGGGTAGGTGCCCAGTGGGTGGCGCCCAGCCTCTTGAGATAGGCCTTTCGCGATCTCCTCGATCTAAATGATGATGATGATGCTATAAATGCGAGATCTAACCTAGTTAAGCACTTAGAACTACGAAATCAATGCAGATCTGCACCACTGGTATGAATCTAAACATGTTATTAATATGATGATGCACTAATACCATTTTTATCAAGAACTAATATAGATATATGATTCCTAAATGATCCTAAGCATGTTTCTAAACAAAGATGATGATAAAATGCAATAAAAGAAGAGGGAGATCTAGGAATACCGGTTTGAATCACACTTTTCAAGTTCCTAGAACGAAGCTTTTGCGAAGAACCATAGCTCTAGTTGAAGATATGGGAGTCTCCTCCTCCATTTCCTCTTCTTCTTCTCTAGATCTGAAGCTCTCTTCTCTAATGGTGGCCACCTTTCTCCTCTTGCTTATTCTCTATACTTTTCTCTCTTTTTAGGGTAGCTCCCTTGTAAATGAGGTTAAGAGATCCTTAAATAGAGGTTTGGGATGAGTTTAAGAGGGCTAGGGCTTCATTAATTCGTGTTTCTATAAGGTTCCACGCATCCCAAGGCGGCTTAAGTGTTTTGGATAGATTAGGGTTTGGAAAATAGGCTGGGCGCCCATGGGGTGGTTCCCAGTTGACTGCATAGGGTGGGCGCCACAGGGCTGGCGCCTATGTGGACTAGTTCATGGTAGGCGCCCACGGGGTGGAGTCTACGTGGACTAGCAAGTGTGGGCGCCACAAGGGTGGTGCCTAGATGGAAAAAGTGTGGATCTTTGTTTGGAGTGGTTGCGGGCTGCCCTAAGTTAAATTTGTGGAATAAGAGGGTGGGCGCCACACATGTGGTGCCTAAGTGGACTGAAGAGTATGGGCGCCCACCATGGGGCGTCTAGATGGAATGAAGTATGTGGGCGCCACTTGGGTGGTGCCTAGATGGAGTCGATTCATTTTTGGAGTTTGGTCTCTACGTTGAGTGGTTCCGGTCCGTTTTAGGCTAAACTAATGATTTTGGAGGGTGGGCGCCACACATGGGGCGCCTAGGTGATCACGGAAAGTGTGGGCGCCCAGCCTGGGGCATCTAGGTGGATTTGAGTAGGGTGGGTGCCACTTGGGTGGTGCCTAGATGGATTTCCATTGCCCTTTCTAAGGCAAACTTCGAAAACTCATAACTTTTGATCCGCTTATCAGATTTGGATGTTCTACATAGCGTCAGAAAGCTCTCGAAGTGAATGGTCTAACTGTCCTAATGATTATGGGCTGAGAAAAGAGGGGGATCTCTGGATCAATGGATCTGGCTTCCTAACTTAGGGTAATGGGGTGGAATTTAGGCAAGCTAAGTGTAATCTTCGTAAGAATTGACCTGAGCTTGTCTTAAGTGGTCTGGAATATGTTTAAATAGTGTAGTTGTCCACTCCTTGTGTGAAAGGTGAGTTGGACTCGAGATCTTAATGCGATTCGGCTTTCTTCTCACGAATTTCTAGAAGTCGTTGAACTAAGTTTAAAACTATCAACAAGCATCTTCATCGTCATTAATTAATTTGAATTATGTCATTAGTCATTCAATTATGGGTGAAATGGGGGCACCACTATATATGACAGGTGTTTAAGGCTATCATAGGGGCGAAATGAAGTGTCTACAATATGCCACTCTTTGGAGAACAGCACGTGGAGAGTTGTGCTCCAAAGAAAGTAGACACACCACTTATGACTCACGAGAGCTTTTGAGCTCGCATGAGTGGCCACCGACAGATGTATGCAATTGCAAACTCATTCTAAAAGTGAGGTTCACTTTTCTAGGATCGATCCTGATTCAGGGGAAAAAGAAAAAAAAAAGAAGTTACGTGCCTACTGATTTGATTGGAAACCTGAGATCTGTGCCTCGGTGCCCGTGGTATTGCCACGTGGCAGGTTGGGAACTGAATTAAAATGGTGGGAATTGTGCCTTAGTGGTCTGAATCAGAAGTCGATCTTTCGATTAGCTAAGTCACTATCAGAATTTCATTTGTTCTTGCAATAGAATTGATTTCAAATGGTCATATATAACATCTTTTGACTTTCAACCATAGTTGAATGTTCAAGGCATGCTTGAAACTAACTAGCAATAATGGGGATCTTAATGGCAATCATAAACATAGTTCAATCAATAGCGTGAGTGCATGTGAGAATGAGATGCATTTTTTAAGAGATGTTTGATTTTGAAACTCAGGTATGCATCGAAAAAGCTAAATCAATGGAAGACGGTCGCCGGAATAACCGTCACTCTCTAGGGATCTTGGTCTTCACCCAAGCTTAGACGAGAACCTAGGATAGATTCGATCGTCTTTTCGTGCTTATCATGGAGAGTTTCAAGTTACACGGTTTCCATCTTTCAACATCAAGATTTGAGTCAGCGAACACACAATTCGTGAGAACACGGTATTATGGTTGCCATACCGTTTATAAGCGCTTAAGGGAGGCCTACGGTGACTCAATTTCCAGACGTGAGGTAAAATCATGAAAATCTTAGTTAGGGGTACTTATCTCAAGAGCTTTCCATATATCCAACATTGGGATCATTGCCGCTTTCTTTCGTCGTTTGCTGAAGTTTGTGAACTTGTCATCAATCTCCATCAGTGTTCTTGAAGGTCCTTCACCTTGGTGTTTTCGCTTTCGCTTTGAAAACCTGTATTGAACAAACACTAAAAGATTCTGCATTTTTTGTCATTAGTATAAGGTCTTATAATTTGCAGAGGTAATCATTCTAATTTTATTGATGGAGATGGCATGAGATGCAATGCACAATGTTAGATGTATGCGTGATGGGATTAATGTGCATGCAACGGTCATGTGATGGGACAATGTTTCAGTTTGACAATGTGTCATTCTTTTGTGTATGAGCCTCTTTAGCTTTCTTTATTATTATTATTATTATTTATTTATTTAATTTTATATTATTGTTATTATCACTATTATTTATCATCAATCATCATCAATTCTTGTTCGAGTTCAACTTTTCAGAATTCCAGGACAATTTGGTTCAAAGAGGCATTTGGTTCTCTAAGGTGATGGATAGGCGCCACAAGGGTGGTGCCCAGGTGGAATTGCATGAATAGAGTCTGCCTCAAAGTTGAATTTTGAATCCAGAAGATAAGTCACCTAAACATCCAAGGAGTGGCGTCCAATATGTAGTTCTAGTTCGTTTTGGAATGGAATATTAACTTCAACGAGACAGGTTGCATTTAGGGTTGGTCTTGAAGTATAATTTCGAATTTAGGGAATTGGGTTACCTGGGCGCCCAAGGAGTGGTGCCTAGGTGGAATTGTGAGTTGGTCTCGAAGTTAAATTTCCAAATCAAGGAGACAAGTGACCTGGGCGCCCATGGAGTGGTGCCTAGGTGGAATTTTGAGATGGTCTCGAAGTTGAGTTTCCAAATTAAGGAGACAAGTGACCTGGGCGCCCAAGGAGTGGTGCCTAGGTGGAATTTTGAGATGGTCTCGAAGTTGAGTTTCCAAATTAAGGAGACAAGTGACCTGGGCGCCTAAAGAGTGGTGCCTAGGTGGAATTTTGAGATGGTCTCGAAGTTGAGTTCGTGCTCATCCCATGGCAGTGAGAGTTCTTATCGGAGTGAAAGTTTGAGTTTCAGAGGTGACTTGGGCGCCTGGGGTGTGGTGCCTAGGTGGAGTTTCGTCTCCAAGACTTACAGTCCATTGCAGACTAGAGTTCTGAATGCAGGAGATAAGTGACTAGGCGCCCAAGGAGTGGCGCCTAGGTGGAATTTCGTCTCTCTCTAATTCCTTATGGGATTCGAACTCTAATCTATATAAGGGAATCAAGGCTACAAATTTCTTACAACACCTGCTCTTCCAGATTTTGAATCTCAGAATTCTCAAGCCCTCCCTTGCTTCCAAGTGAGTATCTTCTCCTCTATTTTCTTTTGGAATGAATAACATGCCTCGCATGTGTTTTGAATTATCTAAATAATTTTACTTAATCAATTTGATGCAAGTTTCCATGGTTTGGGTTGGGACATTCTGATTAGTAGGCACCAATTGGTTTGCACTAAAGACTCGCCAGTTTGAATTTCTAAGGTGTTTTCATAAATTCTGGTTCTTTTCAGACTCGCAATATGATATAAGAACACGACTCAGGAATACTAAGGATCTTACCTTGGCCAAACAATGACATCTCCATGGGGGATATTTTTAGTCTAGGATGGGCGCCACCCCTGTGGTGCCCAGGTGGTCGGTCTCTCTTTTTTTTTTGGTTTATTTTGTTTGTTTTAGGTATTTGTTTTCTTTCTTTCTTTTCTTTTTTTTTTTAATGTTTGATCATCATTTTTTTTTCTATTTTCTTTAGTTTTTGTTTTTTTTTGGGCAGAGTGGGGACATAGGTGCAAGCATGGTTGCTGCTCAGTCTTCTCAAAGCATTGATTTTCACATTTTGTACGTAGAAGGATTTCCTCTATTCTCTTTTGCACACTTTTCAGTAATTCCATCCTCTAAATGTCAAAGCCTTCAACTCATCCTTTTTCCAAATGAGTGTTGTTTCTTTTGTTTAAGTCGATTGTTCAAGTTTGATTAGTTTGTTTGTTTTTAGATTGATTGTTTTAACTATGTTGTTTTGTCATGTGTGTTGGTGGTTTTTATAATAATATATTTTCTTTTAATGTTCAGGTTTAAGTTTCGTAAACTTTTTATTCATTTTAGTGCTGTCTTGAATTGGTTTGCAATTTTTAGGCTGTTTGTGTTTTTGTTCTTGAATTGGACATGGTCATTTTTCCTTCACTTTTCATTATTTTTCCCCAAAAAAATTTTCAACCCAAGCGGTCCGATCTTAATTTTTCAAAGAGGGTAGTTCTTGATTAAAGATAGCTTTAGCATAATAAAATGGATTAGGCATGACCAAATTCAATGACATGGACCTCCAAGTTTTCCATCTACTTTTTTCTTAAATGAAGTTCTAAGAAGTGGGGCATGTCCACTCCAGCCGTCGGCTGTGATGGCCATAGAGGTGAAGGGTCTTCATGGAAATGGTGGGGCGTGTCCGCTGCATCCTAGGGATGAAGGTCCTAGCTTCTAATTTCATTAAAAATGGTCATGTTGATGGGGAGATCAAGGCCTAATAGGGTTTAGGCAAAATTTGGGGAAAAGGGGATTTTGTGCAATTTGTGAAAATTAATGAAATTAATTGGTGTGATTAGATTTGTTGAGTGTTTTAGTTAATTTGAAGCAGTTTTGGTAATTTCTAGATGTGTTTTATTGTCTTTTGTGGATTTAAGGGGGCAGTTTTGATTCTTTTTTTTTTTTTTTTTGCGTGTGTGTTTATGCATGATATGTGGTGCTTGATGAGTGATGTTTTATAGATGTGGTTGTGGTGTAGTGAGGTGAAGTGAAATGGAGTGAGGTGTCGTGGTAAAGACGTGAAGTATGAAATGAAGTGATGTGAGAAGGAGTGCTAAAGTTCTATTTCCTATAAATAATATATGCATGCAACCCATTGAAAATTGAACTAAAGTGTGGTTTTGTTGAGATGTATTAAATATGTGTGCTTTATTACCATTTCTTGCTGATTGTGTTTATGAGGCGTGTTTTAACTTTTTCTTTTAGTTAAGTTGTGGATTGATTGAATTTTAAAATTGGCATTGTTTAGTTTTAATTTGGTTTAGTTGGTTTCATTCTTTGTAACTTGGCTCTTGTTTGTTGACACCAAAAATGTCACTTTGCCTTTCCAAGATCCAAAGAGCTACATGAAGTCGCAACCTGCCATAAATAGGCAATGCTGCTTCCAAAAATCAAATCTTGTCAGAATCAAACAAAAACTGCAAGATTCATCCAGACAGCCAAAAGAGGAGTACACAAGAAGTTTCAAGCCATTTCAAGATCATTTGGCCTAACTTCGCTTCTCCAACAGCCAAATCAAGCCTCTCGGCGGTAAAGCTCTCCGGGACCATGGTTTCCAAGACAGAAACTATGGATCATCTTAAAATGACTCCAATAGGTTCCCTGTCAAATTCAAGTCAATCGGACATCGGTTGACCGCACATCAAACCGCGACATCTTCATCGCGACAAAAAGCAAGTCTACAGGTGATAGGACCCCAAACGGCTTCAAAACTCAAACAAAAGCCTATGGTTGGTCTTATTTATTGCTCAGCAGGCTTCACACCAAATTTCAGGTCATTCCGACATCGTTTGACCCAGTTTCAGCTTTTGACAGAAAATCGGCAGCTCTGCGCGACAAAGTCTTCGGCTTTCTCAGGAAATTGGAAACTTTGCAAAATAAAATGCAAGGATTCTCATCAGGTTTCCTACAAAGAAATCAGGCCAATAAATGATCAAAATGTCAAAGAAAAGTACAGAAGAAAAAAGAATAAAAAAAGAGCAAAAACGGACGCAAAACGGGACCAGAAAGGGGGAAAACCCCCCCAGGGTCGCAGACCCCTGCGACCCTGGGCCAGGGTCGCCGGCGACCATGGACCCCGGGGGTCGCCGGGAAAGCCCCGGAAACCCCGGTTTTTCGCCGTTTTTTTCGCGATTCGAGGAGCCCAGCCCCTGGTACTTTCCAAAATTCATGCTTTTGAGACACCAAGTCCTCTGATATCCGTCCAAAACACGGGGTAAAACATCAAGAGTATCGAAGACAGTATTGATCGCCACCCGGTCAACCAAAAAAAGTGTGCTTTCCACCCGACCGATCGAGAAATCGACAGGACAGATGGCACCGACCTGCTGTTGGCAACAAACACCTGAAATTACATGGTCATCTGATGTCGATCTACATGAAGATCCATCGATGATCATCGACAGAAGAATTCCAAAAGACGTGGCACGGCCCGCGACTCTTCAGCTGCTCGGCGACCACTTAATGCGATTAATTGACTAGCTTTATTACAGTCATTAATCCATTTCTTTGGACGGCCCAATCAGAAGCAAGCATTCGGGAGTTACAAGTCAAGAGATTCATGGCATTTAACCCATGAAACTCCTCCCATCATGGCGATTAAAGGCGATTAAATGCCCTCAATCTCCTCCGGCCAATCAGAAGCCAAGAAAAAGGAGTTACAAAATAAACAATTCAATTTTGTAACTCCTCCCATTATGCGGCTTAATGACAATAAAAGCCATAAACCCTCCTAAAAGGCTACCTAAAAGCCTATAAATAGGAGAGCTCTCCAAGAAGAAAGGACAGCAGACAGATATCAGAAAATCAGAGAAAAAAAGCACAAGCACACAGACAGAAATCCAGAGAAAGGAAAAAGAGAGAAAACTCTGCGGAAGTTCTACACCGGCCACCGCAACAAGGTGACAAAAGTCCCTTGGGGGGTACCCCCCCCAAGGTCCTTGCCTTCTCCTCCTGCCTCCAATGGCTTAGATATGGCTTTTCAGCCCGTCTACTCGGTTTTTTTATTGGACATAGGACCTTCCTTTGGTCTTTGTCTTCTAAAAACCCGAGGTTATAGCCAAGCCAAGCGAATCAAATAGCATCCTCTGTTCTCATCTGCATGGATGATGGCGAAGCCCACATATGGCTTGCGACCGTCAATCTAAACGAGTCCCCCACAATCTCCTGAGAAGTTAGATCCTCCTTTTCTTGCTTTTCATTGTAGTTTGTATTTTTTTCAAAAGAGACAAAAATCACAATTCTTGTCTTTCATTGTTGATAAGGATTGTAAATCGGCTATAAACGCCAAAATCGGCTATAAACGCCAAAGTTGGCTATAAACGCCAAAAAGCGGCTATAAACGCCAAATCGGCTATAAATGCCAAAAAAAATCGCCTTTCACGGCAAATCAAGAAAATGTCCTCTTTTCTTAAATATATGTGCAATGGAAAACTTGAAAGAAGTTGATTCCTTTTTACTTGCGAAGGTTGATCTCCGGATCACCACTTGCAATTCCAAGTAAAATAGAAAATCTGGCACACCCAAAAAAAAAAGAAATGTTGATGCACGCCCTTTTGCCCCCCCGGTCACGAAAGGGTCGGAACCAAACGGACTCCCACGTCCGCCGACCTCGGTAGGAACCCGGGCATCGGAAGCGCGGTCCATCAAGCTGGCACACCCGGTGGGACTCGTTTATTTGAGAACACGATGCTAGAAATGAAATATTTGCATATCATATATTTTGCTCTATGCTTATATTTCTTTTCTCAATTCCTTGGCTACTTTATAATTGGTGGCCTATGTTGAATTCCGCAAAAAAAAAAAAAATGAGATGAGATTTTTTGTTTGGAAATTTCTAATTCTTTGAATTTATTTCCACTCTTTTCTTTTCAAAAAAAAAAAAAAACAAAAAAATTTAGATTTCTCAATTTGGATTCAAAATTGAGAAACTTTGATCGTTTCCCTTCTGGGCACTGGCGCTCGCGGAAATCGCCGAGACCGTGTTCGGATCGGGGGTTGGGCCATGGTTTCTCTTCGATGAATTCATAGAAATAAAAACAAAATAAAAAATATATAAAAAAAAAAAAAGACATAGACCACTAAGGTTAAACCAACTGCGTTCTTTGATCATGGTTGATTCAAAGAAAAGCCTTGTCCAGAGTGTGGAGACAGCTTGACTGTTCTAGGCAAGGGTCCTCCAAACGGGTTCATTAAGTAATCCTACCCTTACCTGGGGGCAATTCTATCAATCAAGGTTTCATAAGACCGGGTTAGGAGGCCTATGTGTACTCTATCGTCTTTTAAATAAATTTTTTTTTCAAAAATAAAATTTTTAAAATAAAAATTTTAAAATAAAAAATAAAAAATAAAAAAAAAATTTCAAAAAAAAAATCTTAAAAAAAAAAATAATAAAAAAATAAATAAAAAAAAAAAAGATTTAAAAAAAAAAAAAAAAAAATCTTCAAAAATCTTCAAAAAAAAAAAAAAAAAAAAAAAACTTCCGTCATTTTGGGTTTAGATTGGAGAAATCTTGGTCTTCTCCTTTCTGGGCACTGGCGCTCGCGGAAATCGCCGAGACCGTGTTCAGATTGGAGTGCCTTTTGCTCTCTTTGATAAACCCGATATTGGCTTTTCAAAAAAAAAAAAAAAACTCGTCATTTTTAGATTCAGATCCGAGAAATCATGGTTCATTTCTTTCTGAGCACTGGCGCTCGCGGAAATCGCTGAGACCGTGTTCAGATTGGAATACCATCTGCTCTCTTTGATGAATCCAATCTTAACCTTTCAAAACAGAGAATCTCATCTCATAGATGCGGTCTCAAAACATTTGTGTCTAGCGGTACTAGTACGCCCTTTCAGGGTCTACTGTATTGCGACCGGCACATTTGTAACTCCAACTTTATATTCTTCTTACCTCGAGCAAGCTCTGCTTCTCGATAAGTCGAATTTAAGTTCACAATTGCTTCTAGCAGTCACTGGGATGCCCATTCTGGGCTTACCATACCTGCGATCAGAACAATTGTACCTTCTATGGCATTTTGTCTTCCTCATATTGCTTGGGTCATCTACCTCGAGCAATTTGAAAAGACGAAACCATAGAACTTCCCATTTATGATCATTATATTCTTGTGATTACTAATGGATGTGGTCTTGTTTCAGAAATTTTCGAAAAAACTAACAATGGCAGCTTCACTAACCATTACTTTCGACGAAAGCAAGCACCAACTCATGCTTCAACAGAAGCAGACCACGCGCACCTACAAGCGCCCCATCAGCTGCCGAAGCGTCAACTCCCTCGGCAACTCTGTGAACTCCGGGTCGACCTCGACTCCCCGGACTATCGTCTTCGGGACGCTGGGACCATTCCCACTTCCTGAGGAACAAGCTGCTCCCTCCAAGAAGCAGAAACTCGCCTCTCAACGTGTCACTACCGTGACACCAAAGGCGAGCACCAGAAGGCCTGAAGCCCGTGGCAGCCCCACGAAGCCTCAACCTGCAAACAACCAGGTCTACCCCAAGACTTGGTCCCCAAGACCTTCACCAAAACAGAGAAGGTCCCAGACATCCACTAAGCCAGCATTCCTGGCCCCACTCAAGGAGAACCAGTTCTATCCTCTTGCTTACATGAAAGAGGAGAGACCCATCTCCAACCTGACTTCCAAGTCATCCCAGCATGAGCCGGCTTGTTCCTACAAGCCCAAATCAAGTCATGCATCACAAGGCCTCCACAAGCATCTGCTAAGGCCTACAAATCTGCAGTTCGACCCTTCATATCTACAGGGGCCGAACTTCACAAATTCAAAGCTTCGCTGCAACTGGCGAAGGATAGGGTTCGCATCCTGTCCTTGCCCAGCTACAAAGAAGACAGACTCGGCTGCTGCGCCCGAGGGAGCACATCCTTCATCGTCAGAGCCCAGTCAGAGCTGACCGAAGCTCAAATTGCTCGTCGTATACGCCGCCGCGCGTCGTACCGACAAAAGAGACTACAGAAGCAAAGGACCCAGCCTCCCACACTTCAAGTCTCTCCCAAATGGGTCGAAAAGGAAAGACCCAACCAAGTTGCTGCCGTCCATATGGTTGGAAAAACCAGAAGGCGCCAAAAATCAGCAACAAAAATCCATGTCCGACGTCCAATGACCCGCAGCGTCTCCAGGACAAGAAGACATTCAGAAGAATCCCCTGCTCCTTCAAGCAAAGGACAGCAGAGTGATCCTTCCTCAAGCTCTTCTTCAAAAAGAATGAGCCCCAGCTCAGTCACCAGGACAGTTTTCTTCGTTCGAATCACGAAGGATGAATGTCTTGGCTACAAAATTCTGAGCCACCACCCCACAATCCACCTCCAGAAGATGCGATCACCCGCATCCAGCAGTTGGAACAGGGCCAGCAGAGGATTGAAACTCTGATGGAAAACCTTCTCCTCGCCTTCCAAAATCAGGCGAACAATGAACCTCCTCCGAATCATCAAGACGACGAGGTAAATAGAGAAGAAAATGAGTCACGCGCCCTTACCAAAAAGGACGTAGACGGTATCCTCGCCAAAGCAAAAGAAGAGGATATACTCAAAGAGCATGGGATCAAGCCACCATATCCCTTATGGATGGACTCGGTCCCGTTCCCCACCAAATTCAAGCATCCTACTCTCCAAACATATACGGGGAAAGGATCAGCCAGACAGCACGTCATCCACTTCAAGATCCTGACGGGAGCTATCGCGGATCAAGATGCACTCAAGATCCGCCTCTTTGCAAGTACCCTAAAAGGTACGGCCTTCGATTGGTACTCCACTCTGCCGGAGGACTCAATCCAAAACTGGGCCATGCTAGAGACACGCTTCCTCACTCACTTCAAAGGTGAAGATCATCCCGCTACTATGGCTCAGCTGTGCAGCCTAAAACAGGGGGAGAATGAGTCAACATATGACTTCATTCACAAGTGGAAAGCAATGGCATACAAATGCTCTGATGTATTGCCACAAGCGTCGCTAGTCGACATCTGCCGAAACAACATGAGAGCCAGAATCCGCTCCATGATCATCGGCAACAAATCAAAAAACCTGGGAGAACTCCTAGAAGCTTCCATGGAAGCTGAAACGGTGATTAAAGACCTCAACAGTCAGAAATCATCAAGAAAAGAGCCAACCGCCATTGCAACCTCTAAACCAAAGAAGAAAGAGGTCCTCAATGTGCAGACCAAGCCAGCTCCTCAGCCACCAAAGAAAGCTGAAAACAAAGCTGCTGGTAAGAAACCTGAACTCTCTGATGCCTTCAAAGAACGAGTAGAGAAGAAATACCCGTTTGATGAAGATGTTGATGAAATCTTCGGGGCTCTTGTGGCAAACGGCAAGCTCACCTTGCCTGAACCAAAAAGACCGGGTGATGTTGGCAAAACCAACGATCCTCGGTACTGTCCATACCACCAGATGATCTCGCATCCTCTCAATCAATGCTTCGTTGTGAGAGAGAAAATAAATGAGATGTGGAAAAACGGAGTCATCACCTTTGACAAAAACTATGGGTCTGCCTCCGTCAACATGGTGACATGTGGACAAACATCAAGATCACCGAAGAAGAAGATTACTACTTCCTTCAAGGTGATAAACTCAATCGAAGCGTCCGAGGAACTGGTTCCTTACCCGACACCAGACGGACAACCGATATGGGTACATCCCGATCTCCTGGAAGATGAAAATTGGGAGGTCGTGAAAATAAAGCCTACAGCTCGACAACGAAGGCAGGCTAGGAAACATCTCCTCAAGCTCAAACGGCAAGAGAAGACCCAGCCAAAACTAGAGGTCAAAGAAAAGGCAGAGGCTTCCTCTACCGCTTCACTGGAGGTAACAAAAACATCCCTTCCAGAGACTTCAAAGGGGGTAAGGAAATTCACTCTCAGTGATTTCATGCCACCTCAATTCAGAGAAGCCATGCAGGAGACATCATACTCTTGCAATTCGGTAGTTGGATTCTCCATTGATGGATACGAGTCCAGCGACACCGATGATGGATTTGAATCCAACTACACAGATGAGTGGGAGGAGTCCCTTGAAACAGGAGAATATCTCTCCGATGAAGAATGGGTTCCTGAGTCTCATCTTATGCCAGTAATCTGGTATAACCCCCTACAGCCACAAGGATCCTGGTCTGATGATGATGAAGACCAAGAGGCTGTACAAGAAAATGCTGCTGACCCAGCACCTCTCATCACTCCAGTGGAAATCAACAATGTTGAGCCACAAAGAGATGATGAAGAAGAAGATCCGGCTCCCATGCCTGATCTTGAAGAATATGCAAGGATCTTGCAGCGACTCGCTCTAGAACAAGAGCAAGAACGCGTCAACGAGCCTCCTCGCAATCCAGAGCCTGAAGTCCCTGAAGACCATCAGAGCATCCATTGCCTAAAGATTCTCCACTCAGAGATGATCTCCCAGACGAGCCAGTCTACAATGTGGAGACTTTCTCACAAAGTGCCTCCTGGGACATGTACTTTGACGGTGCAACCAGGACAAATGAAAAAAGACAGCTGATCTCGGGAGTTGGCATCCTCTTTGTTAGCCCCGACAAATACATGATTCCACATGCTTTCTCGCTACTGGAACCATGCACAAACAATGCAGCTGAATATCAAGCTCTGATCTTAGGATTAGAACTCGCCATCGAATCCGGTATCACCATGCTGGAAGTCTTTGGAGACTCTCAACTGATCGTCAACTAGATGAATCAGAAATTTGAAGTCAGGAAGCCAGATTTGCTGCCCTACTACAACAAGGCACAATCACTTCTGCAAAAGTTTGACATCTGTCACATCACCCACATTCGTAGAGGTGAAAACATACGTGCAGATGCCCTAGCCGGACTTGCCGCATCCATGGCAATCCAGGAAGGGGAAAACATGCAAGTCACAGTGTGCGAAAGAAGAATCCTTCCTCCTCTTAACACACACCAAGCAGTTGCTGAATGCCACCAAGTGGTCGGAAGTCGGATTTCAATCCTTCAAACTTCAATTGGCGACTGGAGGGATCCGTTCATTGATTACATTATGTTCGGAATCCTACCTGAAGATCCAAAGAACGGGTAAGCATCCAAAGGCGAACCCCAAGCTTCCATTTGGATATTCCATCAAAAATCCTTTACAGGAAATCCTTCAACGGAGTACTTCTACGCTGCTTATCACAACAAGAGGCTGAAGAAACACTCAAAGAAGTTCATGCTGGTCTTTGCGGAGCTCATCAGGCTGGACCTAAGCTCTATGATCAGATAAAAAGGTTAGGATATTACTGGCCTACCATGGTAGCTGACGCAATGCAATTTGCCAAGCGCTGCCAACAATGCCAAGTTCATGGAGATTACATTCACATGCCTCCAGAATGGCTACATCCTACAGCGATCTCATGGCCTTTCGAAGCTGGGGTATGGACATCATAGGTCCTATTTCTCCCCCTTCAAGCAAAGGTCATCGCTTCATCTTCGCCGCTACGGATTACTTCTCCAAGTGGTCAGAAGCATTTGCGTTTAACGAAATGAAGACCTCATCAGTCCTTCAGTTCCTGCGCACCAACATCATTTGTCGTTTCGGCATACCCAAAAGATTCGTCCATGATAACGGACCACAGTTCCGGGATCATCGATTCTACAGGTTCTGCGACAAATACAAAATTCAAAGCTGTCCTTCGACTCCATACAATCCGGCAGCAAACGGGTTAGCAGAAGCTTTCAACAAGACACTCTGCAAAATCCTCAAAAAAATGGTCTCTAATCACAAAAGAGACTGGAGCGACAAAATGTCTGAAGCTTTGTGGGCCTATCGAACCACCGTTCGAGGACCAACCCATAGCACACCATTCTCCTTAGTCTATGGATGCGAAGCTGTCGTGCCCTTGGAAGTACAAATTCCTTCCTTGAGGGTATCCTTGCAAAATGACATGACTCAAGAAAGCAATGTCAAATTGCGACTCCATGAGCTGGACAATCTCGATGAGAGACGGCTCGAAGCTCAACAAAGCATTGAACTTTACCAAGCACGTATGGCAGGATCTTTCGATAAAAAGGTCAGGCAACGCGCCTACAAAAAGAATGACTTGGTTCTTGCGGTAAAAAGACCAATGGTCTTCGCTCACAAGTCCAAAGGCAAATTCGAGCCAAAATGGGAGGGACCCTACGTCATCGACAAAGTTTTCTCCAATGGCGCATACGCACTCCTAAACATGGAAGGTGACAGATATATGCTGCCCATCAATGGCAAGTTCTTAAAGCGGTACTACCCTTGAAGACTTACCCAACTGGGTAAGAGCAATGCCTGTACGGCCAAAACCGGTTTCCAGGTACACGCTCGCTAAACCCACCCTTTTTAGAATTTTCATGTCAAATATTGAAATTTCTAGAAATCTAAAACAATGCTTACTTTCATCGTTTCATTGTTCAAACAAAAATCCAAGTTTAGGAACCTTTCCCTAACTTGACCAAAATTTTCAACCCTTGAACCCAAAATTCATGGTTTGAAACAAAATCCGGATTCAGGGATTTCCACCCTAGTCCACCCTGCCTTTTACCGCCAAAATGGTTTTAGGTCAAAACTTATGACCCTCGTGTCTTTAAACAAAAAAAAAAAATGGTTTTTCAAAACCGTGAGGAAGCGACGCTTAGTCGATACTCGCACAAATCGGAAGCAAACGAACCGCGTTCGACACTTCCAAAATCGCAGGGAAGCGACATTTCGTCGATACTTGCAAAATCCAAAACCGTGGAAGCGCAACATTTCAGTTGATATCCACAACCCAAATTTCAAAGATTCAAAAAAAAAAAAAATCTAAAAAACTGTGGAGACGCAACATTTCAGTTGATATCCATGACCCAAAGGTTCGAGAAAACCACAAATTTCAAAAATCATGGGGAAACGACATCAAGTCAGTACCCGCAAAACCAAAATTTTTGAAAAGCAAGGATGCGACATTCCATCGATACTTGCACCCAAATCCGCGAGGATGCGACATTCCATCGATACTCGCAACCGAATGAGCAAGGATGCGACATTCCATCGATACTTGCAAGAACATTCAGCAGGGAGGCGACTTTTAGTCGATACTTGCATTTTTTGAAAACCAAACAGGCTATAAATGCCACAAACCGGCTATAAATGCCACAAACCGGCTATCAATGCCACCAAAACAAAACCGGCTACCAATGCCACACAAACAAAAAACTTGGATTTCAAAAAAAAAATGGCTATCAATGCCACCAAAAACAGGCTATAGATGCCACAAAACAAACCGGCTATCAATGCCACCAAAAACAGGCTATAGATGCCACAAAACAAACCGGCTATTAATGCCACCAAAATTGGCTATAGATGCCACACACAAAAAAAAAAAAAAAAAAAAAAACTCGGCTATCAATGCCACAAGAAAAGCTGGCTCTCATGCCAAAATTGGCTTCCATGCACAAACAAAAACCTGGCTTTCATGCCAAAACAATCATTTGACAAAAGATTTTCACAAAATGACAACCTTTTGATCAAATCCCATTAGCAATTACTTTTATCACAAAAAGATTCAAGTGAGCGTAGGGATAACAAAAAAAAAAAAAATCAATCCATTTAGCAATTACTTTTATCACAAAAAGATTCAAGTGAGCGTAGGGATAACAAAAAAAAAAAAAAAAGAGAGCATCCCATTTAGCAATTACTTTTATCACAAAAAGATTCAAGTGAGCGTAGGGATAACAAAAAAAAATCAATCCCATTTAGCAATTACTTTTATTACAAAAAGATTAAAGTGAGCGTAGGGATAACAAAAAAAAAGTGTTCACAAGCACTACAAAAAGAAAAGAGTACCAAAAAAAATACATGTGGTACCAAAAAAAAAAGAAAAGAGAAAGTGTTCACAAGCACTACAAAAAAATAAGTACCAAAAAAAATACAAATGGTACCAAAAAAAAAAAAAGAAAGAAGGATGGTTTCTGTATACAGGAGCTCAATCAAAAATGGTCTCCAGCCAAGAGTTCAGCTCCCCAAGCAGACTTTTAGCCTCAGCCGTCAAAGATTCCAAGGCACGCTTCTTCAGGAACTTGCCATGAGATGCTGGAGTGGGCTGTACCCCTTCTCTCACACCAGGAAGCTTACCTCGAGCAGCTTGCCATTGTTCATCCTCATCAGACTTCCTTTTGAGAACCCGTTCGGCCTCTGCAACCTGGTGAATCAGGGCACTCTCCCTGTCACGAGCTTCTATTATGGCAGTCCACTTGGCAGCGACTTGTGCCTGCAGATGCTCAAGACGTTTCCTTGCCTCATCGACCTCCCTATCAAGGATGTTAAGGTCATGTGTCAGCTCGATGATGGTTAGCTCTTCTCTATTCCTCTTTCGGACTGCCACCTTCCTGCTTTCTGTAGCCTCATCCAGGTCAGACTTAGCCTTATCAGCAGGATCCAGGAACATCTCCTTGAAGAACTGGTCATCAGCCAAACTCACGGTCTCAAACCATTTGTCACCCAGTGCAATGATCCTATCAACGATCGCCCTGGCACCTGTGACATCCAGACCAGCCTCTTCAGCATCACTGAGAATCTCCTGCACATGCTGGATGATGCCAAATCCGACTTCCAAGTGCCCAGAAAGAGGGTCTCAATCCAAGAGCTCACGACTCGCAACACCACCTTCTTCGCAAAAAGAAGAGATGGCCCAGCTGAGGATTCGCCCCAACTCCGTTGGTCGGCTACTCATGTCATCATCTGTTGAAAGAGTAACAAAAGAACTCTTTCCAGCTGAAGCTGCTCCTGCTCGGGGAAGGAATCTCAGCGCGAGGAATCTCCTCAATATTGTCAGAGCTGGTCCCATGAATCTCTACCTCTGGATCAACCTCTGGCATCTCTTGCTCTGGAAGCGACGGATCCTCCTCTACCACTTCAAAACCTGCAAAGGAAACACAAAAAGGTATGAATATGACCCTGTTTGAAAATCATTATCAGAGTTATAACTACAAAATACCTTCTTCGACGACTGGCGGGACACTTTCCTCCTCCATGAACTCATCGAAAGCATCATCAACATTTGCGTCCATCGATGGTTCAAAGTCATCAGAACCCTGTGGCAAGTCAGCTGGCAACAAAAAATGTGTTAGCAAGCCGAGTCACAAACAAAAAAAAAAGGGATCAAAAGAAGTCATACCAATTGGAGATTCTGGATTTACTCCAGAGTCCCTCGGTTCTTCTTCAGGTGCCTCAACAGGATCCATCACCACCTCATCGGTTGGAACCTCAGGCATCACCAAGTCTTCCTCTGCTAAAAAAAAAAGAAAAGAAGAAAAGCAGAAACAAGAAGCAAATCATAACATGGAAAAATCCCATGAAAAGAAATGGAAAGAAAAAAAGGAAGAATCATACCTTCACCGACGGTCTCTTCTTCTCGGCTTCTCTTCTCTGGAGGCTCGTCAGCATCCACTGCCACATCCTCATTGATAGTAAGAGGAACTTCCAAGTTAGGAGAGTCCTCATGCTGCTCCTTGCTGCTATGATGACTCCTCCTCCTCTTACCTCTGCGGGCTCGCTTCTTAGAAGAACCTACCCCGCTGTCAGAGTCAGGTTTCCCACTTGACTCATCACTGGATGGTCTGCTCTTGCCAGTAGACTCCACGGAAGCTTGCCTCTGCGCCGCTTGCATCCAAGCGCCAAGTTCGGCTTCCTCCTGTTCTAGCTGCTCCAAAGCCTCGTCAGGTATTTCTCGAACAGCTTCAGAACCGATGACGCCCTGGTCACCGAGAAAGCCTATCTTGTGCTTCTCTCCAGAAAGGAAGGCCCAAACTTCCTCTCGCCGGATGCCATCCGACTTTCCAGGCCCTTTCCAGATACCAGCTTCACATCAAGCTCCTTCCTGGAAAGTCCCCGATATGCCGAGAAGCTCTCCGCGAACCACTTCGCAAAGCCGGCAGTCCGGGAAGTCAGCAACACAGGATAAGAAATCATGGCTGTAGTGTCTTCAGCACTATAAAAAGCCCATGCATTTCTCCCATCCTGTAAGCCTCCAAAGCGCTTCACCATACTTGAAGGCGCTCCAACAACGCCTTGAGAAAAGCCAAGCTGCAAAGCAAAGCGAGAGGGTACATACGGCTGGATATCGACGAAAAGATGTCTACGGTACACCATCGTGCCGACACGTATGCTGAAAAGCCACTCTCTCTCTGCATTTGTCAAGGAATAATGCCTTCCCGACCCCGCCCTGGTAGAGTCTCGGGAGGCACCAAAATCAAAAGCCTTCTTCCGCAACTCCGGAGAAAGCTTTACTGAAGATTGCCCCATCTCGACGTCCCTGAACCGTCGGATCCTCATGCGGGCGAACAAAAGTGATTCGGACACGGCTTTGCCCTTAGCCAGTCGAATCATCAGAGGATCATCATCCTGTGCAGCACCCAGCCGATGGAAGCCAGGACAGTGGTATACATACCATGAATAAAAGATATGGGCTGAAAATACCCTATTCATGGGAAGCCCAAGCCGAACCAGAAAAGCAGCAGCCTGCAGTTCGGTACACAGGTAGGAGTAAAGAGCAGGCACCAAAGCAAGCTGCTCTCCAAACGCCATCTGACAAGCCGGGAAAATACAATGCGGCCTGATGTGCGTTCCATCTCCTCCAGCAAATACAGCCTCACCAAGCCAATAAGTGAGGTAAACAGCGAGATCTCTCCGCAGTGCAATGTCAGGACATATGGCGTTTGTGCTTGCACAGAAATCTCTCAACTCTTCTTGCATGGCCAAGATCTTCTTTGAACTTGGATCCTGAGCTCCAGCTTCCTGGGTCATGCTATCAGAAGGCTCCCTACTATCAAAGAAGTTGGGGAATGAAGAGCAAAAACTCTTCCAACTGCTGGATCTAACTTTCGAACCCCCCTTCTCCTTCAAAAAATCATAAAAGGCGACGAGCTGAAAGTATAGAAGCCTGAACTCCTCAGACTGCCCCTCGAGGACGCTGTCAATCGGCATAAACTCCTCATAGAGTTTGCCGAGGATGGGCAATCCGGTAATGGCGCTCAACTCCTTCAAAGAAAAACCAATCTCACCATTCGTCACAACGAAGGTATTGGTTTGAGGGAGGAACGACTCCAGCATAGCCATGAAGGCCTCGTCGGAAAAGATCACGGTCTCCCCAAAAGCGCGGACCGCATCAAAAATCCCGGCTTCCTTCAAAACGGCGCCACCAATCAGCAGGACGCGATCAGTCCACGACTTCCACTCGGAGTCAGCATTGAAACGACCTCGAAGTCGAAAAGGCTTGATCCAATTGCTGCCGTCACCGCTGAAAATACCAAGGCCCACCGGTCTCAAATCGACCGACGGATAATCAGAGCCCTGGTAGCCGCTGGATGGCATCAACTAGTCCATGTCAACAGGCGACCTCTCCGTATATCCAGGAGAACCGCCGACAAAAACCCCGGTCTTGATTACATTTGTCCTTCTCACCCAACTTGGAGGATCTTCCCTCTTAGGGCACGTGGGGGCAAGGCTCAGAATCGAGACGGTGCGATCAAACATCGACCGGGTAGTAACAGTCTTCTTCTCACCATTTGCTGTGAAGGAAAACTGAAAAGATCTCCTCTGGTATGTAATGTCGTCAGGGACTGCATCACCAAAGAAGAAGGTAGGCTTGGGCAAAATGCTCTGATCTTCCATCAGCCATGGACGACTGCTTACCATGATCTTATAGAATTCCTCTCCCTTGAGAGTGATCAGTCGCTGCCTCATCTCATCTCTGTTGAGGGAGTCGCACTCTTCCAGGTTTCTTTCAACATACTGGACCTTCTCGAAGGCCTGCTGAACGGCCGGATTAGAGGATCTAGAAGACCGACGAGGTACGCTTGTAGCAGGCTCTTTACCCTTGTTCGCTCTGGAGGAACCACCTGAAAAGGATGGAAAAGAAAAAGATCAAACATCAAAATGACAGAATCTCGCTAAAAAAAAATCTGGCGAAATTTTGACATGATGACGGGGCAATTCCGAAGAAAAGGAACTATCCCGAAAGAAATAGAAAGCTTGAAGATGGGCTCAACATCGCTGCGAGCTCCGAAACTCCAAACTTTCGAAACCTAAAACTCTCCGCAAAATCAGGAAGGGCTCAACATCACTGCGAGCTCCAAATTCCGAAATTTGCAAACACTTTCAGGTATGCAATCACATCATGCTACAAGTTTAATTTATAAATTAAAGGCATGCATGAACATCTAGATTTGCGAAAAAAAATGCATTATCATGATGAGCAAACAAAAAAAAAAGAAAAGAAAAGAAACTTTCTCAAAAAAAAAAAAAAAAAAAAGGGAAAGAAAACAAAAAAAGGAAAGAAAAAGAAACTTTCTCTAAAAAAAAAAAGGGGAGGAGAAAGAAAACAAAAAAGAAACGAAACTCTCTCAAAAAAAAAAGGGAGGGAAAGAAAAAAAAAAGAAAAAAAAGAAAAAAAAAAAGAGGGCTGGCCCACAGGCCGTGGCCCACAGGCCACGTGGCCGTACGGCCAGATCCGTACGGATCTGTCCGTACGGCCCACACAATAAAAAAAAAACATGAAAAAAAAAAGAAAGAAAAGAAAGCAAAAAAAAACGTGTGAAAAAAAAAAGAGGCAAACACGTGAAAAAAAAAAAGAAAGAAAAAGAAAGAAACAAAAAAAAAAAGAAGAAAGAACTTTTTTTTCCTACAATGGAGTTTCTTGAAAAAGAAGAACTTACTTGAAGCCATTGATGGAGAAGAAGAAGAAAACTCTTGAAGATCTTGAAGAAGAAAAACTCTTGGTCTTGAAGCCCTCTTGAGATTATTGCAAAAGAAAGTAATAAGAGCAAGAGATCCAACCTTCTCCTTGCTTTTATAGAGGAGAGCAGACCAAAGAAGGAAAGAAGAAAGAGGTAAGTGTTACTAATTAGTAACCTTACCAAAAGAAAGAAATTAGAAAGATTCTTTCCAAAAGAAAGGGATCTTGAGAGATTTTCTCCTAAAATCAATCTATGACGGATTCTTTCCCGAAAGAAAGATATCTTGAGATATCCTATCCCAAAATAAAGGGATATTGAGAGATTTTCTCCTAAAATCAATCTATGACGGATTCTTTCCCAAAAGAAAGATATCTTGAGATATCCTATCCCAAAATAAAGGGATATTGAGAGATTTTCTCCTAAAATCAATCTATGACGGATTCTTTCCCAAAAGAAAGATATCTTGAGATATTCTATCCCAAAATGAAGGGATCATGAGAGATTCTCTCCAAGTAAAGATATTCTTAGATATTCTCTATCCAAATGAGATATTTTTGGATATTCTTTACAAAAATGACACCATATGAGATCTAAGCCATTTCAAAAGCTTAAGGTCCCATGGGTTAGCCCATATGAGCCAGGTTTGACCACCTAGGCACACAAAAAAAAAAAAAAAAAAAAAAAAAAAAAAAAAGAAGAAAAATTTTTGGGCTTTTAGTCAAAGAGAAATCCCTCTTACCAAGAGCATACAAAAATGGTTCCATGCCTCTTTTGAGTTGATTGGACCATACAAAAGAAAATTCCAAGCCCCATGAGCTTCCAAAAATCAAACCATCCAGCCTCATCTACCAAATTGAGCCAAAATCTTGAAATTGACATTTCACAAAAATCAAACCAAATCCTGGTCCCCTAACCTGCCACATACAGCCTGTTAGGTCACAAGACCAAAACCAAAAACCAAAACCTGATCCCCTAACTTGCCACATACAGCCTGTTAGGTCACAAGATCAAAACCAAAATTGATCCCCCAACATTCCACATACAGCTTGTTGGGTCACACGATCAAAACCAAACCCGACCCCTTAACCTGCCATATATAGCCTGTTAGGTCACAAGGTCAAAACCCAAAATCCACATCCCAGATGTCATCTTCAAAACTTTGTCTTGAGATGGTACGTGATCCCTTTCACCACCATAAAATTCCCCTGGAAGCTCAAAAGGCTACAAATACCAAAAAGAAAGACTGCTCAAAGACTCTTGGTCAAGTCACAGGCTCTCCTTCAAAAAATCTCTTCGAGGCACATCGACTACAAAAGTTAAGCAACTCGCCGCTGTACCTCGAGGGGGCATTTGTTGACACCAAAAATGTCACTTTGCCTTTCCAAGATCCAAAGAGCTACATGAAGTCGCAACCTGCCATAAATAGGCAATGCTGCTTCCAAAAATCAAATCTTGTCAGAATCAAACAAAAACTGCAAGATTCATCCAGACAGCCAAAAGAGGAGTACACAAGAAGTTTCAAGCCATTTCAAGATCATTTGGCCTAACTTCGCTTCTCCAACAGCCAAATCAAGCCTCTCGGCGGTAAAGCTCTCCGGGACCATGGTTTCCAAGACAGAACCTATGGATCATCTTAAAATGACTCCAATAGGTTCCCTGTCAAATTTCAAGTCAATCGGACATCGGTTGACCGCACATCAAACCGCGACATCTTCATCGCGACAAAAAGCAAGTCTACAGGTGATAGGACCCCAAACGGCTTCAAAACTCAAACAAAAGCCTATGGTTGGTCTTATTTATTGCTCAGCAGGCTTCACACCAAATTTCAGGTCATTCCGACATCGTTTGACCCAGTTTCAGCTTTTGACAGAAAATCGGCAGCTCTGCGCGACAAAGTCTTCGGCTTTCTCAGGAAATTGGAAACTTTGCAAAATAAAATGCAAGGATTCTCATCAGGTTTCCTACAAAGAAATCAGGCCAATAAATGATCAAAATGTCAAAGAAAAGTACAGAAGAAAAAAGAATAAAAAAAGAGCAAAAACGGACGCAAAACGGGACCAGAAAGGGGGAAAACCCCCCCAGGGTCGCAGACCCCTGCGACCCTGGGCCAGGGTCGCCGGCGACCATGGACCCCGGGGTCGCCGGGAAAGCCCCGGAAACCCCGGTTTTCGCCGTTTTTTTTCGCGATTCGAGGAGCCCAGCCCCTGGTACTTTCCAAAATTCATGCTTTTGAGACACCAAGTCCTCTGATATCCGTCCAAAACACGGGTAAAACATCAAGAGTATCGAAGACAGTATTGATCGCCACCCGGTCAACCAAAAAAAGTGTGCTTTCCACCCGACCCGATCGAGAAATCGACAGGACAGATGGCACCGACCTGCTGTTGGCAACAAACACCTGAAATTACATGGTCATCTGATGTCGATCTACATGAAGATCCATCGATGATCATCGACAGAAGAATTCCAAAAGACGTGGCACGGCCCGCGACTCTTCAGCTGCTCGGCGACCACTTAATGCGATTAATTGACTAGCTTTATTACAGTCATTAATCCATTTCTTTGGACGGCCCAATCAGAAGCAAGCATTCGGGAGTTACAAGTCAAGAGATTCATGGCATTTAACCCATGAAAACTCCTCCCATCATGGCGATTAAAGGCGATTAAATGCCCTCAATCTCCTCCGGCCAATCAGAAGCCAAGAAAAAGGAGTTACAAAATAAACAATTCAATTTTGTAACTCCTCCCATTATGCGGCTTAATGACAATAAAAGCCCATAAACCCTCCTAAAAGGCTACCTAAAAGCCTATAAATAGGAGAGCTCTCCAAGAAGAAAGGACAGCAGACAGATATCAGAAAAATCAGAGAAAAAAAAGCACAAGCACACAGACAGAAATCCAGAGAAAGGAAAAAGAGAGAAAACTCTGCGGAAGTTCTACACCGGCCACCGCAACAAGGTGACAAAAGTCCCTTGGGGGGTACCCCCCCCAAGGTCCTTGCCTTCTCCTCCTGCCTCCAATGGCTTAGATATGGCTTTTCAGCCCGTCTACTCGGTTTTTTATTCGACATAGGACCTTCCTTTGGTCTTTGTCTTCTAAAAACCCGAGGTTATAGCCAAGCCAAGCGAATCAAATAGCATCCTCTGTTCTCATCTGCATGGATGATGGCGAAGCCCACATATGGCTTGCGACCGTCAATCTAAACGAGTCCCCCACAATCTCCTGAGAAGTTAGATCCTCCTTTTCTTGCTTTTCATTGTAGTTTGTATTTTTTTCAAAAGAGACAAAAATCACAATTCTTGTCTTTCATTGTTGATAAGGATTGTAAATCGGCTATAAACGCCAAAATCGGCTATAAACGCCAAAGTTGGCTATAAACGCCAAAAATCGGCTATAAACGCCAAAATCGGCTATAAATGCCAAAAAAAATCGCCTTTCACGGCAAATCAAGAAAATGTCTATTTTCTTAAATATATGTGCAATGGAAAACTTGAAAGAAGTTGATTTCCTTTTTACTTGCGAAGGTTGATCTCCGGATCACCACTTGCAATTCCAAGTAAAATAGAAAATCTGGCACACCCAAAAAAAAAAGAAATGTTGATGCACGCCCTTTTGCCCCCCCGGTCACGAAAGGGTCGGAACCAAACGGACTCCCACGTCCGCCGACCTCGGTAGGAACCCGGGCATCGGGAGCGCGGTCCATCATTGTTCTTTTTTTTAAAAAGTTTATTAATTTGATTTTCATGTTTTATGTTGTTTTTAGTTTGTGTTGGTTTGGTTGTGAGTTAATGTTTTTTTAATTTTATTTAGCTTTAGTTGGTTGGTTTGTTTGTTTATTTGTTACCCTTTTTTTAGTCGGATTGTTTTTTTTTTTTAGTTTATTATTGGTGGTTTTTTTTCTGTTGTGTCTCTTTATTTTTAAATTAAGTTCATTATTATTGGTTGGTTGGTGGTTTTTTTATTGATTATTAATCTATTGTTTTTACAAAGTAAAAGAAGAGTGGAGGACGTCCCACAACAACCCCAATTGGTCTCGGCATGGAGGGGTGAGGAGGAGTGCAGTATGGCCACCGGTTCATCTTGAATGAGCTAGCTAGGGAACCACAAGGTGTGCATCCTCCTTCTCTGCTTGGTTGGTTAAGTTTTTCATTCAGGTTTAAGTTTAATTTTAATTTGACTTTTATGTCTTTTGATTTAAGTTCAATTTTTTTTTAATTTTTAATTTAGTCGGTTGATTTCTTTTATTGAATTTAATATGGCAGGTCACTTGGCGTCCTCATCAGGGTGACTCAGCTGATAAGTTGACTACAGTGCAGGAGGGGAAAGATTTATTTGATAGGATATATGGCTCCACACACCACAAATTGTTATTAGGCATGTCATCAACAGGATCGCATGATAGCTAGGGCGTTATAAGGTCATTCCGGTTGATGAGGCTATATGAGTCGATTGTATCTGGGATGGATCCCTTAAAGATTTTAGCACGAATTCGGAGCATTGGAGAATTACATGAGATGTTGGAGGGACTTTCCATACTGGCACATATTCTCGGTGTCATACTTTGGAGAGGCCTCCTATTCTATTGGGAATTGTGTAGAGATGATCGAGGCCTTATGTTGTTTGTTGGGATTGGTGTATGCCCTAAAGCCCACTAGCTGCACTCTCATCTTTTGTTACTAGATATTTACTGGTTATTTAATGGAAAGACTCTTTTATGCTTAAACATGTATATATGTATGGTTGTGTAAGGCCCATTGTTTCTAGTAAATGAATTAGGTGTGTAGTGTCTACACACAGATAGGTCTAATTCATGGACAGCTGGAAACATCATATTTGTTCATAACTGAAAGATGGAGCTGGGCACTTCATCTTGGTAGAAGTTATAATGAGATACTTTCCTATATAGGGTGACATACCTAAGTCACGGGAGGGCTTTCCCGGATCTATCTTATTAGTGCATGTGTCATGCATTGAACAGGACCATTGTAGGTGTGATCTCTAAAATAGTACTATCATAGAAAAGAGATCAAGTCACCTCATGCTACTAAGTAACCGGTGCTCTTAATCTTGAGCATTTGTGGATGAACTGACGAAGTCAAGTTCTTGTGCTTTGATTCACTATGGGTGAGATTCTTTTCATGGGTCAACAGCTCTGTGTTTTGGGTACTCGGACTTGATCAGTTGGGACGTGCAAATGCAATATAGAATCTATGCCATCTGATGATGGAATAATCGTCCCCTTAGAATTATCCGATTAATCATCAAAATCTAAGATCTTAGTATATGGATGTTCCATATGGATATTGAACTTGTGGGTCGCTCCCTGGATCAAGAGAATGATATTCGAATGATGATTATGTTAAGGATATGAAGTTCTAAGGTTTAGATGTAATCGGGAAGGTTGATAGTACATGTGATAACCTGACTCGATTATGGATGTTACATAGAGGGGCATTCAGGTCATTACACTTAGTAGGTCGAAGACAACTGTCATTTTATGACAAGCTTATTATAATATATATTTGTCCTTGGAGTTCAACCATAACTCGCTAGTGGAATGAGTTAAGGTTAAAATGGTCTTAATGTTGCTATGGGTTTAGCATGGACATTTTGGTCATTTTGGGAGCCAATGGCAAATATGTCTTTTGGTCCCTTCTCTAGTCACTTACCAAGATTGGCATGGTTTCCTAAAATGTTTAGATAACATAAGGATGAATTAATTTAGTGGAAAAATAATTTTGAGTTTAAATTCAAATAGGCCTTTGATGGCATACATGAATTTAACTCTAGATAAATTATATGTGGGCCATGGTGTGCATTTATATGTGGGACGTCCATAATAGGTTTTCCATGGGTAAGGTTTCCAACTTTGAGTAGGACTCTCTACTTGGAAAGATGGACTCCTCTTTGGATTAGTATTCCTATGAGTTAGTTTCCTTTTTGGACTAGGAACATAAAATTAGTAAGTATTCTACAACTAGTATTACTAATTGTATGGAAAGTTCCTTTTGGTTTCCTTTTCTAATTAGAGTGTTTCTTAAAGGAAATAAGCCTTTCCTTTTTGGACATCAATTAGAATTAGGAGAGATAACTTTATGGGAAAGTTTTCCAAGAAGTTTCTATAAAAGAAGCCAAGGTTCCCCATGGACGTCCAACACTTTGTAGCACACTAAGAGAGCCACACGCCCAGCCCTTTGGAGGTTCTCTTCTTGAGAGAAGAAAGCTTAAGGTCTGAGATTTTCCCTTGGAGAAATACTTCTTAATTCCTAGATTAAGATCCCACCATCTTAGCCAATCAGATTTGGAAGTGAGATAGAGGAGAAGATCAAAGGCAATACTAGTGCAGAAAATTCCAGCAACTTGTTTGCAAATTGCAAGTCTGAGTTCGGGCCTTTGGATCTATTTTTTCAGAGATTTGAAGTCTACAAATCTTCGAGGTAATAGTCTTCTATCATCTCTATTAATTAGACACTTGTTGATCATGATTTAATGGAGTTTCTATGCGATTCTTTATGGCTGATTTCCGCTGCATAGTGCAGAAATCAGATTTTTTAAAATCTGTCATGCTTTGCATCAGCCATAGTAGTCTCTTAATGAGAAGTTTCAGATCTGAATCGCGGTTTCTTTCAGTGGTATCAGAGCCACTCCATGTGAAATCATGATCCCATGTTGTGTGTAATTAATCCTAGATTGATTATGGGTATGGTGGCACCCTATTAAAGTTATGTTGTGATGCATGTTGTGTGCAAGTTTCATTAACATTGCTGGAATTTATTTTCCAGATTTGTTTAATGATGCACATAGTGAGTTTGCATGCACTAACCTCTTTGTTTGCAGCCATGTATTGCATCCTTGATGGTTCGCATGATTGTTATGTGGATTTGGATGTTTTTCAATTAGTTGGAAAGTGTACGATTGCGCGGTTAGCAATCATAGGAAGTTTTAAAGTTTCCTTAATTTGATTCCAACTAGTCTTGATGTAAGCTTTCTTGAAAAGCATAGGAATCTCCAATGTAATTTTGGTTTTGTTTCAAGACAAGAAGGTTGCAAGAAATTGGAGTCCTTGGAGATCAAGGAGTCAAGACTTCTAGATGCATGAGGAGTCCTAATTTGATTAGGATTTGAAATCCTAAGAGCAAGGAGCCATCAAGGAATGCATACTTTTATTTGCTTTTATATAAGGAATGCATGGATGAATGCTTTATATAATTGCTATAATTGTCACCTAGAAACATGGCCACCATTAGGCTCTAAAATTGGCATCTTTATTGTATTAGATTGTTTTTAGTTTGGCAAATTGTTTTAAACGGAACTTAGACCAGCACCTTCTATTTGTCTAAGGTTTAAAATTGGATAGGGTTTAGTTTATCTTGGTACCCTTGGTTTCCAAAAGAGGCTAAGCTAAAATCTAATTAGATGCTACCTATGGGTTTTCATAACCCAAGATAAGTTTTTTGACTCTTTGAAGGGATTTGCTCAAATGTTTTAAAGCAAAGGTTATTTGATTTTAAGATGACTTAAGTCATAAATTTAATTAACCAAGTTTGCTAGATTTAAAAAGAGCTTTTGAGTAAAACAATGTAAAGGTCAAAAAGTATAAACCCTAGCGATAAATAATCAAGTGGGAGAGGGGTTTTAGGAAAGACCCCACGGCCTTCCATTTTCGGTTCATGTTATCTCATTAAAGTGTTAGTAGGAACGGCCATCCCTTCGGTGGAGTTCTTTAACTAAAGACCGCTTTGATGGGTTAATGGGTGAACTAATGTGAATATTCGTAATGAGGTGTTAGTAGGAGCGGCCATCCCTTCGGTGGAGTTCTTTACTAAAGATCACTTCTATAGAATGTCAATGAAGTGTTGGTGGGAGCGGCCATCCCTTCGGTGGAGCTCTTTACTAAAGTTCACTTCTAGGAAGGATAAAAGTCTCTCCCC
The DNA here is from genome assembly GCA_012931725.1 of Litsea cubeba. NCBI lineage: Eukaryota > Viridiplantae > Streptophyta > Magnoliopsida > Laurales > Lauraceae > Litsea > Litsea cubeba. The sequence continues at coordinate 151,859,096 of CM022945.1, read as the reverse complement.
TTCGGAAGACTTAATCATAGACATTCTGGGAATTTCATAAGAGATGGTTATACACTTGACATAAGACGGTGATGACCTCTCCTTAGGAGTTAAGGGTTATTTGTCATATGAGGCCAAACCAATCAGTGATTGGACTACCACTGGATGTGTATCCAGATAGTGATAATCCAAATAAGTCTGCCTTAATTCAACGTGACTGTAGGCTCGGCCATCCCTTCGATGGAGGGTCTATGAGGAGGTTGAAACACTGATACATTATGATTGGGGTTGAATAATGTAAAAAGTTTCGTGCTTTGTTTTTCCTTTTATAACAAGCACCATATGCATATTACATATATACTGCATGTCTAATTATAAACCGTTTTATATCCAGAAAAGATGGGTAGAGATTCTTTTAGTCCGTTGATGTGCATTCTTCGTGAGAATAAACTGACTGGCCCTAACTACGTAGATTGGAAGAGAAATCTTGACATAGTACTCACTGCTGAGGAGTACAAGTATGTCTTGCTGGAAAACTGTCCCGATATTGATGCTAATTCTACTGATGACCAGTGGGAGGCTGAAAGGAAATGGAAGAAAGCGAATAGCATGGCTAAATGCTACATGCTCGCTTCCATGTCCAACGTGTTGCAAACACAGCACGAGCAAAAGGACACAGCCTATGAAATCATGATGTCCTTATCTGAGATGTTCGCAGACAAGAGCAGGCCAGCTAGGCAAGCTGCTATAAGGACCATCATGAATGCTAGGATGGCTGAGGGAACACCTGTCAGAGAGCATATGCTCAAGCTGATAGATTGTTTCAATGAAGCTGAGATTCTAGGGGCTGAGATTGATGCAGGGAGTCAGACTGACATGATTCTCGAAACTCTGCCGGAATCTTTCAATCAGTTCAAGCTCAATTTCAATATGAGCAAGATGGACATGACTCTACCTGAGTTAATGAAAGAACTCCAGGCGGCAGAGGCTATCATGAAGCCCAAAGCCCAAGCTCATTTTTTCCAGTCTTCCTCTAAACTGAACCCGAAAGGGAAGAAGTCCAAGAAGAAGCAGAATAAGGGAAAAGGGCAGAAAAAGAACAATGCTGGTAATAAGAAGGACAAGGGTACAGATGGAAAGCCCAAAGGGAAATGCTTCAAGTGTGGCCTCAAAGGTCATTGGAAGAAAGATTGTCCCAAGTTCCTGGCCTCAGTTAAGAAAGGTACATCTTTTTCATACTACATTGAAACTTGTCTAGTGGTTGATTCTACTGACTCATGGATAGTAGACTCAGGAGCCACTAATCATATCTGCAATTCATTGCAGGGGTTTCAGATAATGCAGAGAATTGAGAAAGGAGAGTTTGCCTTTAGAGTCGGAACTGGAGCTAAAGTTTGGGCAGTTGCAGTAGGAGTTGTTACCTTACATTTTCCATGTAATAGGATATTAGTTTTAAATAATGTTTTCTATGTTCCGGACATGAGGAAGAATTTAATTTCAGTTTCCAGATTGATTGAATTTAATTATTCAGTTTCTTTCCATTCTGGTGTTGATATCAGTAGAGATGGAAATATTATATGTTCCGGTAGAATACATGACAACTTATTTTATATATATCCTATTGCTCCCACACTGCATAATGTACAACAAGAAAGCTCAACTTCCCTTAAGAGAAAGGTATCTTCAATCAATGACACATATCTTTGGCACTTACGTTTGGGTCACATCACTACACCATTTCAGGGCTTTTACAGCGCGTCATTTACGGCGTGCATTAAATGCACGCCGTAAATAATATAATAATACGGCGCGCATGGAATGCGAGCCGCAAAAGGGCTTTTTCTTCGCTTTATTAAGGCGTGCATTTTGCGCGCCGTGATATCTGATCAATTACGGCGTGCATTTAAGACGCCGTAAATTATTGAGCATTTATGGCCCGCAATCGCAAGCCGTAAAAAATATTAGGGTATCACAGCCCACATGTTGCACGCTGTAAAAGGCCAAGCCATTCAAATTAAGTTCACGGCCTGCTTTGAGAAGCTGTAAGATTAATCAGCTTTGACAGCCCACATTTCGCATGCCATAAAAAAAGAAACCCGCCAAATTAATATTCCAAACAAATGGTGGTGAGCTAGGGAGGGGAGAATGAGACTAAACTGACCTGAAGTAAGCTGATTAGGATTCTAAAAGGAAGACTTTATGAACTTAAGCATGTAATTTGAGTCACTGCCCAACAGTACAAGTTTATAATGGAAAATGTACCAAAAAGTTCTTGTATATATTAACATTCCTTCCGCAGCATTCACCTCAATAGTCGTAGTTTTCCTTATCTAGCCGTTAATATCAGCCTTAAATCGGGCGAATCCGACTCGTCATTCTCTCTGTATCGTTTTCCCGCGTTTTTTCTCTCCTTCCAGATCTGTAAATTTGGTGCTTTTTGTCGTTTGATGGCTGCTGATCTATTGTGTTTCAGAAGAAATCTGAATCGATGAGTCAGGGTTCGATCCAGATGGAGGACGTTAAACCTTCGATTTCTACAAGTAATTAGCAGTCCGAAGACGGCACTGCAGTCGAAGCTCGATTTTCAGATCTCTGCAAGGTTTCTGATATTTTTTTCGGTTCTGTTGATTATCTTGTTTTGATCTGTAATTCTCATTAGTTGATTCCAAGATCTTGTAACAGACCGGTTTGTCGCTTGATGAAAGCATATATATCACAGCTGGCTATGACTTTGCTCAAGGAAAGCAAGCATCTTCTGGTGTCCAACATGTCTATTGTCTGCGATTGGAAACGGAAGCTTATGTTTAATTTGGAGGAGAATTTAATTCATAGCTATTTCTAATTGGATCTTGAATCTCATATTTTGTTTAATTTTTTTTTTTGAAGTTTGATTTGATCTTGTGATCGCATCCGGAAGAAATGGAGCGGTCGTGGTTTGCATTTGGTCAATACTTGGTGAAGAAATTGAGCGAAGGCAGCGATGTAGGGAATTCGGAGCAGAGCGAAGAGAATGGATTTACTCTATGTCGGATATTACGGGCTGCCAAGCTGAAGTATAGCTTTAATTTTTTATTTAATCTGGTGTTTCTAAGTGGATGATTTTGTTTGGATATTATAATGGATTTAGATGTGTCCGGTTGTGTTTCAGTGTAGTGAATTTTGTGAAAGATTTGCCTCAGTTTTCTCTCAAGGCGCGTGAACTTCAACCCTAGAAAGAACATTTTCCAGTGTTGCCCGCGCCATTTTCCATTTCCCGCGCCCGCCTAAGTAATCACTTATTTCCAGCGCCCCCTCGATCTGCCTTTTCTCAATCCCTCTTTTCAATCCCTCATCTCTCTGACCCTCTCTCGCCCAGCAATCCCTCATCTCTGACTTTCTCTCGCCATCCCTCCATTTCCTTCTCCCTCACGACCTCAGACCTGCGCTCCTCCATCTCTCCAGGCGCCTGTGCTCCTCCATCTCCCTCGCACGCAAATCTCGTCCATCTCTCACACGGGAACCAACACCATCACCTCCTCTCCCTCTTGATCTCGGCCCTCTCTCTCTCCATCTCGCAACCCCCTGCGCAGACCCTCTCCAATCTCTTTGCTGTTCATCTCTCTCACGGCCGCGGACGTCGCCCCTTCTTCCTCCACGCGCAGACCGCACCACCACCAGCAGCAGCGCAGAGCCCCAACGTCTCTCCCTCTTCTCCCTCCACGCGCATAACTCATCCCATTCACAGGTAAGAGCCTCTCTCCCTCCTCCCTGCATCACCATCGCAACCCTCAGCACCTCCCCTGCACGCCAGCGCACCCTCTCCTTCCTTTTCTTCCTCCCCTCCTACTATTCTTCATCTTCCTCTTCCCAGCGCCCACTGCAAGCCCACGCACCCACGAGGGTTCACTGCAAATGATTTTTCTTCTTCACATCTCAAAATCCGAGATGTAATCAACTTTTTTTTTTATGTTGATTTGATTTCTTCTTCTTCTTCTTCAGATCTCAAAAACAGAGGATTTCTTCTTCTTCTTTTCATCTGCAGAGGTTTTCCCTTCTTTCTTTGAAAATCTTTGGTTTTGTTTATGTGTAAAATTCCTTGGAAGGCCCGTTACATGAAGTGATGGTGGTTTGAGTCCCTTGGAACCTGGATTTCAGATGGGTTAGGGAAAGTCCCATGATATAGATTGTTTTTTATTGTGGTCATTTGCTTTCTACCAAAACCCTAATGAGAAGTCACAATGGCAATCTGACCTGGGGATAGACAAAGGGGTATCTCATTGGAGACGAACGTTTTTGTCACAATATATATATATATATATTTACGACGAACGTAATTCGTCACCAATAAGGATAAGTTATGGAAGACGAACATATTTCGTCACCAAAATAAGGCGCCAATTTCATTTGCGTTGGCGTGAATTATTTTAGCTCATTGGAGACAAACATTTTTGTCACAAAATATAATTTATTTTTACGACGAACGTAATTCGTCACTAATAAGAATAAGTTATGGAAGATGAAAATATTTCGTCACCAAAATAAGGTGCCAATTTCATTTGCGGTGGCGCCAATTTCATTCGCACTTGAGCCTATTCCTCTCTCACAAGTATTGCTTTGGAAAAACCTTTAAAATGAACAAAATGCCCCCCCCCCCCCCCAAAGCCCTAACGTCCATCCCGCCCCCCTCCCCCCCCCCCCCCACCCACCCCCCACCCCAATCCAACGCCCCTTTTCCAAAACCCATTTCCCCCTTTGTCCCTCCATCTCTCCCGGTCTCTCTTTTCCAAAACCCTTTTCCCCCTTTTCCAAAACCCTTTTCAAGAACCCATTTGGGAAAAGATCCATAGTTTTTTTTTCTCACTACAACATTCTGCACCTTTCTCGGTGCAATCATTAAACGCCGTGGAAAGTATAACTTTTACCGGCGAGGGAAAAGATAGAGTTTTCCCGGCGACAGATTTTCGCCGGTGTTAAAAACATCAACGCTTTCCTGACGTTTTGTTTTTTTCGCCGGCAAAGGTCATTATTTTCCCCGCATTTTATTTTTTTCGCCGGCAAAAGTTAATGTTTTTCCGGCGTTTTGTTTTTTTCGCCGACAAAGGTCAATGTTTTACCCAAATTTCACCCATTCGCGCCTTTATTTTTCTTCCGCCAATGTGTTTCCTCGCCAAGCCCCTTCTGCCATTCTGCGCATCTCTTTTCCCTTTGTAAGTCTCATCTCTTGCCTCCATCCCTCATCTCCCTCCCCCACTCCCACGCAAGCCATCTCCTCTCCCAGGCGCAGAAACCCCCTCTCCTCCATCTCCCAGGCGACCTCATCCCCCTCTCCCTCTCATCATCTCCATCACATGATCCCTCTCATCACCTGCACAGACCGGCCCAGCAACCCCCCATCTCCATCTCCATCTTCTTCCTCCCTGCACAGACCTCTCCATCACCATTCCTCTCGCACGCCTCACCCTCTCTACGCATGTCTCTCTCGGTGTGCCACCTCCTCTGTCTCTCCAGCATCTCCCAGGTACAAATATTTTAGGGCTTTATAGATTTCCTTATCGTAGAACAGAGAGAATCGCCTCGCCGGAGAAGAATGGCCAGTTTTTGTTGCTCTCCTCGTCAGATTTGGGCGGGTATCTAATTGATTTGGGCAGGTATCCTCCGACCTTTCCCCCCCTTTTACTATCATTTCTAATTGATTGCTTTTGGTTTAATAGGTTTTTGGTTCTGGTTTTTTAATGTCAGATGATTTCTTTTGGTTTAATGGGTGTGTTTGGTTTGCTTTGGATCATGATATTAGAGGGAAGACAGTTTACATTCTACAGTGCATCAAACAAATCCCCTAACTGGAAAATGATCACCGCATTTGTGGTTTAGGATTTAGGAAGGACACCCACTCACCTATCAGTCCACACCCACCCTTACCATCCCATCTCTCAATTGATCTCTAGTTGTCTACTGACCACCATATACATCTATCTGATGGTCCCCTTACTATCAAACAAAAATAGCCTGTTCGAATGAGTCAACTGAACTCTAGCCAGTGGTCTATCATAGAAATCCATTTTTTTTTTGTTTTGTAGGATCTTAAATTTTTTTGTCTTGGCTATAATTACTTAATTCATTGGCGATTTACGACTTACGAGTACAGGAATAGGCAAGGGTCATGTTTCATGTAGTTTTGGCTAGAGCTTGGTTTGTCATGAGTCTTGATTCATTCTTTATTGTACTAATATCTAATTGTTTTATGATAAATTTATAACTTGTAATATCAAACCCACTCTGTAACAGATAAATTATTTGGTAAGGTAGAAATCGTCTAAAAATCTCAATTTACATGATAAAATTAGATTGAATCATATATTTCTGAGTATATTGGAAGATTTTGAATTCTGCCAACTATACTACATAAGCTATATGTAATAATTCAATAAAAAACTATAGTAGTATAATGAGGTGCAATGAGTCAAGACAACTAAAATCAGAACTTGTTCCGAACTCAACCGGGGTCAAATTCTATAAGCTTAGGCCGGCCTCTACTATAAAACAACCACTATCAAACCTGCCCCTAATTTCCTCATTTAACCTACCCATTCTGGTCCTTGTATGAGTAACTTTCGTCATTTATGTATAAATTAAGTTACATAATGTTTATGGCCTGTTTATTTGTTGAAATTCATGAAATTATGGTTGAATTCATTTTGTTATACTTCTCCACTTCCCTTTCATGCTTAAGATATCTCGCCCGCAATTGTTTTATCACTTTGTTGTTTTCTGTCCTTATGCAGAGAATGCTAGTTTCTTGATTTGATTGGCTTAGCATTAATATGTGTTCGTCAAAATTGATTATTTCACTCAAAAAGCTGTTTGGAATTGGCTAATGATCATTTATAGTGAAAAGAACAGTTAGTGATTTGATTTGACAATGAGAGAAATGGGTTTGGATTTTTTAATGGTAAGGGGAGTTTGATTAGATAAGTGTCTATATAGTCTTTATATGTCAAATTTAATTTTGAGTTGTCATTTGTTGGGGTTTTTTATTTCTCTTTTTTGGCGAAAGTCTTATCATCTTCAAGAAGATTCTATAAACATGCCCATGATTTTTCAGTACTGATATTAATCATTTTGCGAAAAAAAGATGTTGGTCAGGATATTTAGTTTTGGATGAATGTGTTCATATGGTGTGTTTCAACTTAACTTTAGACAAATCCCAACAAACAGTAATATCAAGTGTAATAAATTGAAATTGTTTATCTACCGTTTAACCACCTAAGTCACTTTGAGATCTCTCCTCACACTCACAACCAATGAACACCCAATCCCTGCTGAGCGTCACAGATGAGACTGTATCATCTTATGTGCAGATGGTTCTCACTTGAATAAACCTCATTTTTTGGGAAATATGGTTTAGACCCTCCTTTTTCGGTTCCCGCACTAACTTATCCTCTTTTGGTTTATACTTCATACTGTTATCATATCGAAGTGGATAATACAAAGGGGTATGCACTATGCAGCAAGTAATTCGGTTCTAATCAGTCACTTCCATATATCATATACCAAAGAAACTAAATGGATATTTTTCCCTAGCTTGTTTAGTGCTTTAATGCTCTTTAGATTTTAGTTGTATTAATACTTTTTTACCGTATTCTGTGGCCTTAAAATTCTTTGTCAATGTTCATTATTTGCTGTTCTTGCAACCAAGGGCATTTGAGTCATGTTATTTTGTTACAAATAAAAATAAAAAGGCAAAAGGAATGAAAAAAAAATCACTGTGCCAATGTTTGAATTTCTGCTCCACGTCATTTGTGTGCATTTGTCCTTTGTTAGTTGGATATAAATTTGAATTGCTGAAAATACTTAAATCATATTCTGGGACAACCTCCTCTATCAAAAAAAAAAAAAAAAACTTAATCATATTGAAATTGCCCTTCATTAGGAAACACCATGATCTGGGGCCACCTGGACAAGTATTAGTTCAGTGATTTCTCTGGCCACTCGGACAAGTGTTACTTCAGTGTATGTGCGAGTGTGAGGACATATGATGCCCAGATATGGCATGAAGACATGCAATGGATGTCACAGGGACATGGATTTTACACAAAATGTGTAGTATCAAAATTTACAAAATTTACTAATAGTTCCCTACTTCCCTTAAGTCCGGGATGTGTCATCATAACTGCTAGTACCACACTTTCTCCTGGTCATTTTGGTGTAATATTCTTTTATTATCATACTCTCTTTACCAAGTAGAAATTATTGTTTTGCTAACTGTTTAAAATTTGATTACTGTTTTAAAAAATATCATCTACTACATTGATATTTTTAGTCTGGCAATGGACCAGCATCCAGTTGAGCAAATCAGGAACTTTAATATGCTGGCCATATGAACAGAGTTTAAATTCATGCCCAACCATTGGAGTGCTGCTCATTGACAGCCCTGCATGCTTATGACTTATGAGATACTAAAAAATCCTTTTTTTTTTCTCAGATGTATTTTCTTGATGCTGATGATGGTGATGATCTGGATGCAGAAGATTTGGATGACAATAATGATCTCAACCTTGGTCAAAGGTAGGTCTACTATATTACTCTGTTTTTCGGTTGAATATTATATTGGAAGGATTTTTATATTCAGTTTGACGGAGGGCACGTGACCAAGAGCCCCCTATTATATGTGACTGAAATCTGGCTTCTTGATTTATTCTTGAAAGCTGAGAACCCTTTTGGTTTTTTTTGTTTATATATAGTTCAATTGTGTTGATACCTGGATTTTGTCAGATCCAATTGTGTTCTTGGGCCCAACCCAACCAATAAGGAAAACATATGGCAAGCATCAAGACATAGCATTTTCCTAAACAAGGTTAGTCCTAGTCTTGAAAATCATAACATTCAATTTGAAAGGGTAGGAGTGCCCATGGGTTAGGCCTGGGTTGCAACCAAGTTAGATGGTATCAGGCTCCAGCTACTATGTCTTAGACATGAATCCTAACCCAACTCAAGACCCGGGAATATGATGAATTCAGTCTCACTTGTTTCTTGTTTAATATCCTATAATATTTTCGTGTTGAAAGTGGAGCTACTATGATTTTTTTTGGACTGCTTTGTGGGAGACTATGTTGAATCTTTTACTTATTTACATTTCTTTTTGGGCTGAGATTGAAGATAGCTAGCATGTAGTGTGGATCTTCTCTGTGATGAAAATGAGGATTTTCTTGTGTATTGTGAAGTTTATTCTATTGGGTTTCTTCAATTTGCAAACAAAAATTTTGTGGTAGGGAGTAAAGTTATTCAGACTATTTCATTATATTGTATTTGAAGTCATGCTTTACCACGATTTGTCAGGGAGAAGGTATCACCCATTTATCTTAAGCTGTTATTGCATTTGAAATACCTATCTTTCAAATCTCTTTTAGTAAGTTGTGGGCTATTCTTATATATTCTAGGGGGTCCCGCTGGAGTCGCCCCCATCTAAGTTGGTTGGAAGTAGAGGATCTAATAATCGGTTCTTTGATTTTTTACAAGATATCAGAGGTTTGTTGATCTCTTTTAATTTACTTGTTCTGTTTATATTCTCAAAGCTGTGAAATCAGTGTATCATCTGTTACAATACAGGTTACTGCAATAGTTACCATGAATCTCAACAAATAATCGATGTTAACTACTACCCTGTCGAGACTGCAAGGAGATCAAATATGCGACAGAAGTCAATTGACATAGGAGTACAGGGCCTTGCTGATACTTTTATCTTACTTGGCATGGCATTTGATTCACCCGAGGTGATATTAGGGTCCCAAGAGCATATATTTGATTTCTGTCTCTTCTGTGGTGTAATCTCTGATCTGTCTTTATGTTTGTGCAGGCCCAATAGTTGAACCAAGACATATATTTGAGACTATATACTACCACGCATTGAAAGCTTCTACTGAACTTGCTGCGAAAGAGGGCACTTATGAGACCTACATTGACGATGCTATGTTTGTAGAGTGGAAGATTTGAATGGTTGATCCTTTTCATGTATTTTTTTTCCTTATGATTCAATGACGACACGACAACGGTGAAGTTTACTTTCATGTAATGGTAGGTACCTTTGTGAATAAATCCCAATGGAAGAAGACGAAAAGTGTGTGAATCTTGTAAATGAGCAAACAAGAATTCCCTCATTGTTTTGGTATCCATTTGAATGGATGATCATTTTCATGTATTTTTTTTCCCATGGCCTACCTAGCTTGTATAGACTGCAAGTCCAGTGTTTTTATTTTTAACTGCAGGTCCAGTGTTTTTTTGCAGGTTCTGTTTACATCTTTTATTTTAGTTTATTAATTTGTATTTGTAGCAATAAAAAAATGTGGATTTAATTTTTTTAATTAAAAAATAATTAATTTTTTTTTATATAAAAAAAAAATTAAGGTGCGTCTTGCGAGCCGTAAATTGAAACTCGCCAATTCTTTAATGGCCTGCATTTGCAAGTTGTAAAAACATATACTTAATTACGGCTTGCATTTGGAGCCGTTAATCTGATTGTACACAACCCATTTACAGCCCACAAATGTAAGCTGTGTAAAACATTTTTCGTTTTAAGTATTCACGGCTTACTACGTGTGCCATAAACTTAAGCACACCAATGCTTTAACGGCACTCAGTTTGCGTCGTAAAAGTTTAGTATTTACGGCCTGCTTAGTAGGCCAAAAATGTGGTCCAAAAAGTCCTAAGAGCATCATTTTCGGCGTGCATTGATCCTACTTACGGCCTGTATATGCACGCTGTAAATAGTTTTCGCCTTTTACGGCAGGCGCTTTTACGGCACGACCCCCGTGAGCCGTAAACCTACATTTACGGCGCGCATTTCACGCTGTAAAAGCCCTGAAATGGTGTAGTGCATTAACCCAAAATGGATTCAGAGGTTGGTAGAAGATGGGCCCTTGAGCTCATTAGATTTCGAACCTTTTCCTCAGTGTGAATCTTGTGTCAAGGGAAAGATGACCAAACGGTCATTCTCTGGAAAGGGACTAAGGTCAAAGGAGTTGTTAGAATTGATTCACACTGATGTGTGTGGTCCTATGAACAAACCGGCTCGAGGAGGGTATGAGTATTACATCACCTTCACCGATGATTACTCTAGGTATGGATATGTATACTTAATGCGACGCAAGTCTGAGGAGTTTGATAAGTTCAAGCAATTCAAGGCTGAGGCGGAGCTACAACTAGGAAAACATATCAAAGCCCTTCGATCTGATCGAGGTGGCGAGTACCTCTTGGGTGAGTTCAAGGAGTACCTCACACAACATGGGATTGTGTCTCAGTTGTCTGCACCGGGTACACCCCAGCAAAATGGTGTAGCGGAGAGAAGAAACCGTACCCTTCTTGATATGGTAAGGTCCATGATGAGTCATGCAACCCTACCTATATCTTTTTGGGGATATGCCTTAGAAGCAACAGCATACATTTTAAATCTGGTACCATCTAAGTCAGTCCTAGGACACCACAAGAAATGTGGATAGGTCGAAAACCTAGTTTAAATCATATCCACATTTGGGGTTGTCCAGCTTATGTACTGAATGATAAAGCTACCAAGCTAGAACCCAGATCAGAAATGTGCTACTTCATTGGGTATCCTAAGGGAACGAGAGGTGGCATCTTTTATCATCCAAAGGAGCAAAAAGTGCTCATCAGCACTCATGCTAGGTACTTGGAGGATGATTGTATGATGCACCAAGAGCTTAGTTGTAAAGAAACCCTTGAGGAGATTCTTCCGGGATCTCCTATAACATCTGTACCAGATCCTGAGATAGTAGATGAACAAGATATTCCTTTAAACACTCCGGAGCCTCGTCGTAGTGGGAGAATTTCTAGATAACCAGAAAGATATCTAGGGGTGTCTTTTAAGACAGACTCTGAAGATCTGGTTGAGGATCCTACTAGTTATGATGAAGCAATAACGGATATAGATGCTGACATGTGGCAGCAAGCGATGAAATCTGAAATGGATTCTTTGTATTCCAATCAAGTCTGGGAACTTGTAGATGCACCTGAAGGGATTAAACCCATAGGGTGCAAGTGGATCTACAAGAGAAAGAGAGGAGTGGATGGGAAGGTGGAAACCTTCAAAGCAAGACTGGTGGCGAAAGGATATACTCAGAAAGAGGGTATCGATTATGAGGAAACCTTTTCACCAGTGGCTATGCTTAAGTCCATAAGGATTCTCTTGGCCATCGCATGTCATTATGACAACGAGATATGGCAAATGGATGTCAAGACAGTTTTTCTTAATGGAAGTCTTGACGAATGCATCTATATGATGCAACCAGAGGGCTTCATTGCTAGTGGCCAAGATAACATGGTTTGTAAACTTAAGAAGTCCATCTATGGACTTAAGCAAGCATCTAGAGCATGGAACATCAAGTTTAATCAGGCAGTCAAATCCTTTGGCTTTGATCAAAACATTGATGAACCATGTGTGTATAAGAAAGGAAATGGGAAAGCAGTTGCATTTTTGGTTCTATATGTAGATGACATATTACTCATAGGAAATGATGTAGGTTTATTGTCATCCACAAAGGTTTGGTTATCCTCTCAATTTCAGATGAAGGATTTGGGTGAGGCCAGCTATATCTTAGGGATCAAGCTTTTACGTGATCGCAAGAATAAGATGTTAGCCCTATCCCAATCTTCTTATATTGAGAAGATATTGGTCAAGTTTAACATGCATGACTCCAAGAAGGGCCTCCTACCTTCTAGACATGGAATACCACTATCTCGAGATCAATGTCCAAAGACATCTGAAGAGATAGAGAGCATGAGGAGAGTTCCATATGCATCCGCTGTTGGAAGCCTCATGTATGCTATGTTATGTACTAGACCAGATATTTGCTTTGCCGTTGGCATGGTTAGCAGATATCAGTCAAACCCTGGATCTATGCATTGGACAACTGTTAAGCATATATTCAAGTATCTTCGGAGAACGAAAGATTATATGCTAACCTTTCGAGCAGATGATCTAACGCCATTGGCGTATACAGACTCTGACTTCCAATCTGATAGTGACGCCAGAAAGTCTACCTCAGGGTACGTCTTTACTTTGTCAGGAGGGGCTATATCATGGAGAAGTGTCAAGCAATCCTGTATAACTGATTCTACCATGGAAGCAGAGTATGTGGCGGCATCGGAAGCTGCGAAGGAAGCGGTATGGCTCAGAAAATTCCTGTTGGAATTGGGAGTTGTTCCTGCAGTGCATAAACCGATTGTCATGTACTGCGATAACACTGGTGCTGTAGCACAGTGCAAAGAGCCCAGGAATCACAAGAAAGGAAAGCACATTCAGAGAAAGTACCACTTGATCCGGGAATTCATTCAAGATGGAGAGATAGTGGTGGAGCATATTGCTTCAGCAAATAACTTAGCTGACCCATTCACTAAGACTCTTACTGAAAAAGTCTTCACTTCTCATGTTGAGTCTATGGGTGTTAGGTTAGGAAGCAGTGATCTTTAGTGCAAGTGGGAGTTTGTTGGGATTGGTGTATGCCCTAAAGCCCACTAGCTGCACTCTCATCTTTTGTTACTGGATATTTACTGGTTATTTAATGGAAAGACTCTTTTATGCTTAAACATGTATATATGTATGGTTGTGTAAGGCCCATTGTTTCTAGTAAATGAATTAGGTGTGTAGTGTCTACACACAGATAGGTCTAATTCATGGACAACTGGAAACATCATATTTGTTCATAACTGAAAGATGGAGCTGGGCACTTCATCTTGGTAGAAGTTATAATGAGATACTTTCCTATATAGGGTGACATACCTAAGTCACGGGAGGGCTTTCCCGGATCTATCTCATTAGTGCATGTGTCATGCATTGAACAGGACCATTGTAGGTGTGATCTCTAAAATAGTACTATCATAGAAAAGAGATCAAGTCACCTCATGCTACTAAGTAACCGGTGCTCTTAATCTTGAGCATTTGTGGATGAACTGACGAAGTCAAGTTCTTGTGCTTTGATTCACTATGGGTGAGATTCTTTTCATGGGTCAACAGCTCTGTGTTTTGGGTACTCGGACTTGATCAGTTGGGACGTGCAAATGCAATATAGAATCTATGCCATCTGATGATGGAATAATCGTCCCCTTAGAATTATCCGATTAATCATCAAAATCTAAGATCTTAGTATATGGATGTTCCATATGGATATTGAACTTGTGGGTCGCTCCCTGGATCAAGAGAATGATATTCGAATGATGATTATGTTAAGGATATGAAGTTCTAAGGTTTAGATGTAATCGGGAAGGTTGATAGTACATGTGATAACCTGACTCGATTATGGATGTTACATAGAGGGGCATTCAGGTCATTACACTTAGTAGGTCGAAGACAACTGTCATTTTATGACAAGCTTATTATAATATATATTTGTCCTTGGAGTTCAACCATAACTCTCTAGTGGAATGAGTTAAGGTTAAAATGGTCTTAATGTTGCTATGGGTTTAGCATGGACATTTTGGTCATTTTGGGAGCCCATGGCAAATATGTCTTTTGGTCCCTTCTCTAGTCACTTACCAAGATTGGCATGGTTTCCTAAAATGTTTAGATAACATAAGGATGAATTAATTTAGTGGAAAAGTAATTTTGAGTTTAAATTCAAATAGGCCTTTGATGGCATACATGAATTTAACTCTAGATAAATTATATGTGGGCCATGGTGTGCATTTATATGTGGGACGTCCATAATAGGTTTTCCATGGGTAAGGTTTCCAACTTTGAGTAGGACTCTCTACTTGGAAAGATGGACTCCTCTTTGGATTAGTATTCGTATGAGTTAGTTTCCTTTTTGGACTAGGAACTTAAAATTAGTAAGTGTTCTACAACTAGTATTACTAATTGTATGGAAAGTTCCTTTTGGTTTCCTTTTCTAATTAGAGTGTTTCTTAAAGGAAATAAGTCTTTCCTTTTTGGACATCAATTAGAATTAGGAGAGATAACTTTATGGGAAAGTTTTCCAAGAAGTTTCTATAAAAGAAGCCAAGGTTCCCCATGGACGTCCAACACTTTGTAGCACACTAAGAGAGCCACACGCCCAGCCCTTTGGAGGTTCTTTTCTTGAGAGAAGAAAGCTTAAGGTCTGAGATTTTCCCTTGGAGAAATACTTCTTAATTCCTAGATTAAGATCCCACCATCTTAGCCAATCAGATTTGGAAGTGAGATAGAGGAGAAGATCAAAGGCAATACTAGTGCAGAAAATTCCAGCAACTTGTTTGCAAATTGCAAGTCTGAGTTCGGGCCTTTGGATCTATTTTTTCAGAGATTTGAAGTCTACAAATCTTCGAGGTAATAGTCTTCTATCATCTCTATTAATTAGACACTTGTTGATCATGATTTAATGGAGTTTCTATGCGATTCTTTATGGCTGATTTCCGCTGCATAGTGCAGAAATCAGATTTTTTAAAATCTGTCATGCTTTGCATCAGCTATAGTAGTCTCTTAATGAGAATTTTCAGATCTTAATCGCGGTTTCTTTCAGTTGCGGTTGTAGTAGTTATATATGATTGGTGTTTGTTGTCCATTGATGTTGGTTATTAGTTGTTGATCATTGGTGTTGTATATATGATGGAGGGATGTTCTTTCTAAGTCCATTCTTTCACTCTGATGTATGCATTATGATGTGTACAAGTGCATGTAGCATTTATGATGTGAATGCATGCTTTGTAGTTCGACTTAGAAGTGCATTGGTTGTGTGTATGATGATGGAATGGACTCATGTGTAGTGTGTTTTTACCTTATAGGTGAGAGGTTTTATACCCAATGATTTTCAGGGGCCCAAAAAATAAGGGGAGTGTCTGCCGGAATTTTTCTAGAATCTCAAAATTCGTGCCTAGGCATGCGAGTCTCACAAAGGGAGCATTAGTAGTTTAGAGTTATAGAATTGAGATTTCACATAATAAAAAGAGAATAAGCACGATCTCTCATCAGTCTAAACCTGATAAGCAACATAGAATTGGGTTCTCAAACAACAAGGAGTGCCTGAGTGTGTGACAGTTGTGATCTACGCAACTCTATATTTCGAGACATTCACAATATCAGCTATAGATAAGAAGGCATATGCTAACGATCATCATATTTTATCATGAAATCCCATGGTAGACATCGTCCATGGTATATAATAGCAGTCAAATTCAATCGATGGCATCAAACAGACCAGATCCATAATTTTCATCAATCATTATCATATTTCAAGTTATATGGAGTTGTGCACAAAATAGTACTCGTGATGTGACTGTTAACACCAAAAATATCACTTTGCCTCTTCAAGATCGAAAGAGCTACATGAAGTCGCAACCTGCCATAAATAGGCAATGATGCTTCCAAAAAAATCAATTCTTGTCAGAATCAAACAAAAACTGCAAGATCCTTCAAGACAGCCAAAAGAGGAGTACACAAGAAGTTTCGGGCCATTTCAAAATCATTTGGCCTAACTTCGCTTCTCCGGCAGCTGAAAAGGAGCTCCCGGCGGCAAAAGCATCGGAGACACCAAATCTTCGATCAGAGCCGACAGATGGTCTCAAAATACATCCAAAAGGCTCCACGTCAAGTTCCGAGTCAAACTGACAACGTTTGACCCTACATCAACCCTCGAACAGCTAAATCAAGCCTCTTGGTGGCGAGAACCACCGAGGCCATCACTCATCGGATAGAGCACATGGACGGCTTCAAAATGCTTACAAAGGGCTACACGTCAAATTTTAGGTCACTTCGACAACATTTGACCATAGTTTGACGCTCGGAAGCCAAATCAGGCCTCTCGGCGGCAAAGCTCCCCGGGACCATGGTTTCCAAGACAGAGCCTACGGATCATCTTAAAATGACTCCAATAGGTTCCCTGTCAAATTTCAAGTCAATCGGACATCGGTTGACCGCACATCAAACCGCGACATCTTCATCGCGATAAAAGCGAGTCTACTGGTGATAGGACCCCAAATGGCTTCAAAACTCAAATAAAAGCCTATGGTTGGTCTTATTTATTGCTCAGGAGGCTTCACACCAAATTTCAAGTCATTCCGACATCGTTTGTCCCAGTTTCAGCTTCTGACGAAAAATCGACAGCACTGAGCGACAAAGTCTTCGGCTTTCTCAGGAAATTGGAAATTTTGCAAAATAAAATGCAAGGATTCTCATCAGGTTTCCTACAGGGAAATCAGGCCAATAAATGGTCAAAATATCAAGGAAAAATACAGAAGAAAAAAGAATAAAAAAACAGCAAAAACGGACACAAAATGGGACAAAAAGGGGGAAGACCCCCAGGGTCGCAGGCCCTGGAGCCCGGGATCGCTGGGAAGGCCCCGGAAACCCCGATTCGAGACACCAAAACCTCTGACGTCCGTCAAAAACATGGGTCAATCATCAAAAGTGTCAAAAACAACATTGATCGCCACCCGGTCAACCAAAAAAAAGTGTGCTTTCTACCCGACCGATCGAGAAATCGACAGGACAGATGGCACCGACCCACTGTTGGCAACCAACACCTGAAGTCACATGGTCATCCGATGTCGATCTACATGAAGATCCATCGATGATCATTGCCAGAAGAATCCCAAAAGACACGGCACGGCCCGCGACTCTTCAACTGCTCGGCGACCACTTAATGCGATTCATTGACTAGCTTTATTACAGTCATTAATCCATTTCTTTGGACGGACCAATCAGAAGCAAGCATCCGGGAGTTACAAGTCAAGAGATTCATGGCATTTAACCCATGAAACTCCTCCCATCATGGCGATTAAAGGCGATTAAATGCCCTTAATCTCCTCTGGCCAATCAGAAGCCAAGAAAAAGGAGTTACAAAATAAAGAATTCAATCTTGTAACTCCTCCATTTATGTAGCTTTATGACAATTAAGGCTCATAAACCCTCCTAAATGGCTACCTAAAAGCCTATAAATAGGAAAGCTCTCCAAGAAGAAAAGGACGGAGACACAACAGAAAACACACAGACAACAGACTGCAGAAAATCCGGAAACTCAGACAGAAAAAGGCATCAAAGAGAGAAAACTCTGCGGAAGTTCTACACCGACCACCGCTACAAGGTGACAAAATTCCCTTGGGGGGTACCCCCCCCCCCCAAGGTCCTTGCCTTCTCCTTCTGCCTCCAAATGGCTTAGACATGGCTTTTCAGCCCGTCTACTCGGCTTTTTATTGGACATAGGACCTTCTTTTGGCCTTTGTTCTCTAAAAACCTGAGGTTATAGCCAAGCCAAGCGAATCAATAGAATCCTCTGTTCTCATCTGCATGGATGATGGCGAAGTCCACATATGGCTTGCGACCGTCAATCTGAACGGGTCCCCCACAATCTCCTGAGAAGTTAGATCCTCATTTTCTTGCTTTTCATTGTAGTTTGTATTTTTTTTTAAAGAGACGAAAATCACAACTCTTGTCTTTCATTATTGATAAGGATTGTAAAATGGCTATAAACGCCAAAATCGGCTATAAACGCCAAAATCGGCTATAAATGCCAAAAAATCGCCTTTCACGACAAATCAAGAAAATGTCTCTTTTTTTAAATATTTGTGCAATGGAAAACTTGAAAGAAGTTGATTTCTTTTTTACTTGTGAAGGTTGATCTCCGGATCACCATTTGCAATTCCAAGTAAAACAGAAAATCTGGCACACCCACCCAAAAAGAAATGTTGATGCACGCCCCTTGCCCCCCCTGGGTTATGAAAGGGTCGGACCCAACGGACTCCCACGTCCGCCGACCTCGGTAGGACCAGGCGCCAGGAGCGCGGCCCATCAAGCTGGCTCCACCCGGTGGGACCCGTTCATTTGAGAACACGATGCTAGAAATGAAATATTTGCATATCATATATTTTGCTCTATGCTTATATTTCTTTTCTCGATTCCTTGGCTACTTTCTAATTGGTGGCCTATGTTGGATTCCGCATCTAAAAAAAATGAGATGAGATTTTTTGGAAATTTCTAATTCTTTGAATTTATTTCCACTCTTTCTCTTTTCAAAAAAACAAAAAAAGAAAAAAATTTAGATTTCTCGTTTTGGATTCAAAATTGAGAAACCTTGATCCGTTCCTATCGTTAATCGCGCTTGCAGAAATGTTGAGCCTATTCGACTAAGGTTTTGGGCCATCGTTTCTCTTCGATGAGTTCATTAAAGATCTAAAAAAAAATGAGATTAGATTTTTTGGAAATTTCTAATTCTTTGAATTTATTTCCACTCTTTCTCTTTTCAAAAAAAAAAGGAAAACAAAAAAAAAAATCAGATTTTTCATTTTGGATTCAAAATTGAGAAACCTTGATCCGTTCCTATCGTTCATCGCGCTTGCAGAAATGTTGAGCCTGTTCGACTAAGGTTTTGGGCCATCGTTTCTCTTCGATGAGTTCATTAAAAATAAAAAATATATATATATAAAACAAAAAATTAGATTTTTCATTTTGGATTCAAAATTGAGAAACATTGATCCGTTCATATCGTTCATCCCGCTTGCAGAAATGTTGAGCCTGTTCGACTAAGGTTTTGGGCCATCGTTTCTCTTCGATGAGTTCATTAAAAATAAAAAAATATATATATACATGTATATAAAAAAAATAAAAAAAAAGACATAGACCACTAAGGTTAAACCAACTGTGTTCTTTGAT
Organism: Litsea cubeba; assembly: GCA_012931725.1. Classification (NCBI taxonomy): domain Eukaryota; kingdom Viridiplantae; phylum Streptophyta; class Magnoliopsida; order Laurales; family Lauraceae; genus Litsea; species Litsea cubeba. The sequence continues at coordinate 151,839,511 of CM022945.1, read as the reverse complement.
CATGGTTGATTCAAGAATAGCCTTGTCCAGAGTGTGGAGACAGCTTGACTGTTCTAGGCAAGAGTCCCCCAAACGGGTTCATTAAGTAATCCTACCCTTACGTGGTGGCAATTCTATCAATCAAGATTTCATAAGACCGGGTTAGGAGGCCTATGTGTACTCTCTCGTCTTTTAAATAAATTTTTTTCAAAAAATTAAAATTTTTAAAAATAAAAATTTTAAAATAAAAAATAAAAAATAAAAAAAATTTTCAAAAAAAAATCTTGAAAAAAAAATCATAAAAACATAAAAAATTAAATAAAAATAAATAAAAAAAGAGATTTTTTTTTAAAAAAAATCTTGAAAAAAAAAAACTTCCGTCATTTTGGGTTTAGATTGGAGAAATCTTGGTCTTCTCCTTTTTGAGCACTGGCGCTCGCGGAAATCGCTGAGCCCGTGTTCAGATTGGAGTGCCTTTTGCTCTCTTTGATGAACCGATATTGGCCTTTCAAAAAAAAAAAAACTCGTCATTTTTAGATTCAGATCCGAGAAATTATGGTTCATTTCTTTCTGAGCACTGGTGCTCGCGGAAATCGCTGAGCCCGTGTTCAGATTCGAATACCATCTGCTCTCTTTGATGAATCCAATCTTGTCCTTTCAAAACAAAGAATCTCATCTCATGGATGCGGTCTCAAAACATTTGTGTCTAGCGGTACTAGTACGCCCTTTCAGGGTCTACTGTATTGCGACCGGCACATCTGTAACTCTAACTTTATATTCTTCTTACCTCGAGCAAGCTTTGCTTCTCGATAAGTCGAATTTAAGTTCATAATTGCTTCTAGCAGTCACTGGGATGCTCATTCTGGGCCTACCATACCGCGATCAGAACAATTGTACCCTCTATGGCATTTTGCCTTCCTCATATTACTTGGGTCATCTCCTTCGAGAATTTGAAAAGACGAAACCATAGAACTTCCCATTTATGATCATTGTTCTTGTGATTACTAATGGATGTGGTCTTGTTTCAGAAACTTTTCGAAAACTAACAATGGCAGCATCACTAACCATTACTTTCGATGAAAGCAAGCACCAAGTCATGCTTCAACAGAAGCAAACTACGCGCACCTACAAGCACCCCATCAGCTGCCGAAGCGTCAACTCCCTCGGTAACTCTCTGAACTCCGGGTCGACCTCGACTCCCTGGACTATCGTCTTTGGGACGCTGGGACCATTCCCACTTCCCGAGGAACAAACTGCTCTCTCCAAGAAGTAGAAACTCGCCTCTCAACGTGTCACTACCGTGACACCAAAGGCGAGCACCAGAAGGCCCGAAGCCCGTGGCAGCCCCACGAAGCCTCGACCAGCAAACGACCAGGTCTATCCAAAGACTTGGTCCCCAAAACCTTCACCAAAACAGAGAAGGTCCCAAACATCCACTAAGCCAGCATTCCTGGCCCCACTCAAGGAGAACCAGTTCTACTCTCTTGCCTACATGAAAGAGGAGAGACCCTTCTCTAACCTGACTCCCAAGTCAAACCAACATGAGCCGGCTTGTTCCTACAAGCCCAAAATCAAGTCATGCATCACAAGGCCTCTGCAAGCACCTGCTAAGGCCTACAAACCTGCAGTTTGACCCTTCATCTCTACAGGGGCCGAACTCCAAAAATTCAAAGCTTCACTGCAACAAGCAAAGGACAGGGTTCGCATCCTGTCCTTGCCCAGCTACAAAGAAGACAGGCTCGGCTGCTGCGCCCGAGGGAGCACATCCTTCATCGTCAAAGCCCAGCCAGAGCTGACCGAAGCTCAAATTGCTCGTCGTATACGCCGCCGCGCGTCATACCGGCAAAAGAGACTAGAGAAGCAAAGGACCCAGCCTCCTACACTTCAAGTCTCTCCTAAATGGGTCAAAAAAGAAAGACCCAACCAAGTTGCTGCCGTCCATATGGTTGGAAAAACCAGAAGGCGCCAAAAGTCAGCAACAAAAATCCATGTCCGACGTCCGATGACCGGCAGCGTCTCCAGGACAAGAAGACACTCAGAAGAATCCCCTGCGCCTTCAAGCAAAGGACAGCAGAGTGATCCTTCCTTAAGCTCTTCTTCAATGAGAATGAGCCCCAGCTCAGTCACCAGGACAGTTTCTTCGTTCGAATCACGAAGGATGAATGTCTTGGCTACAAATTCTGAGCCACCACCCCGCAATCCACCTCCAGAAGATGCGATCACCCGCATCCAGCAGTTGGAACAAGGCCAGCAGAGGATTGAAACTCTGATGGAAAACCTTCTCCTCGCCTTCCAAAATCAGGCAAACAATGAACCTCCTCCGAATCATCAAGACGATGAGGTAAATGGAGAAGAAAATGAGTCACGCGCCCTTACCAAAAAGGACGTAGACAGTATCCTCGCCAAAGCAAAAGAAGAGGATATACTCAAGGAGCACGGGATCAAGCCACCATATCCCTTATGGATGGACTCGTCCCGTTCCCCACCAAATTCAAGCATCCTACTCTCCAAACATATACGGGGAAAGGATCAGCCAGACAGCACGTCATCCACTTCAAGATCCTGACAGGAGCTATCGCGGATCAAGATGCACTCAAGATCCGCCTCTTTGCAAGTACCCTAAAAGGTACGGCCTTCGATTGGTACTCCACTCTGCCGGAGGACTCGATCCAAAACTGGGCCATGCTAGAGACACGCTTCCTGACTCACTTCAAAGGTGAGGATCATCCCGCTACTATGGCTCAGCTGTGTAGCCTAAAACAGGGGGAGAATGAGTCAACATATGACTTCATTCACAAGTGGAAAGCAATGGCGTACAAATGCTCTGATGTACTGCCACAAGCGTCGCTAGTCGACATTTGCCGAAACAACATGAGAGCTAGAATCTGCTCCATGATCATCGGCAACAAATCAAAAAACCTGAGAGAACTCCTAGAAGCTTCCATGGAAGCTGAAATGGTGATTAAAGACCTCAATAGTCAGAAATCATCAAGAAAAGAGCCAACCGCCATTGCAACCTCTAAACCAAAGAAAAAAGAGGTCCTCAATGTGCAGACCAAGTCAGCTCCTCAGCCACCAAAGAAAGCTGAAAACAAAGCTGCGGGTAAGAGACCTGAACTCTCAGATGCCTTCAGAGAACAAGTAGAGAAGAAATACCCATTTGATGAAGATGTTGATGAAATCTTCGGGGCTCTTGTGGCAAACGGCAAGCTCACCTTGCCTGAACCAAAAAGACCGGGTGATGTTGGCAAAAGCAACGATCCTCGGTACTGTCCATACCACCAGATGGTCTCACATCCTCTCAATCAATGCTTCGTTGTGAGGGAGAAAATAAACGAGATGTGGAAAAACAGAGTCATCACCTTTGACAAAAACTATGGGTCTTCCTCCGTCAACATGGTGACATGTGGACAAACATCAAAATCACCGAAGAAGAAGATCACTACTTCCTTCAAGGTGATAAACTCAATCCAAGCGTCCGAGGAACTGGTTCCTTACCCGACACCAGACGGACAACCCATATGGGTACATCCCGATCTCCTGGAAGATGAAAATTGGGAGGTCGTGAAAACAAAGCCTACAGCTCAGCAGCGAAGGCAGGCTAGGAAACATCTCCTCAAGCTCAAGCGGCAAGAGAAGACCCAGCCAAAACTAGAGGTCAAAGAAAAGGCAGAGGCTTCCTCTACTGCTTCACTGGAGGCAACAAAAACATCCCTTCCAGAGACTTCAAAGGGGGTAAGGAAATTCACTCTCAGTGATTTCATGCCACCTCAATTCAAAGAAGCCACGCAGGAGGCATCATACTCTTGCAATTCGGTAGTTGGATTATCCATTAATGGATACGAGTCCAGTGACACCGATGATGGATTCAAATCAACTACACAGACGAGTGGGAGGAGTCCCTTGAAACATGAGAATATCTTTCCGATGAAGAATGGGTTCCTGAGGTTGGTCTGATGATGAAGAAGACCAAGAGGTTGTATAAGAAAATGCTGCTGACCCAGCACCTCTCATTGCTCCAGTGGAAATCAACCATGTTGAGCCACAAAGAGATGATGAAGAAGAAGATCCGGCTCCCATGCCTGATCTTGAAGAATATGCAAGGATCTTGCAGCATCTCGCTCTAGAACAAGAGCAAGAACGCGTCAACGAGCCTCCTCGCAATCCAGAGCCTGAAGTCCCTGAAGACCATCAGGTACATCCTCCCTTAACTCCTGAAAATGGAGAAAATTGCTGGATAGACGATCCTCTTACATCCGAGGATGAGTCTGACTCCGATTCGGCGACGTCTCCCGTCAGAGCTTCCTGTAATGTGATAATTCGGGATTATAGCTCTTCTGAAGCATCATCTGATGAGAGCACTTACGCTCCGACGATGCTTAGCAATGTATCTTCTGAAGCCACCTCGTCTCACGTGACTTTCACTAAGATGACACCCTCTCAGGTTTCTTCTCCTGAGACCGTGACTTCAAGGTTCACACCCTTCCTGACTGAAGAATTCCCAGCTATTGATGCTTGGGATGATGAATTAGTCAACGAAGAAGAAAGGTTGCCGGATGCTGTTCAGGACTTGTTCCCGGAAAATGCTCCATGCAACACGATCACTGAGGATGGCAACTCTGCTGCTGATACATCCTCAGCAAATGAAAAACGACAGCCTCTTGATTCTGAAGACAATCTTCCAAACGAATACCCTTCTCAAGAAGCTCTCAAAGTTGGTAGAGGCACACGCTCTGGCCGGGACTACCATAAAAATTACAACCAATCTTCCTTTACATATGTAAATCCTTCGGAAAAAGATGTTGTAAGCGCCCCTAGTGGCAACAATGATGAACATGCAGGCCCTAAGGAGGCTTTCAAGTATGACTTGATTGAACACTTCAAGCACATACCTGCACGTCTGCACATCCTAGATTTGTTGCGAATGTCTTCGCACACTCGTGATAATCTCATCTCGGAATTACAAAAGCTGAATGAGGATGTCGACAAACATGCCCCGCAAGTCCTCCAAATTGAAATGGATTACCGGGTCAAAAACTCAGAAGCCTCCTTAAAGGGAGAAAAGAAGAAAACTGAGGGATCATGCATTGAATGCCTTTCGGTTAAAAAAGCAGCCAGTGCAACCATCGCCTTCACAAAGGACGACCTCCTACTTGGCGAAACCAAGCATAACCGACCCCTGTACTTCACAGGTTATATCATGAAAATGCCTATGCACAGAGTTCAGATCGACCCAGGTTCTGCACTCAACCTCATCTCCACATCGGCTCTTGAAGAGTTGGGCATCCCACCCAGCAAACTGAGCCACACATCTGTATCTATCTTTGGATACGATGGGAGTACTCAAAGGCCTATCGGCAAAATTAGGTTCAAGTTGCAGATCGGTGATCTTATCTCTGAGGTCACTGTGTATGCAATAAAAACCCATTCATGTTACAACATCCTTCTCGGACGCACTTGGATCCACGAGAATGTTGTTGTCCCTTCAACTCTACATCAATGCATCAGGTTTGTTGGCAACGATGGCATGATACATCGAGTCTTTGCAGACAAAAAACCCTTCAAAGGTAAAGAAGTCCACTTTGCAGACTCACAAATGTATGAAGGTGAAAAAGAAGAAGAGGAGAAGCACATAGCACCCTTGGCCGAAAATCCCCAGAAAGATAAAGGCAAGGCTCCTCAACAATCGCCGGAAGAAAACAAATCATCCGATAAATCCGAAGAGAGCATTCAAACTCCCTTCATCATCTCCCTCAAAACTTCAAAGCCTTTGGTCATCACAACTAAAGTGAAGAAGGCAAAGCAAAGGCCTGGGGGCAAATTTGTTGTCTCTTTCGTGTCTATCATGCAAGACACGGATTCGGATTCAGAGCCAGAAGACGACACATCGTCAAACCAAGCTGACACTCAGCAAGTTCAGCCTGCTCTTACTCCAATGGAGACAACTTCTGACATAGAAGATCCTACGTCAGCTTCCTTCGTTGTTCCAGCAACTTCAGCAAAGGAAAAACCGATCTTCTTCCATAGGTCGGATGCTTCTTCATCAAACTCCATGCTTAAACCTTTCCAAAATAAAGGTATGCCTCAACTATCATTATATAGTTCTGTGGCACAAGCTATAATGAAGAAAATGGGCTATGACGCTCAAAACCCAGTCAGTTTGGGAGAAGGACGCGGTATTCTCACGCCATTGGGGCCCGTCTTGACCAAAAGCCAGCTGGAAGATTGGAGACTCTACGGCTATGTAGAAAAGTCTTCACACGGGTTAGGGTATGATCTCGACACTCCCCTGAGACAGTTGACACAAAGGCTTAAAAGTCAATATACTGACCAAGCCTCAACATCTCAAGTCCATGAAGACATCGATCTCCCTGGATATCTCTTTGATGAGTCACCTGACAAAGATCCAGGAAGCTCATCCAACTGGCACGATTTCTCCGAAAATGAAGAGGAGTTATCCGATGGCACAGACGTGTGGTCTTCTGACCCAAAAGAACCCTCATCTCCAAAAGAAGTAGCCTACTTCAACCCGGTTTCAACAGGCGATTGGGATCATCTCATAGCAAGCCTTGGGAAAATTACCGATCAAGAAGACCCGTGGAAAATAACAAAACCTTGGTCTGGAAATGCCCTTGAAACCCCAGAAGGTTTCGTTGAGCTGGAAGCCTCCCAAAATATTATGGAGGAACCACCTTCGAACCTTCCAACAGAAGATCCTGTTCAAAAGATAGACTTGGGAACACCAGATAACCCACGTCCTGTATTCATAAGCAAGAATATAAAGGATGATGAGTTACCCGAGTATATCGCCTTTCTACGTGAGTTCGTTGACTGCTTTGCATGGTCTTACACTGAAATGCCAGGCTTAGACCCCAAAATAGCGGTTCACAAACTCAATCTTCAAGAAGACATCAAGCCTGTCAAGCAAGGCCAAAGAAGATTCCGTCCAGATGTGATGGTTAAAATTAAACAAGAAGCTCAAAAACTCAAAAGCGTCGGCTTCATCCGTGAGGAACAACATCCTGAATGGTTGGCCAACATTGTCCTCGTGACAAAGAAAAAGGGGAAGATCAGGGTCTGTATTAACTATAGAGACCTGAACGGCGCATGCCCTAAAGATGAATTTCCGCTCCCCATACCAGAGGTAATGATTGATAATACTTGTGGATTCGAGCGAATGACATTAATGGATGGTTTCTTTGGCTACAATCAGATAAAGATGCATCCTGAAGATGAAAAACATACATCTTTTCGAACCCTATTTGGCGTGTATTGTTACACTGTCATGCCATTTAGTCTGAAAAATGCTGGTGCCACATATCAGAGGGCTATGATGAAAATATTCCAAGATATGCAGCACAAGACGGTTGAATGTTACGTTGATGACCTTGCCATTAAAAGCAAAAGAAAAGAAGATCATCTCGAAGACCTTCGAGAAGTCTTCCTCCGGCTTCGCAAACTCAAACTGTGAATTAATCCTTTGAAATGCTTCTTCGGTGTCTCGTCGGGTAAGTTCCTTGGATTCTTAGTTCGGAAAGCTGGAATAGAGCTTGACCCTATAAAAGTCATAGCCATTCAAGAAATGCCCTCTCCAAGAACCTTGAGAGAACTCAAAGGGCTTCAAGGGAGATTGGCCTACATTCGACGGTTCATCTCCAATCTTTCGGGGAAATGCCGTCCATTCTCCCGGTTGATGAAAAAAGGTGTAAACTTTGTCTGGGATGCTGACTGTGAAGCTGCTTTCTAAGACATCAAGTCATACCTGACAAAACCTCCAGTGTTAGCTGCTCCTTCCACTGGAAAACCATTCATCTTGTACACAAGAGCCCTTGATCACTCTTTGGGAGCTCTGCTTGCACAAGAAAATGATCAAAGAAAAGAAGCTGCTCTATATTACCTCAGCTGCATGCTAATAGGTGCAGAGCATCGCTACTCTCCAGTCGAAAAAGAATGTCTTGCAGTGATGTTCGCCGTACAAAAGCTACGTCACTACTTGCTTTCCAACACTGTATACCTGGTCTCGAGGGTAAACCTCTTGAAGGTTCTTGTCACAAAGGCAGGTTCTCTCAATGCTCGACTGGCAAAATGGTCCATCCTTCTGTCATAATTTGATATTAGGTATGTACCACAAAAAGCAATCAAAGGGCAAGCTCTAGCGGACTTCCTCGCAGAGCATCCATTGCCTAAAGATTCTCCGCTCAGAGATGATCTCCCAAACGAACCAGTCTACAATGTGGAGACTTTCTCGCAAAGTGCCTCCTGGGACATGTACTTTGACGGTGCAACCAGGACAAATGAGAAAAGACAGCTGATCTCGGGAGTTGGCATCCTCTTTGTTAGCCCCGACAAATACATGATTCCACACGCTTTCTCGCTACTGGAACCATGCACAAACAATGCAGCTGAATATCAAGCTCTGATCCTAGGATTGGAACTCGCCATCGAATCCAGTATCACCATGCTGGAAGTCTTTGGAGACTCTCAACTGATCGTCAACTAGATGAATCAGAAATTTGAAGTTAGGAAGCCAGATTTATTGCCTTACTACAACAAGGCACAATCACTTCTGCAAAAGTTTGACATCTGTCACATCACCCACATTCGTAGAGGTGAAAACATACGTGCAGATGCCCTAGCTGGACTTGCCGCATCCATGGCAATCCAGGAAGGGGAAAACATGCAAATCACAGTGTGCTAAAGAAGAATCCTTCCTCCTCTTAACACACACCAAGCAGTTGCTGAATGCCACCAAGTGGTCGGAAGTCGGATTTCAATCCTTCAAACTTCAATCGGCGACTGCAGGGATCCGTTCATTGATTACATTATGTTTGGGATCCTACCTGAAGATCCAAAAGAATGGGTAAGCATCCAAAGGCGAACCCCAAGCTTTCATTTGGATATTCCTTCAAAAATCCTTTACAGCAAATCCTTCAACAGAGTACTTCTACGCTGCTTGTCACAACAAGAGGCTGACGAAACACTCAAAGAAGTTCATGCTGGTCTTTGCGGAGCTCATCAGACTGGTCCCAAGCTCTATGATCAGATAAAAAGGTTAGGATATTACTGGCCTACCATGGTAGCTGACGCAATGCAATTTGCTAAGCACTGCTAACAATGCCAAGTTCATGGAGATTACATTCACATGCCTCCAGAATGGCTGCATCCTACAGCGATTTCATGGCCTTTCGAAGCCTGGGGTATGGACATCATAGGTTCTATTTCTCCCCCTTCGAGCAAAGGTCATCGCTTCATCTTCGCCGCTACGGATTATTTCTCCAAGTGGTCAGAAGCATTTGCGTTCAACGAAATGAAGACCTCATCAGTCCTTCAGTTCCTGCGCACCAACATCATTTGTCGTTTCGGCATACCCAAAAGATTCGTCCATGATAATGGACCACAATTCCAGATCATCGATTCTACAGGTTCTGCGACAAATACAAAATCCAAAGCTGTCCTTTGACTCCATACAATCCGGCAGCAAACGGGTTAGCAGAAGCTTTCAACAAGACACTCTACAAAATCCTCAAAAAAATGGTCTCTAGTCACAAAAAAGACTGGAGCTACAAAATGTCTGAAGCTTTGTGGGCCTATCAAACCACCGTTCGAGGACCAACCCATAGTACACCATTCTCCTTGGTCTATGGATGCGAAGCTGCCATACCCTTGGAAGTACAAATTCCTTCCTTGAGGGTATCTTTGCAAAATGACATGACTCAAGAAAGAAATGTCAAATTGCGACTCCATGAGCTAGACAATCTCGATGAAAGACGACTCGAAGCTCAACAAAGCATTGAACTTTACCAAGCACGCATGGCAAGATCTTTCGATAAAAAGGTCAGGCAACGCGCCTATAAAAAGGGTGACTTGGTTCTTGCGGTAAAAAGACCAATGGTCTTCGCTCACAAGTCCAAAGGCAAATTTGAGCCAAAATGGGAGGGACCCTACGTCATCGACAAGGTTTTCTCCAATGGCGCATACGCACTCCTAAACATGGAAGGTGACAGATGTATGCTGCCCATCAACGGCAAGTTCTTAAAGCGATACTACCCTTAAAGACTTACCCAACTGGGTAAAAGCAATGCCTGTACGGCCAAAACCGGTTTTCAGGTACACGCTCGGTAAACCACCCTTTTTTAGAATTTTCATATCAAATGTTGAAATTTCTAGAAATTTAAAACAATGCTTACTTTCATCGTTTCATTGTTCAAGAAAAAAAAATCCAAGTTTAGGAACCTTTCCCTAACTTGACCAAAATTTTCAACCCTTGAACCCAAAATTCATGGTTTGAAACAAAATTCGGATTCAGGGATTTCCACCCTAATCCACCCTGCCTTTTACCACCAAAATGGTTTTAGGTCAAAATTTATGGCCCTCGTGTCTTTAAAAAAAATGGTTTTTCAAAAAACCGCGGGGAAGCGACGCTTAGTCGATACTCGCACAAATCGGAAGCATACGAACCACGTTCGACACTTCCAAAATTACAGGGAAGCGACATTTCGTCGATACTTGCAAAATCCAAAACTGTGGAGACACAACATTTCAGTTGATTTCCACAACCCAAATTTCAAAGGTTCGAAAAAACGTAAAAAACCATGGAGACGCAACATTTCAGTTGATATCCATAACTCAAAGGCTCGAGAAAACCACAAATTTCAAAAATCATGGGGAAATGATATCAAGTCAGTACCCACAAAACCAAATTTTTTGAAAAGCAAGGATGCGATATTCCATCGATACTTGCACCCAAATCCGCGAGGATGTGACATTCCATCGATACTCGCAACCGAATGAGCAAGGATGCGACATTCCATCGATACTTGCAAGAACATTCAGCAGGGAGGCGACTTTTAGTCGATACTTGCATTTTTGAAAACCAAACCGACTATCAATGCCACCAAAACAAAACAGGCTATAAATGCCACAAACTGGCTATCAATGCCACCAAAACAAAACAGGCTATAAATGCCACAAACCGGCTATCAATGCCACCAAAACAAAACAGGCTATCAATGCCACAAACAAAAATTGGCTTTCAAAAACCCCGGCTATCAATGCCACAAACTCGGCTATCAATGCCACCAAAAACCGGCTATAGATGCCACAAAAAAAACTCGGCTATCAATGCCACACAAAAAAAACTGGCTCTCATGCCAAAAATCGGCTTCCATGCCACAAACAAAAATCTGGCTTCCATGCCAAAACAATCATTTGACAAAAGATTTTCACTAAATGACAAGCTTTTGATCAAATCTCATTTAGCAATTACTTTTATCACAAAAAGATTCAAGTGAGCGTAGGGATAACAAAAAAAAAAAAAGAAGGGGCATCCCATTTAGCAATTACTTTTATCACAAAAAGATTCAAGTGAGCGTAGGGATAACAAAACAAAAAAAAAGAGTACCAAAAAAATACATGTGGTACCAAAAAAAAAAAGAAAGTGCTCACAAGCACTACAAAAAAAGAAAAGTACTAAAAAAATACAAGTGGTACTAAAAAAAAGAGAGAAGGATGGTTTCTGTTAAAACAAAACAGGAGCTCAATCAAAAATGGTCTCCAGCCAAGAGTTTAGCTCCTTAAGCAAACTTTTGGCCTCAGCCGTCAGGGATTCCAAGGCACGCTTCTTCAGGAACTTGCCATGAGATGCTGGGGTGGGCTGTAACCCTTCTTTCACACCGGGAAGCTTATCTCAAGTAGTTCGCCATTGTTTGTTCTCATCAGACTTCCTTTTAAGAACTCGATTGGCATCTGCAACCCGGTGAATCAGAGCAGTCTCCCTTTTACGAGCGTCTGTTATTGCAGTCCACTTGGCAGCGACTTATGCCTGCAGATGCTCAAGACATTTCCTGGCCTCATCGACCTCCCTATCAAGGATGTTAAGGTCATGTGTCAGCCCAATGATGTTTAGCTCTTCTAAGTTCTTCTCTCGGACTACCTGCTTCCTGGTTCCTGTAGCCTCATCCAGGTTTGACTGAGCCTTATCCGCAGGGTCCAGGAACATCTCCTTGAAGAACGGGTCATCAGGAAAACCCATGGTCTCAAACCACCTGTCACCCAGCTCAATGATCCTATCAACGATCGCCCTGGCACTTGTGACATCTAGACCAGCCTCTTCGGCATCACCAAGAATCTCACGCACATGCTGGATCATCCCAAATCCGGCATCTAAGTGCCCAGAAAGCAGAGTCTCAATCCAAGAGCTCAGAACTCGCACCACCACCTTCTTCGCAAAAAGAAGAGATGGCCCAGCTGAAGATTCGCCCAATTCTGTTGGTCGGCTGCTCATGTCATCATCTGTTGGAAGAATAACAAAAGAACTCTTTCCAATTGAAGCTGCTCCTGCTCGGGAAGGAATCTCAGCACGAGGTATCTCCTCAATATTGTCAGAACTGGTCCCAGGAGTCTCTACCTCTGGACCAACCTCTGGCATCCCTTTCTCTGGAAGCAACGGACTCTCCTCTGTCACTTCAAAACCTGCCAAAGAAACGCAAAAAGGTATGAATATAATCCTGTTTGAAAATCATTATCAGGGTTATTACTGCAAAATACCGTCTTCGACGACTGGCGGAAGACTCTCTTCCTCCATGAACGCATCGGAAGCATCATCAACATTTGCATCCATCGATGGTTCGAAGTCATCAGAATCCTGTGGCATGTCGCTAGCAAAAAAAAAATTGTTAGCAAACCAAGTCGCAGACACAAAAAAAAAAAAGCAAAATAAGTCATACCAATTGGAGATTCTGGATTCACTCTAGAGTCCCTCGGTTCTTCTTCAGGTGCCCCGACAGGATCCATCACCACCTCATCGGTTGGAACCTCAGGCATCACCAAGTCTTCCTCTGCTAAAAAAAAAAAGAAAAGCAGAAACAAGAAGCAAATCAGAACATGGAAGATCCCATGAAAAGAAATGGAAAGAGAAAAAGGAAGAATCATACCTTCACCGACGGTCTCTTCTTCTCAGCTTCTCTTCTCTGGAGGCTCGTCAGCATCCACTGGCACATCCTCATTGATAGTAAGAGGAACTTCCAAGTCAGGAGAGTCCTCATGCCGCCCTTTGCTGCGATGATGACTCCTCTTCCTCTTACTCCTGCGGGCTCGCTTCTTAGAGGAACCTGCCCCGCTGTCAGAGTCAGGTTTCCCACTTGACTCCTCACTAGATGGTATACTCTCGCCAGTAGACTCCACGGAAGCTTGCCTCTGTGCCACTTGCATCCAAGCACCAAGTTCGGCTTCCTCCTGTTCTAGCTGCTCTAAAGCCTTATCAGTTATTTCTCGAACAGCTTCAGAACCATTGATGCCTGGTCACCGAGAAAGCCTATCTTGTGCTTCTCTCCAGAAAGGAAGGCCCAAACTTCCTCTCGCCGGACGCCATCCGACTTTCCAAGGCCCTTTCCAGATGCTAGGTTCACATCAAGCTCCTTCTTGGAAAGCCCCCGATATGCCAAAAAGCTCTCCGCGAATCACTTCGCAAAGCCGGCAGTCCGGGAAGTCAACAACACGGGATAAGAGATCATGGCTGTAGTGTCTTCAGCATTATAGAAAGCCCATGCATTTCTCCCGTCCTGTAAACCTCCAAAGCGCTTCACCATGCTGGAAGGCGCTCCAACAACGCCTTGAGAAAAACCCAACTGCAAAGCAAAGCGAGAGGGTACATACAGCTGGATGTCGACGAAAAGATGTCTGCGGTACACCATCGTGCTGACACGTATGCTGAAAAGCCACTCTCTCTCTGTATTTGTCAAGGAGTAATACCTTCCCGACCCCGCCCTGGTAGAGTCTCGGGAGGCACCAAAATCAAAAGCCTTCTTCCGTAACTCCGGAGAAAGCTTCACTAAAGACTGCCCCATCTCGACGTCCCTGAACCGTCGGATCCTCATGCGGGCAAACAAAAGTGATTCGGACATGGCTTTGCCCTTAGCCAGTCGAATCATCAGAGGATCATCATCCTGTGCATTACCCAGCCGGTGGAAGCCAGGACAGTGGTACACGTACCACGAATAAAAGATATGGGCTAAAAATACCCTATTCATGGGAAGCCCAAGTCGAACCAAAAAAGCAGCAGCCTGCAGTTCGGTACACAGGTAGGAGTAAAGAGCTAGCACCAAAGCAAGCTGCTCTCAAAACACCATCTGACAAGCCGGAAAAATACAATGCGGCCTGATGTGCGTTCCATCTCCTCCAGCAAAAATAGCCTCACCAAGCCAATAAGTGAGGTAAACAGCGAGATCTCTCCACAGTGCAATATCAAGACATATGGCGTTTGTACTCACACAGAAATCTCTCAACTCTTCTTGCATGGCCAAGATCTTCTTCGAACTTGGATCCTGAGCCCTGGCTACCTGGGTTGCACTATCAGAAGACTCCCTGCTATCAAAAAAGTTGGGGAATGAAGAGCTGAACTCTTCCAACTGTTGGATCTAACTTTCAAACCCTATTTCTCCTTCAAAAAATCATAGAAGACGACGAGCTGAAAGTACAAAAGCCTGAACTCCTCAGACTGCCCCTCGAGGACGCTGTCAATCGGCATAAACTCCTCATAGAGTTTGCCGAGGATGGGCAATCCAGTAATGGCGCTCAGCTCCTTCAAAGAGAAACCAATCTCACCATTCGTCGCAACGAAGGTATTGGTTTGTGGGAGGAATGACTCCAGCATAGCCATGAAGGCCTCGTCGGAAAAGATCACGGTCTCCCTAAAGGCGCGGACCGTATAAAAAATACCGGCTTCCTTCAAAACGGCGCCACCAATCAGCAGGACGCGATCAGTCCACGACTTCCACTCGGAGTCGGCATTGAAATGGCCACGAAGTCGAAAAGGCTTGATCCAATTGCTGCCGTCACCGCTAAAAATACTAAGGCCCACCGGTCTCAAATCGACCGACGGATAATCGGAACCCTGGTAGCTGCTGGATGGCATCAACAGGTCCATGTCAACAGGCGACCTCTCCGTATATCCAGGAGAACAGCCAACAAAAACCCCGGTCTTGAATACATTTGTCATTCTCACCCAGCTTGGAGGATCTTCCCTCTTAGAGCACGTGGGGGCAAGGCTCATGATTGAGATGGTGCGATCAAACGTCGACCGGGTAACAACAGTCTTCTTCTCACCATCTGCTGTGAAAGAAAACTGAAAACACCTCCTCTGGTATGTCATGTCATCAGGGACTGCATCACCAAAGAAGAAGGTAGGCTTGGGCAAAACGCTCTGATCTTCCATCACCCATGGACGACTGCTTACCATGATCTTATAGAATTCCTCTCCCTTGAGAGCGATCAGTCGCTGCTTCATCTCATCTCTGTTGAGGGAGTCGCATTCTTCCAGATTTGTCTCAACATACTGGACCTTCTCAAAGGCCTGCTGAACGGCCGGATTAGAAGATCTAGAAGATCGACGAGGTACGATTGTAGCAGGCTCTTTACCCTTGTTCGTTCTGGAGGAACCACCTGAAAAGGATGGAAAAGAAAAAGTTCAAACATCAAAATGAAAGAATCTCACTAAAAAAAAATCTGGCGAAATTTTGACATGACCCCGGGGCAATTCCGAAGAAAAGGAACTATCCCGAAAGAAATAGAAAGCTTGAAGATGGACTCAACATTGCTGCGAGCTCCGAAACTCCAAACTTTCGAAACCTCAAAGTCTCCGCAAAATCAGGAAGGGCTCAACATCGCTGCGAGCTCCAAATTCCCAAATTTGCGAAAACTTTCAGATATGCTATCACATCATGCTACAAATTTAATTTACAATAGAATGCATGCATGAACATCTAGGTTTGCCAAAAAAAAAAGCATTATCATGATGAGCAAAAAAAAAAAGAAGGAAACTTTCTCAAAAAAAAGAGGAGAAAGGAGAAAGAAAAAAAAAAGAAAGAAAAGAAAACTTCTCAAAAAAAAAGAGAGGGAGAAAGAAAACAAAAAGAAAAGAAAAAGAAACTTCTCGAAAAAAAAAAGGAGAAAGAAACCAAAAAAAAAGAAGAAAAAGAAACTTTCTCAAAAAAAAAAGGAGAAAGAAAACAAAAAAAAAAAAAGGGGGATGGCCCACAGGCCACGTGGCCGTACGGCCAGATCCGTACGGATCTGTCCGTACGGCCCAGAAAAAAACAAAAAAAAAAAACACGTGAAAAAAAAAACATGTGGAGAAAAAAAAAGAAACAAAAAAAAGAAAAGAACTTTTTATTTTTCCTACAATGGAGTTTTCTTGAAAAAGGGAACTTACTTGAAGCCATTGATGGAGAAGAAGAAGAAAAGTCTTGAAGATCTTGAAGAAGAACAACTCTTGGTCTTGAAGCCCTCTTGGGATTGTTGCAAAAGAAAGTAATAAGAGCAGGAGATCCAACCTCCTCCTTGTTTTTATAGAAGAGAGCAAACCAAAGAAGGAAAGAAGAAAGAGGTAAGTGTTACTAATTAGTAACCTTACCAAAAGAAAGAGATTAGAAAGATTCTTTCCCAAAAGAAAGATATCTTGAGGGATTCTCTCCCAAAAAGAAATCAATGAGAGATTTTCTCCCAAAAGATAGGATCAATGAAGGATTCTTTCCCAAAAGAAAGATATCTTGAGATATCCTATCCCAAAATAAAGGGAACATGAGAGATTTTCTCCAGGTAAAGATATTCTTAGATATTCTCTATCCAAAAGAGATATTTTTGGATATTCTTTACAAAAATGACACCATATGAGATCTAAGCCATTTCAAAAGCTTAAGGTCCCATGGGTTAACCCATATGAGCCAGGTTTGACCACCTAGGCACAAAAAAAAATAAAAAATAAAATTTGGGCTTTTAGTCAAAGAGAAATCCCTCTTACCAAGAGTATACAAAAATGGTTTCATGCCTCTTTTGAGTTGATTCGACCATACAAAAAAGAATTCCAAGCCCCATGAGCTTCCAAAAATCAAACCATCCAGCCTCATCTACCAAATTGAGCCAAAATCTTGAAATTGACATTCCACAAAAATCAAACCAAATCCTGGTCTCCTAACTTGCCACATACAGCTTGTTAGGTCACAAGACCAAAACCAAAAATCAAAACCTGATCCCCTAACTTGCCACATACAGCCTGTTAGGTCACAAGATCAAAACCAAAATTAATCCCCCAACATTCCACATACAGCTTGTTAGGTCACACGGTCAAAACCATACCCGACCCCCTAACCTGCCACATATAGCCTGTTAGGTCACAAGGTCAAAACCCAAATCCACATCCCTGATGTCATCTTCAAAACTTTGCCTCGAGATGGTACGTGATCCCTTTCACTACCATAAAATTCCCCTAGAAGCTCAAAAGGCTACAAATACCGAAAAGAAAGACTGCTCAAAGACTCTTGGTCAAGTCACAGGCTCTCCTTCAAAAATCTCTTCGAGGCACATCGACTACAAATGATAAGCAACTCGTCGCTGTACCTCGATGGGGCATTTGTTGATACCAAAAATGTCACTTTGCCTCTTCAAGATCCAAAGATCTACATGAAGTCGCAACCTGCCATAAATAGGCAATGATACTTCCAAAAAAATCAAATCTTGTCAGAATCAAACAAAAACTGCAAGATCCTTCAAGACAGCCAAAAGAGGAGTACACAAGAAGTTTCGGGCCATTTCAAAATCATTTGGCCTAACTTCGCTTCTCCGGCAGCTGAAAAGGAGCTCCCGGCGGCAAAAGCATCGGAGACACCAAATCTTCGATCAGAGCCGACGGATGGTCTCAAAATACATCCAAAAGGCTCCACGTCAAGTTCCGAGTCAAACCGACAACGTTTGACCCTACATCAACCCTCAAACAGCTAAATCAAGCCTCTCGGCGGCGAGAACCACCGAGGCCATCACTCATCAGATAGAGCACATGGACGGCTTCAAAATGCTTACAAAGGGCTACACGTCAAATTTTAGGTCATTTCGACAACATTTGACCATAGTTTGAGGCTCGGAAGCCAAATCAGGCCTCTCAGCGGCAAAGCTCCCCCGGGACCATGGTTTTCAAGACAGAGCCTATGGATCATCTTAAAATGACTCCAATAGGTTCCCTGTCAAATTTCAAGTCAATCGGACATCGGTTGACCGCACATCAAACCGCGACATCTTCATCGCGATAAAAGCGAGTCTACTGGTGATAGGACCCCAAACGGCTTCAAAACTCAAACAAAAGCCTATGGTTGGTCTTATTTATTGCTCAGGAAGCTTCACACCAAATTTCAAGTCATTCCGATATCGTTTGTCCCAGTTTCAGCTTCAGACGGAAAATCGGCAGCTCTGCGCGACAAAGTCTTCGGCTTTCTCAGGAAATTGAAAACTTTGCAAAATAAAATGCAAGGATTCTCATCAGGTTTCCTACAGGGAAATCAGGCCAATAAATGGTCAAAATGTCAAGGAAGAATACAGAAGAAAAAAGAATCGAAAAACAGCAAAAACGGACACAAAACAGGACAAAAAGGGGGAAAACCCCCCCAGGGTCGCAGACCCTTGCGACCCTGGCCCAGGGTCGCCGGCGACCCTAGAGCCCGGGAAGGCCCCGGAAATCCCGGTTTTTGCCGTTTTTTCATGATTCGAAGCGTCCGGCCTCTGGTATTTTCCAAAATTCATACTTTTGAGACACCAAATCCTCTGACATCCGTCAAAAACACGGGTCAATCATCAAAAGTATCAAAAACAACATTGATCGCCACCCGGTCAACCAAAAAAAAGTGTGCTTTCTACCCGACCGATCGAGAAATCGACAGGACAGATGGCACCGACCCGCTATTGGCAACCAACACCTGAAGTCACATGGTCATCTGATGTCGATCTACATGAAGATCCATTGATGATTATTTCCAGAAGAATCCCAAAAGACGCGGCACGGCCCGCGACTCTTCAACTGCTCGGCGACCACTTAATGCGATTAATTGACTAGCTTTATTACAGTCATTAATTCATTTCTTTAGACGGACCAATCAGAAGCAAGCATCCGGGAGTTACAAGTCAAGAGATTCATGGCATTTAACCCATGAAACTCCTCCCATCATGGCGATTAAAGGCGATTAAATGCCCTCAATCTCCTCCGGCCAATCAGAAGCCAAGAAAAAGGAGTTACAAAATAAAGAATTCAATCTTGTAACTCCTCCCTTTATGTAGCTTTATGACGATTAAGGCTCATAAACCCTCCTAAATGGCTACATAAAAGCCTATAAATAGGAGAGCTCTCAAAGAAGAAAAGGACGGAGACACTACAGAAAACACACAGACAACAGACTGCAGAAAATCTGGAAATTCAGACAGAAAAAGGCATCAAAGAGAGAAAACTCTGCGGAAGTTCTACACCGACCACCACTACAAGGTGACAAAAGTCCCTTGGGGGGTACCCCCCCCCCCCCAAGGCCCTTGCCTTCTCCTTCTGCCTCCAAATGGCTTAGACATGGCTTTTCAGCCCGTCTACTCGGCTTTTTATTAGACATAGGACCTTCTTTTGGTCTTTGTTCTCTAAAAACCTGAGGTTATAGCCAAGCCAAGCGAATCAATAGCATCCTCTGTTCTCATCTGCATGGATGATGGTGAAGTCCACCTATGGCTTGCGACCGTCAATCTAAACGGGTCTCCCACAATCTCCTGAAAAGTTAGATCCTCATTTTCTTACTTTTCATTGTAGTTTGTATTTTTTTCAAAAGAGACAAAAAAAATCACAACTCTTGTCTTTCATTATTGATAAGGATTGTAAATCGGCTATAAACGGCAAAATCGGCTATAAACACCAAAAATTGGCTATAAACGCCAAAATCGGCTATAAATGCCAAAAAATCGCCTTTTACGGCAAATCAAGAAAATGTCTCTTTTCTTAAATATATGTGCAATGGAAAACTTGAAAGAAGTTGATTTCTTTTTTACTTGCGAAGGTTGATCTCCAGATCACCACTTGCAATTCCAAGTAAAACATAAAATCTGGCACACCCACACAAAAGAAATGTTGATACACGCCCCTTGCCCCCCTGGGTTACGAAAGGGTCAGACCCAATGGACTCCCACGTCCGCTGACCTCGGTAGGACCAGGCGCCAGGAGCGCGGCCCATCAGTGACCCTAAAGAAAATAAAAAAAATTGCCCCATCTTGAGGGGTGTTTTGAATTCAACCAGGGTTGGTTTTCTTGCAAAGGTCTCAAGACAAACTTGTTGGTACAATATTTTTAGGCCCCCTGCATAGTTTGGCTAAGGTAGCATTTTTCTTTCTCGGTAAAAATGTCAGGGGTCATTTTGGCACTCAAGCTTAGAGAATAACAAGATAGAATTGGTACATTAGCGATTATGTTTTTCCTGCGTCCAACCAAAAGTCATTAGCAATATAAGCATGCATGAGGTGAGTGTGTGTAGGCTAGTGAGTGCTCGTGGGCAGTTGTTTATGTGATGAGGACCTAGATTGGGAAGCCGTGTGAGATAAACATATATTCGTATGTCTATATATATATATAAAATGCCCCAGCATAAGACTAGTGTTCATTTTGGCCGTGGTCAAGAGTGTGAAAGTGGATTAGCTTCTCAATCCATGATTGTCACCTTGGTGGTAAAGTAATCTTCCCTAACTATCCTTTGGAGGTCGAGCCCTCACAGGCCCCCCTTTGTAGCTGCTTAGTCTTTTCATCTGAACTTTAGAAAGTATTTGACTGCCTCCGGGGCTCATTTGTGAGTAGTGTTTGTGTGTGCGGGTGGTGAGTCACCGTGCTTCTTTTGTGTTGTGGTTTTAGACCACCTTCTGCTTAGTCTGCTTGAATAAGTACCCATGTCACTCCAGCGAGCCTAATTCTAATAGATTTCTTTTTGGACATGTGACTGTGCAATGCTTGGGTCCCTTAAGCTTTCTAATTAACCCATGTAACGAGCATTAGGCCAATTACTCTGTTGACACCAAAAATGTCACTTTGCCTTTCCAAGATCCAAAGAGCTACATGAAGTCGCAACCTTCCATAAATAGGCAATGCTGCTTCCAAAAATCAAATCTTGTCAGAATCAAACAAAAACTGCAAGATTCATCCAGACAGCCAAAAGAGGAGTACACAAGAAGTTTCAAGCCATTTCAAGATCATTTGGCCTAACTTCGCTTCTCCAACAGCCAAATCAAGCCTCTCGGCGGTAAAGCTCTCCGGGACCATGGTTTCCAAGACAGAACCTATGGATCATCTTAAAATGACTCCAATAGGTTCCCTGTCAAATTTCAAGTCAATCGGACATCGGTTGACCGCACATCAAACCGCGACATCTTCATCGCGACAAAAAGCAAGTCTACAGGTGATAGGACCCCAAACGGCTTCAAAACTCAAACAAAAGCCTATGGTTGGTCTTATTTATTGCTCAGCAGGCTTCACACCAAATTTCAGGTCATTCCGACATCGTTTGACCCAGTTTCAGCTTTTGACAGAAAATCGGCAGCTCTGCGCGACAAAGTCTTCGGCTTTCTCAGGAAATTGGAAACTTTGCAAAATAAAATGCAAGGATTCTCATCAGGTTTCCTACAAAGAAATCAGGCCAATAAATGATCAAAAT
Organism: Litsea cubeba; assembly: GCA_012931725.1. NCBI lineage: Eukaryota > Viridiplantae > Streptophyta > Magnoliopsida > Laurales > Lauraceae > Litsea > Litsea cubeba. Next base: position 151,818,044 of record CM022945.1, on the reverse strand, counting down.
GTCAAAGAAAAGTACAGAAGAAAAAAGAATCAAAAAAGAGCAAAAACGGACGCAAAACGGGACCAGAAAGGGGGAAAACCCCCCCAGGGTCGCAGACCCCTGCGACCCTGGGCCAGGGTCGCCGGCGACCATGGACCCCGGGGTCGCCGGGAAAGCCCCGGAAACCCCGGTTTTCGCCGTTTTTTTCGCGATTCGAGGAGCCCAGCCCCTGGTACTTTCCAAAATTCATGCTTTTGAGACACCAAGTCCTCTGACATCCGTCCAAAACACGGGTAAATCATCAAGAGTATCGAAGACAGTATTGATCGCCACCCGGTCAACCAAAAAAAGTGTGCTTTCCACCCGACCGATCGAGAAATCGACAGGACAGATGGCACCGACCTGCTGTTGGCAACAAACACCTGAAATTACATGGTCATCTGATGTCGATCTACATGAAGATCCATCGATGATCATCGACAGAAGAATTCCAAAAGACGTGGCACGGCCCGCGACTCTTCAGCTGCTCGGCGACCACTTAATGCGATTAATTGACTAGCTTTATTACAGTCATTAATCCATTTCTTTGGACGGCCCAATCAGAAGCAAGCATTCGGGAGTTACAAGTCAAGAGATTCATGGCATTTAACCCATGAAACTCCTCCCATCATGGCGATTAAAGGCGATTAAATGCCCTCAATCTCCTCCGGCCAATCAGAAGCCAAGAAAAAGGAGTTACAAAATAAACAATTCAATTTTGTAACTCCTCCCATTATGCGGCTTAATGACATTAAAAGCCCATAAACCCACCTAAAAGGCTACCTAAAAGCCTATAAATAGGAGGGCTCTCCAAGAAGAAAAGATATCAGAAAAATCAGAGAAAAAAAGCACAAGCACACAGACAGAAATCCAGAGAAAGGAAAAAGAGAGAAAACTCTGCGGAAGTTCTACACCGGCCACCGCAACAAGGTGACAAAAGTCCCTTGGGGGGTACCCCCCCCCCCAAGGTCCTTGCCTTCTCCTCCTGCCTCCAATGGCTTAGATATGGCTTTTCAGCCCGTCTACTCGGTTTTTTATTGGACATAGGACCTTCCTTTGGTCTTTGTCTTCTAAAAACCCGAGGTTATAGCCAAGCCAAGCGAATCAAATAGCATCCTCTGTTCTCATCTGCATGGATGATGGCGAAGCCCACATATGGCTTGCGACCGTCAATCTAAACGAGTCCCCCACAATCTCCTGAGAAGTTAGATCCTCCTTTTCTTGCTTTTCATTGTAGTTTGTATTTTTTTCAAAAGAGACAAAAATCACAATTCTTGTCTTTCATTGTTGATAAGGATTGTAAATCGGCTATAAACGCCAAAATCGGCTATAAACGCCAAAGTTGGCTATAAACGCCAAAAATCGGCTATAAACGCCAAAATCGGCTATAAATGCCAAAAAAAAATCGCCTTTCACGGCAAATCAAGAAAATGTCTCTTTTCTTAAATATATGTGCAATGGAAAACTTGAAAGAAGTTGATTTCCTTTTTACTTGCGAAGGTTGATCTCCGGATCACCACTTGCAATTCCAAGTAAAATAGAAAATCTGGCACACCCAAAAAAAAAAAGAAATGTTGATGCACGCCCTTTTGCCCCCCGGTCACGAAAGGGTCGGAACCAAACGGACTCCCACGTCCGCCGACCTCGGTAGGAACCCGGGCATCGGGAGCGCGGTCCATCAAGCTGGCATCACCCGGTGGGACTCGTTTATTTGAGAACACGATGCTAGAAATGAAATATTTGCATATCATATATTTTGCTCTATGCTTATATTTCTTTTCTCAATTCCTTGGCTACTTTATAATTGGTGGCCTATGTTGAATTCCGCAAAAAAAAAAAAAATGAGATGAGATTTTTTGTTTGGAAATTTCTAATTCTTTGAATTTATTTCCACTCTTTCTCTTTTCAAAAAAAAAAAAAAAAAACAAAAAAATTTAGATTTCTCAATTTGGATTCAAAATTGAGAAACTTTGATCCGTTTCCCTTCTGGGCACTGGCGCTCGCGGAAATCGCCGAGACCGTGTTCGGATCGGGGATTGGGCCATTGTTTCTCTTCGATGAGTTCATTAAAAATCTAAAAAAAAAAAAAAACGAAAAAAAAAATCAGATTTTTCATTTTTGGATTCAAAATTGAGAAACTTTGATCCTTTCCCTTCTGGGCACTGGCGCTCGCGGAAATCGCCGAGACCGTGTTCGGATCGGGGGTTGGGCCATTGTTTCTCTTCGATGAGTTCATTAAAAATCTAAAAAAAAAAAAAAACAAAAAAAATAAATCAGATTTTTCATTTTTGGATTCAAAATTGAGAAACTTTGATCCTTTCCCTTCTGGGCACTGGCGCTCGCGGAAATCGCCGAGACCGTGTTCGGATCGGGGGTTGGGCCATTGTTTCTCTTCGATGAGTTCATTAAAAATCTAAAAAAAAAAAAAACAAAAAAAAATAAATCAGATTTTTCATTTTTGGATTCAAAATTGAGAAACTTTGATCCTTTCCCTTCTGGGCACTGGCGCTCGCGGAAATCGCCGAGACCGTGTTCGGATCGGGGGTTGGGCCATTGTTTCTCTTCGATGAGTTCATTAAAAATCTAAAAAAAAAAAAAACAAAAAAAAATAAATCAGATTTTTCATTTTTGGATTCAAAATTGAGAAACTTTGATCCTTTCCCTTCTGGGCACTGGCGCTCGCGGAAATCGCCGAGACCGTGTTCGGATCGGGGGTTGGGCCATTGTTTCTCTTCGATGAGTTCATTAAAAATCTAAAAAAAAAAAAGAAAAAAAAATATATATATATATATAAAAGTAAAAAATTTTAGATTTCTCAATTTGGATTCAAAATTGAGAAACCTTGATCTGTTCCTATCGTTCATCGCGCTTGCAGAAATGTTGAGCCTGTTCGACTAAGGTTTTGGGCCATGGTTTCTCTTCGATGAATTCATAAAAATAAAAACAAAATAAAAAATATATAAAAAAAAAAGACATAGACCACTAAGGTTAAACCAACTGCGTTCTTTGATCATGGTTGATTCAAAGAAAAGCCTTGTCCAGAGTGTGGAGACAGCTTGACTGTTCTAGGCAAGGGTCCTCCAAACGGGTTCATTAAGTAATCCTACCCTTACCTGGGGGCAATTCTATCAATCAAGGTTTCATAAGACCGGGTTAGGAGGCCTATGTGTACTCTCTCGTCTTTTAAATAAATTTTTTTTTTCAAAAATAAAATTTTTAAAATAAAAATTTTAAAATAAAAAATAAAAAAAAAAAAATTTTCAAAAAAAAAATCTTAAAAAAAAAATAATAAAAAAATAAATAAAAAAATAAAAAAAAAAGATTTTTTAAAAAAAAAAAAAAAAATCTTCAAAAATCTTCAAAAAAAAAAAAAAAAAACTTCCGTCATTTTGGGTTTAGATTGGAGAAATCTTGGTCTTCTCCTTTCTGGGCACTGGCGCTCGCGGAAATCGCCGAGACCGTGTTCAGATTGGAGTGCCTTTTGCTCTCTTTGATAAACCCGATATTGGCTTTTCAAAAAAAAAAAACAAACTCGTCATTTTTAGATTCAGATCCGAGAAATCATGGTTCATTTCTTTCTGAGCACTGGCGCTCGCGGAAATCGCCTGAGACCGTGTTCAGATTGGAATACCATCTGCTCTCTTTGATGAATCCAATCTTGACCTTTCAAAACAGAGAATCTCATCTCATAGATGCGGTCTCAAAACATTTGTGTCTAGCGGTACTAGTACGCCCTTTCAGGGTCTACTGTATTGCGACCGGCACATTTGTAACTCCAACTTTATATTCTTCTTACCTCGAGCAAGCTCTGCTTCTCGATAAGTCGAATTTAAGTTCACAATTGCTTCTAGCAGTCACTGGGATGCCCATTCTGGGCTTACCATACCTGCGATCAGAACAATTGTACCTTCTATGGCATTTTGTCTTCCTCATATTGCTTGGGTCATCTACCTCGAGCAATTTGAAAAGACGAAACCATAGAACTTCCCATTTATGATCATTATATTCTTGTGATTACTAATGGATGTGGTCTTGTTTCAGAAATTTTCGAAAAAACTAACAATGGCAGCTTCACTAACCATTACTTTCGACGAAAGCAAGCACCAACTCATGCTTCAACAGAAGCAGACCACGCGCACCTACAAGCGCCCCATCAGCTGCCGAAGCGTCAACTCCCTCGGCAACTCTGTGAACTCCGGGTCGACCTCGACTCCCCGGACTATCGTCTTCGGGACGCTGGGACCATTCCCACTTCCTGAGGAACAAGCTGCTCCCTCCAAGAAGCAGAAACTCGCCTCTCAACGTGTCACTACCGTGACACCAAAGGCGAGCACCAGAAGACCTGAAGCCCGTGGCAGCCCCACGAAGCCTCAACCTGCAAACAACCAGGTCTACCCCAAGACTTGGTCCCCAAGACCTTCACCAAAACAAAGAAGGTCCCAGACATCCACTAAGCCAGCATTCCTGGCCCCACTCAAGGAGAACCAGTTCTATCCTCTTGCTTACATGAAAGAGGAGAGACCCATCTCCAACCTGACTTCCAAGTCATCCCAGCATGAGCCGGCTTGTTCCTACAAGCCCAAAATCAAGTCATGCATCACAAGGCCTCCACAAGCATCTGCTAAGGCCTACAAATCTGCAGTTCGACCCTTCATATCTACAGGGGCCGAACTTCACAAATTCAAAGCTTCGCTGCAACTGGCGAAGGATAGGGTTCGCATCCTGTCCTTGCCCAGCTACAAAGAAGACAGACTCGGCTGCTGCGCCCGAGGGAGCACATCCTTCATCGTCAGAGCCCAGTTAGAGCTGACCGAAGCTCAAATTGCTCGTCGTATACGCCGCCGCGCGTCGTACCGACAAAAGAGACTACAGAAGCAAAGGACCCAGCTTCCCACACTTCAAGTCTCTCCCAAATGGGTCGAAAAAGAAAGGCCCAACCAAGTTGCTGCCGTCCATATGGTTGGAAAAACCAGAAGGCGTCAAAAATCAGCAACAAAAATCCATGTCCGACGTCCAATGACCCGCAGCGTCTCCAGGACAAGAAGACATTCAGAAGAATCCCCTGCTCCTTCAAGCAAAGGACAGCAGAGTGATCCTTCCTCAAGCTCTTCTTCAAAAAGAATGAGCCCCAGCTCAGTCACCAGGACAGTTTCTTCGTTCGAATCACGAAGGATGAATGTCTTGGCTACAAATTCTGAGCCACCACCCCACAATCCACCTCCAGAAGATGCGATCACCCGCATCCAGCAGTTGGAACAGGGCCAGCAGAGGATTGAAACTCTGATGGAAAACCTTCTCCTCGCCTTCCAAAATCAGGCGAACAATGAACCTCCTCCGAATCATCAAGACGACGAGGTAAATAGAGAAGAAAATGAGTCACGCGCCCTTACCAAAAAGGACGTAGACGGTATCCTCGCCAAAGCAAAAGAAGAGGATATACTCAAAGAGCATGGGATCAAGCCACCATATCCCTTATGGATGGACTCGGTCCCGTTCCCCACCAAATTCAAGCATCCTACTCTCCAAACATATACGGGGAAAGGATCAGCCAGACAGCACGTCATCCACTTCAAGATCCTGACGGGAGCTATCGCGGATCAAGATGCACTCAAGATCCGCCTCTTTGCAAGTACCCTAAAAGGTACGGCCTTCGATTGGTACTCCACTCTGCCGGAGGACTCAATCCAAAACTGGGCCATGCTAGAGACACGCTTCCTCACTCACTTCAAAGGTGAAGATCATCCCGCTACTATGGCTCAGCTGTGCAGCCTAAAACAGGGGGAGAATGAGTCAACATATGACTTCATTCACAAGTGGAAAGCAATGGCATACAAATGCTCTGATGTATTGCCACAAGCGTCGCTAGTCGACATCTGCCGAAACAACATGAGAGCCAGAATCCGCTCCATGATCATCGGCAACAAATCAAAAAACCTGGGAGAACTCCTAGAAGCTTCCATGGAAGCTGAAACGGTGATTAAAGACCTCAACAGTCAGAAATCATCAAGAAAAGAGCCAACCGCCATTGCAACCTCTAAACCAAAGAAGAAAGAGGTCCTCAATGTGCAGACCAAGCCAGCTCCTCAGCCACCAAAGAAAGCTGAAAACAAAGCTGCTGGTAAGAGACCTGAACTCTCTGATGCCTTCAAAGAACGAGTAGAGAAGAAATACCCGTTTGATGAAGATGTTGATGAAATCTTCGGGGCTCTTGTGGCAAACGGCAAGCTCACCTTGCCTGAACCAAAAAGACCGGGTGATGTTGGCAAAACCAACGATCCTCGGTACTGTCCATACCACCAGATGATCTCGCATCCTCTCAATCAATGCTTCGTTGTGAGAGAGAAAATAAATGAGATGTGGAAAAACGGAGTCATCACCTTTGACAAAAACTATGGGTCTGCCTCCGTCAACATGGTGACATGTGGACAAACATCAAGATCACCGAAGAAGAAGATTACTACTTCCTTCAAGGTGATAAACTCAATCGAAGCGTCCGAGGAACTGGTTCCTTACCCGACACCAGACGGACAACCGATATGGGTACATCCCGATCTCCTGGAAGATGAAAATTGGGAGGTCGTGAAAATAAAGCCTACAGCTCAACAGCGAAGGCAGGCTAGGAAACATCTCCTCAAGCTCAAACGGCAAGAGAAGACCCAGCCAAAACTAGAGGTCAAAGAAAAGGCAGAGGCTTCCTCTACCGCTTCACTGGAGGTAACAAAAACATCCCTTCCAGAGACTTCAAAGGGGGTAAGGAAATTCACTCTCAGTGATTTCATGCCACCTCAATTCAGGGAAGCCATGCAGGAGACATCATACTCTTGCAATTCGGTAGTTGGATTCTCCATTGATGGATACGAGTCCAGCGACACCGATGATGGATTTGAATCCAACTACACAGATGAGTGGGAGGAGTCCCTTGAAACAGGAGAATATCTCTCCGATGAAGAATGGGTTCCTGAGTCTCATCTTATGCCAGTAATCTGGTATAACCCCCTACAGCCACAAGGATCCTGGTCTGATGATGAAGAAGACCAAGAGGCTGTACAAGAAAATGCTGCTGACCCAGCACCTCTCATCACTCCAGTGGAAATCAACAATGTTGAGCCACAAAGAGATGATGAAGAAGAAGATCCGGCTCCCATGCCTGATCTTGAAGAATATGCAAGGATCTTGCAGCGACTCGCTCTAGAACAAGAGCAAGAACGCGTCAACGAGCCTCCTCGCAATCCAGAGCCTGAAGTCCCTGAAGACCATCAGGTACATCCTCCCTTAACTCCTGAAAATGGAGAAAATTGCTGGATAGACGATCCTCTCACATCCGAGGATGAGTCTGACTCCGATCAGGCAACGTCTCCCGTCAGAGCTTCCTGTAATGTGATAATTCGGGATTATAGCTCTTCCGAAGCATCGTCTGATGAGAACACTTACACTCCGGCTTCGCAAACACAAACTGCGAATGAATCCATTGAAATGCTTCTTCGGCGTCTCGTCGGGTAAGTTCCTCGGATTCTTAGTTCGGAAAGCTGGAATAGAGCTTGACCCCATAAAAGTCAAAGCCATTCTAGAAATGCCCTCTCCAAGAACCTTGAGAGAACTCAAAGGGCTTCAAGGGAGATTGGCCTACATCAGACGGTTCATCTCCAATCTTTCGGGGAAATGCCGTCCATTCTCCCGGTTGATGAAAAAAGGTGTAAACTTTGTCTGGGATGCTGACTGTGAAGCTGCTTTCCAAGATATCAAGTCATACCTGACAAAACCTCCAGTGTTAGCTGCTCCTACCACTGGAAAACCATTCATCTTGTACACAAGAGCCCTTGATCACTCTCTGGGAGCTCTGCTTGCGCAAGAAAATGATCAAAGAAAAGAAGCTGCTCTATATTACCTCAGCCGCATGCTAGTAGGTGCAGAGCATAGCTACTCTCCAGTCGAAAAAGAATGTCTTGCAGTGATGTTCGCCGTACAAAAGCTGCGTCACTACTTGCTTTCCAACACAGTCTACCTGGTCTCGAGGGTCAACCTCTTGAAGGTCCTTGTCACAAAGGCAGGTTCTCTCAATGCTCGACTGGCAAAATGGTCCATCCTTCTGTCACAATTTGATATTAGGTATGTACCACAAAAAGCAATCAAAGGGCAAGCTCTAGCAGACTTCCTCGCAGAGCATCCATTGCCTAAAGATTCTCCACTCAGAGATGATCTCCCAGACGAACCAGTCTACAATGTGGAGACTTTCTCACAAAGTGCCTCCTGGGACATGTACTTTGATGGTGCAACCAGGACAAATGAAAAAAGACAGCTGATCTCGGGAGTTGGCATCCTCTTTGTTAGCCCCGACAAATACATGATTCCACACGCTTTCTCGCTACTGGAACCATGCACAAACAATGCAGCTGAATATCAAGCTCTGATCTTAGGATTGGAACTCGCCATCGAATCCGGTATCACCATGCTGGAAGTCTTTGGAGACTCTCAACTGATCGTCAACCAGATGAATCAGAAATTTGAAGTCAGGAAGCCAGATTTGCTGCCCTACTACAACAAGGCACAATCACTTCTGCAAAAGTTTGACATCTGTCACATCACCCACATTCGTAGAGGTGAAAACATACGTGCAGATGCCCTAGCCGGACTTGCCGCATCCATGGCAATCCAGGAAGGGGAAAACATGCAAGTCACAGTGTGCGAAAGAAGAATCCTTCCTCCTCTTAACACACACCAAGCAGTTGCTGAATGCCACCAAGTGGTCGGAAGTCGGATTTCAATCCTTCAAACTTCAATTGGCGACTGGAGGGATCCGTTCATTGATTACATTATGTTCGGAATCCTACCCGAAGATCCAAAAGAACGGGTAAGCATCCAAAGGCGAACCCCAAGCTTCCATTTGGATATTCCATCAAAAATCCTTTACAGGAAATCCTTCAACGGAGTACTTCTACGCTGCTTGTCACAACAAGAGGCTGAAGAAACACTCAAAGAAGTTCATGCTGGTCTTTGTGGAGCTCATCAGGCTGGACCTAAGCTCTATGATCAGATAAAAAGGTTAGGATATTACTGGCCTACCATGGTAGCTGACGCAATGCAATTTGCTAAGCGCTGCCAACAATGCCAAGTTCATGGAGATTACATTCACATGCCTCCAGAATGGCTACATCCTACAGCGATCTCATGGCCTTTCGAAGCCTGGGGTATGGACATCATAGGTCCTATTTCTCCCCCTTCAAGCAAAGGTCATCGCTTCATCTTCGCCGCTACGGATTACTTCTCCAAGTGGTCAGAAGCATTTGCGTTTAACGAAATGAAGACCTCATCAGTCCTTCAGTTCCTGCGCACCAACATCATTTGTCGTTTCGGCATACCCAAAAGATTCGTCCATGATAACGGACCACAGTTCCGGGATCATCGATTCTACAGGTTCTGCGACAAATACAAAATTCAAAGCTGTCCTTCGACTCCATACAATCCGGCAGCAAACGGGTTAGCAGAAGCTTTCAACAAGACACTCTGCAAAATCCTCAAAAAAATGGTCTCTAATCACAAAAGAGACTGGAGCGACAAAATGTCTGAAGCTTTGTGGGCCTATCGAACCACCGTTCGAGGACCAACCCATAGCACACCATTCTCCTTAGTCTATGGATGCGAAGCTGTCGTGCCCTTGGAAGTACAAATTCCTTCCTTGAGGGTATCCTTGCAAAATGACATGACTCAAGAAAGCAATGTCAAATTGCGACTCCATGAGCTGGACAATCTCGATGAGAGACGGCTCGAAGCTCAACAAAGCATTGAACTTTACCAAGCACGTATGGCAGGATCTTTCGATAAAAAGGTCAGGCAACGTGCCTACAAAAAGAATGACTTGGTTCTTGCGGTAAAAAGACCAATGGTCTTCACTCACAAGTCCAAAGGCAAATTTGAGCCAAAATGGGAGGGACCCTACGTCATCGACAAAGTTTTCTCCAATGGCGCATACGCACTCCTAAACATGGAAGGTGACAGATGTATGCTGCCCATCAATGGCAAGTTCTTAAAGCGGTACTACCCTTGAAGACTTACCCAACTGGGTAAGAGCAATGCCTGTACGGCCAAAACCGGTTTCCAGGTACACGCTCGCTAAACCCACCCTTTTTAGAATTTTCATATCAAATGTTGAAATTTCTAGAAATCTAAAACAATGCTTACTTTCATCGTTTCATTGTTCAAAAAATATCCAAGTTTAGGAACCTTTCCCTAACTTGACCAAAATTTTCAACCCTTGAACCCAAAATTCATGGTTTGAAACAAAATCCGGATTCAGGGATTTCCACCCTAGTCCACCCTGCCTTTTACCGCCAAAATGGTTTTAGGTCAAAACTTATGACCCTCGTGTCTTTAAAAAAAAAATGGTTTTCAAAAACTGCGAGGAAGCGACGCTTAGTCGATACTCGCACAAATCGGAAGCAAACGAACCGCGTTCGACACTTCCAAAATCGCAGGGAAGCGACATTTCGTCGATACTTGCAAAATCCAAAACCGTGGAAACGCAACATTTCAGTTGATATCCACAACCCAAATTTCAAAGGTTCGAAAAAACCTAAAAAACTGTGGAGACGCAACATTTCAGTTGATATCCATGACCCAAAGGTTCGAGAAAACCACAAATTTCAAAAATCATGGGGAAACGACATCAAGTCAGTACCCGCAAAACCAAAATTTTTGAAAAGCAAGGATGCGACATTCCATCGATACTTGCACCCAAATCCGCGAGGATGCGACATTCCATCGATACTCGCAACCGAATGAGCAAGGATGCGACATTCCATCGATACTTGCAAGAACATTCAGCAGGGAGGCGACTTTTAGTCGATACTTGCATTTTTTGAAAACCAAACAGGCTATAAATGCCACAAACCGGCTATAAATGCCACAAACCGGCTATAAATGCCACAAACCGGCTATCAATGCCACCAAAAAAAAACCGGCTATCAATGCCACACAAACAAAAAACTTGGATTTCAAAAAAAAAAAAAATGGCTATCAATGCCACCAAAAACCGGCTATAGATGCCACAAAACAAACCGGCTATCAATGCCACCAAAATTGGCTATAGATGCCACACACAAAAAAAAAAAAAAAAACTCGGCTATCAATGCCACAAGAAAAGCTGGCTCTCATGCCAAAATTGGCTTCCATGCCACAAACAAAAAACCTGGCTTTCATGCCAAAACAATCACTTGACAAAAGATTTTCACAAAATGACAACCTTTTGATCAAATCCCATTTAGCAATTACTTTTATCACAAAAAGATTCAAGTGAGCGTAGGGATAACAAAAAAAAAATCAATCCCATTTAGCAATTACTTTTATTACAAAAAGATTAAAGTGAGCGTAGGGATAACAAAAAAAAAAGTGTTCACAAGCACTACAAAAAGAAAAGAGTACCAAAAAAAATACATGTGGTACCAAAAAAAAAAGAAAAGAGAAAGTGTTCACAAGCACTACAAAAAAATAAGTACCAAAAAAAAAATACAAATGGTACCAAAAAAAAAAAAGAAAGAAGGATGGTTTCTGTATACAGGAGCTCAATCAAAAATGGTCTCCAGCCAAGAGTTCAGCTCCCCAAGCAGACTTTTAGCCTCAACCGTCAAGGATTCCAAGGCACGCTTCTTCAGGAACTTGCCATGAGATGCTGGAGTGGGCTGTACCCCTTCTCTCACACCAGGAAGCTTACCTCGAGCAGCTTGCCATTGTTCATCCTCATCAGACTTCCTTTTGAGAACCCGTTCGGCCTCTGCAACCTGGTGAATCAGGGCACTCTCCCTGTCGCGAGCTTCTATTATGGCAGTCCACTTGGCAGCGACTTGTGCCTGCAGATGCTCAAGACGTTTCCTGGCCTCATCGACCTCCCTATCAAGGATGTTAAGGTCATGTGTCAGCTCGATGATGGTTAGCTCTTCTCTATTCCTCTTTCGGACTGCCACCTTCCTGCTTTCTGTAGCCTCATCCAGGTCAGACTTAGCCTTATCAGCAGGATCCAGGAACATCTCCTTGAAGAACTGGTCATCAGCCAAACTCACGGTCTCAAACCATTTGTCACCCAGTGCAATGATCCTATCAACGATCGCCCTGGCACCTGCGACATCCAGACCAGCCTCTTCAGCATCACTGAGAATCTCCTGCACATGCTGGATCATGCCAAATCCGACTTCCAAGTGCCCAGAAAAGAGGGTCTCAATCCAAGAGCTCACGACTCGCAACACCACCTTCTTCGCAAAAAGAAGAGATGGCCCAGCTGAGGATTCGCCCAACTCCGTTGGTCGGCTACTCATGTCATCATCTGTTGAAAGAGTAACAAAAGAACTCTTTCCAGCTGAAGCTGCTCCTGCTCGGGAAGGAATCTCAGCGCGAGGAATCTCCTCAATATTGTCAGAGCTGGTCCCAGGAATCTCTACCTCTGGATCAACCTCTGGCATCTCTTGCTCTGGAAGCGACGGATCCTCCTCTGCCACTTCAAAACCTGCAAAGGAAACACAAAAAGGTATGAATATGACCCTGTTTGAAAATCATTATCAGAGTTATAACTACAAAATACCTTCTTCGACGACTGGCGGGACACTTTCCTCCTCCATGAACTCATCGAAAGCATCATCAACATTTGCGTCCATCGATGGTTCAAAGTCATCAGAACCCTGTGGCAAGTCAGCTGGCAACAAAAAAATGTGTTAGCAAGCCGAGTCACAAACAAAAAAAAAAGGGATCAAAAGAAGTCATACCAATTGGAGATTCTGGATTTACTCCAGAGTCCCTCGGTTCTTCTTCAGGTGCCTCAACAGGATCCATCACCACCTCATCGGTTGGAACCTCAGGCATCACCAAGTCTTCCTCTGCTAAAAAAAAAAAAAAAAAAAAAAAAAAAAACGTGTGAAAAAAAAAGAGGCAAACACGTGAACAAAAAAAAAAGAAAAGAAAAAGAAAGAAACAAAAAAAAAAGAAGAAAGAACTTTTTTTTTTCCTACAATGGAGTTTCTTGAAAAAGAAGAACTTACTTGAAGCCATTGATGGAGAAGAAGAAGAAAACTCTTGAAGATCTTGAAGAAGAAAAACTCTTGGTCTTGAAGCCCTCTTGAGATTATTGCAAAAGAAAGTAATAAGAGCAAGAGATCCAACCTTCTCCTTGCTTTTATAGAGGAGAGCAAACCAAAGAAGGAAAGAAGAAAGAGGTAAGTGTTACTAATTAGTAACCTTACCAAAAGAAAGAAATTAGAAAGATTCTTTCCAAAAGAAAGGGATCTTGAGAGATTTTCTCCTAAAATCAATCTATGACGGATTCTTTCCCAAAAGAAAGATATCTTGAGATATCCTATCCCAAAATAAAGGGATATTGAGAGATTTTCTCCTAAAATCAATCTATGACGGATTCTTTCCCAAAAGAAAGATATCTTGAGATATCCTATCCCAAAATAAAGGGATACTGAGAGATTTTCTCCTAAAATCAATCTATGACGGATTCTTTCCCAAAAGAAAGATATCTTGAGATATCCTATCCCAAAATAAAGGGATATTGAGAGATTTTCTCCTAAAATCAATCTATGACGGATTCTTTCCCAAAAGAAAGATATCTTGAGATATCCTATCCCAAAATAAAGGGATATTGAAAGATTTTCTCCTAAAATCAATCTATGACGGATTCTTTCCCAAAAGAAAGATATCTTGAGATATTCTATCCCAAAATAAAGGGATCATGAGAGATTCTCTCCAAGTAAAGATATTCTTAGATATTCTCTATCCAAATGAGATATTTTGGATATTCTTTACAAAAATGACACCATATGAGATCTAAGCCATTTCAAAAGCTTAAGGTCCCATGGGTTAGCCCATATGAGCCAGGTTTGACCACCTAGGCACACAAAAAAAAAAAAAAGAAGAAAAATTTTTGGGCTTTTAGTCAAAGAGAAATCCCTCTTACCAAGAGCATACAAAAATGGTTCCATGCCTCTTTTGAGTTGATTGGACCATACAAAAGAAAATTCCAAGCCCCATGAGCTTCCAAAAATCAAACCATCCAGCCTCATCTACCAAATTGAGCCAAAATCTTGAAATTGACATTTCACAAAAATCAAACCAAATCCTGGTCCCCTAACCTGCCACATACAGCCTGTTAGGTCACAAGACCAAAACCAAAAACCAAAACCTGATCCCCTAACTTGCCACATACAGCCTGTTAGGTCACAAGATCAAAACCAAAATTGATCCCCCAACATTCCACATACAGTTTGTTGGGTCACACGATCAAAACCAAACCCGACCCCCTAACCTGCCATATATAGCCTGTTAGGTCACAAGGTCAAAACCCAAAATCCACATCCCAGATGTCATCTTCAAAACTTTGCCTTGAGATGGTACGTGATCCCTTTCACCACCATAAAATTCCCCTGGAAGCTCAAAAGGCTACAAATACCAAAAAGAAAGACTGCTCAAAGACTCTTGGTCAAGTCACAGGCTCTCCTTCAAAAAATCTCTTCGAGGCACATCGACTACAAAAGTTAAGCAACTCGCCGCTGTACCTCGAGGGGGCATTTGTTGACACCAAAAATGTCACTTTGCCTTTCCAAGATCCAAAGAGCTACATGAAGTCGCAACCTGCCATAAATAGGCAATGCTGCTTCCAAAAATCAAATCTTGTCAGAATCAAACAAAAACTGCAAGATTCATCCAGACAGCCAAAAGAGGAGTACACAAGAAGTTTCAAGCCATTTCAAGATCATTTGGCCTAACTTCGCTTCTCCAACAGCCAAATCAAGCCTCTCGGCGGTAAAGCTCTCCGGGACCATGGTTTCCAAGACAGAACCTATGGATCATCTTAAAATGACTCCAATAGGTTCCCTGTCAAATTTCAAGTCAATCGGACATCGGTTGACCGCACATCAAACCGCGACATCTTCATCGCGACAAAAAGCAAGTCTACAGGTGATAGGACCCCAAACGGCTTCAAAACTCAAACAAAAGCCTATGGTTGGTCTTATTTATTGCTCAGCAGGCTTCACACCAAATTTCAGGTCATTCCGACATCGTTTGACCCAGTTTCAGCTTTTGACAGAAAATCGGCAGCTCTGCGCGACAAAGTCTTCGGCTTTCTCAGGAAATTGGAAACTTTGCAAAATAAAATGCAAGGATTCTCATCAGGTTTCCTACAAAGAAATCAGGCCAATAAATGATCAAAATGTCAAAGAAAAGTACAGAAGAAAAAAGAATCAAAAAAGAGCAAAGACGGACGCAAAACGGGACCAGAAAGGGGGAAAACCCCCCCAGGGTCGCAGACCCCTGCGACCCTGGGCCAGGGTCGCCGGCGACCATGGACCCCGGGGTCGCCGGGAAAGCCCCGGAAACCCCGGTTTTCGCCGTTTTTTCGCGATTCGAGGAGCCCAGCCCCTGGTACTTTCCAAAATTCATGCTTTTGAGACACCAAGTCCTCTGACATCCGTCCAAAACACGGGTAAATCATCAAGAGTATCGAAGACAGTATTGATCGCCACCCGGTCAACCAAAAAAAGTGTGCTTTCCACCCGACCGATCGAGAAATCGACAGGACAGATGGCACCGACCTGCTGTTGGCAACAAACACCTGAAATTACATGGTCATCTGATGTCGATCTACATGAAGATCCATCGATGATCATCGACAGAAGAATTCCAAAAGACGTGGCACGGCCCGCGACTCTTCAGCTGCTCGGCGACCACTTAATGCGATTAATTGACTAGCTTTATTACAGTCATTAATCCATTTCTTTGGACGGCCCAATCAGAAGCAAGCATTCGGGAGTTACAAGTCAAGAGATTCATGGCATTTAACCCATGAAACTCCTCCCATCATGGCGATTAAAGGCGATTAAATGCCCTCAATCTCCTCCGGCCAATCAGAAGCCAAGAAAAAGGAGTTACAAAATAAACAATTCAATTTTGTAACTCCTCCCATTATGCGGCTTAATGACATTAAAAGCCCATAAACCCACCTAAAAGGCTACCTAAAAGCCTATAAATAGGAGGGCTCTCCAAGAAGAAAAGATATCAGAAAAATCAGAGAAAAAAAAGCACAAGCACACAGACAGAAATCCAGAGAAAGGAAAAAGAGAGAAAACTCTGCGGAAGTTCTACGCCGGCCACCGCAACAAGGTGACAAAAGTCCCTTGGGGGGTACCCCCCCCCCCAAGGTCCTTGCCTTCTCCTCCTGCCTCCAATGGCTTAGATATGGCTTTTCAGCCCGTCTACTCGGTTTTTTATTGGACATAGGACCTTCCTTTGGTCTTTGTCTTCTAAAAACCCGAGGTTATAGCCAAGCCAAGCGAATCAAATAGCATCCTCTGTTCTTATCTGCATGGATGATGGCGAAGCCCACATATGGCTTGCGACCGTCAATCTAAACGAGTCCCCCACAATCTCCTGAGAAGTTAGATCCTCCTTTTCTTGCTTTTCATTGTAGTTTGTATTTTTTTCAAAAGAGACAAAAATCACAATTCTTGTCTTTCATTGTTGATAAGGATTGTAAATCGGCTATAAACGCCAAAATCGGCTATAAACGCCAAAGTTGGCTATAAACGCCAAAAATCGGCTATAAACGCCAAAATCGGCTATAAATGCCAAAAAAAAAAATCGCCTTTCACGGCAAATCAAGAAAATGTCTCTTTTCTTAAATATATGTGCAATGGAAAACTTGAAAGAAGTTGATTTCCTTTTTACTTGCGAAGGTTGATCTCCGGATCACCACTTGCAATTCCAAGTAAAATAGAAAATCTGGCACACCCAAAAAAAAAAAAGAAATGTTGATGCACGCCCTTTTGCCCCCCGGTCACGAAAGGGTCGGAACCAAACGGACTCCCACGTCCGCCGACCTCGGTAGGAACCCGGGCATCGGGAGCGCGGTCCATCATACTCCCAAACCAGATGGCTTTAGGGAACAAGGTACATAAATACCCCTACGGGCTTACTGGCTCGAGCTAAAAAGGCTACGAACCCAGACTAGTCACAAAACTTTTATTCTTTTCAAGACTTCTAACTAAACACTTTTTTTTAAGCATCTGACTATGCAATGTGTAGGTCCCTTAAGCTTTCTAATTAACCCATGTAACGAGCATTAGGCTAATGACTCCCAAACCAGATGGCTTTAGGGCACTAGGTAAGTAAATACCCCTACGGGCTTACTGGCTCGGGCTAAAAAGGCTACAAACCCAGACTAGTCACGAAACTTTTTATTTTTTCAAGACTAATTCTAACTAAACACCCTCTTTTTTTTTACATATGATCAAAAAGCTTTCGTGACATGGGCAAACTTACCAACAAACCTTCACATTGGATGGGTTTAACCGTGCAGAATTTGTTTGGGGCAAACTCACCATTTTGTGTATTTTTAAGTGTTGGTGTGTGTTCGAGTTCCAAGCTTGATCAGAGTGCATCTCTTCAGTCCTCCAACGAGATTTCTACAACTACGCCAGGGAGCAAGGAGGGTCATACTCCGCAAGAAATAGGGAGAGGTCATACTGTGTACCTTTTTAGGTACATAGCGTTCCATGGATCGGGGAGCTCTTCCCCATTTGCATTCACTAGTCTATATGCATTTCTAGGATATACTTCCTTAATTACATAAGGGCCTTCCTAATTGGGTTGTAACTTACCTCTAGGATGCAGAAGCTGGGATGGAGTGATGCGCTTTAGCACAAAGTCGCCAATCTTGAATTATCTTTGTTTGACATGTTTGTCGTAGGCTCTGGCAATTCACTTCCGATATACTTGTGCATGCTCAGCTGCTTTCATTCTTTTCTCGTCGAGTAGGTCTAGCTGAAGTAGCAATGCTTCTCTCCTCTGGTCTTCTGTTATATCTTCATTTTGCTGGATGCGCAGTGATGGATGAAGAACTTCGAGTGGAAGGACTGCTTCCATTCCATAGGTCAAAGAGTATGGGGTTTCTCCTGTAGGAGTTCTTATGGAAGTCCGGTACACCCACAACGCTTCGACCAAATGGTCTGGCCAATCACTACCTTAGGTGGTTTACATAGTCTTCTTGATGACCTTCAGTAAGGTCTTTTTGGTTGCTCTGGCTTGACCATTTGCTTGGGGATAATATGGGGTTGAATGATGCAGTTCTATATCATATTTTGTGCACGACTCCTTCATTTGTTGGGATATAAATTGTGGGCCATTGTCTGTTATGAATGCTTTAGGGATGCCAAATCGGGCTATTATATTCTTTTTAATGAATTTGACTACGGAGCCAGCTTTAATGTTGACATATGCCTTAGTTGTTATTGTTAATATGAATGCCTCGATTAGTTCTTAAATCTCTAATGCGGTCAACCATGTCACCCTCTTTAGTATCCACTAATTCATTGACACCCATCCATCACCAACAACTGTGATGGGCCGTGCTCCTGGCGCCTGGTCCTACCGAGGTCGGCGGATGTGGGAGTCCGTTGGGTCCGACCCTTTCGTAACCCAGGGGGGCAAGGGGCGTGCATCAATATTTTTTTTGTGTGGGTGTGCCAGATTTTCTATTTTACTTGGAATTGCAAGTGGTGATCCGGAGATCAACCTTCGCAAGTAAAAAAGAAATCAGCTTCTTTCAAGTTTTCCATTGCACATATATTTAAGAAAAGAGACATTTTCTTGATTTGCCGTGAAAGGCGATTTTTTGGCATTTATAGCAGATTTTGGCATTTATAGCCGATTTTTGGTGTTTATAGCCGATTTTGGCGTTTATAGCCGATTTACAATCCTTATCAATAATGAAAGACAAGAGTTGTGTTTTGTCTCTTTTGAAAAAATACAAACTACAATGAAAAGCAAGAAAAGGAGGATCTAACTTTTCAGGAGATTGTGGGGGACCCGTTCAGATTGACGGTCGCAAGCCATATGTGGACTTCGCCATCATCCATGCAGATGAGAACAGAGGATGCTATTGATTCGCTTGGCTTGGCTATAACCTCAGGTTTTTAGAGAACAAAGACCAAAAGAAGGTCCTATGTCCAATAAAAAGCCTAGTAGACGGGCTGAAAAGCCATGTCTAAGCCATTTGGAGGCAGAAGGAGAAGGCAAGGACCTTGGGGGGGGGGGTACCCCCCAAGGGACTTTTGTCACCTTGTAGCGGTGGTCGGTGTAGAACTTCCGCAGAGTTTTCTCTCTTTGATGCCTTTTTCTGTCCGAGTTTCTGGATTTTCTGTAGTCTGTTGTCTGTGTATTTTCTGTTGTGTCTCCGTCCTTTTCTTCTTGGAGAGCTCTCCTATTTATAGGCTTTTAGGTAGCCATTTAGGAGGGTTTATGAGCCTTAATTTTCATAAAGCTACATAAAGGGAGGAGTTACAAGATTGAATTCTTTATTTTGTAACTCCTTTTTCTTGGCTTCTGATTGGCCGGAGGAGATTGAGGGCATTTAATCGCCTTTAATCGCCATGATGGGAGGAGTTTCATGGGTTAAATGCCATGAATCTCTTGACTTATAACTCCCGAATGCTTGCTTCTGATTGGTCCGTCCAAAGAAATGGATTAATGACTGTAATAAAGCTAGTCAATTAATCGCATTAAGTGGTCGCCGAGCAGTTGAAGAGTCGCGGGCCATGCCGCGTCTTTTGGGATTCTTCTGGCAATGATCATCGATGGATCTTCATGTAGATCGACATCGGATGACCATGTGACTTCAGGTGTTGGTTGCCAACAGCGGGTCGGTGCCATCTGTCCTGTCGATTTCTCGATCGGTCGGGTAGAAAGCACACTTTTTTTTGGTTGACCGGGTGGCGATCAATGTTGTGTTGATACTTTTGATGATTGACCCGTGTTTTTGACGGATGTCAGAGGATTTGGTGTCTCAAAAGTATGAATTTTGGAAAATACCAGAGGCTGGACGCTTCGAATCGCGAAAAAACGGCCAAAACCGCGGTTTCCGGGGCCTTCCCGGCGATCCCGGGCTCCAGGGTCGCAGGGGCCAGCGACCCTGGGGGGTTTTTTCCCCCTTTTTGTCCCGTTTTGTGTCCGTTTTTTGCTGTTTTTCGATTCTTTTTTCTTCTGTATTTTTCCTTGACATTTTTGACCATTTGTTGGCCTGATTTCCCTATAGGAAACCTGATGAGAATCCTTGCATTTTATTTTGCAAAGTTTCCAATTTCCTGAGAAAGCCGAAGACTTTGTCGCGCAGAGCTGCCGATTTTCCGTCAGAAGCTGAAACTGGGACAAACGATGTCGGAATGACTTGAAATTTGGTGTGAAGCCTCCTGAGCAATAAATAAGACCAACCATAGGCTTTTGTTTGAGTTTTGAGGCCGTTTGGGTTCCTATCACCAGTAGACTCGCTTTTATCGCGATGAAAATGTCGCGGTTTGATGTGCGGTCAACCGATGTCCGATTGACTTGAAATTTGACAGGGAACCTATTGGAGTCATTTTAAGATGATCCATAGGCTCTGTCTTGGAAACCATGGTCCCGGGGAGCTTTGCCGCCGAGAGGCCTGATTTGGCTTCCCAGCGTCAAACTATGGTCAAATGTTGTCGAAATGACCTAAAATTTGACGTGTAGCCCTTTGTAAGCATTTTGAAGCCGTCCATGTGCTCTATCTGATGAGTGATAGCCTCGGTGGTTCTCGCCGCCAAGAGGCTTGATTTAGCTGTTCGAGGGTTGATGTAGGGTCAAACGTTGTCGGTTTGACTCGGAACTTGACGTGGAGCCTTTTGGATGTATTTTGAGACCATCCGTCGGCTGTGATCGAAGATTTGGTGTCTCCGATGCTTTTGCCGCAGGGAGCTCCTTTTCAGCTGCTGGAGAAGTGAAGTTAGGCCAAATGATTTTGAAATGGCCCGAAACTTCTTGTGTACTCCTCTTTTGGCTGTCTTGAAGGATCTTGCAGTTTTTGTTTGATTCTGACAAGATTTGATTTTTTGGAGGTATCATTGCCTATTTATGGCATGTTGCGACTTCATGTAGCGCTTTGGATCTTGAAGAGGCAAAGTGACATTTTTGGTGTCAACAAATGCCCCCTCGAGGTACAGCGACAAGTTGCTTATCATTTGTAGTCAATGTGCCTCGAAGAGATTTTTGAAGGAGAGCCTGTGACTTGACCAAGAGTCTTTGAGCAGTCTTTCTTTTTGGTATTTGTAGCCTTTTGAGCTTCCAGGGGAATTTTATGGTAGTGAAAGGGATCATGTACCATCTCGAGGCAAAGTTTTGAAGATGACATCAGGGATGTGGATTTGGGTTTTGACCTTGTGACCTAACAGGCTATATGTGGCAGGTTAGGAGGTTGGGTATGGTTTTGACCATGTGACCCAACAAGCTGTATGTGGAATGTTGGGGGATCAATTTTGGTTTTGATCTTGTGACCTAACAGGCTGTATGTGGCAAGTTAGGGGATCAGGTTTTGGTTTTTGATTTTGGTCTTGTGACCTAACAAGCTGTATGTGGCAAATTAGGGGACCAGGATTTGGTTTGATTTTTGTGGAATGTCAATTTCAAGATTTTGGCTCAATTTGGTAGATGAGGCTGGATGGTTTGATTTTTGGAAGCTCATGGGGCTTAGAATTCTTTTTTGTATGGTCGAATCAACTCAAAAGAGGCATGGAACCATTTTTGTATACTCTTGGTAAGAGGAATTTCTCTTTGACTAAAAGCCCAAATTTTTTATTTTTTTTTGTGCCTAGGTGGTCAAACCTGGCTCATATGGGCTAACCCATGGGACCTTAAGCTTTTGAAATGGCTTAGATCTCATATGATGTCATTTTTGTAAAGAATATCCAAAAATATCTCTTTTGGATAGAGAATATCTAAGAATATCTTTACCTGGAGAAAATCTCTCATGTTCCCTTTATTTTGGGATAGGATATCTCAAGATATCTTTCTTTTGGGAAAGAATCCTTCATTGATCCTATCTTTTGGGAGAAAATCTCTCATTGATTTCTTTTTGGGAGAGAATCCCTCAAGATATCTTTCTTTTGGGAAAGAATCTTTCTAATCTCTTTCTTTTGGTAAGGTTACTAATTAGTAACACTTACCTCTTTCTTCTTTCCGTCTTTGGTTTGCTCTCTTCTATAAAAGCAAGGAGGGGGTTGGATCTCTTGCTCTTATTACTTTCTTTTGCAACAATCCCAAGAGGGCTTCAAGACCAAGAGTTGTTCTTCTTCAAGATCTTCAAGACTTTTCTTCTTCTTCTCCATCAATGGCTTCAAGTAAGTTCCCTTTTTGAAGAAAACTCCATCGTAGGAAAAAATAAAAAGTTCTTTCTCTCTTTTTTTCTTTTTCTTTCTTTTTCTTTTCTTTTTTCTTTTTTTTTTCTCCACGTGTTTTCCTTTTTTTTTTACAAGTGTTTTCTTTTTACTTTCTTTTTTTTTTTGCATTTCTTTTTTTTTGTGGGTCGTACGAACAGATCCGTACGGATCTGGCTGTACGGCCACGTGGCCTATGGGCCATCCTTTCTTTCCTTCTTTTTTTTTTTTGTTTTCTTTCCCCTTTTTTTTTTTTGAGAAAGTTTCTATTCCTTTTTTTTTGTTTTCTTTCCCCCTTTGTTTTTTTAGAAAGTTTTTATTCCTTTTTTTTTTGTTTTCTTTCTTCCTCTTCTTTTTTTTTGAGAAAGTTTTCTTTTCTTTTTTTTTTGCTCATCATGATAATGCCCTTTTTTTTTTTGGCAAACCTAGATGTCCATGCATGCATTCTATTGTAAATTAAATTTGTAGCATGATGTGATAGCATACCTGAAAGTTTTCGTAAATTTGGGAATTTGGAGCTCGCAGCGATGTTGAGCCCTTCCTGATTTTTCGGAGACTTTGATGTTTCGAAAGTTTGGAGTTTCGGAGCACGCAGCAATGTTGAGCCCATCTTCAAGCTTTCTATTTCTTTCGGGATAGTTCCTTTTCTTCGGAATTGCCCTGTTATCATGTCAAAATTTCGCCAGATTTTTTTTAGCGAGATTCTGTCATTTTGATGTTTGATCTTTTTCTTTTCCATCCTTTGCAGGTGGTTCCTCCAGAACGAACAAGGGTAAAGACCCTGCTACAAGCGTACCTCGTCGATCTTCTAGATCTTCTAATCCGGCCGTTCAGCAGGCCTTTGAGAAGGTCCAGTATGTTGAGAGAAATCTGGAAGAATGCGACTCCCTCAACAGAGATGAGATGAAGCAGCGACTGATCGCTCTCAAGGGAGAGGAATTCTATAAGATCATGGTAAGCAGTCGTCCATGGGTGATGGAAGATCAGAGCATTTCGCCCAAGCCTACCTTCTTCTTTGGTGATGCAGTCCCTGATGACATGACATACCAGAGGAGGTGTTTTCAGTTTTCTTTCACAGCAGATGGTGAGAAGAAGACTGTTGTTACCCGGTCAACGTTTGATCGCACCGTCTCGATCATGAGCCTTGCCCCCACGTGCTCTAAGAGGGAAGATCCTCCAAGCTGGGTGAGAAGGAAAAATGTAATCAAGACCGGGGTTTTTGTTAGCGGTTCTCCTGGATATACGGAGAGGTCGCCTGTTGACATGGACCTGTTGATGCCATCCAGCGGCTACCAGGGTTCTGATTATCCGTCGGTCGATTTGAGACCGGTGGGCCTTGGTATTTTTAGCGGTGACGGCAGCAATTGGATCAAGCCTTTCCGACTTCGTGGTTGTTTCAATGTTGACTCCGAGTGGAAGTCGTGGACTGATCGCGTCCTGCTGATTAGTGGCGCCGTTTTAAAGGAATCCGGGATTTTTGATGCGGTCGGCGCCTTTAGGGAGACCGTGATATTTTCCGATGAGGCCTTCATAGCTATGCTGGAGTCATTCCTCCCACAAACCAATACCTTTGTTGTGACGAATGATGAGATTGGTTTCTCTTTGAAGGAGCTGAGCGCCATTACTGGATTGCCCATACTCGGCAAACTCTATGAGGAGTTTATGCCGATTGACAGCGTCCTCGAGGGGCAGTCTGAGGAGTTCAGGCTTCTGTACTTTCAGCTCGTCGCCTTCTATGATTTTTTTAAGGAGAAAGAGGGTTTGAAAGTTAGATCCAGCAGTTGGAAGAGTTCTAGCTCTTCATTACCCAACTTTTTTGATAGCAGGGAGTCTTCTGATAGTGCAACCCAGGAAGCCAGGGCTCAGGATCCAAGTTCGAAGAAGATCTTGGCCATGCAAGAAGAGTTGAGAGATTTCTGTGCGAGTACAAACGCCATATATCCTGATATTGCACTACGGAGAGATCTCGCTGTTTACCTCACTTATTGGCTTGGTGAGGCTATTTTTGCTGGAGGAGATGGAACGCACATCAGGCCGCGTTGTATTTTTTCGGCTTGTCAGATGGCGTTTGGAGAGCAGCTTGCTTTGGTGCTAGCTCTTTACTCCTACCTGTGTACCGAACTGCAGGCTGCTGCTTTTTTGGTTCGGCTTGGGCTTCCCATGAATAGGTTATTTTCAGCCCACATCTTTTATTCGTGGTACGTGTACCACTGTCCTGGCTTCCACCGGCTGGGTGCTGCACAGGATGATGATCCTCTGATGATTCGGCTGGCTAAGGTCAAAGCCGTTCCGAATCACTTTTGTTTACCCGCATGAGGATCCGACGGTTCAGGGACGTCGACATGGGGCAGTCTTCAGTGAAGCTTTCTCCGGAGTTGCGGAAGAAGGCTTTTGATTTTGGTGCCTCCCGAGACTCTACCAGGGCGGGGTCGGGAAGGCATTACTCCTATACGAACGTAGAGGAGTGGCTTTTCAGCATACGTGTCGGCACGATGGTGTACTGCAAACATCTTTTCGTCGACATCCAGCCGTATGTACCCTCTCGCGTTGCTTTGCAGTTGGGTTTTTCGCAAGGCGCTGTTGGAGCGCCTTCAAGCATGGTGAAGCGCTTTGGAGGTTTACAGGACGGGAGAAATGCATGGGCTTTCTATAGTGCTGAAGACACTACAGCCATGATCTCTTATCCTGTGTTGTTGGCTTCCCGGACTGCCGGCTTTGCGAAGTGGTTCGCGGAGAGCTTTTCGGCATATCGGGGTCTTTCCAAGAAGGAGCTTGATGTGAAGCTGGCATCTGGAAAGGGCCTTGGAAAGTCGGATGGCGTCTGGCGAGAGGAAGTTTGGGCCTTCCTTTCTGGAGAGAAGCACAAGATAGGCTTTCTCGGTGACCAGGGCGTCATTGGTTCTGAAGCTGTTCGAGAAATACCTTATGAGGCTTTAGAGCAGCTAGAACAGGAGGAAGCCGAACTTGGTGCTTGGATGCAAGCGGCACAGAGGCAAGCTTCCGTGGAGTCTACTGGCAAGAGTAGACCATCCAGTGAGGAGTCAAGTGGGAAACCTGACTCTGAAAGCGGGGCAGGTTCCTCTAAGAAGCGAGCCCGCAGAAGTAAGAGGAGGAGGAGTCATCATCACAGCAAGGGGCAGCATGAGGACTCTCCTGACTTGGAAGTTCCTCTTACTATTAATGAGGATGTGCCAGTGGATGCTGACGAGCCTCCAGAGAAGAGAAGCCGAGAAGAAGAGACCGTCGGTAAAGGTATGATTCTTCCTTTTTCTCTTTCCATTTCTTTTCATCGGATTTTCCATGTTCTGATTTGCTTCTTGTTTCTGCTTTTCTCCTTTTTTTTTAGTAGAGGAAGACTTGGTGATGCCTGAGGTTCCAACCGATGAAGTGGTGATGGATCCTGTCGGGGCACCTGAAGAAGAACCGAGGGACTCTGGAGTGAATCCAGAATCTCCAATTGGTATGACTTCTCTTGCTTTCTTTTTTTTTTGTGTCTGCGACTTGGTTTGCTAACATTTTTTTTTTTGCCAGCTGACATGCCACAGGATTCTGATGACTTCGAACCATCGATGGATGCAAATGTTGATGATGCTTCCGATGCGTTCATGGAGGAAGAAAGTGTTCCACCAGTCATCGAAGAAGGTATTTTGTAGTAATAACCCTGATAATGATTTTCAAACAGGATTATATTCATACCTTTTTGCGTTTCTTTGGCAGGTTTTGAAGTGACAGAGGAGAGTCCGTCGCTTCCAGAGAAAGGGATGCCAGAGGTTGGTCCAGAGGTAGAGACTCCTGGGACCAGTTCTGACAATATTAAGGAGATACCTCGTGTTGAGATTCCTTCCCGAGCAGGAGCAGCTTCAACTGGAAAGAGTTATTTTGTTACTCTTCCAACAGATGATGACATGAGCAGCCGACCAACGGAGTTGGGCGAATCTTCAGCTGGGCCATCTCTTCTTTTTGCAAAGAAGGTGGTGGTGCGAGTTCTGAGCTCTTGGATTGAGACTCTGCTTTCTGGGCACTTAGATGCCGGATTTGGGATGATCCAGCATGTGCGTGAGATTCTTGGTGATGCCGAAGAGGCTGGTCTAGATGTCACAAGTGCCAGGGCGATCGTTGATAGGATCATTGAGCTGGGTGACAGGTGGTTTGAGACCATGGGTTTTCCTGATGACCAGTTCTTCAAGGAGATGTTCCTGGACCCTGCGGATAAGGCTCAGTCTAACCTGGATGAGGCTACAGAAAGCAGGAAGCAGGTAGTCCGAGAGAAGAACTTAAAAGAGATAAACATCATTGGGCTGACACATGACCTTAACATCCTTGATAGGGAGGTCAATGAGGCCAGGAAACGTCTTGAGCATCTGCAGGCACAAGTCGCTGCCAAGTGGACTGCAATAACAGAGGCTCGTGAAAGGGAGACTGCTCTAATTCACCAGGTTGCAGATGCCAATCGAGTTCTTAAAAGGAAGTCTGATGAGAACAAACAATGGCGAACTGCTCGAGATAAGCTTCCCGGTGCGAAAGAAGGGTTACAGCCCACCCCAGCATCTCATGGCAAGTTCCTGAAGAATCCCTGACGGCTGAGGCCAAAAGTTTTCTTAAGGAGCTGAACTCTTGGCTGGAGACCATTTTTGATTGAGCTCCTGTTTTTCTTTTTAACAGAAACCATCCTTCTCTCTTTTTTTTTTTTAGTACCACTTGTATTTTTTTGGTACTTTTCTTCTTTTTTTTTAGTGCTTGTGAGCACTTTCTTTCTTTTTTGGTACCACATGTATTTTTTTTGGTACTCTCTTTTTTTTGTTTTGTTATCCCTACGCTCACTTGAATCTTTTTGTGATAAAAGTAATTGCTAAATGGGATGCCCCTTCTTTTTTTTTTGGTTTTGTTATCCCTACGCTCACTTGAATCTTTTTGTGATAAAAGTAATTGCTAAATGGGATTTGATCAAAAGCTTCTCATTTTGTGAAAATCTTTTGTCAAATGATTGTTTTAGCATGGAAGCCGGATTTTTGTTTGTGGCATGGAAGCCGATTTTTGGCATGAGAGCCAGCTTTTTTTTGTGTGGCATTGATAGCCGAGTTTTTTTTTTTTTTGTGGCATCTATAGCCGATTTTTGGTGGCATTGATAGCCGAGTTTGTGGCATTGATAGCCGGGTTTTTTGAAAGCCAATTTTTGTTTGTGGCATTGATAGCCCGTTTTGTTTTGGTGGCATTGATAGCCGGTTTGTGGCATTTATAGCCTGTTTTGTTTTAGTGGCATTGATAGCCGGTTTGTGGCTTTTATAGCCTATTTTGTTTTGGTGGCATTGATAGCCAGTTTGGTTTTCAAAAATGCAAGTATCGACTAAAAGTCGCCTCCCTACTGAATGTTCTTGCAAGTATCGATGGAATGTCGCATCCTTGCTCATTCGGTTGCGAGTATCGATGGAATGTCGCATCCTTGCTTTTCAAAAATTTTGGTTTTGCGGGTACTGACTTAATGTCGTTTCCCCATGATTTTTGAAATTTGTGGTTTTCTCGAACCTTTGAGTTATGGATATCAACTGAAATGTTGCGTCTCCATGGTTTTTTAGGTTTTTTCGAACCTTTGAAATTTGGGTTATGGATATCAACTGAAATGTTGCGTCTCCACAGTTTTGGATTTTGCAAGTATCGACGAAATGTCGCTTCCCTGCAATTTTGGAAGTGTCGAACATGGTTCATATGCTTCCGATTTGTGCAAGTATCGACTAAGCGTCGCTTCCCCGCGGTTTTTTGAAAAACCTTTTTTTTTTGTTTAAAGACACGAGGGTCATAAGTTTTGACCTAAAACCATTTTGGCGGTAAAAGGCAGGGTGGACTAGGGTGGAAATCCCTGAATCCGGATTTTGTTTCAAACCTTGAATTTTGGGTTCAAGGGTTGAAAATTTTGGTCAAGTTAGGGAAAGGTTCCTAAACTTGGATTTTTTTTTCTTGAACAATGAAACGATGAAAGTAAGCATTGTTTTAAATTTCTAGAAATTTCAACATTTGATATGAAAATTCTAAAAAAGGGTGGTTTAGCGAGCGTGTACCTGGAAATCGGTTTTGGCCGTACAGGCATTGCTCTTACCCAGTTGGGTAAGTCTTCAAGGGTAGTACCATTTTAAGAACTTGCCGTTGATGGGCAGCATACATCTGTCACCTTCCATGTTTAGGAGTGCGTATGCGCAATTAGAGAAAACCCTGTCGATGACGTAGGGTCCCTCCCATTTTGGCTCAAATTTGCCTTTGGACTTGTGAGCGAAGACCATTGTTCTTTTTACCGCAAGAACCAAGTCACCCTTTTTGTAGGCGCGTTGCCTGACCTTTTTATCGAAAGATCCTACCATACGTGCTTGGTAAAGTTCAATGCTTTGTTGAGCTTCGAGCCGTCTCTCATCGAGATTGTCCAGCTCATGGAGTCGCAACTTGACATTGCTTTCTTGAGTCATATCATTTTGCAAGGATACCCTCAAGGAAGGAATTTGTACTTCCAAGGGTACGACAGCTTCGCATCCATAGACCAAGGAGAATGGTGTATATGGGTTGGTCCTCGAACGGTGGTTCGATAGGCCCACAAAGCTTCAGACATTTTGTCGCTCCAGTCTCTTTTGTGACTAGAGACCATTTTTTTTTAGGATCTTGCAAAGTGTCTTGTTGAAAGCTTCTGCTAACCCGTTTGCTGCCGGATTGTATGGAGTCGAAGGACAGCTTTGGATTTTGTATTTGTCGCAGAACCTGTAGAATCGATGATCCCGAAATTGTGGTCCGTTATCATGGATGAATCTTTTGGGTATGTCGAAATGACAAATGATGTTGGTGCGCAGGAACTGAAGGACTGATGAGGTCTTCATTTCGTTGAACGCAAATGCTTCTGACCACTTGGAGAAATAATCTGTAGCGGCGAAGATGAAGCGATGACCTTTGCCCTAAAAGGGGAGAAATAGGACCTATGATGTCCATACCCCAGGCTTCGAAAGGCCATGAGATCGCTTTAGGATGCAGCCATTCTGGAGGCTTCTCCATGAACTTGGCATTGTTGGCAGCGCTTAGCAAATTACATTGCGTCAGCTACCATGGTAGGCCAGTAATATCCTAACCTTATTATCTGATCATAGAGCTTGGGACCAGTCTGATGAGCTCCGCAAAGACCAGCATGAACTTCTTTGAGTGTTTCGTCAGCCTCTTGTTGTGACAAGCAGCGTAGAAGTACTCCGTTGAAGGATTTCCTGTAAAGGATTTTTGAAGGAATATCCAAATGAAAGCTTAGGGTTCGCCTTTGGATGCTTACCCGTTCTTTTGGATCTTCAGGTAGGATCCCGAACATAATGTAATCAATGAACGGATCCCTCCAGTCGCCGATTGAAGTTTGAAGGATTGAAATCCGACTTCCGACCACTTGGTGGCATTCAGCAACTCCTTGGTGTGTGTTAAGAGGACGAAGGATTCTTCTTTCGCACACTGTGATTTGCATGTTTTCCCCTTCCTGGATTGCCATGGATGCGGCAAGTCCAGCTAGGGCATCTGCACGTATGTTTTCACCTCTACGAATGTGGGTGATGTGACAGATGTCAAACTTCTACAGAAGCGATTGTGCTTTGTTGTAGTAAGGCAGCAAATCTGGCTTCCTGATTTCAAATTTCTGATTCATCTGGTTGACGATCAGTTGAGAGTCTCCAAAGACTTCCAACATGGTGATACCGGATTCGATGGCGAGTTCCAATCCTAGGATCAGAGCTTGATATTCAGCTGCATTGTTTGTGCATGGTTCCAGTAGCGAGAAAGCGTGTGGAATCATGTATTTGTCGGGGCTAACAAAGAGGATGCCAACTACCGAGATCAGCTGTCTTTTTTCATTTGTCCTGGTTGCACCGTCAAAGTACATGTCCCAGGAGGCACTTTGCGAGAAAGTCTCCACATTGTAGACTGGTTCGTCTGGGAGATCATCTCTGAGCGGAGAATCTTTAGGCAATGGATGCTCTGCGAGGAGGCTCGTTGATGCGGTCTTGCTCTTGTTCTAGAGCGAGATGCTGCAAGATCCTTGCATATTCTTCAAGATCAGGCATGGGAGCCAAATCTTCTTCTTCATCAACTCTTTGTGGCTCAACATGGTTGATTTCCACTGGAGCAATGAGAGGTGCTGGGTCAGCAGCATTTTCTTATACAGCCTCTCGGTCTTCTTCATCATCAGACCAGGATCCTTGTGGCTGTAGAGGGTTATACCAGATTACTGGTATAAGATGAGTCTCAGGAACCCATTCTTCATCGGAGAGATATTCTCCTGTTTCAAGGGACTCCTCCCACTCGTCTGTGTAGTTGGGTTCGAATCCATCATCGGTGTCACTGGACTCGTATCCATCAATGGAGAATCCAACTACCGAATTGCAAGCGTATGATGTCTCCTGCGTGGCTTCTTTGAATTGAGGTGGCACGAAATCACTGAGAGTGAATTTTCTTACCCCCTTTGAAGTCTCTTGAAGGGATGTTTTTGTTGCCTCCAGTGAAGTGGAAGAGGAAGCTTCTGCCTTTTCTTTGACTTCTTGTTTTGGCTGGGTCTTCTCTTGCCGTTTGAGCTTGAGGAGATGCTTCCTAACCTGCCTTCGCTGTTGAGCTGTAGGCTTTGTTTTCACGACCTCCCAATTTTCATCTTCTAGGAGATCGGGATGTACCCATATCGGTTGTCCGTCTGGTGTCGGGTAAGGAACCAGTTCCTCGGACGCTTGGATTGAGTTTATCACCTTGAAGGAAGTAGTGATCTTCTTCTTCGGTGATTTTGATGTTTGTCCACATGTCACCATGTTGACGGAGGCAGACCCATAGTTTTTGTCAAAGGTGATGACTCCGTTTTTCCACATCTCGTTTATTTTCTCCCTCACAAAGAAGCATTGATTGAGAGGATGCGAGATCATCTGGTGGTATGGACAGTACCGAGGATCGTTGGTTTGGCCAACATCACCCGGTCTTTTTGGTTCAGGCAAGGTGAGCTTGCCGTTTGCCACAAGAGCCCCGAAGATTTCATCAACATCTTCATCAAACGGGTATTTCTTCTCTACTCGTTCTTTGAAGGCATCTGAGAGTTCAGGTCTCTTACCCGCAGCTTTGTTTTCAGCTTTTTTTGGTGGCTGAGGAGCTGACTTGGTCTGCACATTGAGGACCTCTTTTTTCTTTGGTTTAGAGGTTACAATAGCGGTTGGCTCTTTTCTTGATGATTTCTGACTATTGAGGTCTTTAATCACCATTTCAGCTTCCATGGAAGCTTCTAGGAGTTCTCCCAGGTTTTTTGATTTGTTGCTGATGATCATGGAGCGGATTCTGGCTCTCATGTTGTTTCGGCAAATGTCAACTAGCGACGCTTGTGGCAGTACATCAGAGCATTTGTACGCCATTGCTTTCCACTTGTGAATGTAGTCATATGTTGACTCATTCTCCCCCTGTTTTAGGCTGCACAGCTGAGCCATAGTAGCGGGATGATCCTCACCTTTGAAGTGAGTCAGGAAGCGTGTCTCTAGCATGGCCCAGTTTTGGATCGAGTCCTCCAGCAGAGTGGAGTACCAATCGAAGGCCGTACCTTTTAGGGTACTTGCAAAGAGGCGGATCTTGAGTGCATCTTGATCCGCGATAGCTCCTGTCAGGATCTTGAAGTGGATGACATGCTGTCTGGCTGATCCTTTCCCCGTATATGTTTGGAGAGTAGGATGCTTGAATTTGGTGGGGAACGGGACCGAGTCCATCCATAAGGGATATGGTGGCTTGATCCCATGCTCCTTGAGTATATCCTCTTCTTTTGCTTTGGCGAGGATACTGTCTACGTCCTTTTTGGTAAGGGCGCATGACTCATTTTCTTCTCCATTTACCTCATCGTCTTGATGATTCGGAGGAGGTTCATTATTCGCCTGATTTTGGAAGGCGAGGAGAAGGTTTTCCATCAGAGTTTCAATCCTCTGCCGGCCTTGTTCCAACTGCTGGATGCGGGTGATCGCATCTTCTGGAGGTGGATTGCGGGGTGGCGGCTCAGAATTTGTAGCCAAGACATTCATCCTTCGTGATTCGAACGAAGAAACTGTCCTGTAGACTGAGCTGGGGCTCATTCTTTTTGAAGAAGAGCTTGAGGAAAGATCACTCTGCTGTCCTTTGCCTGAGTGTCTTCTTGTCCTGGAGACGCTGCCGGTCATCGGACGTCGGAGATGGATTTTTGTTGCTGACTTTTGGCGCCTTCTGGTTTTTCCAACCATATGGACGGCAGCAACTTGGTTGGGTCTTTCTTTTTCGACCCATTTGGGAGAGACTTGAAGTGTAGGAGTCTGGGTCCTTTGCTTCTCTAGTCTCTTTTGCCGGTATGACGCGCGGCGGCATATACGACGAGCAATTTGAGCTTCGGTCAGCTCTGGCTGGGTTTTGACGATGAAGGATGTGCTCCCTCGGGCGCAGCAGCCGAGCCTGTCTTCTTTGTAGCTGGGCAAGGACAGGATGCGAACTCTGTCCTTTGCCTGTTGCAGCGAAGCTTTGAATTTTTGGAGTTCGGCCCCTCTAGAGATGAAGGGTCGAACTGCAGGTTTGTAGGCCTTAGCAGGTGCTTGCAGAGGCCTTGTGATGCATGACTTGATTTTGGGCTTGTAGGAACAAGCCAGCTCATGCTGGTTTGACTTGGGAGTCAGGTTGGAGATGGGTCTCTCCTCTTTCATGTAGGCAAGAGGGTAGAACTGGTTCTCCTTGAGTGGGGCCAGGAATGCTGGCTTAGTGGATGCTTGGGACCTTCTCTGTTTTGGTGAAGGTTTTGGGGACCAAGTCTTGGGATAGACCTGGTCGTTTGCTGGTCGAGGCTTCGTGGGGCTGCCACGGGCTTCGGGCCTTCTGGTGCTCGCCTTTGGTGTCACGGTAGTGACACGTTGAGAGGCGAGTTTCTGCTTCTTGGAGGGAGCAGTTTGTTCCTCGGGAAGTGGGAATGGTCCTAGCGTCCCAAAGACGATAGTCCGGGGAGTCGAGGTCGACCCGGAGTTCAGAGAGTTGCCGAGGGAGTTGACGCTTTGGCAGCTGATGGGGCGCGCGTAGTTTGCTTCTGTTGAAGCATGAGTTGGTGCTTGCTTTCGTCGAAAGTAATGGTTAGTGAAGCTGCCATTGTTAGTTTTTTCGAAAATTTCTGAAACAAGACCACATCCATTAGTAATCACAAGAATATAATGATCATAAATGGGAAGTTCTATGGTTTCGTCTTTTCAAATTGCTCGAGGTAGATGACCCAAGCAATATGAGGAAGACAAAATGCCATAGAAGGTACAATTGTTCTGATCGCAGGTATGGTAAGCCCAGAATGGGCATCCCAGTGACTGCTAGAAGCAATTGTGAACTTAAATTCGACTTATCGAGAAGCAGAGCTTGCTCGAGGTAAGAAGAATATAAAGTTGGAGTTACAAATGTGCCGGTCGCAATACAGTAGACCCTGAAAGGGCGTACTAGTACCGCTAGACACAAATGTTTTGAGACCGCATCTATGAGATGAGATTCTCTGTTTTGAAAGGTCAAGATTGGATTCATCAAAGAGAGCAGATGGTATTCCAATCTGAACACGGGCTCAGCGATTTCCACGAGCGCCAGTGCTCAGAAAGAAATGAACCATAATTTCTCGGATCTGAATCTAAAAATGAAGAGTTTTTTTTTAAAGGCCAATATCGGGTTCATCAAAGAGAGCAAAGGCACTCCAATCTGAACACGGGCTCAGCGATTTCCGCAAGCGCCAGTGCTCAGAAAGGAGAAGACCAAGATTTCTCCAATCTAAACCCAAAATGACGGAAGTTTTTTTTTTTGAATATTTTTTTTAAAAAAAAAACTCTTATTTTTATTTATTTATTTATTTTTTTTAAGATTTTTTTTTTTGAAATTTTTTTTATTTTTTATTTTTTATTATAAATTTTTATTTTTAAAAATTTTATTTTTTTGAAAAAAATTTATTTAAAAGACGAGAGAGTACACATAGGCCTCCTAACCCGGTCTTATGAAATCTTGATTGATAGAATTGCCCCCAGGTAAGGGTAGGATTACTTAATGAACCCGTTTGAAGGACCCCTGCCTAGAACAGTCAAGCTGTCTCCACACTCTGGACAAGGCTTTTCTTGAATCAACCATGATCAAAGAACGCAGTTGGTTTAACCTTAGTGGTCTATGTCTCTTTTTATATATATATATATATTTTTATCTTTAATGAACTCATCGAAGAGAAACGATTGCAAAAAACCTTAGTCGAACAGGCTCAACATTTTGCAAGCGCGATGAACGATAGGAACGGATCAAGGTTTCTCAATTTTGAATTCAAAATAAGAAATCTTCTTTTTTTCATTTTTTTTTATTTTTTGATTTTATATATATATATATATATTTTTTTTTTAATGAACTCATCGAAGAGAAACAATGGCCCAAAACCTTAGTCGAACAGGCTCAACATTTCTGCAAGCGCGATGAACGATAAGAACGGATCAAGGTTTCTCAATTTTGAATCCAAAATGAAAAATCTAATTTTTTTTGTTTTTTGTTTTGAAAAGAGAAAGAGTGGAAATAAATTCAAAGAATTAGAAATTTCCAAAAAATCTCATCTCATTTTTTTTTTAGATCTTTAATGAACTCATCGAAGAGAAACGATGGCCCAAAACCTTAGTCGAACAGGCTCAACATTTCTGCAAGCGCGATGAACGATAGGAACGGATCAAGGTTTCTCAATTTTGAATCCAAAATGAGAAATCTAAATTTTTTTTTTTGAAAAGAGAAAGAGTGGAAATAAATTCAAAGAATTAGAAATTTCCAAAAATTCTCATCTCATTTTTTTTTAGATCTTTAATGAACTCATCGAAGAGAAACGATGGGCCAAAACCTTAGTCGAACAGGCTCAACATTTCTGCAAGCGCGATGAACGATAGGAACGGATCAAGGTTTCTCAATTTTGAATCCAAAATCAGAAATCTAAATTTTTTTGTTTTTTTTTTTTGAAAATAGAAAGAGTGGAAATAAATTCAAAGAATTAGAAATTTCCAAAAAATCTAATCTCATTTTTTTTAGATGCGGAATCCAACATAGGCCACCAATTCGAGAGTAGCCAAGGAATCGAGAAAAGAAATATAAGCATAGAGCAAAATATATGATATGCAAATATTTCATTTCTAGCATCGTGTTCTCAAATGAACGGGTCCCACCGGGTGTGCCAGCTTGATGGGCCGCGCTCCTGGTGCCTGGTCCTACCGAGGTCGGCAGACGTGGGAGTCCGTTGGGTCCGACCCTTTCGTAACCCAGGGGGGCAAGGGGCGTGCATCAACATTTCTTTTGTGTGGGTGTGCCAGATTTTCTATTTTACTTGGAATTGCAAGTGGTGATCCGGAGATCAACCTTCGCAAGTGAAAAAGAAATCAACTTCGTTCAAGTTTTCCATTGCACATATATTTAAGAAAAGAGACATTTTCTTGATTTACCGTAAAAGGCGATTTTTTGGCATTTATAGCCGATTTTGGCGTTTATAGCCGATTTTTGGCGTTTATAGCCGATTTGCAATCCTTATCAATAATGAAAGACAAGAGTTGTGATTTTTTTTGTCTCTTTTGAAAAAATACAAACTACAATGAAAAGCAAGAAAAGGAGGATCTAACTTTTCAGGAGATTGTGGGGGACTCGTTCAGATTGACGGTTGCAAGCCATATGTGGACTTCGCCATCATCCATGCAGATGAGAACAGAGGATGCTATTGATTCGCTTGGCTTGGCTATAACCTCAGGTTATTAGAGAACAAAGACCAAAAGAAGATCCTATGTCCAATAAAAAGCCGAGTAGACGGGCTGAAAAGCCATGTCTAAGCCATTTGGAGGCAGAAGGAGAAGGCAAGGACCTTGGGGGGGGGGGTACCCCCAAGGGACTTTTGTCACCTTGTAGCGGTGGTCGATGTAGAACTTCCGCAGAGTTTTCTCTCTTTGATGCCTTTTTCTGTCTGAGTTTCCGGATTTTCTGCAGTCTGTTGTCTGGGTGTTTTTTATTGTGTCTCCGTCCTTTTCTTCTTGGAGAGCTCTCTTATTTATAAGCTTTTAGGTAGCCATTTAGGAGGGTTTATGAGCCTTAATTGTCATAAAGCTACATAAAGGGAGGAGTTACAAGATTGAATTCTTTATTTTGTAACTCCTTTTTCTTGGCTTCTGATTGGCCGGAGGAGATTGAGGGCATTTAATCGCCTTTAATCGCCATGATGGGAGGAGTTTCATGGGTTAAATGACGTGAATCTCTTGAATTGTAACTCCTGGATGCTTGCTTCTGATTGGTCCATCCAAAGAAATGGATTAATGACTGTAATAAAGCTAGTCAATTAATCGCATTAAGTGGTCGCTGAGCAGTTGAAGAGTCGCGGGCCGTGCCGCGTCTTTTGGGATTCTTCTGGCAATGATCATCGATGGATCTTCATGTAGATCGACATCAGATGACCATGTGACTTCAGGTGTTGGTTGCCAACAGCGGGTCGGTGCCATCTGTCCTGTCGATTTCTCGATCGGTCGGGTAGAAAGCACACTTCTTTTTGGTTGACCGGGTGGCGATCAATGTTGTTTTTGATACTTTTGATGATTGACCCGTGTTTTTGACAGATGTCAGAGGATTTGGTGTCTTAAAAGTATGAATTTTGGAAAATACCAGAGGCCGGACGCTTCGAATCGCGAAAAAACGGAGAAAACCGGGGTTTTCGGGGCCTTCCCGGCAATCCCGGGCTCCAGGGTCGCCAGCGACCCTGGGGGTTTTTCCCCTTTTTTTGTCCTGCTTTGTGTCCGTTTTTACTGTTTTTCGATTCTTTTTTCTTCTGTATTTTTCCTTGACATTTTGACCATTTATTGGCCTGATTTCCCTGCAGGAAACCTGATGAGAATCCTTGCATTTTATTTTGCAAAGTTTCCAATTTCCTGAGAAAGCCGAAGACTTTGTCGCGCAGAGCTGCCGATTTTCCGTCAGAAGCTGAAACTGGGACAAACGATGTCGGAATGACTTGAAATTTGGTGTGAACCCTCCTGAGCAATAAATAAGACCAACCATAGGCTTTTGTTTGAGTTTTGAAGCCGTTTGGGGTCCCATCACCAGTAGACTCGCTTTTATCGCGATGAAGATGTCGCGGTTTGATGTGCGGTCAACCGATGTCCGATTGACTTGAAATTTGACAGAGAACCTATTGGAGTCATTTTAAGATGACCCATAGGCTCTGTCTTGGAAACCATGGTCCCGGGGAGCTTTGCCGCCCAGAGGCCTGATTTGGCTTCCGAGCGTCAAACTATGGTCAAATGTTGTCGAAATGACCTAAAATTTGACGTGTAGCCCTTTGTAAGCATTTTGAAGCCGTCCATGTGCTCTATCTGATGAGTGATGGCCTCGGTGGTTCTCGCCGCCGAGAGGCTTGATTCAGCTGTTCGAGGGTTGATGTAGGGTCAAACGTTGTCGGTTTGACTCGGAACTTGACGTGGAGCCTTTTGGATGTATTTTGAGACCATCCGTCGGCTCTAATCGAAGAGTTGGTGTCTCCGATGCTTTTGCCGCCGGGAGCTCCTTTTCAGCTGCCGGAGAAGCGAAGTTAGGCCAAATGATTTTGAAATGGCCCGAAACTTCTTGTGTACTCCTCTTTCGGCTGTCTTGAAGGATCTTGCAGTTTTTGTTTGATTCTGACAAGATTTGATTTTTTGGAAGCATCATTGCCTATTTATGGCAGGTTGCGACTTCATGTAGCTCTTTGGATCTTGAAGAGGCAAAGTGACATTTTTGGTGTCAACAAACTGGTTTTCCTAGGGAAGTCTCGGTTATGAGGCAATGTGCAAAGTTTCGCTACTTGTCTTGTTAGTCCCACTCATGTCCTTTTCTAGTCATGATTGTTCTACTAGAGGGATTTTCCACTAGTCTGGCTCGCCTATGCCTTTTATGATGATCAGACAATTGTGTTTTTTTTTTTTTTTTTGGATTTTTGGGGTTTTGTGATTTTTATGGTTTTTTTTTTGTATAATCCTAACTAATAGCTAATTCATTCGGGCCTTCTTGAACTTGGAGCCTTCATTGGCATAAAGCCAAGGATTTGTCTAGCATGCTTATGATTTTCGTTTGTGTGTGCTAGTGATGTGTTACGCACCTTGAATATTTCTAC
Source organism: Litsea cubeba (assembly GCA_012931725.1). Classification (NCBI taxonomy): domain Eukaryota; kingdom Viridiplantae; phylum Streptophyta; class Magnoliopsida; order Laurales; family Lauraceae; genus Litsea; species Litsea cubeba. Next base: position 151,779,689 of record CM022945.1, on the reverse strand, counting down.
CATTCGAAAGCGTGCATGCTTAAGACCTCTCAACCTACTTGTTTTTATTAGTGGGTGCTTGGTCTGGGTCTTATCATTTTGCTCTCTTTGGAAACGAGAGCGTTGAAACATCTTCGACCTCCGCCATTTGGGCCTTGGTCTGATGACAACACATTTTATTTCATTTTGGTATTTTCTTTGATAGCTTTGAATTGTTCTAAGTGATAGGATAATGTGTTTAGCCTATAAGCCTTTATTTTGGTCCATTCGAAAACGAGACCGTTGAAATATTTTAGACCTCCACCATTTGGGCCTTGGTCTCATGTTACCATGTTTTATATGTGTCACATTATGTTTCTTTGTTTGATAATGTGGATATGATTTCACTCGTTGATGCATTAAGATAAGGCTCTTATATCGGGGATCTTCAATTTGCCTTGGCCGAAAACGAGAGCGTTGAAATGTTTTGGACCTCCGCCATTTGGGCCTTGGCCTTAAAGAGTTTAAACAACTAGTGGATTTGGGATCTTTAAAAGATGATTTTCTATTTTTCTTTGATGATCTTTGGTCTTTTATTTTCTTAATTGTTTGACCCTCATCTTTTGTGTGAAACGTGTGATTTTCCCTTTTTCTTTTGGCTCTAGGTTTTGTTATAGTGCGTCTAGCTTCCTTAAATGTAGTTCGTCCATGTTTTGTTAGGTGTGCTCTAAACTTTCTTTGTAACCTAGCAGACTTACATCGTGAGAGTCTTTGAGCAAGGGTGTAATTTTGAACATTTGGTTGTGCCACTACTGGAAGGTTATGCGGGACAAGACTTTCTTCAGTCATGCGGATTTCTATGTTATTCATCAAAACTATAGGAATCTTGGGTGATGCATTTGGGTGGATACCTGAAAGTTCTTCTACAGTCCAGTCTCCGAAAGTCTTTCCTAGAGCTTCAAGAGTGGTCTCAATTCTTTTGTGGAAATTAATTGAGTCAAACTCATTTGGCTTTCTAGTTCGGGAATGATCTCTATTGTTATGCTTGGATTTTGCACTTTATGGGCAAGGTACCATTCTAGGTGAAGGGTCGGAGTTGGATCAACTCTTGGTAGTTGTCTCTTCTCAAAGTATTCTATGTAAAATTGGCTCATGATTATTGGATTGGTCAAGGGCGGGCATGGTAAACCTTTTAGAATACTCTGAAGTCTTAGTCTCGCATTTAAATGGGCCTTAATAAGGGCTAATATAAGATTAGGCTCTATCACATCGTGGAAGTTATGCTTGTCCTCTAAGGTTGGTTCAATTACATCGTTATCCTTTGATCTTCTAAGAGGGTTTGACCTATGAGGCTTACTAGTCGAGACATCATTTGATTGTGGTGATTTTTCTATGGTCTGTTCTAATGAGATGGTGTGACCTAAGTGAGAGCTTCCTTGTTGAATTTCAATGCATGACCTAGCAATCTCCTGGTGTTGGTTCTTAGGTAATGCTTTGGTTTCTATGATAGGTTCAGGTGGGTTTGCTCGTTCAGGTGGCATGCTCGACAAGATCGACTTCTTCCTAACCTCATACTTGAGTTTCTCTATGTCTATTTGCAATTCACTAAACATAATGGGACCAAGAAATTCAACTCCAAATTCTTTTTCAATCTTTCTTCGCTCAACTGGTGTTAGGATAGGTTCAAGATGCATTTGTTTTGGTCTAGGGAAATTTTGTTCATCATTTGGTTGAATGGTTGTTTGTCTTTGGATTATGATTTGGATTTTGCAAGATGGCGTAGGACCCAAGTTCTTTCGTTTGTAAAGTGGTCTTTTTTGTTTAGTGGAATTGGTCTTAGATTGAGGTTTTGGATCTTGTCTGATTTTGTTCATTTGGGTTTGGTATTTTATTTCAAATGAAGATGGTTTAACTAGTCTATGAGTTTCCACACTTGATTTAGGGTCATTCGGTTTAAACCTGACTGGTTCGTGTGTTTCAGATCTTATGACATTAAAATCCTTAATTAATTCATCCACTCGTTCTATTTGATGGTCAAGTATCTTCATAGTCGTCATGAGTTCGGGTTCTTCATTTAAATCATTAGGTTGTATTGTCTCGTGTGTCTTCGGTTGAATCGTTATGTCTTTTATTTGTTGTGTTGAATGATCTTCGTTTGGTTGTGTTTGGGGTGACATTTGTGGTTTGATATTTCTAATTGGATGACTGCTTGTGATTGATCTAGTTCATTCATTGGTTGTGTGTTGATCGGAGTTTTACCATCCCCAGGTGTTTCATATTGCTCATAATTTTCATTAAGCATATCATAAAACTTCTCAGGAGGCATGTCTTTAAAGATGGGATCGTAGATCTCGTCAGAAGATTCAAAAGTTTGGTCATATGGTGGATAATAGTTACTTCAGGGGCTAAAGTTGTCAAATATGGAGGATCATAGGTCCAATTCTTGAGAACATGATCTGGTGAGCTATCAGTTATGGGATACGGTGTGTCTATGATTTCTTCACCTTTGAGTTGATGGAAGGGAGCAAAATATGTTCTAAGAATTTGTATCCCCTCTTCTACTTCGTAGCCTTTCCATAATGTCGGGATCTTGATCTCTTCGGTCATAAGTCTCCTTAGAGTTTCTAAGATTAATCCAATTTCCCATTCTAGGTATTCACCACATATCAATTGTTCTTCAAGGGGCTTCCCTGTGTTTGCATATGGATCATTTTTCGGAGTGATGCTCTCAAACCAGTCGAGGTTGGGCAACTCTAGCTCACTTATGTCCACCATTTTAGCAAACTCTTCCTGGATCTGTTTTCGAGATACTTTGGTTTTGCATGGTAAAAATGGATTTTGGGTTCTAGCATTTGTGGGTGAGTTTCTTTCGTGGTTTTGATTAGATGTCTAACTAAGTTGGTCGGTCAGAGCGTGAGTAGATTGTTGATATATGATCGTTGGAGATTGGGTTAGTGGATGGATTGAGTTGGATGGTATGGTTGGGCGTAGCTGGAATTGGTCAATGATTATGGCAGGTGGTGTTGTTTGGTTGAATGGTGAGGGTTGGGTGGGATGATGGCTTTCATTGGATGGCGTGGATTGGAATGGTTGATAGGTCGGATAAGGATGCATAGTTATGGATGATTGGATAAGTTGATTGAATTGATGAGATTGGATGGTTTCGATTGGTGAAGGAATTTGATTGGATGGGATGGTTTAGATGGACTGGTAGGTTTGAATGGGCGAATGAGTATGATTGGATGGGATGGATTGGTTGGATTGGTAGCTTTGATCGGGATGGATTAGGATTCGGTTTGTCGTTATATATTGTGTGTTTTGGATGTAGATTCGTTGATCATTAAGTTGTAAATTCTGATTTATGTCATGATTAATGTTTTGATTATTTAAATTTGTGTGCATTGTGTTTTGATTAGATTGAGCATAATATTGTTGAGTCAGTTGGGAAGTAGTTTGATATGATTGGGGATGATGGATCAAGCCATGGTTTGGTCTTGTGTGTTCGTAAAAGGCATGATTGTTTAAGTCTTCGTTTGCATAAAAGTGTTGCATAGATATGAGGGAAGAGGTTTGAGTCGTTACAGTTTAGTTGGAAAGGTATTGATAATTTTGTCTTTTGTTGTGGTAGTGTTGGTTTATATTCGTGTATGAGTTATTTAAGTTTTCAAAATCTTGAGTAATATTGTTCGTGTGAGATTGGTAATTTGAGTCGAGCATGTATGATCTTTGGGATGCAATTGTTCGATGTGGATTTTGATAGGCCATCTTATATTTGATTTCCAAAGCAATTATCAAACAATATCATGTAACACCAATAGAATTTTTTTTATTTTTGGTTCAAAATAGAAGGGAGGGAAGAGGAGAGAGTTTTTTTTTTTGGAATTTTATTTTAGTGATGAAAGGGAAAGTTTTAATGATGGTTTATTTCTTATGTTATAATTAGGGAAGGCTTAGTGGGCGGTCCAATCGGACCTTAGGTTTTAATTTTTGGACTAGACTCATAACAACCCCAAATTGAAGGGGACACGGGCATTTGATCATTGATTGGATGTTCGTGTCCTAGAATAAAATCCCAGGAAGACCCAAATAAGTGACAGGAAAACAAAAGAAGGTCCCGTCACGATCGCCATGCTGTCGGATGTGAATTTCGACCCCCCCCCCCAAAAGAAAGAAAGTTTTGCGTGGGGAAATCTCTATTCATTTATATATGCTATTTAAATTTTACATCGAAAATAAGGATTCCGACTACCCTCAAAATCAATGGATCACGATCGCCAGCTACGGTAACGGCCGTAACACCGTTCTCCGACGAAAGCTGAAGAAATGTGGGGAGAAAATAAGTGGGTGGGTTCTCTTCTTCTCGTCTAACGTGCTGCCGGCAACACACGACGGTTGTCCTGTCACATTAACTTGGGTCTCTTTGGGTCTGTTTAATATAGGGTCAATTTAGGGTCAAAAGTTAAAGTCCAAATAAAGGTTAATCCTCACACAACATAATCATAATAAATCCAAGTAAAATAACTGAAGTAAAGAAAAATAAAAGCCGGAGGTGCCAAATATTTAAGAAGAGGATTGGCCCCATTCCCGGGTACCCCCTTCAGATCCCTAGGCAAAATAAGGTTTAAAGGCTGACTTTTCAAATCAAAATGATGATGCAAATGAGATTTTGACTTGTGATTTCTATGTTTTTCGTGTGCGATACACAAGTGATAAAAATGAAAGGATGATGGGCCGTAATTGATTGGAGGTGGCCGATGGGCCAGTGTTTGTTCTAGGGAGGCCGATGGGCCGTGATTATTTAAGGGTGGCCGATGTGCCGAAGTAAAAAAAGTGTGTGCGAAATCACTCATCTCATCTCGTCATTCTCATTTAATCAATTTTAGAAGTTAGTTCTTCATTTCCTTTTATCATTAAGTTCAATTAAATATCTGGCACCTGAGGTGGAGGAAAAAATAAAGGAAAAATCTTTTTGGGTTTATTTTGTTGGTTTTATAGTTTTTATGGATTTTTGATATGGGGCTAGAAGGGCCTAACTAGGGGATTTACTTGGATTTACGTAATTAATGCTTTATCACTGATCATCGGATTAACCTAACCTAAGGTCCTAGACCGCCCACATCAGCTTTCCCGATTCCCTAACGGAATAGGAGGAGTGATGGAGTGAAGCCTAATGCTCTAAACTACCTAACAAGGTAATCCAATTTAATCCTAGGGTGTAAATAGCCTAAGTTTGATTAGTTCCCGCGCCTAAGCAGTTTGTTGGGTAAGATCTTAATTGATTTGATTTGTTTTGAGTTGTGGTTTTGATTGAGAGTGGTTTAGGGATGTTTTAAGGATCTGGTTAATATGTTTTTAAGTATTTTAAAGTTCTGTTATTTTCAAGTTAAATTAGAATTCCAAAGAGTAGTCGAAAATCACAATTCAAGATTAAAACAGGATAGGCGCCCAGGGGGTGGTGCCTATCTTGACAGTTTATGCTTTTCAGACTTTTCGATCTCTTTTCGGGAATTCTGGGGGTTTTATGGGCTATGTTTTAGTCTGAGAAATGTTTTAATGTATCTGATGTCCTAATGTCAAAGTGATGCGGGTCCGGATTTTGAAACAAAACGAGGTGTTTTAGTGCAAGTGGAAGGATAGGCACCAAAGGGGTGGCGCCTAGGTGGATTGGCAAGATGGGCACCCACGGAGTGGTGCCCAAGTGGATCTGGCAGGATGGGCACCCAAGGAGTGGTGCCTAGGTGGATTACCTATGGTTTTCAACTATTTCGGATGGGAGTTACTTACTAGTCCTTGGGTCGGGGGATTGATTTAGGTTCTGGTCTTAATTACTTTAAGTTGTAAGGTGTTTAATTATTTATTTTTAATTGAGTTGGTTGGGTAGGGTTGAAATGTAGGCTAGGCGCCCAAAGATGGTGCCTAGGTGAATCTGGCAGGATGGGCGCCCAGGGGGTGGCGCCCAGATGGATTGATAGGGTAGGCACCCAAGGAGTGGTACCCAGGTGGCTCTGCCTTGTAGTTTGGTTGGTTCCAAATGGTTTTGGGTATTAAGTCCGAATCGATTAAGGTTTCAGTGTTTTAAGGCTAAAAGTTTTTTATTATGTGGATTGTGATTGGTTTGAGATTTTATTTAGTTAAGTTAAGTTGTGAATTTAGGGCTTTTCTAAAAAAAAAAAGTAAGCTGGGCGCCTAGGGTGTGGTGCCTAGGTGAATCTGGCAGGATGGGCACCCAGGGGGTGGCGCCCAGATGGATGTGTTCTATGGTTCGGTTAGGTTTTGTGATTCTTAGGTCAACTCAAGTTTGAATTGATTTAAGGACTGTGTATTTGATGGAGAGTGTTTATTCGTGTTCAGTTGGGAATGAAGTTAGGTCTTAATTAATTGGGATTAATGGTTTCCTAAGGAATGGGTAGGCTAGGCGCCCAAGGGATGGTGCCTAAGTAGATTGACAGGCTGGGCGCCCAAGGAGTGGTGCCCAAGTGATTGTCTTAAGGTTCGGGTTGGTTTTGTGTTTCTAGGTTGATTCGAAGTTAGATTTTGTGGTTAGAAGTTGATGTATTTTGATGAAGGGTGTCACTCGTATTTGGTTGGGAAAGAACTAGGTTTCAATTAATTAGGTTTGATTTTTAATTAATGGTTTCCAAGAAATGGGCAGTCTAGGTGGAGTTCACAGGCTGGGCGCCCAGAGGGTGGTGCCTAGGTAGATTGATAGGCTAGGCGCCCAGGGGGTGGTGCCCAGGTGACTGCCTTGTGGTTTGAGTTGATTTGATATTCTTTAAGTTAATTCGAGGTTGAATTGATTAGGGCCTCAGGTTTCTTAAGTCCAAAAGTGTTTTCATGTGTTGATTCGAGTTGGTTTAATTAGAAGTTTTAATTAGGAATTTCTTAGTGAAGGGATAGGATGGGCACCAGGGGAGTGGTGCCCAGATGGATTGGAAGGCTGGGCGCCCAGGGAGTGGTGCCCAGGTGGATTGGAAGGTTTGGCGCCCAGCGGGTGGTGCCCAGGTGGATGTCTGTCTTGGTTTTGTTTTGGGTGTTCGTTTTAGATTAATTCAGGTTTAGATTGGTTAAGTTTTCAAATCTTTTAAGTTAGCAATATTTTATTATGTGTTGATTCAAGTTTCGTTTTAATTGGGGTGTCTTAGTGACAGGAAAGGATGGGCGCCCAGAGGGTGGCGCCCAGATGGACTTGGCAGGCAGGGCACCCAGGGGGTGGCGCCCAAGTGGATATTTTTTAGGGTTTGTTGGTTTTGTATCTTTTTAGGTAGATTCGAGTTTAAGTTGATTAAGATTTCAGGTCTTTCAAGTTAAGAGTATTTTAGAGTGTTAATTAGGGTTGGTTAAAGTCCTAATTAATTTGGTCAAATTTCAAGTGGAGCTTCTTAGAGAATGAATAGGCTGGGCGCCCAGGGAGTGGTGCCCAGGTGAATTTGTCAACAGGGCACCCAGGGTGTGGTGCCCAGATAGATTTGGCAACAGGGCACCCAGGGGGTGGCGCCCAGATGGATCTGGCAACAGGTTTTAGGTTTTTCAAGTTCTTAGTTATTTTTAATCCGAATTAATTAGGGTCTCAAGATCTTTTGGATTAAGGGTGTTTACTATATTAACTGGTGTGAGATTAGAGCCTTAATTAATTATGTTTAATCCTTAATTAGGGACTTTTAGAGAATAAGCAAGCTATGCTCAAAAGAGGAGAAGCCTATCTTAATAATTTGGGTTCCCTTATCAATCTTAGTGATTCCTTAGTTCAATTTCAGTCCAAATTAATTAGATTGTTTGTTTTAGGGTTCTTAATGATTTGGCAATTCTTAAGTTAATTAATTATGATATTTTAGGTAATCTTAGTGTTTATCCTACTTAGGCACGAGATTTGATCACCTAGACTATACCTACTATTTTTGGGTTTTCTTTGTATTTTTTAATTTGTTTTTTGGTTTCTCCTCTAATTTACTAGAGAGTAAGGAAAGAGAAGAAGTAGTTTTATGTTTTATGATTTTTTTGGGTTATGAATTTATGTTTCAAATGATATGATGGTGAGATGTGAAAGAAATGATAATTTGAAATTCAGAACATATCAAGCAAGGAAACATATAATCAAAAGATCGAAAATTGTGCGCGGAAGTGGAAAAGTCCACTTGGGCGCCACACCTGTGATGCCTACCCTGTTCAGTCAGGGTTTTCAAAGAAACGCAATGAATGCACAATAGTCTTAAGACTTTCAACACAATTTCCGATATTCAGCAACTGATGCGGATGTCCTAATGCGAACTACTAATGATGCAACTAACAAATCTACGAGAAAACGATATAAAAAGTAGAGATCTAAAACCTAAACCTTGTCTCAGAAGGGTAGGCGCCCAGAGGGTGGCGCCTAGCCAAACTAGAGAGAGGCGCCCAGTGGGTGGCGCCCAGCCTCCTGAGATAGGCCTTTCGCAATCTCCTCGATCTAAATGATGATGATGATGCTATAAATGCGAGATCTAACCTAGTTAAGCACTTAGAACTACGAAATCAATGCAGATCTGCACCACTGGTATGAATCTAAACATGTTATTAATATGATGATGCACTAATACCATTTTTATCAAGAACTAATATAGATATATGATGCTTAAATGATCCTAAGCATGTTTCTAAACAAAGATGATGATAAAATGCAACAAAAGAAGAGGGAGATCTAGGAACACCGGTTTGAATCACACTTTTCAAGTTCCTAGAACGAAGCTTTCGCGAAGAACCATAGCTTTAGTTGAAGATATGGGAGTCTCCTCCTCTATTTCCTCTTCTTCTTCTCTAGATCTGAAGCTCTCTTCTCTAATGGTGGCCACCTTTCTCCTCTTGCTTATTCTCTATACTTTTCTCTCTTTTTAGGGTAGCTCCCTTGTAAATGAGGTTAAGAGATCCTTAAATAGAGGTTTGGGATGAGTTTAGGAGGGCTAGGGCTTCATTAATTCGTGTTTCTATAAGTTTCCACGCATCCCAAGGCGGCTTAAGTGTTTTGGGATAAATTAGGGTCTGGAAAATAGGTTGGGCGCCCATGGGGTGGTGCCCAGGTGACTGCATAGGGTGGGCGCCACAGGGCTGGCACCTATGTGGACTAGTTCATGGTAGGCGCCCACGGGGTGGAGTCTACGTGGACTGGCGAGTGTGGGCGCCACAAGGGTGGTGCCTAGATGGAAAAAGGTGTGGGTCTTTGTTTGGAGTGGTTGTGGGTTGCCCTAAGTTAAATTTATGGAATAAGAGGGTGGGCGCCATACATGTGGTGCCTACTGAAGAGTATGGGCGTCCACCATGCGGCGTCTAGATGGAATGAAGTATGTGGGCGACACTTGGGTGGTGCCTAGATGGAGTCGATTCATTTTCGGAGTTTGGTCCCTACGTTGAGTGGTTCCAGTCAGTTTTAGGCTAAACTAATGATTTTGGAGAGTGGACGCCACACATGGGGCGCCTAGGTGATCACGGCTAGTGTGGGCGCCCAGCCTGGGGTGCCTAGGTGGATTTGAGTAGGGTGGGCGCCACTTGGGTGGTGCCTAGATGGATTTCCATCGCCCTTTCTAAGGCAAACTTCGAAAACTCATAACTTTTGATCCGTTTATCGGATTTGGATGTTCTACATACCATTGGAAAGCTCTCGAAGTGAAGAATCCAATGGTACAACTGTCCTAATGATTATGGGCTGAGAAAAGAGGGGGACCTCTGGATCAATGGATCTGGCATCCTAACTTAGGGTAATGGGGTGGCATTTAGGCAAGCTAAGTGTAATCTTCGTAAGAATTGACCTGAGCTTGTCTTAAGTGGTCTGGAATATGTTTGAATAGTGTAGTTGTCCACTCCTTGTGTGAAAGGTGAGTTGGACTCGAGATCTCAATGCGATTCGGCTTTCTTCTCACGAATTTCTAGAAGTCGTTGAACTAAGTTTAAAACTATCAACAAGCATCTTCATCATCATTAATTAATCTGAATTATGTCATTAATCATTCAATTATGGGTGAAATGGGGGCACCACTATATATGACAGGCGTTTAAGGCTATCATAGGGGCCAAATGAGGTGTCTATAGTAATCAAGTGAAAAATAGCATATTTTAAGTTCATGATATGGTCTTGGAAATCGCCAAATCTCAGCAAAAAAAAAAACCCTCGGGAAGTGGGCTAAAAAGTTTCCTAAACAGGGTTACTCAGCAAGGTTTCTGTAGATTTTCTTAATCGAGTTGCAAAAGTATATGGTTTGAAACACAGGCTACCGTTATCGTAATTAAGTGAAAAATAGCAGATTTTAAGTTCATGATAAGGTCTTGGAAATCCCCAAATCTCAGAAAAAAACCCTCGGGAAGTGGGCTAAAAAGTGTCCTAAACAAGGGTACTCAGCAAGGTTTCTACAGATTTTCTTAACCGAGTTGCAAAAGTATGTAGTCTGAAACGCAGGCAACCGTGATCTTAATTAAGTGAAAAATAGCAGATTTTGAGTTCATAATATGGTCTTGGAAATCCCCAAAACTCAGTAAAAAAAAACCCTCGGGAAGTGGGCTAAAAGATGTCCTAAATAGGGGTACTCCGCAATTGTAGGGCTTTTCATATCTGAAATCATTCTAAGTTTATCAATCACTTTCTAATAGTTTTATTTTTTATTTTCTCTTCAAATGGAATCGACGAGAATACTCGCCTCTTGGGCCTCTTTAGACAAAATCTAACAAGATTCAATATGCCATTAATCAAAGTTTAAAAAAAAAAAAACAATACATTTGGAGTCTGTCATTTCACCTATCAGCCAACCCCTTACATAATAGTAGCACCCCATTATAAAGTCATTTTCATTTGGAGCCTTTCTCATTGTTTATGCACCCCATTATAAAGTCATTGTCATTTTGTTGTTGGAGACAAAAAATGGGGGAAGAACCTATGAAAAATTGTAACGATATCGTTATCAGAAGATTTTAAAAACTAGAATTTGAGTGAAATCATGAGTCTTTCTTATTGTTTATGCATCTCAATATAAAGTCACCATTAACTTTTTGTTGGACACAAAAAATAGTTGAAGAAACTATAGGTGATGATAACGATATCGTTCTCAAAAAAATAATTTTTAAAACAAATTCAAGTTCGTATGAGTAGGAATTCAAGTTCGTAAAGACTCCCCCCGTAAAAACCATCTGTAGATCATCACATCTACAGTTATAAAATATTTTTTCTTATGTTTGTTGCTATTCTTAACCTTACTTATGGGATCTATGATATCGTTACCATTATTTATAGGTTCTCCAACTATTTCTTGTCTCTAACAACCAAATGGAAATAACTTTATAATAAGGTGCATAAACAATGAGAAAGACTTACGGACTTTGATGGCTTGGATGGAGTATACTGCCCGTTGCACGTTCGAACTGACATCATGAAGGTTCCTCTCAATGTTTATGTGTCTTAGTATAAAGACATTACATATTGGATGTTAGATAGAAAAAATCAACCTAGAAGCCATAAAAAATGGTAACGATATCGTTACTTGAAAATCGAAAACTTACAACCATTTTATAGAATTATGGTTATTACCAGAGGCATGAGGACAGTAGAAATGAGAAAGGTCATGTGGGCCACCTGTTTTGGATGTGAATGTATGCATAGCTTCTAGATAATATATAGATAACAGACAAGAAGATGAGCATTCTTCTGAATAATAGAGTGAAAATGCTATGCTTTTAGATTAGCAAAAACAGGTGGATCATTACAGTACGAAATTACAAAGACACGATGGGTGCAACAAGCATAAAAACATTTTAGCAGTGCAGCATTTGAAAGTGCAGCTAGGGCCAACGAAAGTGTCCTAGGGGGGGTGATAGGACTAATGGAAATCTTTTCCCAATTAAAACATCTGAGTCCAATTTTAATCTTAATTAGGAACAAGAACATAATGAACACAAATAAGAATACAACTTATGCGGAATATGTGTTCAATGTATGAGTGCTTAAACAATCGAAGATAAGAAATTAGTTTCATATTAGTAAGCATAAGTGTGAGTACAACACTCTTCACAAATTCGCTTATGATTTATATCAATGTGCTCAAATGAATATTTGTTAAAGAGTGTGTGCTAAATAAGATTTGATTTACAAATATGATCAATGTTGTTTTCGCACAAGTGGATGTGTGCCAATTAAACTAAATATCATTCATATCATTCTCCACAACATATAGATATATAAATCAAGCACAAGAGATAGAGATAGAGAAATTGACACAAGGAATTTATAGTGGTTCAGTCACACAGACCTACATCCACTCTCAAGGGTCACACAGTCCCCTGGTTCCACTATGAAGAATCAAACTACACAAGTACTGATTCTACATAAATTTTGTTCACGAGGTTCGACCACACAGATCTACTCCCCATTTTTTTTCACCAGGTTCGATCACAAAGATCTACTCCCAACACACAACTTTTAGTGCAGTTGAATCACACAGAAACAATCCACTATCATAATTTTTAAAGTGGTTGAATCACACAGAAACAATCCACTATCACAAAGATATAATTTGAATGGAGGGTGAAGAACACTTGCCTCTTTTTGACAAAGTCTGGAGGTTTCCACTTGCCTCTTTGATGAAGTCCGGAGGATGCTCTTCGAAACTTATCACCACAGCTCCAAGCTTTGATGCCTCTTGCAATGCTTCCTTGATGTTGATGATGATGCTCCAATGTTGTGCTCAGTCAAGGGAAGAGGTCTTTGGTCTAGGGATTTGGATAATAAACTATGATAGCTCAAGTTCTTCCCTAGGCAATATTGTCTCCACACATCACACTTTCCTTAAGCTAATGAAGCTCTTAGATTTGACAAACCAAGCTCATAGTGTGTGTAGAATGATCTATGAGAGCTCTAATATGATACACAATGGTTAGGACCTAAGCTCTCATGATCTTGGAGGCCTTGGGAATGATTTTCCAAGCCCTAGGGATGATTTGGGGCTTTTTTCTATTTATAGAAAGCTTTTCAACGGTCATAAAACGGCTAGTGAACAGTGAATAGTGAATAGTGTTTACTCTTCAAACGGCTAGTGAACAGTGAATAGTGAATAGTGTTACTATTCAAATGGCTAGTGAACAGTGAATAGTGAATAGTGAACAGTGAACAGTGAATAGTGATGTTACTGTTCAAACGGCTAGTGAACAGTGAATAGTGATGTTATTGTTCAAATGGCTAGTCGCGAGGTAATCGAAAAACCATTTTAAGAGAGTTTTTCCTCTCTGAAAAAGTAACTGCGAGGTGACCGAAAACCATGGCGGTTAGCCGACTTCTGAGGCCTGTTTTGAGTTTTGAAAAAGCTGAGAAACAATCTCTAAAACCCTATTAAATAAGCCATTAAACTAAGGGTTTTTAGGGCCATGTCTTGGTTGGTTTGGAGTCCTATTTGCCTGAATAGGTTTGCACACATATGGACGTCTTCCTTTATGAATCCGGGCCTTCCAAGACTTGATCTTCTGCCTTCAAACTTGATCTTCCTTGAGAAATTCTGAGAGGCAAGGTCTTGGATTCTTCGACACGGAATTGATAATACAAAAACAAGTGCTCATAAGAATGTGGTACTAACAATCTCCCCCTTTGTCAATTTCGTGGCAAAACACCTATTCTTGATTGAAATACAACAAATGGACTCAAATACAACCAAGATTACAGGAGTATATGATCTTTACAAAAGATACAACAATTACAACTCAAAGACTCATGACTCTAAATACTCCCCCTGAGAATGTGCTTTGTCTCTTAAAGATATACCTGCATAAGACATTGACATACACATTCTATGGTGGGATTACTACTCTCCCTTAATTGTTAGTCACAAAATATCATAGATAAAGTGTGTTTTCACCCTTTGTTCTACACTCTCCCCCTTTGTTTAATCTCTCCATTTTCGGGATTCAATCCATTTATTCTCCCCCTTTTTTGTCACAAATTGACAAAGAGATGTCCCGATGAAGCATATGGAGTACTATAGAGAGATTAGGAGAAGTGAGAGATATCAATATTTAGCATATTATGATATCAAGGACATAAAAAGATTCACCTATAATCATAGAGGGGTTAGCAAGCATGATATCAAAAGATTTGACTATAAAGAGATGTTATCATGCTAAGATGGAATTGAACTATATAAATCAACTAAGAAAGTCCATATCAATTCCATGAATCCATTTAAGGATTTTCTAAGTCCTTCAAATGATACAAACCGATTGAAGAGTAAGGACTCAATAAAGATCATATGAAATTTCATTTCATTGACCTTTTTCACCACTTAACCATAGTGATGAACCTGTATAATCATACTGATATAACTATGAAGCACATACAATGATTATGAGGAATGCATGAGGTTCCAAAAGAAAATCAATCCATTTAAAAATATATGATAGGAACATGCATTATGATACCAAAGAAAATAAAATCCAAAACCATAACATTCAATCTTTAGAAAAATTTAACTTACAAAGGCATAATGAATGTTATGAAGATGAATGCAATCACCAAATGAATTCAATCATCAAAATAAGGGATTATAATCTAAAATGATGAATTGGGTACACTGCAGTCCAAACAAGTCATCAAGATAGGAAATTTACAAATAGAGGAGCATATGACTTGCAAAATCATCACACAAAAGAAAAACACATTACAGAGCATAGTGATGATCAAAGATAAAAACATCCATATCTTAGAAAAATACCAGAACTAGAAACTCATGGATGTGGCAATATGAGAAATACATAAAGATGTACCAATAAAAGTTAATGCATTCTCAATTAAAAATTATTTTGTTTTTAAAAAAACTTAAAAACAAATATCATCATATTCATATGTGTCTCCATGATCCTCAAATATGAATTCTCATTTGATCATCTTAAAGATGTCTACCCCCCCTTAACATCATTCTCTTCTTTTTGTCAATATGATGACAATGAATATACCGATGTAATGCATGAAGAAGATGTAAGGCATGAAACTAGGGAGTTCTCAAATATAACAATTAAAGCTTATATTGATCAAATTTATCAAGATGTTGCTAATCATGGAAAGACATTATGTTGAATAGATGAGTACCAATTGAAAATCTTATTTTGAAAGCATGTATCTAAACATGGCCCAAAATGAAAATCAATTGCATAGTTTTCCATTTAAGTAAAAACTTAAAATCAATGGAAAATTCATTTTTCAAATCATATTTATTTTCAAAAAGACAAAACAACTGATTTGAAAATTATGAGATGGGACTTCAATATCACATCTCATTCAATTTTGCATTTTAGAAAATATACCTATCAAGAACATATACAAAATGATTTGTTGATTCCAAAACATAGACAAGATCGAAAGAGATTTACATGTAATGGAGGATAACAACTTGAGATTTAACCAAGTATATGAATCATGTTTCGTGTTGGTGAAGATATAAGCATCAGAGAAGTGTTTTACGTGATCACACAGAATTACAGGTCAGTTCCATAGCTACCACACATGGAATTATGCTTGGCAAACCTAACACGTGAGGAGTCTCCCGTCTCCTCCCACTCTCCTAGCCAACAAGTGAGGAGTCTCCCGTCTCCTTCCGTTTCCTCCCTTAAACGTTAATGTTCGAATGATTCAAATAGATATAACAATATGAGTGCAACTTGGAATGAATCAAAGTGGAGTATCCAAAGCATTAAATCAATTCCATAATGATGTACATGTTAAGGATACAACAAAAAAAAATCATGGATTGTTAAATAATTTTTTTTTAAATGCTAAAACTCTGAACTGGTTTTTGAAATCATGTAACTAATAAATATGTTTCAAAACAGAGAAATCCATGAGAATAGTGGTATTAATCATAGCATAAGCATGTTTAACTCTTGAAAATCATATGCTATGAGAAATATCATCATTTCATATGCTTTATGAAATGAAGTTCAACTATCATGAAGCAAACCTCTTCAAGAAAACACTCATAATTTAGAGGAGGCAAACATGAGAGATAAGATGCTAAAGTGAATTTTCAATTCAATGTTCACAAGATTTGTCACATTTTAAGACATACCAAACAAATTGAAAACCATGAAAAGAACATGGATGTGACAAACACAAAATTCACTAAGCATCATGAATATTCATCACTTATAAAAATATAAGTTGAATGCATCATTATGAATATAAGAAATTGCATAAAAATAAGATTGGGTGTTGTGTGCAATTTCCAAGGTGTAAAACATATGAACTCAACAAATATAACATCCATCAAATAATAGTTATGATCATAATGAACAAGAAATGGATTTGAAGAGATTCATATTAGCAACAACACACTTATGAAAATTGAAACATGTACAGAGATGAAATCATAAACATGGATCAATTAACATAACCATCCTCCTTAAATAAAGACTAACAAGCACAAGAATGGATTTTATAGTTCTTAGTATGGAGTTAACAAAAGAAAACAACACAACCATACATAGAACCATTTAGCATTTGCATATAGAGGGTCATATCATCAACAAATAAATTTTTTACCCTTGCAAATGTACCTACATACATGAAATATGGAAAATACCTTTTATAAGTACTTGTTAACAAAAGAATCAAAAATGAAATACATAACAGGGTATCATATATGGTAGTAGCCTCTAAGAGTTTAAGGCCATGAAGAAAAACGATCATGGATACCAATTGGAACAAGAAATACCAATTGAGATTCAAGGATAGGACTATTGGCTCAATCACTCTAAAATGGAGTTAAAAGGAATATAACTACTAGGATTAATTCAAATTAGAGCTATCCATGATGTTATGGGGTTAACTGATCATCTCATCAATCAATATAACTAAGAAAATCAGATGCTATGAATATTTTGAAATCATTTCATCCAATCATAAAATATAACTATCATGTCCAAGATGAATGAGATGAATGAAATGAAGTTCAAACATGAAGCCTACCTCAACTATTAACCAACGAAGATTATGAACACATGAGTATGGTGGTTATGAAATTTTATAAGAGCATGAGAGGTGGCAATCATGAAAATTATGATGCTAATAGAAAGTGACATGGAATAAAAACATATTACTATCAAGATCAATCCAATGTATACAAGGTTTATCACATTTTCAAGATATGACATCAATTGGATATGATAAAAATCGAAAATGATACCAATTGAATATAGAACAAGATTAAGAACAAAGATGTGATAAACGTAAAATTCCATCAAGCATCATAAATTGATATTCATCACTTTTAATGATATAACTAATGACCATAGTGATGAACATTCTAAATTGCATGAAATGTCTCTTGGTGATACATACAATTTGAAAGTGTCAAATCATATGAATTCAACATCTATAAAATTCATCAAACAATAGGTATAACTATGAAATACAAGGAATGGATTTCAAAGAGGTTCATATAATCAAGATCACTACTATGAAGTTGAAATATGTATAAGGATGACATCACTTAAAGAATATACAAGAATCAACATCATAACCATCCATTTCAAAAAAATAATGACTAGAAAGCATAAATGATGGGTTTGGGAGTTCTAGTATGGTATCCACAAATGTAACTTAAGAGCACGACCATACAAGGAACTATTTGACATTTGCAAAAAGAGGATTAAATAAAATCAAGATCTAACAAAATAATCTCCATTTTAGCAAATGTACTAAAAGAATCATGAAACATTATCATTATGCATTAAGAAAATGCACAAGACTAAGTATAGATTTCAAATTCTATTTCATGATCCACAAAACATACAAATCAATTTGCTCATAAAAGGAATATAACTACAAGAGCTCATACAAATTGACTTGAATAAGTATGACTTGATATCAATTGGAAAATACATTCAGATAAAATGAATAACTATAAGGCTCTAATCAATTGAATTTCAAGTGTATCAAAGAATTTGATTTTCATATAAAGATTCTAACTTAGAAAGCATATAATGAAAATCAATTTTGATCATATCTCATGTAAGATCCCGACCCCAGTTCTTTTGTTTAGTATTGTTTTAATTGTGGTTTGGCTTTTTAAGCGAGATTTGATTTAGTTTGACCTTGTTTTTGAGTTCGACTGGATTTTTCCATAACCTTGGAGATTTTTAAGGACCGTTGACTTTGGTTTGACCCGGTCCATATGATTTGTATTTTTATGAGAAATTACTTTTCATTTCTAAAAATTCTGGATTTGACGTATTTTGACTCATTTGATGAAGTTTAACAACTTTCATGTTTTGACCATTTTGATTTGATGATCAGAAAATGCGTTTTTCGAGAAAAAGGGCAAAACTGACCTTTTACACTAAATCTGTCCATGAATTTCGAAAATTTCAGAAATTGGGGAAAATATACTTTTTGGAAAGTAGAAATTTCGCTGATCGTTTTTGTCTTCTTCGTCGTTTTCGTCCGGGACCCACAAATGTTAGTTTCAGCCTTGTGAAGATTGGGGGCCCATGGGGCCCAGCCCATTTGTTCTATAAAACCACCATTGGGTTCTCTTCTCTCCCATTCTTCATTTTCCTGCAACAAAAAGGGGAGTTAGGGTTTTCTCTCCCAGCCCTTTCTCTCTCCTCATGTATCTCTTGTTCTTTGATGCTAAAGGGAGATTTGATCTTCCCATCTCCTTCTTCTCCATTCAAGCTTCCTAAAGAACCCATTTGCAAGAGATTTGAGCTAGGAGAGACCACCTTTCCATGCATTTCTTCTTGGTTTGAGCACCCAAAGGTTAGCAATGGTTTTCTTTTCATGAGGTCTTGGTTTTCCAAACCCTTTGGAGTATTTTTCTCATATATGCAAAGACTTTCTTTGAGATTTGCAATGTATTGATTTTTAGGGTTTATTCATGAGCTATTTTTGGGGTTTTGTGATTTTGGGAGCTTGAGACCCTAGAGCATGGTTTGAAGAGCATCTTAGCTTTCATTGTGGCTTGAGGCAAGTGGAATTTTCAATTAGTATGATGGTTCCATTTCTCTTGTTTGGTTTCATGGCATTTCATGGTTAAGTTCTCATCTCCTCATGATTTATGGATTTACTTTGAATAAATGAAGCAATGTTTTGTTGATTTCCTCTTATGCTATTGCCTTATAATGTATTGGAGGTTTGGTTTCACTTTAGTTAATTTGAAGATTTTGCTTTCTTTGTGTTAAGAGTTGGTGTTCAAAGAATGGAGGGAAAAAGGCTTTGATTTAAAAGTGTTTGTTTGGTTAATTAGATTGCTAATGAATGGTAATTTGATGAGTTTGGAAGGTCAAGGAAGGGCCCAAATGATCTAGGGAATATGTATGAAGGTTTGGGAATGAAAAAGAATCAAAAAGTATGGAAAAAAGGGGAGAAAATGCCCCACGAGCCGGACTGGACAGAGCCCAGTCCGCTCGAGCGACCCAGTGGGCCGCTCGAGCGGACCAGGCTCTGCCTGGGCTCGCTCGAGCGACCCAGGCTCTGTCTGGGCTTTGCTCGAGCGGGCCTGGGTTCGCTCGAGCGAGCCCAGCTCAGCCTGGGGGCCTGATTCAGGCTGAATTCTGGGTCCATTTAAAAATCCGTTTTGGGCCTGTTTTTGTAGTGTCCTTTGGGCCTATTTCTTGGACCATTCAAGTCAGTTTTTGGGCCATTTCAAGACCTGATATTGGGTCATTTTAGGGCCTGATATTGGATTGATTTAAAACCTGTTTTGTGGGCCTGTTTCAAGGTCAACTTCTGGGCTGTTTTGAGACCTAATGTTGGACTGTTTATGACCTGAACCCTGGGCTATTTTAAGGACTGTTTTGTGGGCCATTCAAAATTAGTTTTGGGCTGATTTAAAAACTTGTTTGGTGGGCCAATAAAGGTTGAGTTTTGGGCTGTTTTAAAATCTGTGTTGTGGGCCATTCAAAGTTAGTTTTTAAGGGTTGCTTTAAGATATGTTTTGTGGGCCTGGTTCAGGTTGGTTTTGAGCTGATTTAAAGTCTGTTTTGTGGGCCTGGTTCAGGTTAGTTTTGGGGCTGATTTAAGACCTGTTTTGTAGGCCATTCAAGGTGTAGTTTTGGGCTTGTTTTAGAACTTGTTTCTTGGACCATTAAAGGATTAGTTTTGGGCTGTTTTTAAGGTTTGTTTTGTGGTCCATTCAAGCTTAGTTTTTGGACTGTTTTAAGGATTGTTTTGAGCCATGTTTAAAGGGCTGTTTTGGGTTAAATGAGTAGACTGTTTGGGCTCGGTTTAAGGCCAGCTATGGGCCTATTTTTAAGAGTTTTGACATTACTTTTGATACTTGGAAATTTGTGAAATGGGAATGATGTGAGAATGAGTGTATGTGAAATTACCCGGGAATCGTTCGAGTCTCAATGCGCACTTTATCATTTAAATATTATGGATTTTCATTGGCATCAAACGCACTTTTTATTAATCAATGTTTAAAGGTTAAATGCGCATTGAGATGGTTCCTTGGCAAGGCATTAAGTCATTCTCCACTATCCATTCCATTTCAAGTTAGAAAAATATGTTGGTATTTGTATTTGCACTCTTTGGTAAACTAATTTGAATAGCATCGGTGATTTGCTATAAAATCACGTGGCTTTCCATGTTCGAAAGGATTGACCGTATGATTTTATACAAATCACTTTGATGTGTATTCGAACGGTTCACCATCGAAATTCGTATGTTTTCTCCGATTCGATTTGAAAAGAGATTGGAGTATGTTCGTCACATTCGGGATTTCTTCGATGAGACTATTGTTTTGATAAGGCTAGTATTTGAAAATAAAAACCTCGAGGCAAGACGGGGCCAGAGCTTTGTTGTCAGGACATGGCACTTTTGGGGCGTTACATTTGTAGTGCGAGCCCATGAGCCAAAGAGGCTATGATTTCGAAAAGAAAACCTCGAGGCAAGACGGGGCCAGAGCTATGTGTTGTGAGCCCCTGAGCCAAAGGGATTAGTATTATGGTTTGATTCGTATCGGTTCGAGTTTTGAAAACTAAAGGCACCACTAGGCTTAGGTCACCTTGTCGGGCTGATCACCCGGCTTGGGATCTTTAATTTGTCCGCCAGCTGCAGCTTGGATTCTGTCTGTACCGACCATGGCAACGGTTTTATCTGCCGGTCCCATTTGTATGGCTACGGTTCTGATTTTTGATCTGCCGGTCCCATTTGTATGGCTACGGTTCTGATCCTATTTTTAGTACCACGTTCAGTGGCTACGTTCTGTCTGCTCTTATTACTACGGTAATAGGAGGATTTAGCTATTTGTGGTCGCCAAGGTTTATCTGCATATTACTTTATTTTATGATTCTTGTTGGTTATACTCTTTATGCGTTGATTTGGTTAATGTTTACGATATCGATCATTTATCATATTGTCGCTATTATTCAGGATTTGAAATGTATTTCCGACTATTAAATGTTTCATTAGACTGTTATCTTTTCGAGATACTTATGTTTCAGAGACTGTTCCTTTATTTGCTTTGGTACTTATGCTCGGTCTTTCGATCGTTTTAGCATGCTTTATTGTCATTATTGTCTAGACTCTTTATTCGGTTTTACGATGATTTCATCAGGTTTTATATATGTTCTCTTATTTCATATTACTTGATTATTTGCTTGCCAGACCGTCGTGTCTGACCCTTATTTGTTTGGTGCCAGATTCCGCTCTTTTTGTTTTTAGGTGCTTGATCAGAGGAGGCGGTGGGACCGCCGGTCTGACGTGAGAGGCTGCCCGTTGATATCATTTAGATGTCAAGTTTGGCACCGGAGTTCGTATCAAATCTTTGGGGTAGTAGTTCTGTTTAGTCGGTTATTTTTCTATGGCTATGTTAGCCTTTTTCTTTGGGTTGTAATTAAGACACTTGTTAATTGTAATTTGAACATGTGGGAATTAATTAGTCTTGTTACTACCAGCTCAGTGTGTTCTGATATATGATTTATGCCAGTCTGCTTACATGATAGCTTTATGGAATTGGTTGCGTGCGACACGGAACCCGATGGCCACGGATTCCGGGTCGTAACACCATGTTTAGCTTCCGCGAAAATATACTCTGATTATGATGGAATTTGATTATCCTCATTCACGCGGATCTTGGGAACATAACAAAAGTTTCAAACTTATCCCAAAATTTCGCACCCCGAGGTCGGATCACTGCAGGGCCCGGTTTCGGGGTCTGACAGGTTTGGTATCAGAGCTGGTTAGTTTCTAGGAAATAAAATACTCTAGAGACATTAAGACGTGTGGTGAGGATTCGTTAGATTGTGTCGATTTGTTTTCTCGTGTCTTTGTTTCTTTGGATTTGAGTCGGCTTTTCTTTCAGTTCGGGAGATTTTGCTTGTCTTTTCTTTTAGTTCTGTTGTTAGGAGATTTGGATGACCACATTTCCTCCTTAGTGGTGGAGAATTTAAAGTCTCCATACTCTTGTTCAGTGTCTTTTGTCTGTGCTTGTGTCGGAGACTGAGAACCCTCTGGACTTGGTATGTTGTTTTCGGAGAACATCAGCAGACTTTCAGCCTTCAGCATCTTCATTGTGGTTAATGAGAGAAGACATGTGCATTTGCCAGCCAAAGTAGGACTTGAGCAGCTTTCGAAGATCCCCTCTCAGTTAATCAAAGATCGTCATGCAGCGCACCAGAGTAAGTAAATGTGGATTTTTGGGTGAACCCAGACCATCTTTCCAAGATGAAGGACTGTAAGAGGCATATTAACTATTGATTTTATGAAGGGAGAAGTGATCTTAGTTGGTAAGATTAGAAGTTGGTACAAGAAACTTAGGGATTTCCCAGATTTAATGAGCCTTGTCATAGTTTTGGTTGAGAATTTCCGTGACTTGCAGCTTAGCTAGTGTAGTTGGTTCAGCAGGGATACCAAGTGGATGCTTAGTTGTAGTTAAGATAATGTTTGGCAGCAGAAGAAACTTTGTGGATTTTACCGACTTATAGGATATTGGATTGGACAGCATGCAGATGCAAGTGTATACCTCAGTGGTTTGGATGTCCCTTTTCTTAGTGAGAATGATTTTCGCGATGGTTTCATCTTTTATTTAGTTTTTCCTTAATGTCTATGATCTATCTTTGTAGAGTTTAAACAATGGATTTATGTTTCTTCTTTAAAGCTTATTTTGAAATAAACTATGTCATTATACTCTTGTCATAAGTCACATGATTTTGTTTTCATAAGGATTTGTGTTTCGAATTTTTGTTTAATCTTCATAAGATATTATCTTACAATGACCTTAAAATTTTGCTCTTGTTCTAATTCTCTTAAATGTTGACATCTACATTTTTAAAACCTTAAAGATTTCAAAATATTGTATATATTTGGTTGGAAATGGATTCCAATAAAATTTGATGTATGGTCATACTACATGAATTTGATTTATTTTTGAAAATCCTAATTTGAGGTTATTGAGTATTTCAAGGATTTGTTGGGTCATGAAAACATGAATTTCAAAACGAATAATGTTGTTTCATGTTCAAACTTTGATAAACTTTCTTTATTAAGTTTTATTTGATAATTTGGAAGTTCAGCTTCTACTACGTTTTAAAATGATGAGATTTAGCTAAGTAATTATTTTTGTCCCTATGTTTAAGATTTTAAGGGTTGTTTTGCATTGAATGGAATGAGTTGTATTAGCCTATGGTTGGAGTTTGGAGGTGTATGGATTGAAGGGTGGATGGATGTCAGGATGTGTACCGGTTCAGTTGGAAAACAAAGTTGGATTTATGAGAGAGTAAACATCATTCAAGACAGGGATTGGAAGTTTCAGTTCTTCGGGAATTAACATCAGATTTGGCAGATATGTTTTTGTTGATAACACAGTATCAGGTAAGAGATCAAGAGCAGCAAGTAGATAGAATCAGATGTGGGCAAGAATTCAGAGTACATCACAGAAAGATTAGAATTTGGAGTTGTGATTTCGGAATGAAGAAGGATTGACGGTATTCTTAGAAGCCAGAGTCTGAATGGTACAGTATAAGTAGGAATACGGAATTCCAGAATTTTTCGGGATGAAGATTTTTCGGTAAAGGCATGTCTACGATCACACCTTCATGCAAGCATCGGAAGCACCGTGTACAGCTTTGAAGGATTTAAGGCACATGATTCCAAAGTATTCGAAAGAGGCAGAACTTACAGTTCTTTGGACCGACAGTCGCTGACGAGATAAGCAAAGGAAATGATCCAGTGCAGGAACTACAGATGACACCAGGGATGACTAGAAGGATTATTGAACTCTAGTTTAGTCAGAGAAGTATGTTTTCAAGCAGATGTGTGGAACAGTGTGAAGCTTTCAACCGAATCAGAGTGTTGTTGACCGTGCATCTCAACGTCAGGCTTGATTAGAGGGTCTCTCAGTTACCAAGGTCTAGCATAGGGTGTCAGTGTTTTCGTTTGTCTTTTGGGTTTTTGATTTTGATTTGGTTTAAGCCATTTGGAGGACCAAATGGGTTCTAAGGGGGGGGAGGATGTAAGATCCCGACCCCAGTTCTTTTGTTTAGTATTGTTTTAATCGTGGTTTGGCTTTTTAAGCGAGATTTGATTTAATTTGACCTTGTTTTTGAGTTCGACTGGATTTTTCCATAACCTTGGAGATTTTTAAGGACCGTTGACTTTGGTTTGACCCGGTCCATATGATTTGTATTTTTATGAGAAATTACTTTTCATTTCTAAAAATTCTGGATTTGACGTATTTTGACTCATTTGATGAAGTTTAACAACTTTCATGTTTTGACCATTTTGATTTGATGATCAGAAAATGCGTTTTTCGAGAAAAAGGGCAAAACTGACCTTTTACACTAAATCTGTCCATGAATTTCGAAAATTTCAGAAATTGGGGAAAATATACTTTTTGGAAAGTAGAAATTTCGCTGATCGTTTTTGTCTTCTTCGTCGTTTTCGTCCGGGACCCACAAATGTTAGTTTCAGCCTTGTGAAGATTGGGGGCCCATGGGGCCCAGCCCATTTGTTCTATAAAACCACCATTGGGTTCTCTTCTCTCCCATTCTTCATTTTCCTGCAACAAAAAGGGGAGTTAGGGTTTTCTCTCCCAGCCCTTTCTCTCTCCTCATGTATCTCTTGTTCTTTGATGCTAAAGGGAGATTTGATCTTCCCATCTCCTTCTTCTCCATTCAAGCTTCCTAAAGAACCCATTTGCAAGAGATTTGAGCTAGGAGAGACCACCTTTCCATGCATTTCTTCTTGGTTTGAGCACCCAAAGGTTAGCAATGGTTTTCTTTTCATGAGGTCTTGGTTTTCCAAACCCTTTGGAGTATTTTTCTCATATATGCAAAGACTTTCTTTGAGATTTGCAATGTATTGATTTTTAGGGTTTATTCATGAGCTATTTTGGGGGTTTTGTGATTTTGGGAGCTTGAGACCCTAGAGCATGGTTTGAAGAGCATCTTAGCTTTCATTGTGGCTTGAGGCAAGTGGAATTTTCAATTAGTATGATGGTTTCATTTCTCTTGTTTGGTTTCATGGCATTTCAGGGTTAAGTTCTCATCTCCTCATGATTTATGGATTTACTTTGAATAAATGAAGCAATGTTTTGTTGATTTCCTCTTATGCTATTGCCTTATAATGTATTGGAGGTTTGGTTTCACTTTAGTTAATTTGAAAATTTTGCTTTCTTTGTGTTAAGAGTTGGTGTTCAAAGAATGGAGGGAAAAAGGCTTTGATTTAAAAGTGTTTGTTTGGTTAATTAGATTGCTAATGAATGGTAATTTGATGAGTTTGGAAGGTCAAGGGCGGGCCCAAATGATCTAGGGAATATGTATGAAGGTTTGGGAATGAAAAAGAATCAAAAAGTATGGAAAAAAGGGGAGAAAATGCCCCACGAGCCGGACTGGACAGAGCCCAGTCCGCTCGAGCGACCCAGTGGGCCGCTCGAGCGGACCAGGCTCTGCCTGGGCTCGGTCGAGCGACCCACTGGGTAGCTCGAGTGACCCAGGCTGTGTCTGGGCTTCGCTCGAGCGGGCCTGGGTTCGCTCGAGCGAGCCCAGCCCAGCCTGGGGGCCTGATTCAGGCTGAATTCTGGGTCCATTTAAAAATCCGTTTTGGGCCTGTTTTTGGAGTGTCCTTTGGGCCTATTTCTTGGACCATTCAAGTCAGTTTTTGGGCCATTTCAAGACCTGATATTGGGTCATTTTAGGGCCTGATATTGGATTGATTTAAAACCTGTTTTGTGGGCCTGTTTCAAGGTCAACTTCTGGGCTGTTTTGAGACCTAATGTTGGACTGTTTATGACCTGAACCCTGGGCTATTTTAAGGACTGTTTTGTGGGCCATTCAAAATTAGTTTTGGGCTGATTTAAAAACTTGTTTGGTGGGCCAATAAAGGTTGAGTTTTGGGCTGTTTTAAAATCTGTGTTGTGGGCCATTCAAAGTTAGTTTTTAAGGGCTGCTTTAAGATATGTTTTGTGGGCCTGGTTCAGGTTGGTTTTGAGCTGATTTAAAGTCTGTTTTGTGGGCCTGGTTCAGGTTAGTTTTGGGGCTGATTTAAGACCTGTTTTGTAGGCCATTCAAGGTGTAGTTTTGGGCTTGTTTTAGAACTTGTTTCTTGGACCATTAAAGGATTAGTTTTGGGCTGTTTTTAAGGTTTGTTTTGTGGTCCATTCAAGCTTAGTTTTTGGACTGTTTTAAGGATTGTTTTGAGCCATGTTTAAAGGGCTGTTTTGGGTTAAATGAGTAGACTGTTTGGGCTCGGTTTAAGGCCAGCTATGGGCCTGTTTTTAAGAGTTTTGACATTACTTTTGATACTTGGAAATTTGTGAAATGGGAATGATGTGAGAATGAGTGTATGTGAAATTACCCGGGAATCGTTCGAGTCTCAATGCGCACTTTATCATTTAAATATTATGGATTTTCATTGGCATCAAACGCACTTTTTATTAATCAATGTTTAAAGGTTAAATGCGCATTGAGATGGTTCCTTGGCAAGGCATTAAGTCATTCTCCACTATCCATTCCATTTCAAGTTAGAAAAATATGTTGGTATTTGTATTTGCACTCTTTGGTAAACTAATTTGAATAACATCGGTGATTTGCTATAAATCATGTGGCTTTCCATGTTCGAAAGGATTGACCGTATGATTTTATACAAATCACTTTGATGTGTATTCGAACGGTTCACCATCGAAATTCGTATGTTTTCTCCGATTCGATTTGAAAAGAGATTGGAGTATGTTCGTCACATTCGGGATTTCTTCGATGAGACTATTGTTTTGATAAGGCTAGTATTTGAAAATAAAAACCTCGAGGCAAGACGGGGCCAGAGCTTTGTAGTGCGAGCCCATGAGCCAAAGAGGCTATGATTTCGAAAAGAAAACCTCGAGGCAAGACGGGGCCAGAGCTATGTGGTGTGAGCCCCTAAGCCAAAGGGATTAGTATTATGGTTTGATTCGTATCGGTTCGAGTTTTGAAAACTAAAGGCACCACTAGGCTTAGGTCACCTTGTCGGGCTGATCACCCGGCTTGGGATCTTTAATTTGTCCGCCAGCTGCAGCTTGGATTCTGTCTGTACCGACCATGGCAACGGTTTTATCTGCCGGTCCCATTTGTATGGCTACGGTTCTGATCCTATTTTTAGTACCACGTTCAGTGGCTACGTTCTGTCTGCTCTTATTACTACGGTAATAGGAGGATTTAGCTATTTGTGGTCGCCAAGGTTTATCTGCATATTACTTTATTTTATGATTCTTGTTGGTTATACTCTTTATGCGTTGATTTGGTTAATGTTTACGATATCGATCATTTATCATATTGTCGCTATTATTCAGGATTTGAAATGTATTTCCGACTATTAAATGTTTCATTAGACTGTTATCTTTTCGAGATACTTATGTTTCAGAGACTGTTCCTTTATTTGCTTTGATACTTATGCTCGGTCTTTCGATCGTTTTAGCATGCTTTATTGTCATTATTGTCTAGACTCTTTATTCGGTTTTACGATGATTTCATCAGGTTTTATATATGTTCTTTTATTTCATATTACTTGATTATTTGCTTGCCAGACCGTCGTGTCTGACCCTTATTTGTTTGGTGCCAGATTCCGCTCTTTTTGTTTTTAGGTGCTTGATCAGAGGAGGCGGTGGGACCGCCGGTCTGACGTGAGAGGCTGCCCGTTGATATCATTTAGATGTCAAGTTTGGCACCGGAGTTCGTATCAAATCTTTGGGGTAGTAGTTCTGTTTAGTCGGTTATTTTTCTATGGCTATGTTAGCCTTTTTCTTTGGGTTGTAATTAAGACACTTGTTAATTGTAATTTGAACATGTGGGAATTAATTAGTCTTGTTACTACCAGCTCAGTGTGTTCTGATATATGATTTATGCCAGTCTGCTTATATGATGGCTTTATGGAATTGGTTGCGTGCGACACGGAACCCGATGGCCACGGATTCCGGGTCGTAACACCATGTTTAGCTTCCGCGAAAATATACTCTGATTATGATGGAATTTGATTATCCTCATTCACGCGGATCTTGGGAACATAACAAAAGTTTCAAACTTATCCCAAAATTTCGCACCCCGAGGTCGGATCACTGCAGGGCCCGGTTTCGGGGTCTGACAGGTTTGGTATCAGAGCTGGTTAGTTTCTAGGAAATAAAATACTCTAGAGACATTAAGACGTGTGGTGAGGATTCGTTAGATTGTGTCGATTTGTTTTCTCGTGTCTTTGTTTCTTTGGATTTGAGTCGGCTTTTCTTTCAGTTCGGGAGATTTTGCTTGTCTTTTCTTTTAGTTCTGTTGTTAGGAGATTTGGATGACCACATTTCCTCCTTAGTGGTGGTGAATTTAAAGTCTCCATACTCTTGTTCAGTGTCTTTTGTCTGTGCTTGTGTCGGAGACTGAGAACCCTCTGGACTTGGTATGTTGTTTTCGGAGAACATCAGCAGACTTTCAGCCTTCAGCATCTTCATTATGGTTAATGAGAGAAGACATGTGCATTTGCCAGCCAAAGTAGGACTTGAGCAGCTTTCGAAGACCCCCTCTCAGTTAATCAAAGATCGTCATGCAGCGCACCAGAGTAAGTAAATGTAGATTTTGGGTGAACCCAGACCATCTTTCCAAGATGAAGGACTGTAAGAGGCATATTAACTATTGATTTTATGAAGGGAGAAGTGATCTTAGTTGGTAAGATTAGAAGTTGGTACAAGAAACTTAGGGATTTCCCAGATTTAATGAGCCTTGTCGTAGTTTTGGTTGAGAATTTCCTTGACTTGCAGCTTAGCTAGTGTAGTTGGTTCAGCAGGGATACCAAGTGGATGCTTAGTTGTAGTTAAGATAATGTTTGGCAGCAGAAGAAACTTTGTGGATTTTACCGACTTATAGGATATTGGATTGGACAGCATGCAGATGCAAGTGTATACCTCAGTGGTTTGGATGTCCCTTTTCTTAGTGAGAATGATTTTCGCGATGGTTTCATCTTTTATTTAGTTTTTCCTTAATGTCTATGATCTATCTTTGTAGAGTTTAAACAATGGATTTATGTTTCTTCTTTAAAGCTTATTTTGAAATAAACTATGTCATTATACTCTTTTCATAAGTCACCTGATTTTGTTTTCATAAGGATTTGTGTTTCGAATTTTTGTTTAATCTTCATAAGATATTATCTTACAATGACCTTAAAATTTTGCTCTTGTTCTAATTCTCTTAAATGTTGACATCTACATTTTTAAAACCTTAAAGATTTCAAAATATTGTATATATTTGGTTGGAAATGGATTCCAATAAAATTTGATGTATGGTCATACTACATGAATTTGATTTATTTTTGAAAATCCTAATTTGAGGTTATTGAGTATTTCAAGGATTTGTTGGGTCATGAAAACATGAATTTCAAAACGAATAATGTTGTTTCATGTTCAAACTTTGATAAACTTTCTTTATTTAGTTTTATTTGATAATTTGGAAGTTCAGCTTCTACTACGTTTTAAAATGATGAGATTTAGCTAAGTAATTATTTTTGTCCCTATGTTTAAGATTTTAAGGGTTGTTTTGCATTGAATGGAATGAGTTGTATTAGCCTATGGTTGGAGTTTGGAGGTGTATGGATTGAAGGGTGGATGGATGTCAGGATGTGTACCGGTTCAGTTGGAAAACAAAGTTGGATTTATGAGAGAGTAAACATCATTCAAGACAGGGATTGGAAGTTTCAGTTCTTCGGGAATTAACATCAGATTTGGCAGATATGTTTTTGTTGATAACACAGTATCAGGTAAGAGATCAAGAGCAGCAAGTAGATAGAATCAGATGTGGGCAAGAATTCAGAGTACATCACAGAAAGATTAGAATTTGGAGTTGTGATTTCGGAATGAAGAAGGATTGACGGTATTCTTAGAAGCCAGAGTCTGAATGGTACAGTATAAGTAGGAATACGGAATTCCAGAATTTTTCGGGATGAAGATTTTTCGGTAAAGGCATGTCTACGATCACACCTTCATGCAAGCATCGGAAGCACCGTGTACAGCTTTGAAGGATTTAAGGCACATGATTCTAAAGTATTCGAAAGAGGCAGAACTTACAGTTCTTTGGACCGACAGTCGCTGACGAGATAAGCAAAGGAAATGATCCAGTGCAGGAACTACAGATGACACCAGGGATGACTAGAATGATTATTGAACTCTAGTTTAGTCAGAGAAGTATGTTTTCAAGCAGATGTGTGGAACAGTGTGAAGCTTTCAACCGAATCAGAGTGTTGTTGACCGTGCATCTCAACGTCACGCTTGATTAGAGGGTCTCTCAGTTACCAAGGTCTAGCATAGGGTGTCAGTGTTTTCGTTTGTCTTTTGGGTTTTTGATTTTGATTTGGTTTAAGCCATTTGGAGGACCAAATGGGTTCTAAGGGGGGGAGGATGTAAGATCCCGACCCCAGTTCTTTTGTTCAGTATTGTTTTAATCGTGGTTTGGCTTTTTAAGCGAGATTTGATTTAGTTTGACCTTGTTTTTGAGTTCGACTGGATTTTTCCATAACCTTGGAGATTTTTAAGGACCGTTGACTTTGGTTTGACCCGGTCCATATGATTTGTATTTTTATGAGAAATTACTTTTCATTTCTAAAAATTCTGGATTTGACGTATTTTGACTCATTTGATGAAGTTTAACAACTTTCATGTTTTGACCATTTTGATTTGATGATCAGAAAATGTGTTTTTCGAGAAAAAGGGCAAAACTGACCTTTTACACTAAATCTGTCCATGAATTTCGAAAATTTCATAAATTGGGGAAAATATACTTTTTGGAAAGTAGAAATTTCGCTGATCGTTTTTGTCTTCTTCGTCGTTTTCGTCCGGGACCCACAAATGTTAGTTTCAGCCTTGTGAAGATTGGGGGCCCATGGGGCCCAGCCCATTTGTTCTATAAAACCACCATTGGGTTCTCTTCTCTCCCATTCTTCATTTTCCTGCAACAAAAAGGGGAGTTAGGGTTTTCTCTCCCAGCCCTTTCTCTCTCCTCATGTATCTCTTGTTCTTTGATGCTAAAGGGAGATTTGATCTTCCCATCTCCTTCTTCTCCATTCAAGCTTCCTAAAGAACCCATTTGCAAGAGATTTGAGCTAGGAGAGACCACCTTTCCATGCATTTCTTCTTGGTTTGAGCACCCAAAGGTTAGCAATGGTTTTCTTTTCATGAGGTCTTGGTTTTCCAAACCCTTTGGAGTATTTTTCTCATATATGCAAAGACTTTCTTTGAGATTTGCAATGTATTGATTTTTAGGGTTTATTCATGAGCTATTTTGGGGGTTTTGTGATTTTGGGAGCTTGAGACCCTAGAGCATGGTTTGAAGAGCATCTTAGCTTTCATTGTGGCTTGAGGCAAGTGGAATTTTCAATTAGTATGATGGTTTCATTTCTCTTGTTTGGTTTCATGGCATTTCAGGGTTAAGTTCTCATCTCCTCATGATTTATGGATTTACTTTGAATAAATGAAGCAATGTTTTGTTGATTTCCTCTTATGCTATTGCCTTATAATGTATTGGAGGTTTGGTTCACTTTAGTTAATTTGAAAATTTTGCTTTCTTTGCGTTAAGAGTTGGTGTTCAAAGAATGGAGGGAAAAAGGCTTTGATTTAAAAGTGTTTGTTTGGTTAATTAGATTGCTAATGAATGGTAATTTGATGAGTTTGGAAGGTCAAGGGCGGGCCCAAATGATCTAGGGAATATGTATGAAGGTTTGGGAATGAAAAAGAATCAAAAAGTATGGAAAAAAGGGGAGAAAATGCCCCACGAGCCGGACTGGACAGAGCCCAGTCCGCTCGAGCGACCCAGTGGGCCGCTCGAGCGGACCAGGCTCGGTCGAGCTACCCACTGGGTAGCTCGAGCGACCCAGGCTGTGTCTGGGCTTCGTTCGAGCGGGCCTGGGTTCGCTCGAGCGAGCCCAGCCCAGCCTGGGGGCCTGATTCAGGCTGAATTCTGGGTCCATTTAAAAATCCGTTTTGGGCCTGTTTTTGGAGTGTCCTTTGGGCCTATTTCTTGGACCATTCAAGTCAGTTTTTGGGCCATTTCAAGACCTGATATTGGGTCATTTTAGGGCCTGATATTGGATTGATTTAAAACCTGTTTTGTGGGCCTGTTTCAAGGTCAACTTCTGGGCTGTTTTGAGACCTAATGTTGGACTGTTTATGACCTGAACCCTGGGCTATTTTAAGGACTGTTTTGTGGGCCATTCAAAATTAGTTTTGGGCTGATTTAAAAACTTGTTTGGTGGGCCAATAAAGGTTGAGTTTTGGGCTGTTTTAAAATCTGTGTTGTGGGCCATTCAAAGTTAGTTTTTAAGGGCTGCTTTAAGATATGTTTTGTGGGCCTGGTTCAGGTTGGTTTTGAGCTGATTTAAAGTCTGTTTTGTGGGCCTGGTTCAGGTTAGTTTTGGGGCTGATTTAAGACCTGTTTTGTAGGCCATTCAAGGTGTAGTTTTGGGCTTGTTTTAGAACTTGTTTCTTGGACCATTAAAGGATTAGTTTTGGGCTGTTTTTAAGGTTTGTTTTGTGGTCCATTCAAGCTTAGTTTTTGGACTGTTTTAAGGATTGTTTTGAGCCATGTTTAAAGGGCTGTTTTGGGTTAAATGAGTAGACTGTTTGGGCTCGGTTTAAGGCCAGCTATGGGCCTGTTTTTAAGAGTTTTGACATTACTTTTGATACTTGGAAATTTGTGAAATGGGAATGATGTGAGAATGAGTGTATGTGAAATTACCCGGGAATCGTTCGAGTCTCAATGCGCACTTTATCATTTAAATATTATGGATTTTCATTGGCATCAAACGCACTTTTTATTAATCAATGTTTAAAGGTTAAATGCGCATTGAGATGGTTCCTTGGCAAGGCATTAAGTCATTCTCCACTATCCATTCCATTTCAAGTTAGAAAAATATGTTGGTATTTGTATTTGCACTCTTTGGTAAACTAATTTGAATAGCATCGGTGATTTGCTATAAAATCATGTGGCTTTCCATGTTCGAAAGGATTGACCGTATGATTTTATACAAATCACTTTGATGTGTATTCGAACGGTTCACCATCGAAATTCGTATGTTTTCTCCGATTCGATTTGAAAAGAGATTGGAGTATGTTCGTCACATTCGGGATTTCTTCGATGAGACTATTGTTTTGATAAGGCTAGTATTTGAAAATAAAAACCTCGAGGCAAGACGGGGCCAGAGCTTTGTAGTGCGAGCCCATGAGCCAAAGAGGCTATGATTTCGAAAAGAAAACCTCGAGGCAAGACGGGGCCAGAGCTATGTGGTGTGAGCCCCTGAGCCAAAGGGATTAGTATTATGGTTTGATTCGTATCGGTTCGAGTTTTGAAAACTAAAGGCACCACTAGGCTTAGGTCACCTTGTCGGGCTGATCACCCGGCTTGGGATCTTTAATTTGTCCGCCAGCTCCAGCTTGGATTCTGTCTGTACCGACCATGGCAACGGTTTTATCTGCCGGTCCCATTTGTATGGCTACGGTTCTGATTTTTGATCTGCCGGTCCCATTTGTATGGCTACGGTTCTGATCCTATTTTTAGTACCACGTTCAGTGGCTACGTTCTGTCTGCTCTTATTACTACGGTAATAGGAGGATTTAGCTATTTGTGGTCGCCAAGGTTTATCTGCATATTACTTTATTTTATGATTCTTGTTGGTTATACTCTTTATGCGTTGATTTGGTTAATGTTTACGATATCGATCATTTATCATATTGTCGCTATTATTCAGGATTTGAAATGTATTTCCGACTATTAAATGTTTCATTAGACTGTTATCTTTTCGAGATACTTATGTTTCAGAGACTGTTCCTTTATTTGCTTTGATACTTATGCTCGGTCTTTCGATCGTTTTAGCATGCTTTATTGTCATTATTGTCTAGACTCTTTATTCGGTTTTACGATGATTTCATCAGGTTTTATATATGTTCTTTTATTTCATATTACTTGATTATTTGCTTGCCAGACCGTCGTGTCTGACCCTTATTTGTTTGGTGCCAGATTCCGCTCTTTTTGTTTTTAGGTGTTTGATCAGAGGAGGCGGTGGGACCGCCGGTCTGACGTGAGAGGCTGCCCGTTGATATCATTTAGATGTCAAGTTTGGCACCGGAGTTCGTATCAAATCTTTGGGGTAGTAGTTCTGTTTAGTCGGTTATTTTTCTATGGCTATGTTAGCCTTTTTCTTTGGGTTGTAATTAAGACACTTGTTAATTGTAATTTGAACATGTGGGAATTAATTAGTCTTGTTACTACCAGCTCAGTGTGTTCTGATATATGATTTATGCCAGTCTGCTTATATGATGGCTTTATGGAATTGGTTGCGTGCGACACGGAACCCGATGGCCATGGATTCCGGGTCGTAACACCATGTTTAGCTTCCGCGAAAATATACTCTGATTATGATGGAATTTGATTATCCTCATTCACGCGGATCTTGGGAACATAACAAAAGTTTCAAATTTATCCCAAAATTTCGCACCCCGAGGTCGGATCACTGCAGGGCCCGGTTTCGGGGTGTGACATCTCATCAATGAGGCACAATCATTTTTCAACTTGCATTTTTAAAAGATATGACTTATTTGAAACACATACATGCTGATTTTTCAAAATAATAATTTTCCATATGAAAATATAACTTGGAAATCTATGGAAAAACTAAATTATTTTAAATCATTTGATTTAAAAAAAAAAAACTTACTTATGACAAACAAACAAATAAATTTACAACTACAATTGATCATGAATAATCTAGCTAAGAGGGCTTTTGAAATCATAATCAATTGATCATGTATAGAAATGCAATGCAAGAGATATAACTCAAAGAGAGCAAAAAGCAAATCTAACATGATGAAATTTTAATCAAATGATTTTGAAAACCATGTTATGAAACAAGAGAAGTACATGAAAACAAAATCAATTGATCATAAGTAAACATTGCATTTTAAGAAATGTAATTCTATAAAAACAGAAATGCAAATTGTTTGTAATAACCATACATTTCCAAAAAGACAAGGAAATGCTTTTATTGACAATGCTTTTGAAACTCAAAACTTTTAAGAGCATTTGTCAAAATATAACTTGAAACCAATTGGAAAATGCGTTTATTCAAAAACACATTTATTTTGAGAAGTATACCTATAGATAGATAACCAATTGAGTTTCAAGTATATTACAAGAGTTGAATTTCTCATACAAGAGATTAAATATAAAAAGAGAAACAAATTCAATTCTCATAACTTTCAACTTGTGCTTTAAGCAATATAACTATTAGAAACAAATAAAAGTTGAGAATAATTTTCCATTTCAAAACAAAAACTATGGAAAATTTGTTTTTCAAAAATATCTAATTTCTTTTTAAAAAGATATAACATATGAAATTCATTAATTTTTGAAAAACAGGGGATGTACCATTAATTGATCATGGATAGAAAATCTTTTAAGTCCATAATTAATTTAAGCACATTAAAAGAGCATTGAAATGCATTTTCATAGACATAACAATATGAATACAAAATGCACATCAATAAGATGCAATCAAGTGATTTTGTGAACCAAAAGGTATAACTATATAAGATTATGAGAACAAAATCAATTGACTACAAATATTTTTGCATTAAAACAAATGTAACTATATAAGCTCAAAATGCAAAAGTTCATAGACCAACAATATGAAATAACTGAAAAGAAATAGGTTGGTCCAAAAGGGTTCAAGATCTTAGGTCTTTCTAACAATCTTCCTTTGAAAAGCATCCTAAAGTCTTGGATGGTTTGTCATTGAGGTCCCTCCGATACATGAGGTCCCTCTCTAGCAATGAAATAAGATCAACTCCAGGTTGTTAAGCCTTTATGGAGTAACCGCTCTGATACCAATTGAAAGTGCAGCTAGGGCCACTGAAAGTGTCCTAGACGGAGGGGTGAATACGACTAATGGAATTCTTTTCCCAATTAAAACATCTTAGTCCAATTTTAATCCCAACTAGGAACAAGAACATAATGAACACAAATAAGAATACAACTTATGCAGAATATGTGTTCAACGTATGAGTGCTTAAACAATCGAAAATAAGACAATTAGTTTCATATTAGTAAGCATAAGTGTGAGTACAACACTCTTCACAAATTCACTTATGATGTATATCAATGTGCTCAAATGAATATTTGTTAAAGAGTGTGTGCTAAACAAGATTTGATTTACCAATATGATCAATGTTGTTTTCGCACAAGTGGATGTGTGTCAATTAAACTAAATATCATTCATATCATTCACCACAATATATAGATATATATATCAAGCACAAGAGATAGAGATAGAGAAATTGACACAAGGGATTTATAGTGGTTCAGTCACACAGACCTACATCCACTCTCAAGGGTCACACAGTCCCCTGGTTCCACTATGAAGAATCAAACTACACAAGTACTGATTCTACATAAATTTTGTTCGCGAGGTTCGACCACACAGATCTACTCCCCATTTTTGTTCATGAGGTTCGATCACAAAGATCTACTCCCCACACACAGCTTTTAGTGCGGTTGAATCACACATAAACAATCCACTATCACAATTTTTAAAGTGGTTGAATCACGCAGAAACAATCCACTATCACAAAGATATAATTTGAATGGAGGGCGAAGAACACTTGCCTCTTTTTGACAAAGTCTGGAGGTTGCCACTTGCCTCTTTGACGAAGTCCGGAGGATGCTCTTCGAAACTTGTCACCGCAGCTCCAAGCTTTGATGCCTCTTGCAATGCTTCCTTGATGTTGATGATGATGCTCCAATGTTGTGCTCAGTCAAGGGAAGAGGTCTTTGGTCTAGGGATTTGGATAATAAACTATGATAGCTCAAGTTCTTCCCTAGGCAATATTGTCTCCACATCTAACACTTTCCTTAAGCTAATGAAGCTCTTAGATTTGACAAACCAAGCTCATAGTGTGTGTAGAATGATCTATGAGAGCTCTAATATGATACACAATGGTTAGGACATAAGCTCTCATGATCTTGGAGGCCTTGGGAATGATTTTCCAAGCCTTAGGGATGATTTGGGGCGTTTTCCTATTTATAAAAAGCTTTCCAATGGTCATAAAACGGCTAGTGAACAGTGAATAGTGAATAGTGTTTACTGTTCAAACGGCTAGTGAACGGTGAACAGTGAACAGTGAATAGTGTTACTGTTCAAACGGCTAGTGAATAGTGAATAGTGAATAGTGAATAGTGAATAGTGATGTTACTGTTCAAACGGCTAGTTTGAACAGTGAATAGTGATGTTACTGTTCAAATGGCTAGTCGCGAGGTAACCGCGAGGTAACCGAAAAACCATTTTTAGAGAGTTTTTGCTCTCTGAAAAAGTAACCGCGAGGTGACCGAAAACCATGGCGGTTAGCCGACTTCTGAGGCCTATTTTGGGTCTTGAAAAAGCTGAAAAACAATCTCTAAAATCCTATTAAATAAGCCATTAAACTAAGGGTTTTTAGGGCCATGTCTTGGTTGGTTCGGAGTCCCATTTACCTGAATAGGTTGGCACACATATGGACGTCTTCCTTTATGAATCCGGGCCTTCCAAGACTTGATCTTCTGCCTTCAAACTTGATCTTCTTTAAGAAATTATGAGAGGCAAGGTCTTGGATTCTTCGACACGGAATTGACAATACAAAAATACATGCTCATAGGAATGTGGTACTAACAACATTAATGATGAACCTAACTGATATCATAGATCCCATAAGTAAGGTTAAGAATAACAACAAACATAAGAAAAAACATTTTATAATTGTAGATGGGATGATCTATAGATGGTTTTTAGGGGGGGGGAATCTTTAAGAACTTGAATTCCTACTCATACGAACTTGAATTCTGTGCCCAACATTATTTTTTTATAACAATTTCATTACCATCACCTATAGTTTCTTCATCCATTTTTTGTGTCCAAATGGTGACTTTATATTGAGATACATAAACAATAAGAAAGACTCATGATTTCACTCAAATTCTAGTTTTAAAAATCATTTTATAATGATACCGTTATAATTTTTTATAGGTTCTTCCCCCATTTTTTGTCTCTGACAACAAAATGACAATGGCTTTGCATAAACAATGAGAAAGGCTCACGGATTTGGCTCAGAAATGCATTTTCCATTTGTTCAATTTTTTGACACCACTTAGCTGCAACCGTTCGATACCTAAGCGTTGAACCATCTCTCTTTGCCTTGATAACATTTAGACCATGATGAAATCAAAATAGTCCCATTGTTCAATTCTGATAAATAGTCATCACACATTATACAATTTTAAATAATGTTTCTCAAATCAGCTCTCTTTTGCCATCTTTAATTGTCGTTATTAGGGATGCTTAAAGAGATTTCAAGTAGGAAGATTCATAATCTAAGTGCATTATACAATTTAGAGTTTTTATTTTTATTTTCTTCCTTTTCTGGTTTTTGGCCCAGAAAGGCAGTGAAGTGGATTCGAACCTTGGTGCTCTCTGGAATTTGGCCCAGAAGTGCACAAAATGGAAGGTTCGAACCCTGGCAATGAGGGTTCGAACCTTTGTCCTCTCTGGTTTTTGGCCCAAAAACGCATAATCTGGAAGGTTCGAACCATGGCAACTAGGGTTCGAACCTTGTGGATTCGCCATAACAATAAATGTTTTCTTTTCAGCTAGGGCCAAAGGTGAGGGAGTACATATCTAATTCAGATCTAATGCTGGTGATGCAATGCAGAAAGGATTTGATTTCATGGAAAGGTGGGACCGACGTAAGGTCAAATAAGGTAAATTGACAGTTTTGGGGTAACTTTTTGAAGTGTCCGTTTTTTGGTGAAATTACATGGTGTTTTGGGTGGAAACGGGCCAATGAACATAACTCAGCAGCATTTGCCGCTGACTCATGGCCTTTTTTGGGCAAATTCCATTGCTTAGGCCCAGAAAAGTGCATTTTTTCTATTTTTCGTAACTATACCTATTAGGAAAATGCATTTCTGAGCCAAATCCGTGAACCTTTCTAATTGTTTATACACCCCAGTATAAAGTCATTGTCATTTTGTTGTTGGAGATAAAAAAAATGGGAGAAGAACCTACAAATAATTGTAATGATATCGTTATCAGAGAATTTTTGAAAACTAGATTTTGAGTGAAATCATGACTCTTTCTTATTGTTGATGCATCTCAATATAAAGTCACCATTATTTTCTTGTTTGACACAAAAAATGGATGAAGAAATTATAAATGATGGTAACGATATCATTATCAAAAAACAATGTTGGGCACAAAATCCAAGTTCGTATGAGTAGGAATTCAAGTTCATATAATGTTAGGCCTATGATTTTACCTTACTACGCTGATTTATCCCCTTTTCTTTTGTTTTCTAGTCATGTTTTTTTATGGTTGGTGAGAGATGTGAGCTCGTTTATCATGTAGAGCTCGTTTATCATGAATTTAGTGCACCATAGAGACACCTGTGACTCTAGCTATCGAGTAGTTACTTGAAACCAACCAATCACTCGGTTCCTTGGAATGATATCGTTATCAAAAAAAATTTTAGAAACCACTAATCTCTGCAACACAATTGCTCCACAAACATCAATTTCAGTACAATGCATTGAAAAACTGATTCAGGATAAAGAACAAAATCAGAATAATTCTACATGACAAATGGGTTGGGAACATGGAGTTGAAGAGGGTAAACTCAAATGGCCTTTATTTCATTTCAAATTGTTATATAATATGCTTACAAAATTATGGAATGTTTGGAACCCAATAATTATTCTAGCACACAAAGGTCATGATACACCCTTTACAAGTAGATTGGCTTCAAAGGGGTTGTCTCCCTAATTAAAGGGTTGAAAAACCCTAAGAGAATAAAGATTCTAATGGTGGTGATTCTAAAATTGTCATTGCAAAAACAAAATTCATGAGTCTTTCTCATTGTTTATATTCATTATATATAATAGTAGCACCCCATTATAAAGTCATTGTCATTTGGAGCCTTTCTCATTGTTTATGCACCCCATTATAAAGTCATTGTCATTTTGTTGTCGGAGACAAAAAATGGGGGAAAAACCTATAAAAAATAGTAATGATATCATTATCAAATGATTTTTAAAACTAGAATTTGAGTGAAATTGTGAGTCTTTCTTATTGTTTATGCATCTCAATATAAAGTCACCATTATTTTCTTGTTGGACACAAAAAAAAATGGATGAAGAAACTATAGGTGATGGTAACGATATTGTTATAGAAAAAAACAATGTTGGGCACAAAATTCAAGTTCGTATGAGTAGGAATTCAAGTTCGTATGAGATTTCCCCCAACCCTGAAAACCATCTATAGATCATCCAATCTGCAATTATAAAATGTTTTTTCTTATGTTTGTTGCTATTCTTAACCTTACTTATGGGATCTATGATATCGGTTGGGTTCATCATTAACGCTGCACTGCTAAAATGTTTTTATGTTTGTTGCACCCATCGTGTCTTTGTAATTTTGTACTATAATGCTCCACCTATTTTTACTAATCTGAAAGCATAGCATTTGCACTCTATTATTCAGAAGAATATAATGCTCATCTTCTTGTCTGTTATCTATATATTATCTGGAAGCTATGCATACATTCACATCCAAAATGGGTGGCCTGCATGAACTTTCTCATTTCTACCATCCTCATGCCACTGGTAATAACCATAATTCTACAAAATGGTTGTAAGTTTTCAATTTTCAAGTAACGATATCGTTACCATTTTTTATCGCTTCTAGGCTGATTATTTCTGTCTAACGTCCAATATGTAATGTCTTTATAATAAGATGCATAAGCATTGAGAGGAACCTTCATGATGTCAGTTCGAACGTGCAGTGGGCAGTATACTCCATCCAAGCCATCAAAGTCCGTAAGTCTTTCTCATTGTTTATGCACCTCATTATAAAGTTATTTCCATTTGGTTGTTAGAGACAAGAAATAGATGGAGAACCTATAAATAATGGTAACGATATCATAGATCCCATAAGTAAGGTTAAGAATAGCAACAAACATAAGAAAAAACATTTTATAATTGCAGATGTGATGATCTATAGATGGTTTTTAGGGGGGAAATCTTTACGAACTTGAATTCCTACTCATAAGAATTTGAATTTATTTTAAAAAAAAATTTTATGACGATATCGTTACCATCACCTATAGTTTCTTCATCTATTTTTTGTGTCCAACAAGAAAGTAATGGTGACTTTATATTGAGATGCATAAACAATAAGAAAGACTCACGATTTCACTCAAATCCTAGTTTTTAAAATCTTCGTATAACGATATCATTATAATTTTTTATAGTTTCTTCCCCCATTTTTTGTCTCCAACAACAAATTGACAATGACTTTATAATGGGGTGCTATTATTTTGTAAGGGGTTGGTTGATAGGTGAAATGACAGACTCCAAATGTATTTTTTTTTTCAACTTTGATTAATGGCATATTGAATCTTGTGAGATTTTGTCTAAAGAGGCCCAAGAGGCGAGTATTCTCGTCGATTCCATTTGCAGAGAAATTAAAAATAGAACTATTAGAAAGTGATTGATAAACCTAGAATGATTTCACATATGAAAAGCCCTACAATTGCCGAGTACCTCTGTTTAGGACTTTTTTTAGCCCCACTTCCTGAGGGGTTTTTTTTTTACTGACATTTGGGGATTTCCAAGACCATATTATGAACTCAAAATCTGCTATTTTTCACTTAATTACAATCACGGTTGCCTGCATTTCGGACCGTACACTTTTGCAACTCGGTTAAGAAAACTGCAGAAACCTTACTGAGTACCCCTGTTTATGACACTTTTTAGCCCACTTCCCGAGGGTTTTTTTTCCTGAGATTTGGCGATTTCCAAGACCATATCATGAACTTAAAATCTACTATTTTTCACTTAATTACGATCACGGTTGCCTGCATTTCAAACCACGCACTTTTGCAACTTGATCAAGAAAATCTGCAGAAACATTGATGAGTACTCCTGTTTAGGAAAGTTTTAGCCCACTTCCCGAGGGTTTTTTTGCTGAGATTTGGCAATTTCCAAGACCATATCATGAACTTAAAATACGCTATTTTTCACTTAATTACGATCACGGTTGCCTACTTTTCAAACCGCGCACTTTTGCAACTCGATTAGGAAAATCTGCAGAAACCTTGCTGGGTACCCCTGTTTAGGAAACTTTTTAGCCCACTTCCTGAGGGTTTTTTCTGGTATTTGGCGATTTCCAAGACCATATCATGAACTTAAAATATGCTACTTTTCACTTAATTACGATCACAGTTGCCTACGTTTCAAACCGCACACTTTTGCAACTCGATCAAGAAAATCTGCAGAAACCTTACTGAGTACCCCTGTTTAGGGCACTTGTTGGCCTACTTCCTGAGGGTTTTTTTTGCTGAGATTTGGGAATTTCCAAGTCCATACTATAAACTTAAAATCTACTATTTTTCAGGTAATTACGATCACATTTTCGATGTTTTCAACTCGGGCACTTTTTCAAC
Organism: Litsea cubeba; assembly: GCA_012931725.1. Taxonomy (NCBI): domain Eukaryota; kingdom Viridiplantae; phylum Streptophyta; class Magnoliopsida; order Laurales; family Lauraceae; genus Litsea; species Litsea cubeba. Next base: position 151,736,784 of record CM022945.1, on the reverse strand, counting down.
CCTATTAACACAAAAATGCAGAAACATGGCTGAGTACCCCAATTTAGGGCACTTGTTGGCCCACTTCTCGAGGGATTTTTTGGCCGAGATTTGGGGATTTCTAAGTCCATACTATGAACTTAAAATCTGCTATTTTTTAGTTAATTATAATCACATTTGCGATGTTTTCAACCTGGGCACTTTTTCAACCCGGTTAAAACAAACATGCAGAAACATGGCTTCCACTTTTTCCACGTGCATAATTTGATTTCAATTAGATTGCGAATAATTGAATTCTATGTTTATAAATAATTATAACGATATTGTTATGTAATAATTTTGAAAAGTAAGTTTTGAGTGAAATAGTGAGTCTTTCTTATAGTTTATGCATCGGCATATAAAGTCACCATTATTTTCTAATTGGACACAAAAAATGGATGAAGAAAATAAATGATGGTGACGATATCGTTATAAAAAAACAATGTCGGGCACAAAATTCAAGTTCGTATGAGTAGGAATTCAAGTTCGTATAATATTAGGCCCGTGATTTTACCTTACTGCGCTGATTTTTCCACTTTTCTTTTGTGTCCACCTTACTACGCTGATTTATCCACTTTTCTTTTGTGTCCTAGTACATTTTTTTTATGGTTGGTGAGAGATGTCAGCTGGTTTATTTTATGCTCCAGTATAATCTATTAATTTCTGCTTTGGATTTGGTTTGACATGTTCAACCTGAAAAATAAATAGGCTGAATACAAGTTGAGCCTTTACAAGATATCCACAATAGCCTTTACCGGCCTAAACTTAAATTTTGAACAACTTTTCTACTAATTAAACACAATAGCCAATAACTTTTTTCTTCCATTAATAGTGACCATTAAAAAAACATACAAAACTGTACCAATTTCTGTCATCAGCTGAAAGCTATCTTTATCAATAGAAAAAGCTGGCTGTCTAACATTACACTTTTGAGCAATTTTCTGATCATGAGCACAACATCTTATTAGCATCATAGTGAAAACAATTGTGTTACCACTGTCAACCAAATTTAGCTAAATACAGAAGGCCAGTGCTACCAAGAAAACAAGATTCAGAATTAATATAAAAAGTCCAACACCAATGCAAAAATGTCAACAGTCGTCTTTGGGAAGGACTCCAGTATGACTGCACCCTCCAAAGCTTTATGAAGCATTGACGAAAATTCTTTGTGGTCTGATCCCTGAATGGATAGAAATTTCTTCATCACATTAGTACTAGCATAAAGCATATAGAATTACCATCAAAGTTAGCTTTACAATGCATGGATCAGCATCATATTGCACCTCTCCACGAGTTTGAGTGGAGAAGGCTGTGAAGCTCACACTACAGTTCAACCGACCAATGTCACTATACATCATTGCTTTTTTGCTTTCTCTCAGACCAAATCTAAATAAGTGAAGAGTAAAACAATCATCATCATACATGACAACATATAAAAGAAGCAAAATGATATTGACAATAACATCAGGATGCACAAAAGTGCCAAAGAAAACTTAACACCTAAAAAAATGGAACTTGCTGATAAGAGAGGACTAAAAGTATACCTCAATTAGGATGATTCTGTTGGAAATAGGGTGGGCCTCTAGGATAGGTTTCAAAAACTTTTGACCCACTTGACGCAGGGATCAACTATCCAGAAGGCTATAAAACCCAGTCCAAGATTCAAGTCCTCAATCTCGGCCATCATGATCAGTAAATACAATCTATCTAAAAGATAGAAACAACAACAATAAATCTACAACGTGCAAGGAAGTAGATTATACCTTTGGAGCTCGGTTGTGCTCTAATGGAGAAGTTACTTCTTTCTTTGATGATGAGACGCTTTCACTTATCAAATAGGGATCTCCAAGACCTCTTGATCTTCCACGCTATGACCCATATCAGATTCTCCTTTTTCTCAAGAAGATGGTGGGATCTCCAAGAGAAAAACTACTAAGAACTCTAGGGAGGAACTAGAAAGAGAACTAGAAGAGGGAGAGGAGAAGAGGCATGTGCAACACTTGCACAAAGAAGCCTTGGGCGTGAATCCCTAGGTGGATGTGTGTATGGACGTCCAAGCCTTGCCCTCCTCTATTTATAGCTTAAAAGCTATTAAGCCACCTCCTCTTTCTAATTGAAATAGAAGTCTCACTTCTCTAACAATTAGTAACTCTCTTCTATTACTAGTTAAGATAGAAGTCTTACTTCCACAATAATTAGTAACTTACTATATCATAATTAGAAGTCTTACTTCAAATATGATTAGTAACTTTCCAATTCCTTTCTAATTAAAATAGAAGTCTCACTTCTACTAAAATTAGTAAGTCTACTATTACCACTATTAGAAGTCTCACTTCAAATAGAAATAGTAACTTTCCTTTTAGAGTTCAACTAGAATTAGATACTTTCTAATAATTGGGCTAGCGTGGGGACCACTAGGGATTCCTTAGAAAGCCGGCTCCAACTGGGACTTGCGACCCCACATCTCATGTGTAATCCGGGCCCACAGTTAATTGCAAATAACTCCACTATTTAAATGCAATTGAACTCCATTCTTAGGAATATTACATAGAAGACCCTAAACTTCCACATTACCACAAGTAGACCCCTCTATCAATATCAATGGATCAATTGGACCTGTCTTCCAAACTAGATCTATATCTTATTATCTTTGAGCCCCAATTAATTATAATGATCAATGGTACCTTTCCAATTAACTCTTAATCGGAATGGGTGCGCACTTACCAATGATAAATCCATTAATTGGCACAAGGGGATATTAGAGATAGATTCCATCTTGACCATTGAATGTTCCCACAGCTCTGCTACCACGTACCCAAATCACCGAGGTGTTGACCTACAGTTGGCCTCACTCATTGGTGACTCAAAGCAAATGAATAGATAGAAACTTGAGTTCATTAATGTCTCAGGATTGAGAGCCTATTGCTTGGAAATTATGAGAGCAGACCTTAAAGTAAAGACAGTGTTTATAAGATACTTCTCATGGTCCTTCATTACATCCAATGTACCAGCACTATGATCCAGAATCTTCCATTCTGATGATCGAGACAAGTCACACTATCTCATAGTGATCAAAGTGCTGTAACCTTGTCAGTATGAGATGTCCAGTCTCATCACCGGTTGTGAATATATTTTAAGTATAAGATTTGTCACACATGTCTCCCGTATGTGGATCTCATCCATACACAAGTGTTACATCTAATATACTTGTGGACTCCGATTCATCTCACGAACCATCATATCATTCGTATTGGTTATGTGCATGTATATAATAAATCACCATTCATCTCATGAAAGGAAAGCTTGAATATACCGATAAATAAATAAATTAATCAATTTATTATATCATCTACTGGATTGAGTCCATAAAACTAACAGATTCCACTAGGAAAAAAAGAAAAGGTAATGTCTTAGCTGAATAAACGAAACTAAGACTCAGTTGTTAGAATGAAGCAGCACTCATAAAAAATGAAGTGTAACTAGGGAAGGATAAAATGATATTAAGATTTGATAGCCTCAGAAAATGGATTTATAATTCAATTTGACAAAATCACTCATGAGTAGCTAAGTCATCAAAACCTTATTGTCAAAAGTGAAACAGTCCAAGTTTTGGCATCTCCATCCTCATTTTAATTTTAATCTTAAAGTAACATCGGCCCCAGCCCCCAAGTCCATCATTTCTCAACCATGATTCATACAGGCCATTAAGTGATGGGCAGGAATTGAAAAGAAAAAACTCCTTGATTTTCCATGTACTGCGCTTTGATCGATTTGATTCCACGCTAAAGTCTGGATATTGGCGGCTCTTTATTGAAATATGCAAGCGGGCCGCATGCACACTGGTTGTTACTTGGCTGTATGAGAACTGATCTCATGTGAACACAAACATATATGTGGTGTATTACGCCACCCCAAAAAAATGCAGATTCTTTAGCATCCAATAAAGGGGGGAAACAAAACAAAATGATAGTACAAAATCCTTCTAGTGCCATAAAATAAATACTCACATGGAAACAATAACCTTAGTATTTCCAAATTCAGCATAAGCAAATTCTGATGCAGCGTTCACTGCACCACTCCTCATAACTGTAAATAAAATTAGTGTATTATAATTGAATTTAAAGACACGACAGAGGGCCTCAAACGTAAGTATCTTTAATCAAATTACTCAACAGATAATAGCATTATTAAAATCATTGGATAGCACTCCAAGGAAAATTAGTAACACTTAACAATAACATACCAAGTGCAGGCTTTAAAACATTTCAACTTGCACAAAACCAATGAAATCTTCAAAGAAGAAATTCTCATCAAATTCTTTATTGGTAGTTCCACTATTAATCTGTAATATGGACCACTATTAATCTGTAATATGGAAATATATATTTCAAAAGAATCACTCATTGTAAGTTAATAAAAGAGATAAATGACATTTTTGTAATTAAAATGAGACAATGGCATTGATGATTCAAAAAAAAATGAACTCAAAAAAACATACATTAACTTGCCAACGTATCCATGTCAATAAAGATTTAATCGAATCAACTTCGGAAGCCACTTCTACCTAATCAAAATGTTCTACAGATACAACATCCACAAGCCTCAAATTCATCCATCACATAATGAAAAAAAAGGGCAATTCCTGGTCAACATGACAAACAAAATGCCAAAGATCCCACATTTATCCAACCAAAAGGACACTTGACCACACACACACCCACAATGAAAAAAAAATAACAAAAAATCAAACAGAAGAACAATTGATTATCAAATCAAATTTACCCGAACAAATCCCTTACAAAACCAAACAACATGGTACTCAACCCATCTTTTATCCAACCAAAATACTAGAGCCCAAATGGGATTAACAAAACACTGCAATAAGCTCCAATAAACAATGCATGTCTACCGCCAAATACAAGAAATAAAAAATAAAAACCAAAACCCAAACCCTAACCTAAAGAAAGCAGATAGAGACAAAAAAACATAACACAGCAAACAAATATCCCACACAATCCACTTCCATCCAATCCAAATCCCCCCACCGCACCCTACCCCACCTTCCCAACAAACAAAAATGAGAGATGTAAAAGATGGGTCTTTTAAAGAAGATCATCAAATGAGATAGATGGGTTTTTTTTGTCGTATGATACTTCCAATGAGATAGTTAGAGATGCCTTAAAAAAATACCTGTTTTGCAACACTTTTTTGGTGAACATTACCCCTTCAAAATTAATAGGCATATGGAAAGAAACAAAAACCATGAGTACATGAGAGAAGTTCATCTATAGCGCATTCATAAAATTTCATCAGCTAACCTTGAATTCTAATATATTAAGGCACACATTTGATCTTCTTTTTTTTCCAAATCATAATTCCCATATTCCTCCATCATTTTAGTTTAAAAATTCAACCTCTCATATAGCTGAATGAATCCTTTTTTAAAAAAAAAAGAATGAACAATTCTTCAAACATTAAAATCTTTTGCTTTGTATGTTCACTCTAACGATCACAACCAAAACATCAAACCCAACAAAACCTTCAACTAAAATGGAAATGGCAAGTGTGGTGGACCAATAAGTGAGATGTCCATAGGGGAAAACCAAACCATTGAAAGGGTTAGTTCGGGAACGCCCGGGTTCCATGAAACTGTGGCCAACACACCATTAGTTTCTGCAGAATGTGGAAACTCAATCTCTTGACCCAAACCATTGAAAGGGTTCGTTCGGGAACACCCAAGTTCCATGAAACTGTGGCCAACAAACTAGTAGTTTCTGGAGAATGTGGAAACTCAATCTCTTGACCCCCCAAATCTGAGAATTCCACTAATTGTAGGAAAATGTTATTGTCATTTTAGCACCTTCAGTTTGCTTCTCCAGAAAGAAAAAAAGGAAAAAATATCTATATGTTTTTCCAATGGTGTCTGTAACACAAACAGATCCGAAAGAAAGCCAAACAAACATTTTGACATTATTGAGGGTGTGAGAACCCACCCCAGATTTCCTGACTTAGCGTGGTTTAATCATTGATTTGTTTTCTCAGTGGGTTTACCGGTTGTTTGATCGAATTTCTGAGTTTGATTATATTTTCTTTGGTTTTGGAAGCCAGTGAACCTAGACAGTGACCATAGGGTCCTATTTGTTTTGTGTGGTCATTTTGGAGAGATTCTCTTTGATTTCTGAAAATTCCCATTTCAGCTTCGTTTGACTAATCTCGTCATTCCCTACAACTTTCGTGTTCACTCCGTACCCATTTGAAACTCCGAAAATCAGTTTTTCCAGCCCTGGGGGCAAAATCAGTCTTTTTACACTAAATCTGGACCCAAATTTCGAGATCTCAGAACCTTGCCAAATATATACTTTTTGGAAACTGGATTTTATGAGAAACATTTTCCTCTTCTTGGTCGATCGTATCCGAGGCCCATAAATCGATGTCTTAACACTTGAATCCATTATTTTGATCCCTTTGACCAAACAGTTGACTTTTTTTGTGGACCCCGGAAGTATGTCAATATTGACCTTGTTGGAAATATAATTTTATTCCGGACACTTTTCATGTTTTATGTTCCTTGATCCGAGGTCTAGAAAGCCTTCTAATCTCAATTTTCAATTTTAGGTGTTCCTAAGTGTGGTGGGGCCCACACCCACCCATTATAAATGTACAACTCCTCTCCCTCATCTCTCCCAATCGTCCCAGCGATGCTGCCTGTGCAGGAATGGGGAATTTTTCACCCCTTTCTTCTTCCCTTGGTTTCTTCCTCACAAATTACCTCAAAGCCTTGCTCAAATCAAGAGAAGACCTTCACCAATCTTGTTCACCTCGCCAAGAGCTTTCTATTGGTACCATTTATGAAAACATGCATCACCGTTAGAGCTTCTTGTGAGCTCTCTCTACTTATTTGAACCACTTCTAAGTAAGCTCTCCTCCTAATCTTTTAGATTTGTGTTTGTTTAGCCCATGAGACTCTCCATCTCCATTTTTAGAAGTTTTCTCTTTCTATTTCTTAGTTTTGACATTTTAGGGCTTGTTTTGGGGGTTTTTGTATAGATTGGTGTTTTTGACTTGGAGGTTGTGATTAGAGCTTGATTTGCTTAGCTTGGACCTAAGGCAAGTGGATGAATGGATTAATTTCATATTTTCTTGCTATTAAAGATTTGAACCCTCATTTATTGCTTTTACCTAAGTCATCTTTATGAGTTTTCATGGTTTTGGAAACATGCATAATGTTAGGCTATTAATAGTTCTCTTGGAAAACATGTGTTTTATTGTCTTGCTTTTAGATCATTTATGATCATTTATGAATTTTCATTTATGGAGATGTCTTGCATTGAATGAGGTGGAAGTGATGGAGAAATGAATGATTTATGGGAGTGGTTGTTAGAGGAGTTGATGATGAATTGAATGGGGTTGAAAGGAGGGTTTGAGACCCTCAATTGTATGTATAAAAGGATGCCCAAAGGAGGAGAAAAGGAAGGAACGAACTGTACTCAAAAAAACAGTTTCTGGACAGTTCGCTCGAGCGACCATGACACATCGCTCGAGCGAACCCGTCACAGAACCTCGTTGGCTCGAGCCAACCCTCTGATCGCTCGAGCCAACCTGATCCGAGCAGGTCCGCTCGAGCGAACCTTAAGTCCGCTCGAGCGAACCCCAGACAGAGAGCTGTTCGCCCGAGCGAACCTCCCAGTTCGCTCGAGCGAACTGCCTGTCTGTCATGGGTCAACGCCTAAGGGTTTGAAACTTTGTTTTTAGGCTTGGGGAGGTATTGTATGGGCCCCAATGCCATGTAAGGACTTGTAAGGCGTTATATGAAGTCCGGAAAAAGGAGAAACCTCATCATGCAGATTCCATGAGGTTTTCTAGATTGACCAATGTGCATAAGGACCCGGAATGTCCCTAATTCTTAAAGAGTACCAAATTACATCATGACCGACATACGGGACCCTATTCACACTGATTCAATTCTAGGAACCTCCATGTTTAGCCTGTAAATGTATGAGAAACTATTTGTATTCGATTTTTCAACCAAACTCCTATTTTGGGATTTCAACCCACATGATATCACTAGACTGTTCCAAGAGTACTAGAAGAGATGTGCTTAGCTTTTGCTAACCTGTATATGTCGACCTGAGATGAATGTGTATTTGTGCCTCTTGGCACCCCGTTTCTCACTATGCATATGATTTGATTTATCGTATTTGACCTATGAGTCGGCACCACTGAGCTTGGACGACCTCGTCGGTTTGATCCACCGACTTGGGGTTCCTTCCCCTCCTGATAGTCAGCTGCAGTCTGGAATGTGCAGAGTTTTTACCCGGTTCGCTACCGTGGTCCCACAGAGTATATATATATGTATATTATAGTATTTATCGTTGTCCCTCCTCACCTTGTGTGACTGAGGTCAATGATCCTGTTAGGGTATGCCCTCTCTTCACGTTAGTGAAGGGAGGATCTAGCTTTGTGTGGTTGCCATCTTGACAGTTTCCGATCCTTGATACCCTTACTGTTTTAAATATACATGTTTCATACGTGCTTTAAATGAAATACCGATTTGTTAAATGCTAATGCTTTGTACTTGTTTTAAATGAATCCCTGATTTGTAAATGTTCATACTTTGTACATGTTTTAAATAAATTATCGATTTGTCAAATATCCATGTTTTACACCAGTTTCAAATGAATACATGTTTTTCTAAATATTCATGTTTTATACATGCTTTAAAGGAGTACATGTCTTGTCAAATATTCATGTTTTATACCCATTTTATATGAATACAGGATTTTGTCAAATACCATGATTTATCATATGTTTTATTTTTCCGCACTTGTATTATCTTTTCACCCACCTGCCAGACCGTCGTGTCTGACCCACTACTTTGGTACTCAGGTTCAGATGTCTAGCCCGATCAGAGTGTACGTGTTGGCTATGGAGCCATGAGCTTGCAGGTTATTTTGTCAGCTATGTCGTGTAGACATTGAGCTTGACATCAGAGCTACGTCACATATGGGGTAGAGATTATTAGCTTGTTTTTTTATGGCTTTGATTAGCCCGTTTATTGGGATTGTAATTAACGCACATTGTTATTGTAACTTGAATATATATGGGAATATAATATCCAGATACTGTCAGCTCTGTATTTTGTTACATTGGTTTGTTCCAGTCTGATATGTTCATTGATAAGATAATTATATGCTTGGGTTGAGTGCGACACGGAATCCGATGGCCACGGACTTCGGGTCGCAACGCCACGAAAGCTTCCGCAAAAATATTCAAGATGTGTTGGAACGTGTTATCCTCACACACGCGGATCTTGGGAGAAACATAATCATCACTAAACTCCCAAACAATCAATCATTTCTCACGGCCCCTCGGGTTTGGGGTCGTGACAGAGGGTGAGGAAAACAATTCTACTGAGTGAAAAAAAAAAAACACATCACTATGAAACTTCAACTGAATGGAAAAGAAAAAAAAAAATATACCCAGCCAAACCAATAAAAGCCCTAGTCAACTAACAATTTATCAAAGTAGAAAACTTTCTGATTCTTCCTCCCTACATCTTAAGATCAGACGGCTAAAAAGGGACCAGGTCGAGGAGTCTCAGTTGCAGTTGGCACTACCTTCTGCCATCCCAATCGAATTCACATGTATAATTAAGTGATCTGGACCACACGTTTGGTGTGATTTCTAGGATGATCCTTCTCTGTTCAGAAATTATAAAATCTCAGTTTGTGACTGTCTTTCCAACCATGCTCTGCTGAGACTTGGTTTTAGACTCTTTTTGCAGGCCACCAAGTTGGTTTAAAGTTTGCCCAATATCAATGATGTTCTAAAAGTGGGCCCCACCACTTTCACGTTTGGTGGTGATTTATTGATTGACTGTCGATCGTCGGATCCATATTTCCTTTTCCAATCAAATAGACTCTGGATTCTCGTAATTTAGCACAGGCCATTGCTGTAAATACATTGGTGGTCCATTTTTTTGTAATTTAGAGAGTTCATGATTGTTGGGACTGGTGTATGCCCTAAAGCCCACTAGCTGCACTCTCATCTTTTGTCACTGGATATTTACTGGTTATTTAATGGAATGACTCTTTTCTCTTTAAACATGTATATATGTATGGTTGTGTAAGGCCCATTGTTTCTAGTAAATGAATTAGGTGTGTAGTGGCTACACGCAGATAGGTCTGACTCATGGACACTGGAAACAATAAATTTGTTCATAACTGAGAGATGGAATTGGGCACTTCATCTTGGTGTAAGTTATAGTGAGATACTCTCCTCTATTCAGGGTGACTTACCTAAGTCACAGGAGGCCTTTTCCGGATTTATCTCATTAGTGCATATGTCATGCATTGAACAAGACCATTGTAGGTGTGATCTCTAAAATAGTACTATCACTGAGAGAGATCTAGTCACCTCATGCTACTGAGTGACCAGTGCTCTTAATCTTGAGCATTTGTGGATGAACTGACGAAGTCGAGTTCTTGTGCTTTAATTCACTATGGGTGAGATCCTTCACATGGGTCAACAGCTCTGTATTTTGGGTGCTCGGGCTTGATTAGTTGGGACGTGCAGATGCAATAAAGAATCTATGCCATCTAGTGATGGAGTGATCGTCCCCTTAGAATTATCTGATTAATCATAAAAATCTAAGATCTTAGTATATGGATGTTCCATATGGATATTGAACTTGTGGGTCGCTCCCTGGACCAAGAGAATGATATCCGGATGATGATTAAGTTAAGGATATGAAGTTCTAAGGTTGAGATGTAATCGAGAAGGTTGATAGTGCATTTGATAACCTGACTTGATTATGGATGTTACATAGAGGGGCATTTTGGTCATTTCACTTAGTAGGTCGAAGACGACTGTCACTTTCTGACTAGCTTAAAATCATATTAAATATTTGTCTCTGGAGTTCAACTATAACTCTTTAGTGGAATGAGTTAAGGTTAAAATGGTCTTAATGTTCCTATGGGTTTAGCATGGACATTTTGGTCATTTTGGGAGCCAAGGGCAAATATGTCTTTTGGTCCCTCCTCTAGCCACTTTCCTATATTGGCATGGTTTCCTAATTTGTTTAGATAATATGTGGTTGAATTATTTTAGTGGAAAAATAATTTTGAGTTTAAATTCAAATAGGCCTTTGATGGCATACGTGAATTTAACTCTAGCTAAATTATTGTCTTGTGGGCCATGGTGTGATTAATTATCTTGTGGGCCATGGTGTGATTAATTATCATGTGGGTCGGCCATAATGGGAATTCCTTGTGTGAGGTTTCCAACTTTGAGTAGGTATCTTTACTTGGAAAGGTTGGACTCATCTTTTGATAAGAATTCCTATAATAAAGTTTCCTTTTTATTTTAGAAACTAAAAGTTAGTAGGTGTTGCACACCTAAGGTAACTAATTGCTAAGTTTATAGGATATTCCTTTTATTCTCCTTATCTAATTGGAGAGAACTTAGAAGGAAGTAAATCTTAGCATTGTATTTCCTTTTGGGGGCGTCCAAGAGGATTAGTAGGAAAATGTTTTAAGGGAAAGAAATCCCTAGGTTTGCAATGATAAAAAGGGATATGTATTCCCTTGGCCGTCCACACCCAAAAAAGAAGACACGCCCAGGCTTCTTCTTCTTCCTCCTTGAAGTGAGCATTAGGTCTGGTTTTTTCCATACATCATAGTTCAGAATATTAAACCCTTCAAGAAATCTATATTTAGATCCCACAATCTTAGCCAATCAGATTTGGAAGTGGAATAGAGGAGAAGACGGATTGCATAGTTGCTGCAGAAAATTACAGCAACTTGTTTTGCTGATTGCAGATATGATATCAGCCCTCTCAGATCTTTAATTTCAGATATTTGAAGTCTTCATATCATCAAGGTAATAGTCTTCTTATATCTCCTTTGTTTATACAATTGTTGATCATGAAACCATGGAGTTTTTATGCGATTTATATGGCTGATCTGCGCTGCCCATATCAGATTTTATAAAAAAAATTTTGTTACAAATCAGCCATGGATGTCTCTTGGTATGAGACTTTCAGATCTGTATCGCATGTTCTTTCAATGATTACCCATAGTATCCTTGAGAACTTGAATGGAAACCCAAAAACTTGGGCAAAAAAAGACAAACTCTTGTAGAAGTTAATTCATTCTTAAATTGCTGACTTAAAATAGAAAAGAGAAAAAACTCATATAATCTTCCCAGTGTTAACTTTAAGGATTCCCTAAACCCTATAATCTTATAGAAGGAATTGATCTTACTTCAACGGATCATCTCAAAATTTCCACAAACCAATTCAACAAAACCCTACCACATAACATCAGATCCACATTTCAAATAACAAAAACAGAACCTAATCCGCATTTTATAACATGTATCGAAATGTCATTTTATAACATGTATCGAAATGCCCAAAGTCTTAGAACAGAGCAAACCACAAACCACTTCCACCAGACCCTACCACATAACATCCGATCCACATTTCAAATAACAAAAACATTCTATAATCCTCATTTTATAACATGTATCGAAACGCCCAAAGTCAAAGAACAGAGCAAACCAGTAAAAATAATGAAACAAAATCCAAGCAAACTCAAAATCTCAAAATATCCAACCAAGCAAGCAAAGAAGAAATCTCAAAATCTCGTTCCAAATTGCAAAATCGAAATAACTTGATGAAGAAAAAAAGGTTGGAAGAACCCTATACTTACCACAGATATATTTGTTGAGAAACGAATGGATGTATTTGCTAAGATGATTTGAGAAGGACTGCTCATTATAAAAACAATAAATCAGAGAATATGAGGGTATATGTGAAACTTTGAGGCATCAAAAAGATAGGAACAGCGAGTAAAGTCTGAAATGATATAGATTAGTCATGTACCTTTTTTTCGATTTACACAGAGAGGATATTCGTAGATGAAAGGGAGCATGAAGATTTGAGAAGCATTTTCCTTTGAGTGGTTGCAGCGTTTCTACCGTGTACAACATCGCAGTGTGGAGGGAGTTGCAGGAAAAAGGTTGGGTTAGAACGTGACGACGTGAGGGTAGGTTTTTTGTTTCTCTTTCTTGAGAACCATCTTATTAGTCAAAATACGATAGAGAGCGGTCAAAATAGTAGGGGAAAATCGGGAAAACCTCTTAGCTTAATATAGTAGATAGAATGGTTTGAATTACCAATTTGGACACACAGGATTAAAAAAAAAAAAAAAAGGAAGAAGGTAGGGGATGAGTTTTGATACCCACAACCCTTTCCCAAGAAATGAAATACTAGTGTGGGAGGTGTGATAGATGCGAAAATTTTATGTTGAAAATAGCCCCATTTATACTGATTTTCACATCCCATTCACATATTTGCTGCAAACAAACGTATACATGCCTAAATATCACATACATATGTAAATGACCTCACACGAATGAGCCCTCATGAAATACTACTCTCCAGTATGAAATATATGTCATTATGCCTCCAACAATTGAGGACTTGATTTTAGCTGATTTTTAGGATCAAACCATCGAGGAGGGGCATAAACAACGACAACAACAAACATAAATGAAATCACCCAAACAACAACATATAATTTCAACAAAATCGATCATTTAAATGTTAAGAAAGAATTACCAGAAACTTTGAGAGATGCCCGATGGATGCAACGAGAGAGCTGATATGGTACGTCGAATTTTAACCGTAACCATAACCAATGCGATCTCGATCTGGTGGTGTGCAGCATTGTAGAAATGGGACGTTATCGTATCAAATGGGATGTTACCAAATCACTGGCCAGGGATCTTCACCTCTGTGCATTGCATGAATTATCCTTTCAAATCAAATAAGAGATTATCAAACTGCCCCCATACAAATCTTCACTTCTGATCCTTCACGCCACCACTTTCACTAAAAAAATTGCTAAGAAACCGTAGCAATTCAATACCAATAAATACGAACTAGCCCTCATTGTTCAACAAAACCTCCAATCCACAGATCCTTAGATCCGGGCAATACAACTCCACAGGTTTCACAAGTTCTCACACTCTAATCTCCCACACCTTGAATAAACAACAAAACATACAAATTTTCACAACTTTCCGCTTAAATTCCAAGAAAGCTCGATGATTCAAGAAATCAAACATCAAAATAAAACACAAAGCAATGCAACAAGATGGATGTGAGAAAAAGAGAGAGAGAGAAAAGAGAGAGAGAGAGAGAGAGAGAGAGAGAGAGAGAGAGAGTACGGACGGGGGCTTTCCAAAGTACTATAGGTGATATGGAAAGGGGTAAAAAAGCAATAGCAAATGACACTTGTACATGGACACCATACAATATTCCAAACCATTGCCATATTTAAAACACAAATACTGAAGCAGTTTTCACTTTCCAGTAAAATTTGCATGTTTCTTGCAAATATTTTTTTTACTTGATAGGATTTAAATTTAGTCATCAAATCATCATTTAAACTACAGTGGCATTCACAAGCTATTTTTGTTTGACAGGAAACATGTTTCTGGCATAGTACTAATGTCAATTCAAAACGAGTTCCGTCATAAAATTCACAGTTCAATTTGCTATGTAGTTTAATATACTTATGAGGAATTATGTGAGTGAAACAATCTAGACTGCCAATTCTGTATATGGGATTTAAAAGAACAAAGGAGATGGTAAACGATCAGCAATTCAAAGACAGAGTCCCTAACCACCAAATTTCTGCAAAGTAAAGACTAAATCATATCCAAAGAAGGGAAAAATAATTCAAAACAACATACTAATTAATGAAAAGGTCAATGAATCCATAAAAAATGAACAATTTCAGAAAGAAAACACAACCGGATAACAGAACATATGTCCAATAGGCTTTACCATATGATCCAAATCAAATCTGACCGTAACATAGACAAAACGTACAAATTTTCACAACTTGTATGTTAAAATTTCAAGAAAGCTCTGATGATTCAAGAAATCAAACATCCAAACAAAACACAAAGCAATACAAGAAGATGGAGGAGATGGAGAGAGAGAGAGAGTACCGACGGGACGGGGGCTTTCGAAAATGAAGGTGACAGTGTCGGCATCGTCGATGATGTCGTCGTTGCTGACGCATTTGATTAGCTTCGACACATGGTTAAGGTTCATGCATGCCCATGGAGAGGGTGCGATCGCAGCAGAAGTGCTCAAAGTAGTCAGATCAGAGGAGGAGGGCGACGTGGCTGGAATTTATGGCCTGGAGGGAGAAGTCAGAGTTGGAACGGAGAGAGGAGAGAGAGAGGGCCGGATTTAGGGTTTCACACTCCAAAAACAAAACAAACTCTCCTTTCTTTCTTTTTCGTTACGAAGAAGAAGGCGTGTGCGGGCGACTTTGAAAATAAAAATGACGTCGTTCGATACACGAGGGGTAAAACCATCCAAAATCAACGTACGAACACTAATATGAGCATTTGAACGTATTTGTAGTTAAATTCATATAATACGAATATACAGACACTTTTTTGATAAAAATCCCTAAAATAAAATATGCTGGTATTAATTGAATAAAAACACGAGCATAATAAACTTGAATTATGTGATTAACAATGATTGATTATTCAAAAATATGAAATCCAAGAATTTGGGTTTGAGGCCCATGCTTATAACAAAACAAAGTGGAGAAGCGTGCATCCTTACCACGGTGCATAGTCCGATATATGCATCAAGGAGTCTATGCGATTATTAGAATAATCTATGCGATTATTAGAATAATATATGATTTTATTTGTTTCCTTACATTCAGCGAAGCATTTACTATTCAACTATTCCCAACCATCATCTTGTCATCAAAGAATCTTATATATGGGCAACTATAATGCAATGTGGCGCTTGTACAGAGGAAAAAGACTTTATGATCAAAACCCCACTAAAGCAAAACGGATCCCTCCAAGCC
Source organism: Litsea cubeba (assembly GCA_012931725.1). Classification (NCBI taxonomy): domain Eukaryota; kingdom Viridiplantae; phylum Streptophyta; class Magnoliopsida; order Laurales; family Lauraceae; genus Litsea; species Litsea cubeba. The sequence continues at coordinate 151,720,852 of CM022945.1, read as the reverse complement.
ATTGTCTTCATATGCCCATATATTAGAAGACAAACAAAAACAATGCAAAATGGATATGCAAAAACTCAGAGAGTTCTGGTCATAAAACAGTATACCGAGCTCACTGACGTGAGATCAAAAGTGATAACGAATAGGAAAGTGGCTATCCAAGTCAAATTCAATTAACCCATTGACTCTCATACCACATGTTAGCATTCAAGTTTAGTCCATGATTTAGAAGTTAGGGTTCATCGCATCAATTAAAATTAACTTCCGATTCTGTCAAATCTTCAGGTTTGAAGTAGAACTTCTCAAATCTTCAGATTAGATTTGAAATAGAACTTCTAAGTCTAACAATGTTTTATGCATAGATCAGAACTTCTGGTCAAATCTTCATGCTTAATTTCATGGCCTTATTATATAATATATTTTATTTGGGTTTGAATAAAAAACATTAAGTTTGATTTACGGATATGAATCTACAGGTTCATATCAGTATTCAAACTTTCAGGACCGCTGGTCCATAGATCAGTGAACTTCGGGTTTAAATTTAGAATTTATGATTCTAATTATTGTGATCCATTCATATAAATATTATTAATAAATTCAATTCAAAAGAAATAAATCAAACTAGATAATAAATAGTAAATAAACACCATGAATACTATAAACAAGCATTATAAATTAATTGCATGCATTGGTTTTAAGGATTGTTCAGATACTACTTACTGTATTTGAAAAAAAAAATACCATCCTTTTCTAAAATCCGAATAGGGAAGAAATCTGCGATGGAAATCCACTCTGAAAAGGAATCTGCACAGGCAATCCTGATGGGAATCCGCACTGGGAAGGAATCCGCGATGGATCCACATTGGGAAGGATTTCTCGATGAAAATCCACGCAAGGAAGGATTTCACCTCTCTTTGGATAAGAAGACTAGGGTTTTCTTCCGTCTCTTAGAGCTTCGTGCTGATAACGTGTTAGAAAAAGGAAAAAAACTTAGAATAAGAAGATTAGAGGGAGAAGAGAGAGAGAGAGAGTTTCTTATATTATCTTTAAGTATGTACAAATACAATGGAGGAGGCCTATTTTTAGGCAAAGTAAACTCCTAATTGAGAAACCCTAATTTCAATAGAACTCTAATCCTAACTCATCTTAAGTGGACATCCACCGATGATATATAACTTATAACAATTTTAATATAAAATATAATAATTTACTTTTAGCCGTATGGTCGTAGTTGTCCTTTCATTGTGTAAGTGCCTAAATATTACAGACTTTGTAATGGGGATTATGTCGAGTCTGATGCTCCTTTGAAGATGGCGAGTAGCCTGGAAACCTGAAAGGGGAGAAGATTAGGAAGTCAAAGGACCCTCGCTGTGGGCAGCACAAGGCTCTCCGATGCCTAAGTCAGTATGGGATCTGAGCAATAGGACAGAGATAAGGGAGAAGAGAGACAGAGTGGCAGCTCTCAGGTTGTGATTGCACGTACCAGTTATGGAGATCACTCCTCTATTTATAGAGGAAGAAGCCTACGTTGCATGGCGGGGCTTATGATGACGTCTTAGCACTCCCAGGGGTGCTGTCACGTCAGCCCACTATACATTAAATGGCAGTCCGATCAGCCCATTATGCATTAAATGCTGGTCTAATCGGGCCTTACCATATCTGACTTTTGGGCCTAGTCCCATCGGGCCTGGCCTGGAGCCATGCCCTGATGGGACGTAGCCGCTGGATGCCGCTCTTTCACGGATATCCAGCTGAGTCTGACAAAGCCATCTTGGGAGCTACAAGACGGGAGATCCTACTGGAGTAGAACTCATCTCGGTTTCGACCGCTGACGTTTGGTCTTCATCCGTAGTCGCTTTGAATGACCGAGGTAATAAATGATGCTTGCTAATTAATACAGAAGACATACCGATGGCACCATGTGTCACCATCTGGTTGGTTGTTCAATCACATCGAGGAGACGTGTGCCGCTTATCAGGGACGTGTTCAGCGATCGAAGTGACGCGCGTGGAGCCCCAGGGGGCGTATGGTACATGCATCCCTAGGGTTTCCGTAAAGGGGGCCCTTCCTCCTTCCTTTATATATGGGATGTTAAGGCTCTCTTCTTCCCTACTGCTGCTTTGTACCGGAGAAGAAGAGAACGCTGCTGGAGAGATCTGTCTGAGAAAATAAGTGCTGCCAAGATTGAGCCTCCGTCAGTTTGAACCCCAGTTTCATCTTCGTAAGTTCTTTTGCTTCCGCCTTTTTCGTGGGTTTAGGGTTCTTTCTACTCATAGCCTCTGTTTCGGTAGAGATGGGCATCTACAGTCACTGGGTAGAGAATGAGGCGGCGATCGAGGGACTTAGGTTAGCATATGAGATCCCTGGCGACGTCCAAGTCAGGGCGGCTGATCCCAACGGTATCAACCTCCGTGACTTTTCGGGAGGCTGGATGCCTTTCCCGTTGGTGGTTGTGACTGAAGGTGGGGCTCGTTTTCCCCTTCATCCTCTCCTAAGGAGGTGTCTCAGCCAGAGGTGCCTCTGCCCTTGCCAGCTGCTGCCCAATGTCATCAAGAGCATAATGGGCACAGCCAAACTTAACGACGTCCTAGGCATTGACCTCGGCGTCTTCGACATCGAGGACGTCTATGACATATGCAAGTCTGGAGATGCCTATTATCTTCTTGCTAAGCCGCGCCGAGAAGGCTTTGTACGCTACCTGGAGGACTCGAGTAAGTACGCCAGGGACGATCTCCTGTACGTCTCGTGTAACTGGGAGTTCGGCGTGGCCGAAACTGACAGAGCTTACAGGATTCCCCGCCACTTCGGGACTATTCCAAGTAAATACCATCTCTTCATTTTTGTATGTATTTCATATGCCTTTTTCTTTTGTCTTGCCGAACTGATGTTTCTGCTTGCTGTGCAGCTACTAAGGAGAGGAGGCAGGCTGCCCGACATATATGGGCGAGGAACGAAGCTTGGCTTCGGCAAGTCCAGAGGTACAACGGTCACGAAGGTAGAGCGGCTTGGTCGCTGTTAGGGTACCAGCCGAAGTACCGTGGTTATATCAAGGGTACAACCGAGCCGTTAAGGAAGTTCGGACGGAAACGAGCCCGGGGCTACGAGAGAACAGGCTGCTTCCAGGGCCAGGGCCGAAAAGGAAGGGTCCTCACGGGTTGTGATTGACACCGATCACAGGGCCGCATCTGGCGCTCAAGCTTCTATGTCTGGGCCGAGGTCACGCCAGACCCCCTTAAAGAGGAAGAGGCCGCGTCAGGCAATTCGGTCCCCTTCGTTGAGCTTGGAGATGCGGCGCGCCAGGCATCTGTCCTTTGAGGACATCGAGACTTTAGCACTTGGTGTCGACGACTCTCGAGGCCCCCAGGCGCCTTCGAACTCGGACGTCGTGGAGATCCCTCCCCCGGGGTCTTCGGTGGCCTCTCACGTGGTCGCAGCAGAGGCCGCTGCCTTCTGGTCCATCTCTTTCCGTCCTGTTGGACCGGAGGCTCGGTCGGCCCCAGCCGAGATTAGGCAGAAAGAAGACCAGTCGAAGAAAAGGCTGAGAATCGAAGGGGGTTTCGGCTCGGCTGCAGCGTCGCCATCCACCGGTCCAAGTCCTTGGGAGCCGAGCTTCTTGCTTGAACCGGGGAGACCAATGACAATGGAAGATCGTGTCCTCCGGAAGTTTGATCCCCTTGTTCTCGAGGCACTTGGGTGGGCCTGCGCCCTGCCTCGAGATATGGCTTAGCTGGAGGGGTATAGCGACCCGAAGCTGATACTGTCGCTGCTACAGTCGTGCTTCGCAGTGAGTTCATTCAAACCTTTAAACTTTTTATCAAGTTGTTTAGTTTCGGCGACTGTTCTGATTTTATTTCTGAATGCCTTGTTTCTTCGACAGACGGTGCAGAAGTCTCTGGTCGTAGCCGATAGGCTCCATAAGCACGGCACCGTGGTCGCCGAGCTGAACGCGGAGAAGAACGGCCTCGAGGAAGCCCTGGATGCCGTTACTCAGAAATTGACGAAAGCCGAAGGAGAGTTCAAGGTGGGGCTTGAGCATGCGAGGGGCAAGACGGAGGCCGAAAAGAGAAAGGTGGCCGAGCTCGAGGCTTCCCTGGAAAGGCTGAAGGATGACTTCGAGGCCAAGCTCCGTGCTGAATCAAAAAGGGCGGATAAGGCTGAGGCTAAACTCGAGTCAGAGTGTGATGCCGTCTTCGAGGACACCAAGGCGCAAGTGACAGCTCACTATAAGGCCAGGGTTCTTGTTGTGAGGGACAAGGCCTGGGCGAGGGGATGGTGTTCCGCTCTGAAGGAGGCGGGGGTTTCGAAAGGCCATCCGTCCTTCAAGGTTCCGCCTCCATACCCAACTTTGGTGCCGAACCCCGCCCCTCCTGTCATTGTCCCCGCTGGTGAGACGGCTGCCGGGGGACCAAACGCTGATCATATCGAGACCAACATCAGAGCCGCTGCCACTCCTCATACTTCCGATCCCGCGTGACCTCGGGCCGGTCCTATCAGTTCTGCTCATGGAGAGTTCTAATTGCCTTTGTTTTTTATGTATTTTTCTTATTCTTGGTTTTCAATTGTACCTGTCGCTTTATGTAATGAATGGAGATCCAATACAATTGAAGCTTTCTTTGGCTAATATCTGGATCGCTTTCCTTGTCATGCATGTTTTCGCTTTTCAAATATCTTGCGTAAGTATGTGAGCTCGGCTTAACGAGGCTGATTTGCGTGCCCCAAACGTATGAGGACGTGTTGCCGCTCTGTTCACTGATCAAGCTTGGTCAGAGGCAACCGGGATGAATTAGAGTTCGGTAGGGATAGGTGCCGAGCTGTCCCCATGTTTGTCCTGGGTAACAACATTAGGATCGCTACCTCATCGATAGACATGTAGAGGGCGCGCCAGCAATCCTGGCACGAGTGCCGAGGCGCTCACATAGCACGAAATGGAGAAGACGCACTGGCTCGTCCCCAGGGGTGCTTCGGCAACCTGGCACGAGTGTTGAGGTGCTCACATAGCACGAAATGGAGAAGACCTACTGGCTCGTAGCCAAGGGCGAGTCGACAACCTGGAATGAGTGCCGAGGTGCTCACATATAATGAAATGGAGAAGACCCACTGGCTCATCGCCAGGGGCGCACCGGCAACCTGGCACGAGTGCCGAGGTGCTCACATGGCACGAAATGGAGAAGACCCACTGGCTCGTCGCCAGGGGTGCGCCGGCAACCTGGCACGAGTGTTGAGGTGCTCACATAACACGAAATGGAGAAGACCCACTGGCTCGTCGCCAGGGGCGCGCCGGCAACCTGGCACGAGTGCAGAGGTGCTCACATAGCACGAGATGGAGAAGACCCACTGGCTCGTAGCCAAGGGCGCGTCGGCAACCTGGCATGAGTGCCGAGGTGCTCACATAGAATGAAATGGAGAAGACCCACTGGCTCGTCGCCAGGGGCGCACCGACAACCTGGCACGAGTGCCGAGGTGCTCACATGGCATGAAATGGAGAAGACTCACTGGCTCTTCGCCAGGGGGCGCCGGCAACCTGGCACGAGTGCCGAGGTGCTCATATGGCACGAAATGGTGAAGACCCATTGGTTCGTCGCCAGGGGTGCGCCGGCAACCTGGCATGAGTGTCGAGGTGCTCACATAGCACGAAATGGAGAAGACCCACTGGCTCGTCGCCAGGGGCGCGCTGGCAACCTGGCACGAGTGCCGAGTTACTCACATAGCACGAAATGGAGAAGATCCACTGGCTCGTCTCCAGGGGGCGCCGGCAACCTGGCACGAGTGCCGAGGTGCTAACATAGCACGAAATGGAGAACCGAGACGCATAGTCCCTTAGGTGCTGTTAGAGAGTTCTATGTTCTGGAGAGGATTGAGGGAGACAAGGAACAGAGTGCTTTTATTGCACTTCGAAAATCAGTTACAATTCAGAAATAGAACTTCTTGAGGTGCGTCGCGTTCCATAGTCGTGGCAATTGTTTACCATCCATGTTCTCAAGTTTGTAAGCTGAACGACCGCAAACCGCGGTGACCTTGAACGGTCCGTGCCAGTTTGGCGCCAACTTGTCGTGGTTCCGATCTTTGTCCAGCGGGAGGGACTTCTTCAAGACGAGTTCCCTGACTGAGAATTTCCTTTCCCTGACCCTTTGGTTGTAACCCTTGGCCAACTGTTGCTGATAGGCAGCCAGTCAGACGGCCACTGCTTCTTTGCGCTCTTCGGCTAGGTCTAACTCGTGAGTCCAGTTCACGTCGTTATGGCCTTGGTCAAAGAGTTCTGATCTTAAGGTCGGGAGGCCGACCTCAAGCGTAATCACGGCTTCCATACCATAGGCAAGAGAGAAAGGCGTGGCCGAGGTGGAGCATCTTGGTGTCGTCCTGTATGCCCACAGGACGCTCGGCAGTTCTTCCCCCCATCTTCCTTTGGCTCGATCGAGCCTCTTCTTCAGTCCGTCGAGCACCACCTTATTGGAGATCTCGGCTTGGCCGTTGCTTTGGGGGTATGCTGGGGTGGAGTAATGATTTCTAATGCCAAGCCCCTGGCAAAAGGTTTTGAAGAGGTTGGAATCAAACTGAGTTCCATTATCTGATATTAGGGCCCGTGGATTTCCGAACCTCGTGACGATGTTTTTCCAGACAAAGTTCTTTGAATCGTGCTCAGTGATGGAGAAGAGTGCTTCTGCCTCTATCCATTTGGTGAAGTAATCAGTGGCTACTATCAGCCACCTCTTATTTCCTGGAGCTCGATGGAGAGGTCCTACGATGTCCAGTCCCCATTGGGCGAAAGGCCATGTGCTGGATAGTGGACTCAGATCCTGAGCTGGCTGGTGGAGGGAGTGTGAAAACTTCTAGCATTTTTCGCACTTTTGGGCGTATTTTTGTGCGTCTGTCTGCATGTACGGCCACCAGTAACCCTAGCTGATAGCCCGGTATACCAGCGACCGTCCGCCGACATGACTTCCACAGATTCCTTCATGCATCTCGTAAAGGAAGACGTTGACCTTGTCAGGGTGGATGCACTGAAGGTAGGGGCCAGTAAAGGACTTCTTGTAGAGCTTGCCTCGTGGGCTCAACCAAAACTGAGCTACTTTGAGCCTGATTCGGCGAGCTTCGTTCTTGTCTTCGGGGAGCTGATCATTTTTCAAGAAGGTGATGATTTTGGCAATCCAACTCGGCCCGAGATCAACACATAGAATTTGCCGAGGTGGGGGAAGCTCCGTACTTGGTCTTTCCAGCGATCCTACTTCGACAATCCTATTCCTCCCGGCCTCAACCGCTGAAGCTAGGCTAACGAGGGCGTCGGCATGAGAGTTAGAGTCTCTACCGATCCGCTTGACTTTGGCTTTTTGGAACTGCGAGATAAGCTTTTTTACAAGTGCTAAGTAGGCGGCCATCCTGTCGTCGCGAGCCTGGTAGTCTCCAGTCAACTGGCTTGTTACTGATTGTGAATCACTGAAAACTGCCAGCTGTTGAGCTCCTAGGATTTTAGCGCTATTCAGCCCGGTTATTAGAGCCTCGTTATTGGATGCTTTGAAATCAATGGTGAGGGCTTGCTCGATAACCAGTCCTTCTGGAGATTGAAGGACTATGCCAGCTCCAGCCCTCTTGGAGGTAGAGGATCCATCAACGAAGACCTTCCAAGCGGAAGCGAAGAATCGGTTCCAAGCCTGCTTTTCTTTCGTCCCAGTGACTTCTTCCTCATGCCTCCTGCCCCCCAGTTCGGTGCCGAGCGGGGTCAGTGCCGAACTTGGAGAGGTGAATTCGACAATGAAATCTGCCAGAACTTGAGCTTTGACCGCCGTTCTAGGTTGATACTTGATGTCGTATTGTCCTAGTTCGTCGGCCCACTTCGAGACTCGGCCGGAGAAGTCGGCCTTTTTGAAGACCGCTCCGAGTGGGTGTTCCGTCACAACCACGATGGAGAAGGCTTGAAAATAGTGGGAGAGCTTGCGAGAAGCGCTGACGAGTGCCAACGCGAGCTTCTCCATTGGGAGGTACATGGTCTCGGTGTCAAGCATGATCTTGCTCGTGTAATAGATCGGCATTTTTTGCTTGTCGTCCTCTTTAATGAGGACCGAACTGATCGCATGATCCGAGATCGCGAGGTAGAGGTAGAGCACCTCTCCCTATTTCGGAGTCGAGAGCAGGGGAGTTGAGGAGAGATAGGCTTTGAGCCTCTACAGCGCTTCATCGTACTCCGGTGTCCAATGGAATTTCAGATTTTTCTTGAGTAGTTGAAAGTAAGGCCTACATTTATCTGATGATCTGCTGACAAAGCGATTGAGTGCGGCAGCCATGCCGGTGAACTTCTGGACCAGGCTTCCAAGGAATTTGCCGGAGCCGACACCAAATGCGCACTTGGAGGCGTTGAGCTTGAGCTTGAACCTCCTAAGTTTGTCGAACACCTGAGTCAGGTCGGCCAAGTGGTCCCGGGACTGCTTGGACTTGACGACCATGTCGTCAATGTAGACTTCCACCATCTTACCTAGCTGGGCCTGGAACATCTTCGTGACCAACCTTTGGTAGGTGGCCCCTGTGTTCTTTAGTCCAAAGGGCATGACCTTGTAACAGTAAATGCCTCTGGGCGTTATGAATGCAGTCTTCTCCTCGTCAGGTTCATACATCGGTATTTGGTGGTAGCCTCGGTAAGCATCGAGGAAGCTCATCCTGTCGTGGCTAGCAGTGACGTCGATCAACTGGTCGATTTTGGGGAGTGGGAAGCTGTCTTTGGGACAGGCCTTGTTTAGGTCGGTGAAATCGACGCAGACTCTCCACTTTCCAGTTTTCTTTTTGACGACAACCGTATTCGCCAGCCATCACGGATACTTGACCTCCCTGATTGCCTCCGCCTCTAGCAGCTTTCCAACCTCTTCGACTACTACCTCTGACTGTGGTACCCCCGTCCTGCGTGACTTCTGCATCACTGGTTTGTGCTCAGGGTCCACGCTAAGCCTGTGGCACATGACCTCGGGGTCAATGCCGGGCATCTCGTAGGGGGTCCAAGCGAAGACCTCCTTGTTCCTGAATAGGAGACTGACGAGATCGGCCTTCTCCGTCTCGGCAAGGTGACTGCCAATTAAGAAGTGGCGCTCGGGATTAGTGGGATCGAGCCTGACCTCGATCAAATCCTCGATGCTTTTCTTCTCGGGATCGCGGCCGACCTTATCAAGCTCGTCTTCTAGCTCGGCCATATTCACTTGTTGCGGCTCCTTTTCTCCGGGCACTACGGCCATTAGACATTGCTTGGCCGCCTGCTAGTCGCCCCTGATAGTGACCATCTTTATTCCACCGTTCTTGTCCTCTAAGGGGAATTTGAGTTTCTGGTGGTGGGTGGAAGGTATTGCTTCCATGTTATGCAACCATGTTCTTCCCATTATAGCATTATAGGGAGACGGCGCATCTACGACAAGAAAGTCGGCAGTTATGGAGGCACCTTCGACTTGGACCGTGAGGGAGATCTTCCCCTTGGGATATACTGGTTTGGCGCTGAAGCCTATCAGGGGGGTCCTCGCTTCCTCCAGGTTTTCTTCTCTAAGGCCCATCCACCTGAAGCAATCGAAATAAAGGATCTCGAAAAAGCTTCCGGGGTCGACGAGGATCCTTTAAACTATGCAGTTCTTGAGTTTGAGGGTAACGATCAGCTGATCGTTATGGGGGAGCTGGACTTCTTCCAAGTCTTCCTCAGAGAAATAGATCCAGGGCTTCTCCTTCCGAGCTTTCTTGAACGCTGGTTCGAGCTCGGCGGTCATCACCTGTTTGTCGTGTGCGGCCCTCCTGGCCTCGGCTCGGGCTTGGTTACTCCCCCTTAGGGTGGGAGCCGGGTGGATGACGCTGATGAGTTTTTCCGATTCATCGCTAGAGTGACCTCCGGCATCCTGGCGTTGAGCTCGGTTGGTGTTTACTCCTCCTCCCTTCACATACTCCTTTAAGTGCCCTTCCTTGACGAGCTTCTCAAGGTGTGATTTGAGGGAGAAACAGTCTTCGTGTTATGCCCATTCTACTTGTGGTAGGCACAAAACTTACTCTGGTTTCGGCTGGCGGGGTTGCCCTGCATAGGCTGCGGCCAGCTGAAGTAGGGCTGGTCTTTAATCTTTTTCAGTATTTTGTGGATAGGCTCCACGAATACTGTGTGGACACTTGGCCTGGACTTCTTGCCATCATCCGCGTTGGGAAACGAGGCTGTTGCCGAGCTGGTGGAAGCTCGGTATCGATTCCTTTCTTCACTCTGAACTGTCCTTTTTTCCTTTTTGGAAAAGGATTTCTTGGGGGGGGGGTGGCGGTCATGCTGGGTGGCTTGGTCTTCGGGTTTGGACTGGCCTTTGGAGGCGGATTTAGAGACGCCAAAGCTCTCATTGGCCCTGACCTCGTCCTGCTCTTGGGCGACGTACTTGTTTACCCTAGCCATTAGTGCTTCCACCGAGGTCACGGGGCTCCCGACCAGCTCTTTGCGAAGGTCATTGCCTGACAACAAGGCGTGCTGGAAGGACATGATCGCCACTTCGTCGTTGGAGTTCTCAATCTGGTTATAGACAGTCCATAATCTCTTAGCGAACTGGGTGATACTCTCGTTCCACCTCATCTTAAGGGCCATGATGTCGCCATCTGTCTTTGGGATGACTCTGTGGGCCTGGAACTTCCCCAGGAAGGAGTTCCGCAACTAGTACCAACTTGAGATCGATCCTTCTAGGAGACTGCAAAACCATTTGAGAAGGAGGTCTCCCAGATTTGACGAAAAAACTCTACAGTTCAGATGGCCGACATCGCCCCACACCGACATCTTCTGAGTGAAATGTCGGAGATGCGCTACCGGATCCGAGGTGCCGTCATAATGAACGAACCTTGGGACGCTAAATCTCTTGGGCAGAAGGAAATCCTTCACTTCCCGAAAGAAAGGAGAAGAGCCGGCGTCGCCGGAGTCATACGAATCCAAAGGATTGCAAGAGAAAACTTCCATATTACGCCGGATCGCCTGTCTGACGAGCTTGTCAAGCCGTGCTTCTTCATCTTCTTTGTCCTCGAAGGGGGGCTCTGACCTTCTCTTCGAGTGACTGATGCTGGAGCCTTCATCCTGACCCCGGCGCTGCCTCTTGTGCTCGAGGTGTTGCCTGAGGTCTATCTCAGATCGATGCCTGGGGTCGATCTCAGATCGATGGGTCAGCCGACTTTTAGAAGGTCGGGGGCCAACCTTTGCCTCGTGCTCGGGCTGCTGCCGAAGCCGCTGTTGGAGTTGCCGAATCCACTTTTCTTGTTCTCGGATGAGGATGTTTTGGGCCGCGACATCCCCATCGCTAGTGAAGTGACGGGAATGATGGGACTTACTAACTGCTACAGATTTATCCCTTTGGGGATGCCTTTGTCGCTGTTCATCTCGCCGGGGAGGCATAACCTCCTCCTCCGGAGATGAATCCTCGATTCGCTCCGGGAACAGGATCTGAACAAAGAGGTGTGCGTCAGGGCGCTCCTCGACTGCAACTGCACTAGACCTCGCCTGGTATCGCCTCTGAGGAGGAGCGACCGGCGACAGGCCCGGGGGTGGCGGGATCATCGCCCTCACGGATTCTCCGCCTTTTGCCTTTGAGGATTCTCCGCCTTTCTTAGCTTTGGGAGGCATGGTGTTTGGGAAGATCGGGTTAATGCTTTCCCACAGATGGCGCAAACTGTAAGTGCCTAAATATTACGGACTTTGTAATGGGGATTATGTCGAGTCTGATGCTCCTTCGAAGATGGTGAGTAGCCTCGAAACCTAAAAGGGGAGAAGATTAGGTAGTCAAAGGACCGTGGCTGTGGGCAGCACAAGGCTCTCCGATGCCTAAGTCAGTATGGGATCTGAGCAATAGGATAGAGATAAAGGAGAAGAGAGACAGAGTGGAAGCTCTCAGGTTGTGATTGCGCGTACCAGTGATGGAGATCACTCCTCTATTTATAAAGGAAGAAGCCTACGTTGCATGGCAGGGCTTATGATGACGTCTTAGCACTCCTAGGGGTGCTGTCACGTCAACGCACTATACATTAAATGGCAGTCCGATCAGCCCATTATGCATTAAATGCTGGTCTAATCGGGCCTTACCATATCTGACTTTTGGGCCTAGTCCCATCGGGCCTGGCCTGGAGCCATACCCTGAAGGGACGTAGCCGCTGGATGCCGCTCTGTCAGGGGTGAGGGGCGGCCAAGATGGCTTTGTCAGACTCAGCTGAATATCCGTGAAAGTACAGCCATCAGAGTCCATCTCGGCTAACAGTCTGGCTCGGGTGCCGAGCTGAGTGGTCGAGGTGAAGACTTTGTGTCGAGGTCGGGGGTGCCCGAGACCAGAAACGGTTTCGGGCTCGGATAGCGCATTGGTGACGTTCGCCGAGGTCAAGGCGTGATTAACCGATACTAGCACCGAAGCTAATATAACCTCAGTACTTTGGGAGACATCCCCACACACATTGCATGCTTCACAGTTTTGATGTGGGAGAGACGTACATTGACACCTACAATGCCCTTTTTTTGAATAAAAATGCAAGTTGGATGTGTTACACAGTTACACAATTTTGATATGGGAGAGACGTACATTGACGGCTACACTGCCCTTTTTTTAAATAAAAATGCAAGTTGGATGTGTTACACGGTTTAACCTTAACCCATTTTACTACGGGTGAAATTCAATTGACTCATGGCCGACTTTTATATGATGAATGTTGGGTTCTACAGGTCAAATGTGAGTCGGGTATATATGGGTCGGGTTGGGCGGGTAAGGTCAATTTTTGTCACCCCTAATTTGGATGCAACAAGATCCACTGCCACATGTTATAGGCCACTGATCAATTTGTAAGCACCAATCAAAGACCTTTAGAACCCATCTCTACATCGAGATTGTTATATCTAATGCTTCGTATTGCCAACCACAAAAACTGTTATGTAAAGATCAAGGCCTACGAAATGAATAATTCCTTGAGGCTCAGTTCTTAAGTATCTCCCGTATTCCTCCCAAATAGATTCTTAAAGGGATAATTAGCCAAAAGTCCTTCAGCCCAGTCTTATAAGGCCTCCAATCCAACAACTTTTTCCTCCAAGCTTAAGGCCTATAGTGCATATAGCTTGACATATTTTGGTGAGGGTCCCTAGATACGCCATGTCAGACATATTCATGGCTGATTTTTCCTTTTGAATGTTTAGGCATAAAGTTTTGAATTTTAAAATTTCAATTCTTTCAGTGTCCCTCATTCCTATAGCAATCTTTATTTTCCCGGATAACCCCCTTCAGTCTTCTTCTCTCAGTTTCTCTCGGCAAGTTACGGTACGCAATCAACCTTAAGATTAGTGAGATCTCAAGTGGACCACTGGTTCAGATCGAAGTGGGTGTTGCTTGGCCATCGCAGTGCAGAGGGCCATCGCAAATCAGAGATTGATTCTCTATTTGGTCAAATCGAAAAAGAACTTCAGAGGATCCGGAATTTCAAACCGGAAAAGAACCTAGGTAGGATGCCGATCGTCACCGAAAAGAAGAGGATCTGGACTCTCAGCCCAGGCGTCGCCGGAGAAGACAGGAAAGATCAGCGGGAGTACTAGGTACTGTGCACCGGGCTCGGAGAAGAAATCAGGTAATTGGCTGGAGGAGAATAAAGCAGCAAAGGCCTGCGTGTTGCTTATTACCGAGGAAGACGACCGAAAAAAAGATCCAGATGGACTTCAATGGTTCTGGCCGGAGAAGACGAGTTGCAGTGAATTGCAGAAAGCAGCGGACAGTTGCAGCAGACATAGATTCAGGAAGCAGTAGACAGTTGCAGAAGGTAGGTTTGGCCATCATAGTCGACGGGAGTTGCCTGAACTGAAGAAGAAAGAAAACTCACACAACCCAGTCGAAGGAGGTTCTGCACGCAAAAATAGGAGAAAAAACTCAAAGAACCCAGTCGAAGGAGATTCCGCACGCCGAAATAGGAGAAAGGGCATCGTCGGATCTCTCCACTGGTATCGGAGAAGTAGAGCCACCGGAATCCACAATCGCCATTAGACTTGACGAAGAAAAAAGGAAGCTGGGTTTTTGTGAAATTTATCTGAATTTTTCTCAAACTTATCTGACTTTTTTTTTTTAAATTACATCTTTTGAAATTTATTTATATTTTTTAAATTTATTTGTATCTTTTGAGATTTATTTGCCTCTTTTTAAATTTATCCACATTCTTTTGAAATTTATCTGCGTCTTTTGAAAATTATTTGTATTTTTTGAAATTTATTTGCGCTCTTTTGAGATTTATTTGTGCTTTTTTAAAATATATTTGAAAATCTCATTAATGGTATTTTCATTAATCACGGCCAATTAAATGGTAGTTGACCAATATTAATGGCATATCCGACTAATCATGGAATGTGATTTATCTTTAAATCAATAAGAACTTTTAAAGAAAGAGCTTGGACATTTTAGGCCTTCAAATTTGAAAAAAGAACCTACCACACTATGAAAAAAATAGTGGATCTAAGACCAGAAAGTGAAATGTTGAGGGACTTGTCGCCGAATGCCCCATTCTTAAATACCTGAAGGTCACATTTAGCAACTAAATCCTCGAAGAAATGATTTTCTTCTTCCATGAAGTCATGGAAAATGGCGATTGCAAATCTTCGACAAATTGGGTCATCGAAGATCTTAATATTTTAAATATTTTCTAACCACCCCCATTCCCACTACAATTTGGAAATCCTCAACTAAAAGAGAGAGCAAGCAATCCTCGAATCTACAAGTTCCTCCTCAAATCTGCAAACTCCTTGCCTGGTATCAAGTGTTACCTTAGGAACCTCAACTACAAATCCTCAATGAGGACCTTATTGCATAGGTAGGGAGAAATCTTCAAATTTATGAATTCCTCAATTTTATCAAAATTGCTTCTTAGTTGACAGTCAATAATTATTACCAAGGATTCAAAGAAGACTCTTGAATGTATCAAGACTCTTGAATGTATCATCCTTGAATCAATTTAAAAACAACTTACAATATATAAACACATTATTGTACAAAGAGTAAAAGCAACTCTCTTCAATTGAACAACAGCTTTCTATTCTATCTTCCTGCAATCTCTACCTCAACAACTTAGTCCCAAACATCCATCATCACCAACATGATTGAAGTGATATTTGGTCATGTCTCCAATTACTTGAGCAATTATTTTTTATTTTCTTTTATTTTATCCTAAATTTATTCTACAATCTTGACCTTTGTCCTTATTTCTTAGAAGTTATTATAGTTTTTATAAGAGTTTTTATAAGAGATTTTTATAGAATTCGTAAACCGGCCCTATGTTTTGAGTATTTAGCAATACATTCTTGCCTTTTTATTTGAATACCTGCAATGTCCCTGAAATCAATAGTCTTATTGAAAATGGATAACCACCATAAAATTTGTGTTGATTTTTTATAAAAATGACAACTTTGTCATTACACACATGTATTTGACAAAAATGATTATATATATCATTGCGGACAAAAACACCATATTTTTATCCCAAGTCCCAGAGTCTCTATCTCCATAACTCTCTAGCTATGCACATGAAGCATAATCATATGTTTTAAGACTTCCATCAATCCAATGGTGGGTCATGCGTGGATTGGGTCAATTATAGCCAATTATAGAAACAAGTGTTAATTGTCATTATGATCAATTTGGATTTAAATGAAATGGGCCCTATATTGATAAAATAGATTTATGTGGGGTTACCGTCCCACTAAATGTATTACAGTAATTGTCAATGTCACAAACTCTAAAGAAAAATAAGTCCAAGCCTTTGAAATTATGCATTTAGAGATAAAAAAAACTGGGCAAAGTTTCATTTTACTCTAAAAACTTATGGTGGTTATAATGTTACTTATTTTGAGGACATGGAAGGTATTAAAATGAATAAGTAGGGATGCATTGCTAAATAATGAAAACACATAGGACTATTTACAAATCCCAAAAACCTTGGGCATTATATACAAAAACTCTTTTTATAATAATTCTTATCTCCAACTTCTACAATTTATGAAAGTTTACTAAATTAGTCAAATTACATTTAACAACTAGCCTAATGCACATCACAAAAAAAAAAAAAAAAAAAAAAAGGGGAAGAAGAAGAATTCAATTCTTTTATTCTTGTGGTTTTGACCATATTCTTAACTTTAAATATAGATTTCCCCGCATGCTTTTCAAATTTTAATTATTTCCCCACAGTTGAGCTGTAATGTTTTATCGGTCGAAAACTCCCTTATTTTTCTTATGTTGCACATATTTAATAAATTGTGCAATATCAAAAAATCAGCCTTTTATTAGCCCGACCATTACATTTTTCCTCTATGTTCCCATTCCTTTTTCTACAACTGTGTCCCCATTTCCATAGTCAACCTAACTGACCTTCATTCAGTGTTTTAGATAAGGATTTTTATTTATTTATTTTAAGCTACGAACGACAAGTTCATACCTAGGTATGAAATGTAGATCAACGCATCAACCAAAAGGTATAAGAACATATATATATATATAAGTACAATGTTTTGAGGACAACACATTGTTATTAGGTATTAATGTTAGGCCAATATTTTTTAAGGTTTTTTTTTATATGTTTTGTTAATGTTTAGGGGTTTTAAATCTTTACCTTAGGTTTTTGGAGTTAATGGCTTAGGGGTATTTTTTGCACTCATTTTAATATGTAAATAATGCTTATCCAGATGGGGCCAAACTTTTCCCATTTTGGAGAAGTTATACTCATTTTGGGTTTTTGCACTCATTTTAATGTACAACAAGAAGATTTAAAAAAAAAAAAAAGGGGCGGGGGGGGGGGGGGGGGGGGGGGGGGGGGGGGGGGGGGGGGCGTGAAATTATAGGGATAAAATCAAGTAGGAAGAATAGGAAATGGGGACATAGTAGAAGGAAAAGGAATGGGAATAGAGGGAAAAATTCTTAAAGTTCCTTAGCTAACCATTTTTACCAAAACCTCGATGCGTTAGTAAAGGCAGCATAAATACTTTCAATACTCCTCATTGGGTGGAGCTCACTCCTCAACACTCCCCCTCAGATGAAACCGGTCGACGCAGTTTTGGTAGCACACTTTTTTTTTTTGCCTCGAGTCATTCCTCCTGGGATTTGAACTCGCAACCGATTGGCTCTGATACAATATTAAATTTCTTTAGCTAATCATTTTCACCAAAACCTCAAGGCGTTGCGCATAATACTTTTCAATACTCTCCCTTGGATGGAGGCCTTCCACCTATTAGTTTAAGCTTTTGGGTTGAAACATGGTATCAAAACGGGTCCCGATCCCATCGTTCTTGTGTAGCCCACATACCAAGCACGTCCATAAAATCTGTTAGACGTGCACGTGAGGGGAGTGTTGGGAAAGTCCCACAACCCAAGTTGCCCAAGTAATGCATTTGATAAGGCTTCATATACTTGTTTGGGCCTTCCACCTATCAGCTTAAGCTTTTCGGTTAGTATATGATATCTTACAAGTATATGGTGCTCGGGCTCAAAAAGACGATTTTGCGATACCGCATAATGCATTACATATGTGCAATATCATAGAAAGAATGGCATTTTTGTCCAATAAAATAGTATTGATTAGCTATGGGGAAATATTTTTAATTTGAGAAGTAGGCAAGGAAATCTCTATTTAAAGGTAATTAGGGGTGGCGGAACTTGAACCGACCTGCAAGCCCCACCCTAACCCGCATGAAATGCGAATCAGTCATGGGTCATATTTTGCTGACCCGTAAAAAAAAGGGGCCGGGTTAATGTTCACTCCTCCAACCCGCATACATTACATGTTATGGTCTAGTACGCTTCTGCCAAATCGGTCTTGCCACTTGCATGTATATATGTATAATATACGCCCAAAAAAGCAATAAGCCCTGACCCTACCTACAACTTCCCTTTCTTTTTTCGTTCAGTTCCTCTAAGGCTTGTATTTAGAGAAATCGTGAATTACAAAGCCTGAGAATCTACGATGGGTTCTACCTATTGAAATCTAAACCACTAAAACTACACTTCCTCCCCATATATGGGGCGCCTCCAAGTTTTACTTCAATCTGAATTGGTCCCATCATTTAATTAATCATTTGATATAAAAAAACCCTGATAAACAAATCTTATAGTAGGACCAAGAGATATTTGAGAAATACTTAAATACATGCTATAGAATGGAAGGCTGCTTTGATTCTTGATAGGTGGGACCTAAGGTGGACTTCCACTCTATTAAACATGGCTGCGACTATATCAAACTACAAATGTTACTGTGGGACTAAATAATATTGGGATAAACTTTGAGTACACACCCATTCACAGGGAACGAGCTGGCAGTAATACGTGTCATTGTATGACTGACTGTGCCGTCAAACTGACGGGACAGGCGCGATTCGCGACGCGGCCCTTTCAAATTTCTTAATGGCGCCCAATGATGGCCTTCTTCCTTTTATAAATGGGGGTGTCTTCTTCTGCCTTACTTTCTTTATCTCCGCTTCTTACCTTCATTCTCATAAGACTTCTCCAGAGATTTTCAGGCGAGGACGATTACGTAACGCCGAGGATATTGCGTGCCTAGATTGGTCTTCATCTCTAATTCGTCCATCTGTAAGTCTTCCAGAGTCTGGGTTCTTTAGGGTTTTTCCCCTTTATTTCTTCTCGCCTTCCTTTTTCAACCCCAAGTCATAGAAATGACCGGTCACAAGTTTCAGTTAGAGACCCCTGAGGGTATAGCTAGATTCAAGGAGGCGTACAGTATCCCGGAGGGGGTTCGCCTCAGGTCGGTAGCTCCTTCCAACTACGCCCTGCGTTGCCTGTCCAGCGGCTGGATGTCGTTCCCCTTGATTTCTGTAATTGAGGGTGGGGTTAGGTTTGCCTTACACCCTTTGCTTAGGGCTTGCCTCAGCACCTGGTCTCTCGCACCCTGCCAGCTGATGTCCAATGGCTACATGGTCGTTATGGGCACGGCCAAGCTAAACGAGGTTTTAGGAATCAACCTCGGTGTCCATGACATCGAGGATGCATATGACATTTGTAAGGCCGGCGGAGGCAACTACTACCTCCAGGTCAAACAGCTCCAGAAGGGCTTCGTCTCGGCCTTGGAAGATTCAAATAAGAATGCCGAGGATGACCTCTTCGAATTGCCGAACTGATGTCTTGTCTTGTCGTGCAAATCTGCGAGAGAGGCAGCGTCGTGCGACACGTGACGGCTGGGAAAAGAACGTAGCCGACCACAAGAAGGTCGAAAAATATACCGGGTACGAGAACACGTCGGCCTGGAAGCTGCTGGGCTACACACCGAGGTACCGCGATCACTATAAAAGGGTCGAAACATCATAGGGGGATGAGCCGCAGACAGGCGAACCTTCCGTCACATTAGCGGTAGCTGTGGGTATTCCGCTGATTAATCCCGTCGCTCGCCGGATCGCATATGGCACTGAGGCATCTACTTCTGCCAGTTCGGGGTCAGTAAGCCTGACAGAGGCCGTAGAGGCTTATTCCTCTGACCAAGGAGAGGGGATGGAAGGAGATTTCCTCCGTTGAAAACCAAAGACCTGACGGCCAGATTCAAGAGCCGGTTTTCTTCTTCTTCGGCAGTGCCTTCTTCTGCCAGTACCCGCGCAGCCTCGGGCCCGGGAGGAGTCGCGGTCTCTTCCACTCTTATTATCGCCCCGAGTGTGGGAACCCGGCGACGCTCTCCCGACAGTATGAGGGATGGATCTCCATCGAGCAAGAGGTCCAAGGCGGGGGAGAGAGAACTGGGGGCTCAGAAGGCCCAAAAGGACAAAGGGTCTGCGCGCGACCCTGGGGGGAAGGCTCCTCCCGAAAAGAGTGCGCCGGTGGACAAGGCTCCTCCCGAGAAGGGACGCGAAACCAGCGGACCTTCAGGGCAAGGCTCGGGGTCTCATCCCATTGTGCTGGCACCATAGAGGCCGAAGCTGGAGACTCATCCCGGGAGGCCCTTGAACGTGGAGGACCGGGTAGCGAGGAACCCTCCAGTCATCGGGGTGCTCACCAAAGCCTGCGCTCTCCAGCGTGACATGGAGCATCACGCGAAGTATGACAATGAGTGTTTGCTGGCCTCAGCGATTCACGTTGCTCTCATAGTAAGTATCTTTAGTCAACTTTGATAGATTCCGCATCGGCTTCTCGTATCTAATGGCTTTCTTTTGTAGAATGTACAGAGGCTCCAGCTGGTCGTGGAGAGGAGTGACAAGAACGTTTCCAGAGTCTCGCAGTTGGAATCTGAGAGGGAGAGACACAGGAAGGACTTGGCGGATCGCCAAAGCAGGCTGGCTGACTTGATGAAGAGCAACGCCGAGCTGACTGCGGAAAATGAGGTGGTGGTGACTAACATCACCAACCTCACGGCCAAGACCCATGAGCTAAAAGGGGAGGTCCGGTCGAAGACAAAGAGGATGCTCGAGCTGGAGGCTGAGCTGGAGAAACAAAGGGCCGAGTCGGCATCCGAACTGGCGAGACAGAAGGCCAAACTAGAGTAGTCGTTGAAGGAGAATACTGAGCTCAAGTCTTCACTCCGGGCCGAGATCCATGCTGCTTTCCAGAAGGGAGTGGACCGGGCAACGGAGGGCTATGAAAGACAAGTGGGGGAGATAAGCTCTCTTCTGTTTGAGGAAGGATGCCGGGCTGCATTGAAAGAAACGGGGATTCCTGACGATCATCCGGTCCATCAGAATCTCCCGAAGTATTCAGTCCCGGAATCAGAATCGAGCCCTGCCCCCCTTCCTGATAGTCCCCGGGTTGCGAGGTGCCAGAAACGACTGCGCCTGTTGCCGAGGCGACCGAACCTTCAGAGAAACAATGAGGACGTTGCTCTAGCCCTCGACGTCTGCCGAAGTCTTCCCTTGTAATTTTTTTATGCTTACCGATTGCATTTCCTGCTTTCCAATTGTAACTTTTTACCTTGTACACGGAAATCAAGTTAATAAAACTGCTCTTGTTCTCCTTTTGTGAATCTTTTTCTTGTGTTGGCTAAGTGTCTGAGTCCGGCTAGATATTGGTGGCTTGCGGTAGGAGGATTGCCTGAGTTGGAATGAGGGTACCTGGCGGTTTCCATTGTTATCCGTCCTGGTATCCCGCATTCCGAGGCTCATAAATAATACTAAATACAGCAGTACAATCGATGCGGAAAATAAGTAGATGACTCCACTTGTCAGCATCCGATTAGCCAGTCAACTTATAGATAACGCGCGCCGCACGTGAAGCCATGGGAGGCCATACTCCATAAATGAAGTCTTGGAACCCGAGCCTCCTTTCCCCCTATAAGTAGAGGCTCTCCTCTGCTTCGCGTTCACCATTGCCTCGAGTAGGGGAGATGAGCCGGCCAAGGAAGAGAGACCCAAATCAGTGGCCCCTTACGTTCCTCACAGGCATGGAGATCTGCCTACTCCCGCCAGATACTCTGGTGGTTTCATCCCTCAAGAGTCCTTTAAAAACCCTTGCTCTGTGTGAACCATTTGCGACTGAAAACAACTCCGGGAAAGGTTGTGACCGGCCATCGTGGACCACGTGTCCTCTAAATCCAGTCACCATGGACCGCGCGCTCTCTGAACGCGGATCTTTGATCAACTCTCGTCGATGTTGCTGGGAGGAGATCAGACATCTGCGGTGAACCGGGGGCTTGTTTGTAAATTTTGGTCTAACTGACCACAGGGTATTGTAGACCTCCAAGGATCGAGGACCAATGAAGAGTAGTGCTTTCAAGCTTTATTTCTTGCTTTTAGAGGACTGTGAGCCTCCTTACTGTACTTTCTGTTGCTTTTCTGCAACTCATGAAATGAAATTCTCTTTTTTACTACTTTTCTGCAACCCATGTAACGAAATTCTCTTATTGTAATGGAGACATTCTAGTCAATATAAATGGAATTTCTATGGATGCAAGTGGAGTTTCTCTCTATCTTTTTTTTTCTTTTTTTGCCGAGGTGAACCTTGGGGGCCTGGGTGTGCACACCCGAGGTCAATCCCGAGGCATATGAACCCAAGGTTTTGAGAAGCCTGGGTGCATGGACCCGAGATCAATCTTAGGGTGTATGAACCCAAGATTTAGAGAAGCCTGGGTGTATGAACCCGAGGTCAGTCTCAGGGTGTATGAACCCTAGGTCAGTCTCAGGGTGTATGAACCCAAGATTTAGAGAAGCCTGGGTGTATGAACCCTAGGTCAGTCTCAGGGTGCATGAACCCAAGATTTAGAGAAGCCGAGTGTATGAACCCGAGGTCAGTCTCAAGGTGTATGAACCCAAGATTTAGAAAAGCCTGAGTGTATGAACCCGAGGTCAGTCTCAGGGTGTATGAACCCAAGATTTAGAGAAGCCTGGGTGTATGAACCTGATGTCAGTCTCAGGGTGTATGAACCTAAGATTTAGAGAAGCCTGGGTGTATGAACCCTAGGTCAGTCTCAGGGTGTATGAACCCAAGATTTAGAGAAGCCTGCGTGTATGAACCCGAGGTCAGTCTCAGGGTGTATGAACCCAAGATTTAGAGAAGCCTGGGTGTATGAACCCGAGGTGAGTCTCAGTGGTCTTTGCTGCTGCAGAATTCCACAACTTGATGACGCAAATTGATGATAGAATGAAGGCTAATTTTATTGATCGCGGAACTCTGATTACAATTCTAGAAAAAGAACTTCTTAAGGTGGGTTGCATGCCACGGTCGCGGCAACTACCTGCCATCTATGTCCTCTAGTTTGTATGACGATCGTCCCGCTTACGAAATTACTCTGAATGGGCCATGCCAGTTTGGAGCTAGTTTCCCTTCGTTTGGATTCCTGTCAGCCGGGAGTGTCTTATTTAAGACCAGTTCTCCCACCGAGAACCTCCTCTCCCTGACTCTCTCATTGTATCCTTTGGCTAGCCGCTGCTAGTAGTCGGCCAGTCGTATGGCCGCTTCTTCTCTGCGCTCATCGGCCAATTCTAGTTCCATGGCTAGGCTTGTCTTATTTCGGCCTTGATCAACAAGCTCTGACCTCAGGGTTGGGAGGTCAATCTCAAGGGGAATGACCGCTTCCATCCCATAGGCTAGAGAGAAAGGTGTTGCCGAAATGGAACGCCTCGGGGTCGTCATGTACGCCCTTAGAACACTAGGGAGCTCCTCTACCCATCTTCCTTTTGCCCGGTCAAGTCGCCTCTTCAGTCCGTCAAGCAATACTTTGTTAGAAATCTCGGCCTGACCATTGCTCTGCGGGTACGCCGGGGTGGAGTAGTGGTTTCTGATGCCATGCTTTTGACAGAAGCTTTTGACAAGATTGGAGTTGAACTGAGTTCTGTTGTCCGAGATCAAAGTTCTAGGGATGCCAAACCTCGTAATGATATTCTTCCATACATAATTCTTTGAATCCCTTTCGGTGATGGAGGACAGCGGTTCTGCTTCTATCCACTTAGTGAAATAATCAGTAGCAACTATCAACCATCTCTTATTCCCTGGAGCCCGGTGGAGAGGTCCCACGATGTCCAGCCCCCATTGGGCGAAGGGCCACGGGCTGGAGAGGTGGCTCAAGTCCTGCGCCGGCTGATGAAGGGAATGGGTAAACTTCTGGCACTTCTTGCACTTCCTGGCATATAGATGTGTCCTTCTACATATATGGCCACCAGTAACCCTGGCTGATAGCTCAGTATGCCAGTGACCGTCCTCTGATATAGATTCCACAAATCCCTTCGTGAATCTCATACAAAAAATCATCAACCTTGCTCGGATGAACGCATTGGAGGTAGGGGCCAGTGAAAGATTTTCTATAAAGCTTGCCTTCGGGAGACAGCAAGAATTGAGCTGCTTTGAGCCTGATCCGGTGAGCCTCATTTATATCTTCGGGGAGCCTATCATCTTTGAGATAGGAAGTGATTGGGTCCATCCAGCTCGGGCCGAGATCAAGGCATAAAATCTGCCGAGATGGATGGAGCTTTAAGCTTGATCTCGGCAACGACCCAATCTCAACAATTCTTTTCTTTCCTGCTTCGACAGCAGAGGCCAGGTTTGCAAGGGCATCAGCATGCGAGTTAGCATCCCTGACTTCGGCTGTCTGGAACTAAGTGAGGAGTTTCTTTGTGATGGCTAGATAGGCCACCATCCTGTCGTCCCGGGCTTGGTAGTCCCCAGTTAGTTGGCTTATCACCAATTATGAGTCGCTGAAGACCACCAATTGCCGGGCTCCGAGGATTTGAGCACTGTTTAGTCCTGCTATTAGAGCTTCATATTCAGCTTCGTTGTTTGTCGCTTTGAAGTCTAGGGTCAGAGCTTGTTCGATGACCAATCCTTCTGGCGATTGGAGGACTACGCCGGCGCCAACTCTCTTGGAAGTAGATGAGCCATCGACGAAGACTTTCCATGCTGAGTCAAGGGCTTGGCTCCGAGATATAGTTCGTCGACCTCGGTGACTTCATTTTCCTGCTCTCTGCCCCCCAGTTCGGTGCCAGGCTGAGTTGGTGCCGAACTCGGAGAAACGAACTCGATAATGAAATCTGCCAAAATTTGGGCCTTGATCGCAGTCATGGGTTGATATTGGATATCATACTGTCCCAGTTCAACCGCCCACTTGGAGATTCTGCCTGAAAAGTCATCTTTTTTTAAAATAGACCTAAGTGGATGCTCCGTAACAACCACAATGGTATGAGACTGGAAGTAATGAGAGAGCTTGCGAGAGGCACTAACGAGTGCCAACGCGAGCTTCTCTAGCAAGAGGTATCTGGTCTGGGCGTCAAGAAGGATCTTGCTCGTGTAATAGATCGGCTTTTGCATCTTATCTTCCTCTTTAACTAGGACAAAACTCACCGCATGATCCGAGACTGCTAGATACAAATACAACGTCTCCCCTCGGGTTGGAGTAGAGAGCAAGGGTGGTGAAGAGAGATAGGTTTTGAGTGTCTGTAGTGCTTGGTCGCACTCAGGGGTCCATTGAAATTTTAGGTTTTTTTCTTAAAAGCTGAAAGAAAGGCCCACTACAAGAAAGTTGGCATTTTGCCGTGAAATTTTTCGCAGCTAAAGGTCTCAAAGTCGCCACTAAAAGTTTTAGTGGCAATATTTTTCTCGCGGCTAAGCTGTCGCTAATAGTGCTGTCACTAATTGTTTTAGCCGCAATTTCCAAATGTCGCAGCTAAATGTTAAAGTTTTAGCCGCGACACTAAAATTGTCACTAAAAGTCTCATATTTAGTGACAAGATTTACCGCCGCTAATTGAAAAAATAATTTCCACTAAAATTACAAAGTCGCAGCTAAAAAAAATATCATAAGCACATGAAAGCGTAGTTTTTAGCGGCAACTTGTAGTCGCAGCTAAATGTTTAAACTTTTAGCTGCGACTACAAGTCGCTGCTAAATATTTAACTTTTAGCTGCGACTTATTGTTGCCGCAAAAAAAAAGACTTTTAGCCACAAGCACAAAATTGACACTAAAAGTATTAGTTATAGCAGTTTTAAAGGTACATTTAGTGGCGACTTACAGTTGCAGCTAAAAGTTCATGTTTTAGTGGCAACTTATCTCATACTCATACTAGCTACTTGTTGCCGCGACTAAAAGTTTAGAACTAAAAATAAATAAAAAATAATTTTAATTTATTAAATTTATTTTCTTTCCATTTATCTGCTTTTCACGAACCTGCTTATACAAGATGAAAGCAGTAAAATCTTCAATCACCATCAGGTATTGCAACATAACTTCAAATTCAAAATCATTAAATTCCAACGTATTTAACTAGCAAAAGTTAAGTTCACATCATCATAATCAAATAAAACCTGAAATAAAATATAAAAACTATGATCTTGGTCTTTTGACTAGTTATGAATCACATCGGAATTTGCCCTCTATCTTTGAACTGCTGGAAGAGGGTGATGAATTGAGACTTTACTGAAGCTTGCACCTCATGCATCTGTGCTTGCTGCGAGGCTACCTGGGACTCTAGGGGCTCTAGTCATAAAGCTATCTCTCTTTTCTCCTTTTCCATCTCCTCGAAGAGCCTTCTATCCTCCTCAGCTCGCCTCCTGAACTCCTCATTCTCCCTTTCTAGTTGCGCACGGATCCGCTGCCCAGCTGTACATGTCGTGGGCTTTGGACCAGCCCCACGACCACGTATATATGCCGATCGCTCTGGTCCAAGCACTGCCTCAAACCTCTCATCCTCAATCATGGGAGGAATGCCCTCCTCCAATGGTTGAGACTCTAGCTTCTTAAGCTTGTCCTACATTCAACAATCAATTTTTATTATCAATCAATTTAGTGATATATATAATATAAAAAATTGAAATGGAGATAAAGAATGGAACAATAAGTTACATAGACTTCCTGGGAACTCGAATCCACCCAAGTGCCTTTCTTCTCGCTAAATCGGGTAGTGAACCACAACTTAGTCCGGGAAGGCTCGTTCCCCATCTCAAGATCATGCTGTCATTACACAAGTTAACACATATAATATTTATTTAATAAATATATTGTTCTAAATACTATAGTGAAATTTACACTATCATAGCTGATTCGAGCAAAAGCCTTTGTCCCGGCAATATGGCCAATAGTCTGCTTTTTCCTGTTCTCCTTGTTTCTATTGCTAATTTTCTGCATTCAGGAACCATAAATTATAAGCAATACATGTATAAATGATATATTGAAAGGGTAGACAATATAACTTAATTAACATCCATACCGTGAGTTCTTCGGATCCGAAATACCTAACAAGATCAACCCAATCATTGCTGCTCACACTTGAGGGGGGATTCTCGAGTCTCATTTCATCTGTGTCGTACTTGCAATAATGATCTTTATGCAGCCTATGTCGATAGTCTCGAGGCTTCCTGGATATGGGAATGCTCCTCGAGAGTAAATTTTTGCTGCACGGTATTTTAAGAGGAAGTAAACATAGATGCAAGGTAATACATCAATGTAACTAGAGCTTTTCATCCTAACACATAAGCTTTTTAATTTGGAGATACTTGTTTACTGTTTTTTTTTTCTTTTTTGCCATGTAACTCGGTTCTTCCTTGATGGGACATATGTTGAGACCTGTGTGCACCTTTTTTCCTTCATGTCCAGCTAGTAGTAGAAGCAGTAGCAGTAGCAGTAGCAGCAAGATCAACAGCTGTGAGAATGATAGTAGTTAGCTTTTAAGCAATCATTGAGGAAGTGAGTATCCTTTTTAACTGGAAATAGACATGAATTCTCACATATGCAAAGCAATGAGTTCTCCCAACATGGTCTACTCTCTTTCTATTCTAACATGCAACAGGAGGAACTTTTCTTTGCTAAAGGATGAAGAATGCAATGTTCATGAGTCAGTCTAACATCATCCTTCACATGTTGTTCGCAATGGTTAATGGTGTTTGTTTCTGTGTGAAAGAGGGAAATAAATTGGAACCCTCTAATTTATTGTCCTTTTATCCTCTATGCTACTTTTGGGCCATATTGCAAACTCAATCCAGATCCCACCTGACAAATGGCCACCATGACACTAATTTAATGGTATCATTCCTTGTACTTACAGTGCAGCCTTTTGAAACATAGTGTGTTGACAAAGGCATAGACTTGCTTACTTCATTTCACTGCATTAAATTGGTGTAGGCCTGTGAATGTTTCTGAAGTCTGAACATAATGCATGCAGACTGTTGTCAACATTTTTAGGCCCAAATACCACTTATGAAGTCTTCCCCCCTTGTTGACATCAAGGGGGTGAAGAAAAAGGGATGAATCAATTGAACCAGACTACCCTTCAATACACATCAAACAAGAATACTGTTAAAAAACATTGAGAGTGGATTCATGATATCCGGTAACACTACTACTACAAATGCTAATCCTATTTGTATGCCCTCACAACCAAGCAAGCAGACTTTTAAGATTGTTTCTCCCCCCATGTTCTACCATTGACTCTTCCCAAAGAGGAAGCTACATGTGGCAGTCAGCCTCAGTGCCTTGCACTGGTTGTCTCAGGTACCATGAAATTCTCTCTCTCTCTCTCTCTCTCTCTCTCTCTTTCTCTCTCTCTCTCGTGTGTGTGTGTGTTTTTGTGTTAATCCTATTAGGAAGTTTAGAAAGCAGCAAACACTAGTATAGGTGAGATTTCTTCTAGGTTTTGTTTGTGTGGTTGGAAAGAGAGTTTGTGAAATACAATTTAGTTGATGGGTTTCCATCAATTCTTCTTTGTTGGGTGGGAATGGAATAGGAACTTCAATAACAAAAAACCCAAACTGGGTCACTTTCTCACTCTAAATTACACCTTGTTAGGTGGGTTCTTCTTTAGATTTTATTTAGTTGGGCTCTCTTCATTATGAGTAATAAGCCGGAAAATTGGTAACAAACACCCCACTAGATTGGGTAAAAGGTATCACTGTTTCTTAAGACAATTAAAAATTTTACTGATATTGAGAAAGGTAATCTAAGCAACCTAAAAAATAAAGTATACAGAGCTCATGCTTCAATCTGAGGACTGGTATGATATGCTAATTTAGTTGGCTGAAATAAGCCATATATAAACAAAGAAGAACACGAGCATCACTGAAACAAATGGGTTATTTATTAGAAAGTGACTTCTGGCCTTACCTACACACTAAGAAGATGATTGAAATGAAATGTAGTTGATATTGTTCCAGCAGCCTTTAGAACCAAACAATCGAACCAATACAACAAATGTTTCGTGGAGAGGAAGAAGGCCTGCACTCAACTCCCTTATCAGTGACTGCATCTGCATTAGCACAGCCTTTAGTATTATTTTTTTTTAAATCCACAATTCCACAGCTCTCCCTGATTATTGCTAGTATCCACTATTCCACAACAATAATCAACAGATGATAAGATCTGGAATTGCATTTACTCCATATATCCAAAGTAGAAAAATGAGGAATTTTCAAGAACCTATATCATTAAAATCATTAGATTAAAGGGAAAAACAGGATTTTTTTTAAGAGTTGCTCTCCAGAAAGCAACCGGAGAAAAGCTTCCACAAACAGAAAAAAGAAGCTAAGTTTTCAAGAACCCATAGCTGTAAAATCAGTAAATGGAAGAAAAAGAGGATCTTTTATGATTATTATGAAAAACAGCGTGGGCTTAGAGTAGGTACAATACCAGAGGCGGGCCTTTTCTTCTTCTTCTTCAAGTTATGTGCTTGGCCAGAGATTTACGGGTATTCGGAGAAGAACCCAAGTTAGAAAAGGCTCTGGATCGATTTCAAGACCCTGCTTGGAATCGAGAAAAATCTCCTCCATGTTGGGAGAGGAAAGTGATGCATCGTTTTCTTCCTTGTGGAACTTGGGGAACTCTGGATCCGCCGCAGCAGAGGCAGCTATCATAATCGCCTCTGTTGGCGGCCTTCTCCTTAGCCGGAGAATAGAGGTCACTGCTGCCCGCCGGTGCGAAGACACCATCTCTGAGTGCTATGATGGATGCCATGCCCAGCCTGTTGATTGAGAGAGCGAGAGGAAAAGACGGTGTCAATCTTCGCTGCCGTACCGGTCAATTAGCAGAGAGAGAGGAAGAGAGACGATGTCAATCTCGCTGCCATGCCCATCGATTGGGGGAGAGTGAAGAAGAAGAGAGACGGAGGGGGCGAGAGGGCTAAAAATCGATTAGGGTTGGAGCGCGGGAATGAAAAAAAAGTGGGTTTTGGGGGAGGGCAGAGCGCGGGAGGAGGGGGGGAAAAATGTGGGAAGGAAGGAAGGAAAAACTGATGTAAAAGTGGGTTTTGGATTTAGCGACCGCTATCGGCGGTCGCTAACGACGCATTCTGCGACCGCTTCAAGCGGCCGCCCGATTTTCCCTCCGCAAAAAAGAGTTTTTCTAGTAGTGACATAAGCCATTAAAAATAAAGGCCTCCTCTTGATATTGGCCCTAAAAAAATTTTAATCAAACTAAAATTGGGTCCATCAAATTTATCACTTTTAAGTTTTAAGCCATCTGAATAAAAAATATATATGATGGTAGGACCAGGTCCTTGGAGAATCCCCCTCTTTTATCTAATGGACCCAAGTTATTTTTTTTAATTGAAAGATTTTATAGTGAGCCTACTTATAAAAATATAAGCCTTTAAAAATAAATGCCTCCTCTTGATGTGGGTCCTCAATAAATTTTAATCGAACTAAAATTGAGCTTATCGGATTTATCACTTATTAAGTCACCTGAATTAAAAATATAAAAGGTAAAATTCAAATGCTTCATAGTAGTCACTCTAATGAAAATCCCATCGGGTATTGAGATTTTTTCTTGACCTACACCCCAGTGATAGAACCCACTTATAAAAAAACTAAACCACTCATAACAAATGCCTCCCTAATAAGGCCTCAAATAGATTTTATTCCTATAGGAGATGGGTTCAATGTCATATTTATTATTTTAAAAAATTTCAATAAATTATTAAGAAAAAAGTTCAAGTAGCCAGTGTTCTTGTAGCCAATGTGGGCTACATAATTGGCCCGTAAATTAAAAAGAAGACCAGGAAAAATTATAATATGAGCATATTAAATTGATAAAGCTTAAACAGTGATACCAGATGGTATGATTTAGGGGCCAATATTTTACTTTATAGTTGTTACTAATGGAAATCAACATCATTCTCTAGCAATTTATAATGTTATGGATTACTTAGGATATATTTTCTCGGTTTTTTTTGGAGTAAAAATATTTTACGCCACAACGACTGTGCAGGATAGAGAACATTACGTGGTCGAGACCGTAATGGTGTCATTTATTGGGATCGACCAATACCGTGATTCTCATCCATGCCTTAGCGTAAGAAAGATGGTTGATTCATAATGGAGCTCCGCACTTATTTTAGTCACGCGCGTAGTGTACTGATGCCCTCAATTTCGCTCATCAGTATATTTTTTTAGCTCAAATCTCAACCCAACTTGATTTTAAGACTCATTGATTATGCTGGAAGACTTTGTTGGCATCTTTGATAGTGGGTGATCAGTCGTACAATGGCACCCACCCCAATCAAAGTAAAATTTGACGATGCCCCATAAAAAAGTATAGCTAAAAGTAAGACACCTAAGAAATTAGCTATGAAACAAGGATGTTGCTAAACTCCTAGACTCTTAGACCACATTAGTGGTGAAAGATTAAAACTCGCCACTTATCTCTTTTTCCTGCCAATGACCTTTAGCCACGACATATAAGTTGCCACTAAATGGGATCACTATAATACCTTCACTAAGTGAGTCTTTTGTGGCAAAAATAAATTATGGCTAAAAGTGTCGCCACTAAAAGCTAGCTTTCATATAATATATTTTTAGTGGCAATAGAAGGTCGCCGCAAAAGGTGGCGAAAATAAGACAACAAAGCATCTAGCCACGAAAATAAAAGGTTGCCACTAAAATCCTAGACTATTAGTGGCAAAAAAAGAAAACTTATCACTAAATCTCCTCCCCCTCCAAAATGACCTTTAGCTACAACATATAAGTTGTCATTAAATGTGATCACATAATACCTTTAGTGTCAACATCAAGCTTTGCCACTGAAGGTGAGTCTTTAGTGGTGAAAATTAAATTATGGCAAAAAAAGTTGCCATTAAAAGTCAACTTTCTTGTGAGATATCTTTAGTGGCAATATAAAGTAGCCACAAAAAATAAAACATACAGTGGCAAAAAATATACCGCGGCTAAATGTAAGAATCTAAGACATTAGTGGCGATCATAACAAGTTGTCACTAAAACCATACACAATTAGTGGCAATAAATTAATACTTGCCACTAAATCTCTTTCCCTCCAAATTCCCATGGCGCCAAAACTTCCCAGCCAAGGAATTAGTGGCGAAATTTAGCTACGACATATAAGTTGCCACTAAAAGTGGGCATTAAAATACCTTCAGTGGCGACATCAAATTTTTGCCACTAAAGGTGGGTTTTTAGTGGCAAAAATTAGACCGCGGCTAAAAAAGTCGCCACTAAAAGCTAGCTTTCTTGTAGTGGCCTGCACTTATCTGATGATCTGCTGATGAATTGATTGAGTGCGGCGGCCATGCCGGTCAGCTTTTGAACTTCCTTAGTGGTTGTCGGGCTCTGGACTTCCAGGATCGCCGTGATCTGGTCTGGATTGGCCTTTATTCCTCTCCGAGTGACTAAACTTCCGAGGAACTTGCCGGAAGCAACGTCTAAGGCGCACTTGGAGGCGTTCAACTTGAGCTTGAACTCCCTCAGTATGGCAAAAACTTAAGCCAAGTCTGCTAGCTGGTCATGAGACTGCTTGGACTTGACGACCATGTCGTCAATATACACTTCGACAGTCCTACAGAGCTGAGCCTGTAACATCTTGGTGACGAGCCGTTGGTAGGTTGCCCCCGCGTTCTTCAATCCAAAGGGCATCACCTTGTAACAATAAGTGCCTCGGGGCGTTATGAACGTGGTTTTTGTTGGAAATAGGGTGGGCCTCTAGGATAGGTTTCAAAAACTTTTGACCCACTTGACGCAGGGATCAACTATCCAGAAGTCTATAAAATCCAATCCAAGATTCATGTCCTCAATCTCAGCCATCATGATCAGTAAAACAATTTATCTAGAAGATAGAAACAGCAATTAATAAGCATCCATAATAATTTATAACATGCAAGGAAGTGGATTATACCTTTGGAGCTCGGTTGTGCTCTAATGGAGAAGTTGCGTCTTTCTTTGATGATGAAACGCTTTCACTAATCAAATAGGAATCTCCAAGACCTCTTGATCTTCCACGCTATGACCCGTATCAGATTCTCCTTTTTCTCAAGAAGATGGTGGGATCTCCAAGAGAAAACTACAAAGAACTCTAGGGAGGAACTAGAAAGAGAACTAGAAGAGGGAGAGAAGAAGGAGCATGTGCAACTCTTGCACAAGAAGGCCTTGGGCGTGAATCCTAGGGTAGGATTATTCATGGACATCCAGGCTCCTTTTTGTCCTCTATATTTATAACTTTTAGTAACCTCTTCTTTACTAATTACAATAGAAGTCTTACTTCCATTAATTAGTAACTTATCATATCATAATTAGAAGTCTCACTTCAAATATGATTAGTAACTTTCCAATTCCTTTCTAATTAAAATAGAAGTCTCACTTCTACTAAAATTAGTAAGTTTACTATTACCACTATTAGAAGTCTTACTTCAAATAGAAATAGTAACTTTCCTTTTAGAGTTCAACTAGAATTAGATACTTTCTAATAATTGGGCTAGCGTGGGGACCACTAGGGATTCCTTAGAAAGCTGGCTCCAACTGGGACACGCGACCCCACATCTCATGTGTAATCCGGGCCA
Organism: Litsea cubeba; assembly: GCA_012931725.1. Taxonomy (NCBI): domain Eukaryota; kingdom Viridiplantae; phylum Streptophyta; class Magnoliopsida; order Laurales; family Lauraceae; genus Litsea; species Litsea cubeba. Next base: position 151,687,714 of record CM022945.1, on the reverse strand, counting down.
ACAGTTAATTGCAAATAACTCCACTATATAAATGCAATTGAACTCCAGTCTTAGGAATATTACATAGAAGACCCTAAACTTCCACATTACCACAAGTAGACCCCTCTATCAATATCCATGGATCAATTGGACCTGTCTTTCAAACTAGATCCATATCTTATTATCCTTGAGGCCCAATTAATTATAATGATCATAGGTACCTTTCCAATTAACTCTTAATCGGAATGGGTGCGCACTTACCAATGATAAATCCATTAACTGGCACAAGGGGATATTAGAGATAGATTCCATCTTGACCATTGAATGTTTCCACAGCTCTACTACCACGTACCCAAATCACCGAGGTGTTGACCTACAGTTGGCCTCACTCATTGGTGACTCAAAGCAAATGAATAGATAGAAACTTGAGTTCATTAATGTCTCAGGATTGAGAGCCTATTGCTAGGGAATTATGAGAGCAGACCTTAAAGTAAAGACAGTGTTTATAAGGTGCTTCTCATGGTCCTTCAATACATCCAATGTACCAGCACTATGATCCAAAATCTTACATTCTGATGATCGAGACAAATCACACTATCTCATAGTGATCAAAGTGTTGCAACCTTGTCAGTATGAGATGTCCAGTCTCATCACTGGTTGTGAAGATATTTAAGTATAAGATTTGTCACACATGTCTCCCGTATGTAGATCTCATCCATACACATGTGTTACATCTAATATACTTATGGACTCCGGTTCATCTCATGAACCATCATGTCATTCGTATTGGTTATGCATAAGTATATAATAAATCACCATTCATCTTATGAAAGGAAAACATGAATATACTGATAAATAAAGAAATTAATCAATTTATTATATCATCTACTGGATTGAGTCCATAAAACTAACAGTTTTCTCCTCGTCTGGCTCATACATTAGGATCTGGTGGTATCCTCAATAGGCGTCGAGGAAACTCATCCTATCGTGGCCAGCGGTGGCGTCGATCATCTGATCGATCTTCAGGAGCGGGAAGCTGTCCTTCGGGCAAGCTTTATTGAGGTCGGTGAAGTCGACGCACACTCTCCACTTGCCGGTTTTCTTCTTGACAACCACCGTATTGGCTAACCAGTCCGAGTACTGGACCTCCCTGATTGCTTCGGCCTCCAGCAACCTGTCGACCTCCTCAGCCACGGCTTCTGTCTATGGCAAACCTGATCTGCGGGATTTTTGCATCACGGGCTTGTGTTTAGGATCCACGTTTAGTTTGTGACACATGACCTCGGGGTAGATACCAGGCATCTCGCTCAGAGTCCAAGCGAAGACATCCCTATTTTGCATCAAGAATCTAGAGAGCTCGATCCTTTCGGGATCGGCAAGCTGGTTGCCAAGCAGGAAGAACCTGTCCGGGTCGAGCAGATCGATCCTGATCTCGGCTAGGTCTTGGATGCTCTTCTTTTCTGGGTTTCGACCAATCTCGTCGAGCTTCTTGTCAAGTTCTACCATACATGCCCCGGCTCCTTTTCTCCAGGGACTAAGGCCATCATGCACTATCTGGCCATCTGCTGGTCCCCTTCCACGGTGATCACATCCACATTGTCATCTTTGTTCTCCAACAAGAGCTTGAGCTTTTGGTGAAGAGTGGAGGGAATAGCCTCCATATTGTGGAGCCAGGTTCTGCCCATAATAGCATTATAGGGAGAGGGAGCATCTACCACGAGGAAGTCGGTCATCATGGAGGCCCTGCCTACCCGAGTTTCCAGAGTGACCTTCCCTTTGGGGTACACCGGCTTGGCACTGAATCTTATCAAACGCGTACGAGCCTCCTGCAAGTCTGCTTCCGAAAGTCCCATTTTTTTGAAATAGCCGAAATAGAGGATTTTAGACGAGCTGCCGGAGTTGATGAGGATCCTCTTGACTGTGAAGTCCCGCAGCTTCAATGTGAGGAGGAGTGGATCGTAGGGTGCTCGCGCCGTGCTTTCTTTGATGCTGGTCCGAGCTCTGCTCTCATTATCTCTTTCCCATGAGAGGCCCCCCTGGCCTCGGCACGAGCCTGAGTATTGCTCCTTGGGGAAGCGGAAGGTACAGAGGGTGCTTGGTGGATGACATTGATGATTTTCTCTGATCCATCGCTGTCTGGATCCTTATCGCCGCCTCGATGATTTCGGCTGCTGCTAACATCACCTGCTTTTATATAATCCTTCAGGTGGCCCTATTTGGCAAGCTTTTCCAGGTGTGACTTCAGGATCCTGCACTCCTCGGTTTTGTGCCCGTTTTGCTTGTGGTAGGCACAAAACCTGCTTTGGTCTCGGGAGGAGGGATCACCCTGCATAGGCTGAGGCCAGCTGAAGTATGGTTGCTTCTTGATTTTGTTCATGATCTGATGGATTGGCTCCTTGAAGATGGTGTTCACAGCTTGGTAGGAATTGGAGGGAGGTCTGGGCTTCCTGCCACCCCCAGATTTGGATGCCGGGTTTTCGCCGAGGTGGCCGAAACCCAAGCTTGGTTCGGCTCCTCTTTCCTGAATGAATGACTTCTTGTCCTTCTTATGAGGCTGATCGCCTTTGTCCCTATGCCCAACGCTGGCTCTCTCGGGCTCGAATATTGTCTTCTTCTCGGGCAATGTATCACTTCACCCTGGACATCAAATGCTGGCACGGAGGTTACAAGGTCTCCAGCCAGGTCTTTCATAAGCTCGTTACCTAGTAACAGAGCGTTATGGAAGGCGAAAATCACCACTTTGTCTTTGGAGACTTCGATCTGACTGTATGTTGCCCAGAATCGCTTGGCGAACTGGGTAATATTTTCACTCTGCTTCATCTCCAGGGCCAGTATATCAGCATCGGTCTTGGGAACGACACTGTTAGCTTGAAATTTCTTCAGGAATGAGACTGGAGTTGCCTCCAGCTCGAGACAGATCTCTCTGGGAGAATGTAGAACCACTTCAGAGGGAGGTCACTCAAACTGGAAGAGAAGATTTTACAGTTCAGGTGCCCCTCGTCTCCCCAAATAGACATCCTCTGAGAAAAGTGCTGGAGGTGAGCGGCGGGGTTCGGACCCCGTCGTAGAGGAAAAATCGCGGAACGGAGAATTTCTTGGGTAGGGAGGAGTCTTTGATCTCTCAAGTGAATGGGGAAACTCCAAGATTGGTGGGGCCACAAACATCCTGCTGATCTCGGGTGAGTCCAGCCATCTCTAAATTGCGCTGAACCGCCAGCTTGATGCGCCTGTCGAGCCATTCCTGCCCGTCGTCCTTCTTCGGTGACAGGGTTTCTGACTTTCTCTTCGAATGGCCTCGACTGTGATGGCTTCGAGCGTGACTGTCTCAGCTGTGATGGCTTCGACTATTGCTCGAACTTTCATCGTGGGCTCGGTTGCCCTTTTCTTTCACGTAAGTTCTCAGATCCTCGTGGGAGGAGGCAATCATCCTGCTCTGAGCTACCTTCCTCTCACTCTGGTGTCCCGAAGGTTGCTTTAATGAGGTTACTCCTCTGGCTCTTAGTTGTTGCTGGAGCTGACGGATTAACCTTTCTTGCTCTTGGATGAGGATGTTTTAGGCCACGACGTCCCCATCACCAATGAAGTGACTGAAAGTGCAGCTAGGGCCAATGAAAGTGTCCTAGAGGGGGGGTGAATAGGACTAATGGAATTCTTTTCCCAATTAAAACATCTTAGTCCAATTTTAATTCCAACTAGGAACAAGAACATAATGAACACAAATAAGAACACAACTTATGCGGAATATGTGTTCAACGTATGAGTGCTTAAACAATCAAAGATAAGACAATTAGTTTCATATTAGTAAGCATAAGTGTGAGTACAACACTCTTCACAAATTCACTTATGATGTATATCAATGTGCTCAAATGAATATTTGTTAAAGAGTGTGTGCTAAACAAGATTTGATTTACCAATATGATCAATGTTGTTTTCGCACAAGTGGATGTGTGTCAATTAAACTAAATATCATTCATATCATTCTCCACAATATATAGATATATATATCAAGCACAAGAGATAGAGATAGAGAAATTGACACAAAGGATTTATAGTGGTTCAGTCACACAGACCTACATCCACTCTCAAGGGTCACACAGTCCCCTGGTTCCACTATGAAGTATCAAACTACACAAGTACTGATTCTACATAAATTTTATTCACGAGGTTCGACCACACAGATCTACTCCCCATTTTTGTTCACGAGGCTCGATCACAAAGATCTACTCCCCACACACAACTTTTAGTGCGGTTGAATCACACATAAACAATCCACTGTCACAATTTTTAAAGTGGTTGAATCACGCAGAAACAATCCACTATCACAAAGATATAATTTGAATGGAGGGCGAAGAACACTTGCCTCTTTCTGAAAAAGCCTGGAGGTTGCCACTTGCCTCTTTGACGAAGTCCGGAGGATGCTCTTTGAAACTTGTCACCGCAGCTCCAAACTTTGATGCCTCTTGCAATGCTTCCTTGATGTTGATGATGATGCTCCAATGTTGTGCTCAGTCAAGGAAAGAGGTCTTTGGTCTAGGGATTTGGATAATAAACTATGATAGATCAAGTTCTTCCCTAGGCAATATTGTCTCCACACATCACAGTTTCCTTAAGCTAATGAAGCTCTTAGATTTGACAAACCAAGCTCATAGTGTGTATGGAATGATCTATGAGAGCTCTAATATGATACACAATGGTTAGGACATGAGCTCTCATGATCTTGGAGGCCTTGGGAATGATTTCCAAGCCTTATGGATGATTTGGGGCATTTTTCTATTTATAGAAAGCTTTCAAACGGTCATAAAACGGCTAGTGAACAGTGAACAGTGAATTACTGTTAACGGCTAGTATGAAGTGAATAGTGTTACTGTTCAAACGGCTAGTGAATAGTGAACAGTGAACAGTGAATAGTGAATAGTGAAGTTACTGTTAAAACGGCTAGTGAATAGTGAATAGTGGACAGTGAACAGTGAATAGTGAATAGTGAAGTTACTGTTCAAACGGCTAGCCGCGAGGTAACCGAAAAACCATTTTAAGAGAGTTTTTGCTCTCTGGAAAAGTAACCGCGAGGTGACCGAAAATCATGGCGGTTAGCCGACTTCTGAGGCCTGTTTTGAGTCTTGAAAAAGCTGAAAAAATAATCTCTAAAACCCTATTAAATAAGCCATTAAACTAAGGGTTTTTAGGGCCAAGTCTTGGTTGGTTTGGAGTCCCATTTACCTGAATAGATTGGCACACATATGGACGTCTTTCTTTATGAATCCGGGCCTTCCGAGACTTGATCTTCTGCCTTCAAACTTGATCTTCCTTGAGAAATTCTGAGAGGCAAGGTCTTGGATTCTTCGACACGGAATTGACAATATAAAAATAAGTGCGCATAGGAATGTGGCACTAACAATCTCCCCCTTTGTCAATTTCGTGGCAAAACACCTATTCTTGATTGAAATACAGCAAATGGACTCAAATACAACCAAGATTACAAGAGTACATGACCTTTACAAAAGATACAACAATTACAACTCAAAGACTCATGACTCTAAATACTCCCCCTGAGAATGTGCTTTGTCTCTTAAAGATATACCTGCATAAGACATTGACATATACATTCTATGGTGGGATTGCTACTCCCCCTTAATTATTAGTCACAAAATATCATAGATAGAGTGTGTTTTCACCCTTTGTTCTACACACTCCCCCTTTGTTTAATCTCTCCATTTTCAGGATTCAATCCATTTATTCTCCCCCTTTTTTGTCCCAAATTGATAAAGAGATGTCCCGATGAAGCATATGGAGTACTATAGAGAGATAAGGAGAAGTGAGAGATATCAATAGTTAGCATATTATGATATCAAGGATATAAAAAGATTCACCTATAAGCATAGAGGGGTTAGCAAGAATGATATCAAAAGATTTGACTATAAAGAGATGTAATCATGCTAAGATGGAATTGAACTATATAAATCAACTAAGAAAGTCCATATCAATTCCATGAATCCATTTAAGGATTCTCTAAGTCCTTCAAATGATACAAACCGATTGAAGAGTAAGGACTCGATAAAGATCATATGAAATTTCATTTTATTGACCTTTTTCACCACTTAACCGTAGTGATGAACCTGCATAATCATACTGATATAACTATGAAGCACATACAAAGATTATGAGGAATGCATGAGGTTCCAAAAGAAAATCGATCCATTTAAAAACATATGATAGGAACATGCATTATGATACCAAAGAAAATAAAATCTAAAACCATAACATTCAATCTTTAGAAAAATTTAACTTACAAAGGCATGATGAATGTTATGAGGATGAATGCAATCACAAAATGAATTTAATCATCAAAATAAGCGATTATAATATAAAATGATGAATTGGGTACATTGCATTCCAAACAAGTCATCAAGATAAGAAATTTACAAATAGAGGAGCATATGACTTGCAAAATCATCACACAAAAGAAAAACACAATACAGAGCATAGTGATGATCAAAGATAAAAACATCCATATCTTAGAAAATACCAGAACTAAAAACTCATGGATGTGGCAATATGAGAAATACATAAAGATGTACCTATAAAAGTTAATGCATTCTCAATTAAAAATGATTTTATTTTTTTTTTAAAAAAAACTTGAAACAAATATTCATCATATTCATATATGTGTCTCCATGATCCTCAAATATGAATTCTCATTTGATCATCTTAAAGATGTCTACTCCCCCTTAATATCATTCTCTTCTTTTTGTCAATATGATGACAATGAATATACCGATGTAATGCATGAAGAAGATGTAAGATGAAACTAGGGAGTTCTCAAATATAACAATTAAAGCTTACATTGATCAAATTTCTCAAGATGTTGCTAATCATGGAAAGACATAATGATGAATAGATGAGTACCAATTGAAAATCTCATTTTGAAAGCATGTATCTAAACATGGCCCAAAATGAAAATCAATTGCATAATTTTCCATATAAGTAAAAACTTAAAATCAATGGAAAATTCATTTTTCAAATCATATTTATTTTCAAAAAGACAAAACAACTAATTTGAAAAATATGAGATAGGACATCAATATCACATCTCATTCAATTTTTCATTTTAAAAAATATACCTATGAAGAACATATGCAAAATGAATTGTTGATTCCAAAACATAGACAAGATCGAAAGAGATTTACATGTAATGGAGGACAACAACTTAAGATTCAACCAAGTATATGAATCATGTTTCTTGTTGGTGAGGATATAAGCATCAGAGAAGTATTTTACATGATCACACAGAATTACAGGTCAGTTCCATAGCTACCACACATGCAATTACGCTTGGCAAACCCAACACGTGAGGAGTCTCCCGTCTCCTCCCACTCTCCTAGCCAACAAGTGAGGAGTCTCCCGTCTCCTCCCGTTTCCTCCCTTAAACGTTAATGCTCGAATGATTCAAATAGATATACCAATATGAGTGCAACTTGGAATGAATCAAGGTGGAGTATCCGAAGCATTAAATCAATTCCATAATGATGTACATGTTAAGGATACAAAAAAAAAAATTATGGATTGTTAAATAATTTTTTTTAAATGCTAAAACTCTGAACTGGTTTTGAAATAATGTAACTAATAAATATGTTTCAAAACAGAGAAATCCATGAGAATAGTGGTATTAATCATAGCATAAGCATGTTTAACTCTTGAAAATCATATGCTATGAGAAATATCATCATTTCATATGCTTTATGAAATAAAGTTCAACTATCATGAAGCCAACATCTTCAAGAAAACAATCATAATTTAGAGGAGGCAAACATGAGAGATAAGATGCTAAAGTGAAATTTCAATTCAATGTTCACAAGATTTGTCACATTTTAAAACATACCAAACAAATAGAAAACCATGAAAAGAACATGGATGTGACAAACACAAAATTCACTAAGCATCATGAATATTCATAACTTATAAAAATATAAGTTGAATGCATCATGATGAATATAAGAAATTGCATAAAAATAAGATTGGGTGTTGTGTGCAATTTCCAAGGTGTAAAATATATGAACTCAACAAATATAACATCCATCAAATAATAGTTATGATCATAATGAACAAGAAATGGATTTGAAGAGATTCATATGAGCAACAACACACTTATGAAAATTGAAACATGTACAAAGATGAAATCATAAATATGGATCAATTAACATAACCATCCTCCTTAAATAAAGACTAACAAGCACAAGGATGGATTTTATAGTTCTTAGTATGGAGTTAACAAAAGAAAACAACACAACCATACATAGAACCATTTAGCATTTGCATATAGAGGGTCATATCATCAACAAATAATTTTTTTTTTTTTTTACCCTTGCAAATGTACCTACATACATGAAATAAGGAAAATACCTTTTATAAGTACCTGTTAACAAAAGAAATCGAAAATGAAATACATAACAGGGTTTCATGTATGGTAGTAGCCTCTAAGAGTTTAAGGCCATGAAAAAAAAAAAACGATCATGGATACCATCCATCATAGCATCAATCAATATAACTTGGAAATCTATGGAAAAACTAAATTATTTTAAATCATTTCTTTTTCAAAAAAAAATCTTACTTATGACAAAAAAAAAAAAAAACAAATGAATTTACAACTACAATTGATCATGAATAATCTAGCTAAGAGGGCTTTTGAAATCATAATCAATTGATCATGTATAGAAATGCAATGCAAGAGATATAACTCAAAGAGAGCAAAAATCAAATCTAACATGATGAGATTTTAATCAAATGATTTTGAAAACCATGTTATGAAACTAGAGAAGTACATGAAAACAAAATCAATTGATTATAAGTAAACAATGCATTTTAAGAAATGTAATTCTATAAAAAACAAAAATGCAAATTGTTTGTAATAACCATACATTTCCAAAAGGACAAGGAAATGCTTTTATTGACAATGCTTTTAAAACTCAAAACTTTTAAGAGCATTTGTCAAAGTATAACTTGAAACCAATTGGAAAATGCGTTTATTCAAAAACACATTTATTTTGAGAAATATACCTATAGATAGATAACCAATTGAGTTTCGAGTATATTACAAGAATTGAATTTCTCATACAAGAGATTAAATATAAAAAGAGAAACAAGTTCAATTCTCATAACTTTCAACTTGTGCTTTAAACAATATAAAAATTAGAAACAAATACAAGTTGAGAATAATTTTCCATTTGAAAACAAAAACTATGGAAAATTTTTTTTTCAAAAATATCTATTTTTTTTTAAAAAAGATGAAATTCATTAATTTTTGAAAAACAGGGGATGTACCATTAATTGATCATGGATAGAATATCTTTTAAGTCCATAATTAATTGAAGCATATTAAAAGAGCATTGAAATGCATTTTCATAAATATAACAATATGAATACAAAATGCACATCAATAAGATGCAATCAAGTGATTTTGTGAACCAAAAGATATAACTATAAAAGTTTATGAGAACAAAATCAATTGACTACAAATATTTTTGCATTAAAACAAATGTAACTATATAAGCTCAAAATCCAAAAGTTCATAGACCAACAATATGAAATAATTGAAAAGAAATAGGTTGGTCCAAAAGGGTTCAAGATCTTAGGTCTTTCTAACAATCTTCCTTTGAAAAACAACCTAAGGTCTTGGATGGTTTGTCCTTGAGGTCCCTCCGATACATGAGGTCCCTCTAAGGAATTGGCACTAGCAATGAAACATGATCAACTCCAGGTTGTTAAGCCTTTATGGAGTAACCTGCTCTGATACCAAATGAAAGTCCAGTTAGGGCCAATGAATAGAACTAATGGAATTCTTTTCCCAATCAAAACATCTTAGTCCAATTTTAATTCCAACTAGGAACAAGAACATAATGAACACAAATAAGAATACAACTTATGCGGAATATGTGTTCAATGTATGAGTGCTTAAACAATCAAAGATAAGACAATTAGTTTCATATTAGTAAGCACAAGTGTGAGTACAACACTCTTCACAAATTCACTCATGATTTATATCAATGTGCTCAAATGAATATTTGTTAAAGAGTGTGTGGTGAACAAGATTTGATTTACCAATATGTTCAATGTTGTTTTCGCACAAGTGGATGTGTGTCAATTAAACTAAATATCATTCATATCATTCTCCACAACATATAGATATATAAATCAAGCACAAGAGATAGAGAAAGAGAAATTGACACAAGGGATTTATAGTGGTTCAGTCACACAGACCTACATCCACTCTCAAGGGTCACACAGTTCCCTGGTTCCACTATGAAGAATCAAACTACACAAGTACTGATTCTACATAAATTTTATTCATGAGGTTCGACCACACAGATCTACTCCCCATTTTTGTTCACGAGGTTCGATCACAAAGATCTACTCCCCACACACAACTTTTATAGTGGTTGAATCACACAGAAACAATCCACTATCACAATTTTTAAAGTGGTGGAATCACGCAGAAACAATCCACTATCACAAAGATATAATTTGAATGGAGGGCGAAGAACACTTGCCACTTTTTGACAAAGTCTGGAGGTTGCCACTTGCCTCTTTGACGAAGTCCGGAGGATGCTCTTTGAAACTTGTCACCGCAGCTCCAAACTTTGATGCCTCTTGCAATGCTTCCTTGATGTTGATGATGATGCTCCAATGTTGTGCTCAGTCAAGGGAAGAGGTCTTTGGTCTAGGGATTTGGATAATAAACTATGATAGATCAAGTTCTTCCCTAGGCAATATTGTCTCCACACATCACAGTTTCCTTAAGTTAATGAAGCTCTTAGATTTGACAAACCAAGCTCATAGTGTGTATGGAATGATCTGTGAGAGCTCTAATATGATACACAATGGTTAGGACATGAGCTCTCATGATCTTGGAGGCCTTGGGAATGATTTCCAAGCCTTATGGATGATTTGGGGCATTTTTCTATTTATAGAAAGCTTTCAAACGGTCATAAAACGGCTAGTGAACAGTAAACAGTGAATAGTGTTACTGTTCAAACGGCTAGTGAATAGTGAACAGTGAACAGTGAATAGTGTTACTGTTCAAACGGCTAGTGAATAGTGAACAGTGAACAGTGAATAGTGAATAGTGAAGTTACTATTCAAACGGCTAGTGAATAGTGAATAGTGAACAGTGAACAGTGAATAGTGAATAGTGAATAGTGAAGTTACTGTTCAAACGGCTAGCCGCGAGGTAACCGAAAAACCATTTTAAGAGAGTTTTGCTCTCTGGAAAAGTAACCGCGAGGTGACTGAAAACCATGGCGGTTAACCGACTTCTGAGGCCTGCTTTGAGTCTTGAAAAAGATGAAAAAATAATCTCTAAAACCCTATTAATTAAGCCATTAAACTAAGGGTTTTTAGGGCCAAGTCTTGGTTGGTTTGGAGTCTCATTTACCTGAATAGGTTGGCACACATATGGACGTCTTTCTTTATGAATCCGGGCCTTCCGAGACTTGATCTTCTGCCTTCAAACTTGATCTTCCTTGAGAAATTCTGAGAGGCAAGGTCTTGGATTCTTCGACATGGAATTGACAATATAAAAATAAGTGCGCATAGGAATGTGGCACTAACAGTGACGTGAATGGTGGGACTTGCTGACTGCTACGGATCTGTCCCTTTGAGGGCGCTCCTGTCTCTGTTCATCTTGCCGGGGGGGGGGGGGGGGGTATAATCTCCTCCCCCGGGGATGAATCCTCGACTCGCTCTGGGAATGGGACTTGGACGAAGAGGTGTGCGTCCGGGCGCTCCTCAACTGCAGCTGCGCCAGACCTTGCCTCATATCACCTCTGAGGAGGAGCGACCGGCGACGGGCCTAGGAGGGGCGGCAGCTGGATTATCGCTCTTGAGGATTCTCCGCCTTTTTTAGCTTTTGGAAGAATGGTACTTGGGAAGATTGTATTAATGCTTTCCCACAGACGACGCCAATTGTAAGTGCAAAAAAGATAACTCACAAGATTAGGGGGCGCCTGGTAGGACTTATCCAAAGAACTGATGAAGATTAACGGCCTTAGAGCCTGAAAGGGGAGAAACAAACAGTCAGAGGACCCTGGCCTGGGACGGCGCAAGGCTATCCGACGCCTAAGTTAGTGTATGAACTCAAAAGAGGTCGGAGGAGAAGGGAGACAGAGTGACGGCTCAAGAGGAGATGTGTATGCCTACCTTTGTCTTGGAACGTCCTCATATTTATAGAGGATTTTACCTGACATCTTGAAGTGGTCCGACAGATTTGATGGGAGACTTGATGGGAATGATCTCATTAGCCCACGAAATAATAAATGAGGATCCATCATAGCTCATAATGCATTTATTGCCAGTCCGATCAGCCCACATCGCATTAAATGCATGTCATGTTGGGCTTGATCCTGTCCTAAGTTATTGGTGGTTAAGGTCCCATCGGATCCACCCTCGGGCTCCGCCATGATCTAGCTACAGCCGCTGGATGCCGCCTTGTCAGTAATCTGGTGAAGATCGTGGGCGGCTGGGGTGGCCCATCTGTCTCATCCGCGATGCCCGTACTCAGCCACATGTTTGGTGACGCAGCATAAGTTGGGAAGCGATCACAGTACTCCTCAACTGGCAACCTAACTCCCTTGCCCGGGGCAGGTGCGTAGCCGGGGTCAGAGTGCGCAGCCGGGGCAAGTCTGATCTCGGCCAACGCTCTGACTCCATCGCCGAGGTGCGCTTGGTCGACACGTGGGCGCGCTTAGCCGGCATCTTATCGCCGAGGTTAACGTAATCTCGGTACCTTAAAAATCACCCCACACAAGTGGTGCATAAAAAATATAAAAAAAAAGTGCTGCTGTCATAAGTATAGAACTTTAAGTGGAGTGCTTGTATAGAACTTTAAGTGGAGTGCTTGCAGTTTCATGGTGTTTAGTCCGAGTTGATTGTTCTTTCTCAACTTTTGTTTTTATGTCTGCTTCTTTCCTTCTTTATCTGTTTTTTCCGTTGCTGTGTAACCCATTCGATGTAGAAAAAAAAAAATGTTGCCCAAAGGCTAATGACCTGTTTGGGCTCGCTACAATACCTTAAGGCCCAATCCAATCATATGCTTATTGAACTTTTAACTCGGATCGTAGCACCCGGTCCAGATGAGTCCCCAATCACCAAAACCCTAACCCTAGCAACCCTCCCCCTCTCTATAAATTAGATCAACCTCCCACGCACCTTACGTCTGAAATCTAAAGCCTTCCCTTCCCGTCCCAATTCGAAGAGGATGGGTATGATAATACCTCGTTCTCATGCTTGGAAGAAAAAGAAGATGGGTATGACATGGAATGAGAGTGGGTTTCGTGGAGCTTGAGGACTAGGGGTATATGGAAAGCACCTTTTTACTTACGACGAAAGAAAGAAGTTTTGCTTTCCTATACCACGTAGTCCTTTGGTTTCATGAGACTCCTCTCTTTCCTTCTCTACCCTTTATTTGTTGGTCGGTATGTTGTTTTGTTCTTCCTTTCAGATATCTAAAGGTATTTTCTTCTTTTAATATGTTCTTTTCAATGGGGTTCTTTTATTTTGCTCTGTAAACATGCTGTCTGTTTGGAATTTTTTTTTTTGAACGAATAGAGTCATGGATATGATTATCTTCTATGGCTTTTATTTTTTGTTGTGGAATCTGTATCAGTGTTTTGATGCTATGGATGTGTGGATTTCAAGTTGCGTATCTCAGATCAGATAGGGAGGATTGGAGGGGCATGAACGAGGAGCTGTCTTCATCGTTTTTGGGAATAAAGGACGCCCCAATGTTCTTCCTTTCGTGAGCATGCTGGATATTTGATGTGGTGGTTGTGAATCTTTTATTTCAGTCCATTGAAGTGGGGCCCATCTGATGTAGTCCACCTTTTGAGAAATATTGGCAAAAATTGATCTTTTTAATCAACTCAGATCAAACCATTTGATCATATGAGTTCTGCGAATCTCATTGGTATCAATTGGTCAGCTGTGAGTTTATGTAATCAGTCACACTTAAATCATTAATTGTCTGCATTCATGTCCTCTTTCTTTGGTATATCAATTATAGACTCAAAGCTTTAGTTTAGTGAAGGCCCGATTGTTTGCCCTTTTTTTAATGGGGATTAGAGGTAAAGATCTATAAGGATTTTTTTGTCTTTGAAATGTACTAACTTAACTTGACCTAAAGGTGCTGCAAATTGTCTCTCTCTCCTCTTAGTTGTTAGAAAATGGCCATCCACAGACAATATTGTCATCCACAGACAATATTATGTAAGTGAAGTAGTAGTAATTCTAAGTGGTTCATTCCTATGAGAGGTCAAAATTTTTTAGATAAAGGCATACCTCTACAATTAGTCATCAAATGATTACTCAGCCATCACTCGAATAGATCAAATTCCCTTAACGTTAGGGTCTCGTATATATCTCAGTTTTCCTTTACTCTTAATCTTTTTATCAATACTTTGTTAGAATTTAATCTTAGGAACTCAATAACTAAGTGAGAAAGTGATGGTCCTCCATCTTCACAAATCTATTGGATAAACCCACCATGCTTTGCTATGAATTTATGAATTCAAGGAAACTTCAAAATAAAGCTGGCAAACTGGCCCTGAGAGTTTGTTAAACTGAAATATCTCCCTTCCAGTCTACAGTGTTGATGGGTTGATGAGAATGTGGATATGCACAGGACCTGAAGTTTTACTTCCCCTCCAAGTGTCAGAATCCCATCAAAAGCTGGGTTTTGCACTTTTCCTTATAGGCAGTATATTGAGAACTGAAAACAACACTCTTGAATGGAAATGGCAGCTCTGTTCCTCTATTTGTTGTCTCCTTTTACATTCCACCAATGCCATTTTTTATTTACTTGTCATCTCGGTCTCGCTAATTTGCATTTGGCTTATTTCCATTTGGCATTGACTCCATGGTTGATACATGAGATACATGAATCATTGGAATTTCAAAGAATATCATAATCAGATGAACACATTGCAAAATTGGGTGCTCCCTAATTGGCAATGATTTCATAGTGGGTGTTTGGATCATCGGAATTTTGAAGAACGGGACAGTTTTGATGAACGCTGATATCAAAATGGAGGTGATCTGCCAATTTCGTCCAGCAAAATTTTGTCTCCTGTCCATGGTGGTATCCTCCTCAAAAGCAGTCAAAGTTTCAATTTGTTGCATTTGGAGAAGTCTCATTTTGGTAACTTTGTCTTAACACTCAAAAGCAGTGGAAACTCTTTTTGCACTTAATCAAAACCAACCATTCAGCTGGAAGGATTTCGAATTGTGGTGCTTACTGTTCAAAATCGCTCACTACATCCGATGAACACTACTAATATTCAGGTGCATGGATTGTTTTATTTTTAATATTATTTATTTATTTAGGGCATGTTTGATTGTTTGTGCATCATCTTTCTGCAGAAGCAGAACTCAAATTCCCAAGATTTTCTGTGCCTTGTTGGGCGCACAACGATTCTCCACAGTAAATCGATATTTTTTAGCTATTTTTCCACGAGAGAGCAGAAACATGTTTCAAACCTTCCCCAGACTTCCATCTCCACGTTACAGCGCCTTAAATGTAAATTATGATGGCTGCCTGTATCTACTCAATTCCTCAGGTTTGATTATAGAAAAAATCTGGCAAAAAATCAGTTCGGAATGCCCCTCCATCAAGTGGCGATTGATATTGCTGAAGTTTTTTTCTGTTGTAATCTCATCTTATTTAAGAATAATGTAGCATATTGGAGGGTTAAGTTGAATGGCATGCACTCAGTCTGGGTGGTTTTTGCAAATTAAAAGGAACTTGATTTTGTATCATCGTGGGTGATGTTATGGTACCTAGACATTACTTCCCTGCAGGGTTGGATTTTGTATTATCAGGCAGTTGTGTCACCCCTAACCAGGGCGGAACCACGAATTTTCCATGGGGGGCCACTATAAAATTGAAAACTTTCGGAGGCTTGGCAGATGTAAAAATTCTATAAAAACTTGCGTTATCTTTATTGGAATGTTGAGATTTTCCTGGGGACTGATTTCGGATTAGCAAAACTGTTGATGCCTGATCAAATAAAATCTTACACTGGGATCCCTGGGACTAGAGGTTATGTGGCGCCTGAATGGCACAAGTGGGAACCTATAACAATGAAAGCTGATGTTTACAGCGTCGGGATTTTTCTGCTAGAACTAACATGATGTAGAAGGCGTGTAGAGGTAGGGGCTGCAGAGAGTGAGATTGTTCTCTTGGATTGGGTCCCATGATTGCTTTGAGTGTGGAGAGTTGGATAAACTGCTACGCAATGAACAGGTCAAGAAGAAGATGCTGGAGAGAATGGTGAGGGTAGGATTGTGTAGTCGTCAAGAAGACCCAGCTCCTCACCCCAATACCCCTTATTATGCCGTTGCAACTCTAGATCTCAGGCTTATTGTTTTTCCAACATTTGATCACATTAGAAATTTTCTAAGCAATGCAAAATTTAAATTATGTAGTCTTTTTCAAGCTATAGTTTGTTGTTTATGGGGTATCTTTAAAATTATGTAATCTGCTTTTGGTGCATGGGGTAATCTCATGTACTAGGAATGCAATCTTTTATATTATGTAAGCTGTTTTCAATCTACAGTTTGTTGTTTATGGGGTAATTTCATTTACTAGGAATCCTATCTTCAAATTATATAATCTGCTTCAAGCCATAGTTTGTTATTGATGAGGTATTCTCAATTACTATAGGATGTTATTTTTCTTTCTTTAATTGGTATAATTACTAAGATGCATCTGGGGATATAGTAGGACCATGATCGATTTTAATGATTTTTACAATACATATGAATGTGCAGCATTTTCATCATACAGATAACACAATGTTGAAATCACGTGCTTACTGTTTCCTTGTCTTTCCACCAGGTATCAATATCAACAATTGAAGCAGATAATGTTTTAAGGTGAAAAACAATATCAAAAGATTGGGCATGTTTGCATGCAGTAGTTTTCCGCAGCATTTAATTTACACACTGGTTTTTATTTTTGCAGAAACTGGAAACTGGAGTCTTCATTTACCACAATGTCATTTTCAACTGTGACAAACATTTTTGACAGTGGAATGTGTTTATAACTCTATAAGACTACTGAAAGTGATTTTCTTCATCTTGGATCCTGTCACGCCCCGAGCCCGAGATTTCGCACATCTCGAGGCGCGACACGCCCGCGTGGAAATTCGAGTCAAACTCATTGACTCTTGGTCCCCCCACGTACGAAATTTACCCACAGGATATCACGTGTGAGGTTTATAAATCCATGTATCTGTATTTTTCACCTGTATTAATTTTTGTCAAATAGATATCCAATATCATAACACACAATCTTCAAGATATAGAGCATAAAGTTCATGAGCATAGATTTAATATCAAGTTCAAGTTCTAGAGATAAAGAGAGAAGAAGTACGTTAGTTAAGTTTACAATCCCAAAAGCTAAACAATTCATGAAAACTACTGCAAAAGATGTGGCAATCCAAGCCACGGTCAATGGTTCATTTATCGTCCAATCTCATCGTACGGATGTCTAGAAGACATCATCAGGAGTCCATTCTGCTACGTTATGGAGAGATTCCTATTTCTCAAGGATCTTCGGGGCAATGGCGTCGATGTATTCACCTGTAACGCCAAGTGTAGTACCATTAGACTAAGCTAAGCAAGACAAACATATACAATCCATATAACATGTATCAAATGAATAATTAGACAGGTATAATTTATAAGAGATCAAGGAATGATCACTAGGCATACCAGTGCATGAATTAGCATGAAACATACGAGTCATAGATAACAGATATACATTTTAACAGAACTAGTTGGCACATCCACATAAGCTATATTCTCTCAAGTTAATCATGTAACATGAAAATAAAATGAGAGCAGAACAGGACAGAACAGGGCGGTGCTAGGAGACAGAGGAACCCAGAATTCTCCATCGTAGACCTAGGGTGCCGGTCAACCCTTAGAATAATTTCTCATCTGTAGAGGGCTAGAAATATACTAAACTCGCACTTAGCCAGGTCCGACTTAGATAGGGTCGAAGCTAAGTGGTGTCGACTCATGGAATACAATGTAAAATTAACAGATCAGGTACAGAACTGTGTTAATCAGATACAGGACAAATGTAGGACATATAATAACAAAAATCAGAACTTACTGAAATATACTGAACAAAGCCATAAATAAATGTAATATAACAGATGTGTAACAGAAAATACATAACTGAACAGAAGCATAATCAAGTCATACTAGAATACTGGAAACGGGATGCAATGCATGTACATATAGATCATATACGGAGTCAAGATGTAATTCAAGCCAAGCCTACGGTCTTGAGAACATTTGTGGTCTTCACCGTCCAACTCGGGGTAGTACAGAGGATTTCAGCATTATTGGGCTACAGAGAACCCCTTGGCGTTACATAATTAGGATGCCAAATTCCTTAATATAACACATTTGGTTCGGTACAATTCGAAGAACACAAGGTCCCTTGTGGGTACGGTTGCTCAATCCATATTCACAATTAAACAAACCCAGTGGTCATGATAAAGTTCAGGGTGCACATCCTACAGGTCCATCTTTCAGGCCAATCAACTAGAACAAGCTACGGTTCAATATCTATTTCATGGAAACATCCATTTGTCATAATTATGTAAAATCCAACATTTATTATTTTTCGAGTTTTAAATCAAATAAATTTACTTTTTGTTGGGTTCTACACATCATGAGCTTTCCAACGGTATGTAGATCTCCAAAAACGAACATACGATTAAAAAGTTATGGTCGTTGGAAATTTGCATACTGCAGGCATCAGATTCGCTCGAGTGTCCAGATGGTCACTCGAGCGGACCCCAAACAGAGAGCTGTCCGCTCGATCGGACCAAAGTTCGCTCGAGCGAACCCTCCCAGAGAGCCCTTCGCTCGAGCGTGCACTCACGCTCGCTCGAACGAACTATCAAAATCCTGGGTCCGAAATCTGTTCTTCCTTTGTTTCTCCCAAGCCGTTCAAGGCATTCATTTCATGTTTTAAACACTACAAATGAGTATCTTTGAGCTTCCAAAATGCTCATAAAACATCAGTCAATCCCATTAACAAAAACAAGAGAAATCATCCATTTATTTCATCAAAAGAAGTACCAAAAATCCATTTTTGAGAAAGAGATGGATATCTAATCAAGATTGATCATATTCATGAATCAAATAAGGAAGCATGCATACAAATGTATAGATTTAACTTGCCTTAGGTGCTTGGAAGCTATCTCACACTCCAAATCCTTTCTAATAAAAAATCCCCAAAATGTAAGCTCAAAATGCCCTAAAGATGGTGAAAAGGAAAATGAATGAAATGAAGAAGATGATGCACTAACATTTTATCACTAGAGAAGTCAAGAGGAAGTGATTAGAGAAGAAGAAGCTTACCAAGAAGCAAGAAGAAAAAAAGATGAGTGGATGCTTGAGCTTAGGAAATGTAATCCTTGACAAGAAGATGGAGAAGATGAAGTGGTGGCTGGCTTCTACACATGCAAGGTCCCTTGGCTGGTTGCTTGAAGTGAGGTAGGAAGAAATGAAGTAGAAGAGGAGTAGAGAAGAAGAGCTCCCAGCTGCTGGAATGAAGAATGAAGGAAGAAGAAAAGAAGAAGTGGCTGGGTTAGGGCTTTTTAAGCCAATTTTTTCCTCCTGCACTGCATGCAAGTCCACAAAAAGGACAGAATTTGCAAGAAAGGGCTTGGGTTGATTAAATGGGCTGGAAATGGGTCCAAATGGATCCGAATTGAATGGGCCAAAGTATGTAAACAACAATCCATGAAATGCACTATGCAATGCACCAAAAATCCAAAATTTCTAAATACACACAAAACCCAAAACACTCCAAAAGTCATAATCTACCTAGTAAATGGTCAAAGCCCACTAGTTCTACCTAATCAAGTCCAATCACAATCAAAACATCCATTAAGCAATTAATCTCAATTAATTAACTCTAAAACGAGATTAAGGCGGGTCGGGTTGTTACAGATCCAATTATGCTTTCCGCAAAAATTATGGAAAATGATTTCACTTGGAATAATGAAAACCATTGAAAATATTAACAGGGGACGCTGGGAAGTCATTGCTCTGCTAGAAACCATTTTCATTCTGCGGAAAATGCCCTATACAACATACCCATCAACCAGATCTTGAACACAATACATTTCAAGAAACTGCGGATCATCTGTTCTGCCCCTTTAATGAACAATACATATCCCAAATGACAAATAGAGGGGTAACTACAGTGAAGACAATTGTGGAATGGAAATTGTGTTGTTGGGGATCATATGTTATATGAGGGGAAGTTTTAGGGATGGCTGATGAGTTCATTTACATCTTAATGGATTTTCTGATTGGATGCAACTGCAGCAAGATTAATGATCAGCAACGGACCTAAGGTTTTTGTTTGGGTATGGCTAAACTTTCTTCACACCAAAAATAGTAAATGAGGCTGGGGTGGAATGTGGTATTAGCTTGATGGGTTAAGTTTTCCTATTTTATTCTTACTCCAAAGCATTTGACCGTCCCCATACAGTCATCACATGGCTCTGCCCCTGTTTGATACATCAGCAAATTATCCAAACATGAACATGATGATGGTATAGTCTCGTTCCATTGACCATCACATGATCCCTGCAGCAATCTTGAAGCAGAGATTCCTAAATGGGTGTCTCTCATCAAGAGATAGGAACTTGGAGAAAATAGCAATTGAATTTCAATTGCATTGTGAGGAAGTTGGATTTGATGTTTAAAGGGATATAAACACATTGATTATCTGGTTTCACATATCTTTTCCGTAAGACTCTTGAGGCCTTATTTGGTAGGTCGACTCTTATTCCATAGGGGTGCTCATGGCCCGATTAAGATTTAGCCCGCCCCGATTGATTAAATTGGCATGCTCGGGCTTAATTTTTACGGGCCATGCCTGTGCCAGTGTTTCTAAAGTCAGGTCAGGTGTAGATATGCTTTAGCCCGGCCCATAAACACTACTATTATTCCGACAGAGCCATAAAAAAAAGCAAAAAAAAGATTTTTTTCGTTCTAAATAAATAAAAACTTTCGCCTCCACTTTTTGAGTCCACGCAGGCAGCTCAAGTTTTCATAAGCCCAAAGTTGGGCTTCTCATTTTTCAAGTGGATAGAGGGGATAATGGTGTGTCAAATGCTCTTATTTTTCGTACCTCTACCCACTTTAGACATTTAGACAGGTAAAGGTTGGAAATTGAGAAGCCAACATGCGGTCAGTGCTTTAGGCATTAGCTTCTAGAAGTCAATGACTCCCATCATTATATTGTACAAGCCATAGAAATTAGGAACAACTACCATACGGACGGCCCAAGACCCGATAATTATCCAATAGCATATGAAAGAATGAAATTTACCTGATGGAAGATCGTACACAAAAAACGATCAAAATGGGACGGTTTTACCCTTTTTCCAGCGATATCCTAGGGCTGTAGGATATCGAAGGATCCGATATCCCAGTTGCTTAGGATATCGCACAGTTCGATATCCTAAGCCTGTAGGATATCGCACAGTTACCTACTCCCATTCTCCCCCCAAAGCTTTCATCTTCCCGCTCGACTTTTCTAGAGATGAAAAAACTCTGCTATTCCCTGTCTCCTCCCTGGTGTTATCTTGTGCTAAACCTCACAAACCCCATGGATTCAAAAGAGCCATGGTTTCAACTTCAACTCCAGCTCCAGCCCCATCGCAGCTGCCGATTCCATCACAGCACGACCCATCTCAACTCCACGCTGAAAGTCCAAGGGATCCTACCCTAGAGGGGGGGTGAATAGGGTGATCTACACTTAATGACTAATTATGGCCAATTTTAATTTCTTTAAAATAAACTAGTCACATGTGATGATTAACATACAATATGCGGAAGCTTAAACAAAACAATCACTACTACACAAGGATTTATAGTGGTTCGGCCTCAATGCCTACATCCACTACCGGCTTGTGATCCAACACCCCACCGGATTTCCACTATTATGCTTTTCAAAAGGCTAAGCAATAACCTTTACAACTATACTTTTCTAGGCTAAGCAATAACCTTTCAATGTGCTTTTATAGGCTAAGCAATAACCTTTACACAATGCTTTTCTTAGGCTAAGCAATAACCTTTACAATCAAATGATTTCTCTAAAGAAAGTGTTTTCACAAAACACTCTAAGAGATTACAATTAAGCTTAATAAATTTGCCTCTAAGATAGGTGGATATGAAATTGTAAATCAACTCACACAAACACACTAAGAATTACAAAGATGAATGCTTATGAGGTGTGTGTGTGTGTAGAACTTCAATCAAGATAAAATTAAGTCGAATGAATTTTATGCTTAAAGCATTTCAAAGTCTAAAGCACATAAAAGATATGATTGAAGTCAAATGCAAATCACTTGAACAAATACAAACTTGTGAATGATATGAAAATCTAAAGATCACAAGTTGTATGAAAATGATTAAGACTAATCAAGTGATGCATGTGCAATGTTGTTTTCAAAAACTAATTTAACTAAGGTTTAAATAGATTGAAAACAACAAAGAGAGTTTCAAACAAGTTAATGTATCATGCTATAAAGAAATCAAAGATTTTGGCTAAGCATGATTGACAAAGTTTAAAACAAAACTTGGTTTGAAATCAAGGGTGAAGAATCCAATAACTAAAATCAAAGATTAAGAGAAGAATGGATTCAACACATCATAGTTAATATGCTTAAAAACATTTACCAATAGTTTAGACAAAGCATAAAACATATGATTAACAAAAGGCAAAGCTTACTTGGTGGTTTAACTTCATTAATCCAAGCTTTAGCTTTTCCTAATGACCATTAGCCTTCCTTAGCTTGATCCCCTTTCTTTTGCCTCAAAATACCTCAAGAAGGGCTTCCAAGATCATCACCATGGTTAAAGGAATGAACTTACTTTTATAGAAAAAGTGTTCAAACGGCTACCTGTCGGTCGACCGACAGGTAGGTGTCGGTCGACCGACACCTCAACGGTCACTAAGCAACGGTCATTTTTTCGAACGTTTCCTGACCGTTATACATCTGTCGGTTGACCCTCATTTGTCGGTTGACCGACAAGGAACCGACAGCTCAAAAATGCTGAAAATGTAGCTGTCTGGTTTTGGAACCGACGAGTCCTTGGTCTGAAATTTTATGCACTGTCGGTGGACCGATAAGAGCCGACGAGCTGACCGACAGAGAAGGTCTGAAATTTGTAGCTCTCTGGAAATGGGACCGACAGAGCCTCTCGGTTGGCCTCGGTTCCACTGTCGGTTGACCGACTGCTTGACGTCGGTTGACCGACAGCCTTAGACAAAAATCCCAACTTGCATTTTTCGAAGTATTTTCTTGTGGGGATTTTTGGGCCATTAAACCAAGCTTGGAAACATGATTTTAAATCATCTAATTGATTTTTAAAATCATGAAACATAAAATGCCATAAAAGATTTAAGACTTTAAAACATTGGCTAGCTTGATTTGTAAAAATTCTTTTCAAAAACAAATGCATCCAAGATTTAAATCCAAAACATGCACAAACTATAAGATTTACAATATTTAAAAACAATGCATGTAGAAAATCAGATTTCAAGATATTTAACTCAATGTTTGTGTGAAAAATCATGAGATGCTAAAATGATAATGCATCCATCAAATTGCAATACACAAAATCCTTAACAATCTCCCCCTTTGCAATTTGATGGCAAACCTTTTATATGTTGGCAAACTTTGCTCAACACTAAATTTTCACACAGTCTTCAGCTCCTCCTTGGCTGGACAATTCTTGAAATCTTCTTGGATGCTTCTTCACTTTAGCTTGGGCTCTAGCTTCATTCTTCTTGATGCTTGGAGCTTGATCAATCTTCAAGCTTTCTCTTCATCTTCCTTTCTTTAGACCAAGCATCTTCTTTAGCTCCCAAGCTCTTTCTTATATCATCTTCTCCCCCTATGACCATGCATTTTCTCCAATGCATTCTCTCCCTTTGGGTAGAAGATCATACAATGTCTCTCCCCTTTTGACATTGAATTGCACATCGCTCCCTTTAGCAACTTGAGTACTCTCTTCCCCTTATTCTCTCAATTTGCTCCCCCTTAATTATCTCCCCCTTTGACATTAAATTGCAAAGGTATCAGTTGAGGAGGGGTACCTACACACATGAAACAAGAAAAATACCTTTCAGTAGCACCTGTTAACATAAGTAATTGAAAATGAAATACATAACAGGTTTCATGCATGGGTAGTAAGCTTATAAGGGTACAGAGCCAATATAAGGGTGAATTTGATCAACTCTAATGCTTCCTTAGAAGGTTTACTCCCCCTCAATTCATACTCTTCTTTTGTCAAACTTTTGACAAGGATTTAACTAATAGGTGCAAGAAGAAGATGGTTTAGCCAATTGAGGGTTAACTTCAAGAGAAGAATTAGATACCAAATGATAATGATAATTGACTATTAAAGTACAAATTGATCAAATTACCAATATAAAGATGTACCAATTGACGGATAAGCTATAGGATAATTAAAGAGTAAGGTCAAAAGGATATACTAAACATAGTACAAATCATTATAACTATGAAAATCATATGCTATGTAAGGTTTTGAATTCATTTCATACAATCATTGGATATAACTAACACGCACAAGATGAATGAAATGAAGTTCAATCATGAAGCCAAACCTCACCATTAACCAACCAAAATTATGAAAACATAAACATGGTGGTCATGTAATTTACCTATAAGAGCATGAGAGGTGGCAATCATGAAGATTATGATGCTAATGGAATTGTGACATGGAACAAAAGACATATGACTATCAAGATCAATCCAATGTACACAAGGTCTATCACAAACTCATGATATGATACCAATTGGATATAGATACTAATTGAAAATTATACCAATTGATTACCAATTGAATAGGAACATGATTAAGAGCAAGCATGTGACAAACACAAAATTCCAACAAGCATCATAAATCATATTCATCACTTAGAATAATATAACTAGTGAGCATAGTGATGAACAAGAAAAATTGCATAAAAAGATATAACTTTGTAAAGCATGCAATTTCCAAAGTGTCAAGATCATATGAATTCAACATCCAAGACATCCATCAAACAATAGATATAACTATGAAATTCAAGAAATGGATTTCAAAGAGGTTCATATGATAAAAACACTACTATGAAGTTGAAACATGTATAAAGAATGATATCAATAAGAAAAATACACATGAATTAACATCATAACCATCCATTTCAAAAATAAAATGACTAGAAAGCATAAAGGATGGATTTGAGAGTCCTAGTATGGTAATTTCAAATAAAACTAAGATCACAACCATACAAGGAAGTAAATGACATTTTGCATATAAAAGTAATGAAACTAAATGAGCAATGATGCAAAATGGCATATAACAATTATTTCCTTCTAAAATTTATAATCATTAGCACAAGGAAATAAACTCAAAAGAAATTGTTTGAATGAATATAACTAACAAAGCTTGAAAAACATTTTCAATTCATACAATCTCAAATCATAAGCAAAATCCAACAATGGACATAAAGAGGATAATATTGAAGATAACACTTTTTTCAACTTGCATTTTAAAAGATATAACTTATTTGAAACACATACAAGTTGGTTTTTCAAAACAATAATTTTCCATATTATCGTATAACTTAGAAATCTATGGAAAAACTAAATTGTTTCAAATCATTTATTTTCAAAACAAATCTTACTAATACATCCAAACAAATGATTTTATAATATCAATTGATTATGAAAGATCTAGCTAATAAAGCTTTGAAACCATAATCAATTGAACATGTATAGAATTGCAAGAGATATAACTAAATGAACAAGAAGCAAATCTAACATGTTGAAAATATAATCAAATGATTTTGAAAACCATGATATGTAACTATTATGGTGCATGAAAACAAAATTAATTGATCATAAACAAGCATTGCATTTTATGAAACGTAACTATGAAATAACAAAATGCAAATGCAACAATATGACCAACAAAAGGATTTACCTATAAAGGATAGGTTGGTCAATGAGGTCCAAGGCCTTAAGGTTTGACTAAGTAAATAACTTTTGGAATCCACCTAAGGTCTTGAGAGGGTTGGTCTTTGAGGTCCATCTTAAAAGTCTTACCAACTATGGGAGATTTGATTTGATAAATTTTTAACTTAGACTTATCACCATGATGTTTAGATTTAACTAAATTTGGCTTAGGTTGGTGATTAGTCTTTTGAGGTTGGTGACTTTTCTTCTTAGGGGATTGAGCTATTTTTCTTTTCTTCTTTTTTTCTCCCTTTATTTGACTTTTGAATTTTAAATTTAACTTTGCAACTTTATTCAAAAGTTCTTTCATTTGAGATATGGGAGGTAGGTTGAGAAGCTTTTTGTTGATAGATTCTTTTAAAGTTGGTTTAACTTGTTTAAGCTTTTTAGAATCTATCTTGTGAGACTCCTTTTTAATTGGTTTGACTTGTTTAGTCTTCTTGGAGTCTTCTTTGATTTTTAGTGTCTTATCCATCATAGAGATTGATTTTACTTTCTTTGGTTCAAAAATGGATTTAGACACATTGCTTCTCCTTTGTTCGCACTCAAACCTAAAATGTCATTCAATGCCACAATAATTACATTTAGTTTTGGGCAAAGAAGTGTGAGTGCTAGAGAATGAGGACTCACCTTTCACAAATGTGTTGGTGAATTTAGGATCATGTGAAATATTCCTATCAAAACCAAGACCCGTCCTATCTCTTTTAGATTACCCAATTTCAATAACTTTTCAAATCTTTCTTCACTTTGGGTAAATTTGCACTCATACTTTTGTTTGTAGGTTTCAAGTTGAGTGACTTGGTTTTTAAGGGTTGAATTTTCATTTTTAACTTTTGTTAGTTCATGTTCAATTCCCTTAAATTTGTTTAGCTCTTCATGGGCAAGTTTTAATTCAAAACTTAACTTCATTAATCACATTAGATCCAAGTTCTAGAGTTTTTATCTTAATTTGTGCATTAGATAAATTTTCCATAGAAATGGTTAACTTGGATTCTAAATTGTTAATATTTTCATCTTGCCTTTTTAATTGATCTCTTAGTTTAGAATTTTCCTTATTAAAATTATCACAACCTAACTTTAGTTCAATTAATTCATCTTGAGCATTTTGTAGGTTATGCAAAGAGATCATAAACTTAGAGTCTACACAATTTATTAATTCTTCTTTCTCTCTAAGTTCATCTTTTGAAGAAACTAATTGTTTGTTTAGACTTTGAGATTTTTCTTCTAATCTTTTATTCTTTTAACAAGCTCTAAGGCAAATGTACATAATTCGTCATAGGCTTGTTGAATGTCATCTTCATTTTCATTAATTTCTTCTTCTTTTAATTTAAGTTTAGATTCAAGTTGAGATACTTTAAATTCAATGTTTGAATCTCCAATAGATGGAAGAAGAAGGGATCTAGAAGAATCTTCAAAGTCTAGAATAGTGGAATCCATTCTAATGATTTTCATAGAAAAACACTACTAGGGTCCTAACTCAAGGATCTAGATAGAGAGGATCAACTCCGGGTGTTTAAGCCCCTAAATGGAGTAACCTTGCTCTGATACCAATTGAAAGTCCAAGGGATCCCACCCTAGGGGGGGGGGGGGGTGAATAGGGTGATCTACACTTAATGACTAATTATGGCCAATTTTAATTTCTTTAAAATAAACTAGTCACATGTGATGATTAACATACAATATGCGGAAGCTTAAACAAAACAATCACCACTACACTCGGATTTATAGTGGTTCGGCCTCAATGCCTACATCCACTACCGGCTTGTGATCCAACACCCCACCGGATTTCCACTATTATGCTTTTTCAAAGGCTAAGCAATAACCTTTACAACTACGCTTTTCTAGGCTAAGCAATAACCTTTCAATGTGCTTTTATAGGCTAAGCAATAACCTTTACACAATGCTTTTCTTAGGCTAAGCAATAACCTTTACAATCAAATGATTTCTCTAAAGAAAGTGTTTTCACAAAACACTCTAAGAGATTACAATTAAGCTTAATAAATTTGCTTCTAAGATAGGCGGATATGAAATTGTAAATCAACTCACACAAACACACTAAGAATTACAAAGATGAATGCTTATGAGGTGTGTGTGTTGTAGAACTTCAATCAAGATAAAAATTAAGTCCAATGAATTTTATGCTTAAAGCATTTCAAAGTTTAAAGCACATAAAAGATATGATTGAAGTCAAATGCAAATCACTTGAAACAAATACAAACTTGTGAATGATATGAAAATCTAAAGATCACAAGTTGTATGAAAATGATTAAGACTAATCAAGTGATGCATGTGCAATGTTGTTTTCAAAAACTAATTTAACTAAGGTTTAAATAGATTGAAAACAACAAAGAGAGTTTCAAACAAGTTAATGTATCATGCTATAAAGAAATCAAAGATTTTGGCTAAGCATGATTGACAAAGTTTAAAACAAAACTGGTTTGAAATCAAGGGTGAAGAATCCAATAAACTAAAATCAAAGATTAAGAGAAGAATGGATTCAACACATCATAGTTAATATGCTTAAAAACATTTTACCAATAGTTTAGACAAAGCATAAAACATATGATTAACAAAAGGCAAAGCTTACTTGGTGGTTTAACTTCATTAATCCAAGCTTTAGCTTTTCCTAATGACCATTAGCCTTCCTTAGCTTGATCCCCTTTCTTTTGCCTCAAAATACCTCAAGAAGGGCTTCCAAGATCATCACCATGGCTAAAGGAATGAACTTACTTTTATAGAAAAAGTGTTCAAACGGCTACCTGTCGGTCGACCGACAGGAAGGTGTCGGTCGACCGACACCTCAACGGTCACTAAGCAATGGTCATTTTTTCGAAACGTTTCCTGACCGTTATACATCTGTCGGTTGACCCTCATTTGTCGGTTGACCGACAAGGAACCGACAGATGAACCGACAGCTCAAAAATGCTGAAAATGTAGCTGTCTGGTTTTGGAACCGACGAGTCCTTGGTCTGAAATTTTATGCACTGTCGGTGGACCGATAAGAGCCGACGAGCTGACCGACAGAGAAGGTCTGAAATTTGTTAGCTCTCTGGAAATGGGACCGACAGAGCCTCTCGGTGGCCTCGGTTCCACTGTCGGTTGACCGACTGCTTGACGTCGGTTGACCGACAGCCTTAGACAAAAATCCCAACTTGCATTTTTCAAAGTATTTTCTTGTGGGGATTTTTGGGCCATTTAAACCAAGCTTGGAAACATGATTTTAAATCATCTAATTGATTTTTTAAAATCATGAAACATAAAATGCCATAAAAGATTTAAGACTTTAAAACATTGGCTAGCTTGATTTGTAAAAATTATTTTCAAAAAACAAATGCATCCAAGATTTAAATCCAAAACATGCACAAACTATAAGATTTACAATATTTAAAAACAATGCATGTAGAAAATCAGATTTCAAGATATTTAACTCAATGTTTGTGTGAAAAATCATGAGATGCTAAAATGATAATGCATCCATCAAATTGCAATACACAAAATCCTTAACAATCTCCCCCTTTGCAATTTGATGGCAAACCTTTTATATGTTGGCAAACTTTGCTCAACACTAAATTTTCACACAGTCTTCAGCTCCTCCTTGGCTGGACAATTCTTGAAATCTTCTTGGATGCTTCTTCACTTTAGCTTGGGCTCTAGCTTCATTCTTCTTGATGCTTGGAGCTTGATCAATCTTCAAGCTTTCTCTTCATCTTCCTTTCTTTAGACCAAGCATCTTCTTTAGCTCCCAAGCTCTTTCTTATATCATCTTCTCCCCCTATGACCATGCATTTTCTCCAATGCATTCTCTCCCTTTGGGTAGAAGATCATACAATGTCTCTCCCCTTTTGACATTGAATTGCACATCGCTCCCTTTAGCAACTTGAGTACTCTCTTCCCCTTATTCTCTCAATTTGCTCCCCCTTAATTATCTCCCCCTTTGACATTAAATTGCAAAGGTATCAGTTGAGGAGGGGTACCTACACACATGAAACAAGAAAAATACCTTTCAGTAGCACCTGTTAACATAAGTAATTGAAAATGAAATACATAACAGGTTTCATGCATGGGTAGTAAGCTTATAAGGGTACAGAGCCAATATAAGGGTGAATTTGATCAACTCTAATGCTTCCTTAGAAGGTTTACTCCCCCTCAATTCATACTCTTCTTTTGTCAAACTTTTGACAAGGATTTAACTAATAGGTGCAAGAAGAAGATGGTTTAGCCAATTGAGGGTTAACTTCAAGAGAAGAATTAGATACCAAATGATAATGATAATTGACTATTAAAGTACAAATTGATCAAATTACCAATATAAAGATGTACCAATTGACGGATAAGCTATAGGATAATTAAAGAGTAAGGTCAAAAGGATATACTAAACATAGTACAAATCATTATAACTATGAAAATCATATGCTATGTAAGGTTTTGAATTCATTTCATACAATCATTGGATATAACTAACACGCACAAGATGAATGAAATGAAGTTCAATCATGAAGCCAAACCTCACCATTAACCAACCAAAATTATGAAAACATAAACATGGTGGTCATGTAATTTACCTATAAGAGCATGAGAGGTGGCAATCATGAAGATTATGATGCTAATGGAATGTGACATGGAACAAAAGACATATGACTATCAAGATCAATCCAATGTACACAAGGTCTATCACAAACTCATGATATGATACCAATTGGATATAGATACTAATTGAAAATTATACCAATTGATTACCAATTGAATAGGAAACATGATTAAGAGCAAGCATGTGACAAACACAAAATTCCAACAAGCATCATAAAATCATATTCATCACTTAGAATAATATAACTAGTGAGCATAGTGATGAACAAGAAAAATTGCATAAAAAAGATATAACTTTGTAAAGCATGCAATTTCCAAAGTGTCAAGATCATATGAATTCAACATCCAAGACATCCATCAAACAATAGATATAACTATGAAATTCAAGAAATGGATTTCAAAGAGGTTCATATGATAAAAACACTACTATGAAGTTGAAACATGTATAAAGAATGATATCAATAAGAAAAATACACATGAATTAACATCATAACCATCCATTTCAAAAATAAAATGACTAGAAAGCATAAAGGATGGATTTGAGAGTCCTAGTATGGTAATTTCAAATAAAACTAAGATCACAACCATACAAGGAAGTAAATGACATTTGCATATAAAAGTAATGAAACTAAATGAGCAATGATGCAAAATGGCATATAACAATTATTTCCTTCTAAAATTTATAATCATTAGCACAAGGAAATAAACTCAAAAGAAAATGTTTGAATGAATATAACTAACAAAGCTTGAAAACATTTTCAATTCATACAATCTCAAATCATAAGCAAAATCCAACAATGGACATAAAGAGGATAATATTGAAGATAACACTTTTTCAACTTGCATTTTAAAAGATATAACTTATTTGAAACACATACAAGTTGGTTTTTCAAAACAATAATTTTCCATATTATCGTATAACTTAGAAATCTATGGAAAAACTAAATTGTTTCAAATCATTTATTTTTCAAAACAAATCTTACTAATACATCCAAACAAATGATTTTATAATATCAATTGATTATGAAAGATCTAGCTAATAAAGCTTTGAAACCATAATCAATTGAACATGTATAGAATTGCAAGAGATATAACTAAATGAACAAGAAGCAAATCTAACATGTTGAAAATATAATCAAATGATTTTGAAAACCATGATATGTAACTATTATGGTGCATGAAAACAAAATTAATTGATCATAAACAAGCATTGCATTTTATGAAACGTAACTATGAAATAACAAAATGCAAATGCAACAATATGACCAACAAAAGGATTTACCTATAAAGGATAGGTTGGTCAATGAGGTCCAAGGCCTTAAGGTTTGACTAAGTAAATAACTTTTGGAATCCACCTAAGGTCTTGAGAGGGTTGGTCTTTGAGGTCCATCTTAAAAGTCTTACCAACTATGGGAGATTTGATTTGATAAATTTTTAACTTAGACTTATCACCATGATGTTTAGATTTAACTAAATTTGGCTTAGGTTGGTGATTAGTCTTTTGAGGTTGGTGACTTTTCTTCTTAGGGGATTGAGCTATTTTTCTTTTCTTCTTTTTTTCTCCCTTTATTTGACTTTTGAATTTTAAATTTAACTTTGCAACTTTATTCAAAAGTTCTTTCATTTGAGATATGGGAGGTAGGTTGAGAAGCTTTTTGTTGATAGATTCTTTTAAAGTTGGTTTAACTTGTTTAAGCTTTTTAGAATCTATCTTGTGAGACTCCTTTTTAATTGGTTTGACTTGTTTAGTCTTCTTGGAGTCTTCTTTGATTTTTAGTGTCTTATCCATCATAGAGATTGATTTTACTTTCTTTGGTTCAAAAATGGATTTAGACACATTGCTTCTCCTTTGTTCGCACTCAAACCTAAAATGTCATTCAATGCCACAATAATTACATTTAGTTTTGGGCAAAGAAGTGTGAGTGCTAGAGAATGAGGACTCACCTTTCACAAATGTGTTGGTGAATTTAGGATCATGTGAAATATTCCTATCAAAACCAAGACCCGTCCTATCTCTTTTAGATTTACCCAATTTCAATAACTTTTCAAATCTTTCTTCACTTTGGGTAAATTTGCACTCATACTTTTGTTTGTAGGTTTCAAGTTGAGTGACTTGGTTTTTAAGGGTTGAATTTTCATTTTTAACTTTTGTTAGTTCATGTTCAATTCCCTTAAATTTGTTTAGCTCTTCATGGGCAAGTTTTAATTCAAACTTAACTTCATTAATCACATTAGATCCAAGTTCTAGAGTTTTTATCTTAATTTGTGCATTAGATAAATTTTCCATAGAAATGGTTAACTTGGATTCTAAATTGTTAATATTTTCATCTTGCCTTTTTAATTGATCTCTTAGTTTAGAATTTTCCTTATTAAAATTATCACAACCTAACTTTAGTTCAATTAATTCATCTTGAGCATTTTGTAGGTTATGCAAAGAGATCATAAACTTAGAGTCTACACAATTTATTAATTCTTCTTTCTCTCTAAGTTCATCTTTTGAAGAAACTAATTGTTTGTTTAGACTTTGAGATTTTTCTTCTAATCTTTTATTCTTTTTAACAAGCTCTAAGGCAAATGTACATAATTCGTCATAGGCTTGTTGAATGTCATCTTCATTTTCATTAATTTCTTCTTCTTTTAATTTAAGTTTAGATTCAAGTTGAGATACTTTAATTCAATGTTTGAATCTCCAATAGATGGAAGAAGAAGGGATCTAGAAGAATCTTCAAAGTCTAGAATAGTGGAATCCATTCTAATGATTTTCATAGAAAAACACTACTAGGGTCCTAACTCAAGGATCTAGATAGAGAGGATCAACTCCGGGTGTTTAAGCCCTAAATGGAGTAACCTTGCTCTGATACCAATTGAAAGTCCAAGGGATCCCACCCTAGGGGGGGGGGGGGGGGGGGGGGGTGAATAGGGTGATCTACACTTAATGACTAATTATGGCCAATTTTAATTTCTTTAAAATAAACTAGTCACATGTGATGATTAACATACAATATGCGGAAGCTTAAACAAAACAATCACCACTACACTAGGATTTATAGTGGTTCGGCCTCAATGCCTACATCCACTACCGGCTTGTGATCCAACACCCCACCGGATTTCCACTATTATGCTTTTCAAAAGGCTAAGCAATAACCTTTACAACTACGCTTTTCTAGGCTAAGCAATAACCTTTCAATGTGCTTTTATAGGCTAAGCAATAACCTTTACACAATGCTTTTCTTAGGCTAAGCAATAACCTTTACAATCAAATGATTTCTCTAAAGAAAGTGTTTTCACAAAACACTCTAAGAGATTACAATTAAGCTTAATAAATTTGCTTCTAAGATAGGCGGATATGAAATTGTAAATCAACTCACACAAACACACTAAGAATTACAAAGATGAATGCTTATGAGGTGTGTGTGTGTAGAACTTCAATCAAGATAAAATTAAGTCCAATGAATTTTATGCTTAAAGCATTTCAAAGTTTAAAGCACATAAAAGATATGATTGAAGTCAAATGCAAATCACTTGAACAAATACAAACTTGTGAATGATATGAAAATCTAAAGATCACAAGTTGTATGAAAATGATTAAGACTAATCAAGTGATGCATGTGCAATGTTGTTTTCAAAAACTAATTTAACTAAGGTTTAAATAGATTGAAAACAACAAAGAGAGTTTCAAACAAGTTAATGTATCATGCTATAAAGAAATCAAAGATTTTGGCTAAGCATGATTGACAAAGTTTAAAACAAAACTTGGTTTGAAATCAAGGGTGAAGAATCCAATAACTAAAATCAAAGATTAAGAGAAGAATGGATTCAACACATCATAGTTAATATGCTTAAAAACATTTTACCAATAGTTTAGACAAAGCATAAAACATATGATTAACAAAAGGCAAAGCTTACTTGGTGGTTTAACTTCATTAATCCAAGCTTTAGCTTTTCCTAATGACCATTAGCCTTCCTTAGCTTGATCCCCTTTCTTTTGCCTCAAAATACCTCAAGAAGGGCTTCCAAGATCATCACCATGGCTAAAGGAATGAACTTACTTTTATAGAAAAAGTGTTCAAACGGCTACCTGTCGGTCGACCGACAGGTAGGTGTCGGTCGACCGACACCTCAACGGTCACTAAGCAATGGTCATTTTTTCGAACGTTTCCTGACCGTTATACATCTGTCGGTTGACCCTCATTTGTCGGTTGACCGACAAGGAACCGACAGATGAACCGACAGCTCAAAAATGCTGAAAATGTAGCTGTCTGGTTTTGGAACCGACGAGTCCTTGGTCTGAAATTTTATGCACTGTCGGTGGACCGATAAGAGCCGACGAGCTGACCGACAGAGAAGGTCTGAAATTTGTAGCTCTCTGGAAATGGGACCGACAGAGCCTCTCGGTTGGCCTCGGTTCCACTGTCGGTTGACCGACTGCTTGACGTCGGTTGACCGACAGCCTTAGACAAAAATCCCAACTTGCATTTTTCAAAGTATTTTCTTGTGGGGATTTTTGGGCCATTAAACCAAGCTTGGAAACATGATTTTAAATCATCTAAGTGCTTTTTAAAATCATGAAACATAAAATGCCATAAAAGATTTAAGACTTTAAAACATTGGCTAGCTTGATTTGTAAAAATTCTTTTAAAAAACAAATGCATCCAAGATTTAAATCCAAAACATGCACAAACTATAAGATTTACAATATTTAAAAACAATGCATGTAGAAAATCAGATTTCAAGATATTTAACTCAATGTTTGTGTGAAAAATCATGAGATGCTAAAATGATAATGCATCCATCAAATTGCAATACACAAAATCCTTAACACACGCCACATCGCAGCCGACGGCGTCCATCCCTCTCTCTTTTCCATCACGGAAATGAAAACAGCCATGAGATGTGTGGATATTAGTTTTCCTTGAAAACAGCCGGGAGTTGTGAACGAGGTGTTGAGCAATTTTCTTTTATTTTTTTAAAATGTTTTTAACAAACATATAGGAAAAAAAAAGCCTCGTGCAATTCAATTTGGTATAAGGCTCAACTTTCATGGAAGATATTGTTGTTAGTGATGCTGTTATCTACTTATTTTACCATTTTTCCATGGAAGATATTGTTGTTAGTGGAAAAAAGGATTGAAGTGGAGACATAAATTTGGAACAGAGCATAGTCTCGCTATAGCGAGACCTGTTCTCGCTATAGCGAGAATACAAGTCTCGCTATAGCGAGACCCGGAATCCCATCTTTTCTTTGCTCAAAAGATAAGTGACTTCATCATGCCAGGACAAGGACAAGGGCCAATCACATTTAAGGATTAACCTTGTTCTCGCTATATGTCATCTTTGCAACCTGCATTTGATTAGTGACTTCATCATGCCAGGACAAGGGCCAATGACTCTGCGGCTTCTTTTGTTTCAGGGTCTTCTTGATTGCATATTTAATTAAGTGAGAAAAGTGCTCATTGATTGAGGAAAAAATACCATTACCTAATGTGACAAGTCAAAGCAACTTGATGTTTAGAAACATGTCTTCTTTATGCCTGATTCTAGAACAAAGGTGGGAAAAAGGATTTGGTGTTGGGTCATAGTTTGCTTGAGTTACGGGGATTTGTATTTTATTATGAGACTAAAGTGAAACATTCTCTACTAAAATAATGAATTTCTTTTAGCTCATTTTCCATTGATGGGTACCATTGGGGTAGTTTATGATTAAGTTCTAATTCGCCTCATTTTTCGTTGATTTAAGTTCTAATTAAATAAGTGTATATTTAGACATATGGGCCCCACATATTTTAACAAGCTAGAGTTCTAAAAAGCATATAAATCACTGCAATTTAACAAGTATATTAAAAAAAAAGGACCAACACCGAAAAAGAAGAGTGCAATTTATTCTCGCCATAGCGAGACCTGTTCTGGTCCCTGTCCGCATTTATTGGGTGTAAGGTCTGTGACCTTACTGGGTCAATTGGGCCCAATAACCCGACCCGTTGACCCGTTTAATTTGTTATTATTTTATTTAATTGTATTTTAGATATTTAAGTGGGTTTAGATCATGAGCGAGTTTCTTTTAGCATTAGAATAGTGCCTGCGAAGTTTCGTTCGATTCCGAGTTCGTTTGATCATAGCAGGGGTGTAGTTTGCAATTTAGAGAAAATTGAGTGTTTTTCCAAAATATTCCAAACGCTGTGATTTTTGGGTTCGTTGGAAAGGTCTCGTCATTCTGATAACTTTTGTCTCTTGACTCGTCGTGATCCGGCGATCAGAAACCTTTCAAGTGGTCCATTCTGTCACCGGACCCACTTAAAGGGGCGATTCGGTCTTTTCCCCTTAATTGTCTTCTTAAACGAAAGCCTAACCCTAAATTCATTTCATGCTCTGCAACCGACGAAGAACCGCAGCCATTTCTTTCTTCCTCTTCCTTTCTCAAGCCAGATCTCAGCCCTAGAAAACCTTATTCGGAGATCCGATCCGCTAGAGTTCATCCTCGCGATCCCCTCTTGCTTCCGGTGTAAGTTTGGTAAGCATTCTCCCACCCTCATCTTTTTCAATCTTATGCCTTTTGGTTAGATTTAGGTCCGATCTTGATTCTTTTTCTTTCTATCTTCTCCTTGGTGTATTAGGTTGTGTTTGTACGGGTTAGATTGTGATTTTGAGGGTAGAAAAGCTTCTCCTCAAATTTCACCCATTTCCAATCTTCGTCTTGGTTGAGGCAAGTAGATATGCATTGCATCATAAACATGTGTGTTATTTTATGATTGATTGGTTATCATTCTGATAGATTTCCCCTCTAATTCCAAGCATGTTTTGATATTGATTTAGGGATTTTTAATGTTAGGTTAGGTTTATGGAATGAATGAGATTAATTGTTAAATTGGTAGCCCTTTATGTTTTTAAATTGATAGAATGGATGAGGATGATGTTTGTGATGATTGGGGAGCAGGAGGCTCATTTTCTGTAGGTTTGCCATGGTTTGGCTGAAGGAAAAAGGGGCAGAAAACCCATTTTCGGGTTACAGCACAGTACGTCCGATCGATAATACTGTACCTCCGATCGATCGGACTGTGTGTTAACTGAGAGGTGTACAGGTCCGATCGATCGATCGCACAGTACGTCCGATCGATCGGAGGGTAATTTTTTGACAGCACTTGGAAACTTCGAAGACCTGTAACTTTCAATCCGCCCGTTGGATTTCTACATATAATATATCGTTGGAAAGCCCTTGAGACGTAGAATCCAATGGTTCTGGTTTCACGATCAGAGGTTAGGAAGTGATGTAAATACTTGGATTATCGATCCAGCTCATGTTTTATTGGAAATAAGACTGTTTAACTTAGGTTTGGGCCTTAGAGGTTGGAAACCATAAACTTACTATCACATGACCATAAATGGGATTGAAATCGAATCACGTGCTTGGTGTGAATTCGATGGGTTGTCTAGGTATTCGTGTATTACACGTAGTGTAACCGAATGCACAAGGAGTTGAATTTAATGATGCTCAACGTGATTGTACACCAAGGAATTATTCTAAAAGCATCATTGATCCAATCTCCTCATGTACTCCGTTAGAATACGTAGGATACAGGGATGACACCACTTACCTAGGATTGGATTGTAATTCTTCCTTGACTTGTGACTTGTATCCGTTGATAACATCTCCTTGTACACTCTCTTGGCATAAAACACGTAATCAATTATGAAACATAAATTCTTATAGAATTTAGGACTTGGACTTGACTTAGAGTGTACCATAGGAACCCGTGTCTTGTATGGATGAACTTGACTGGCTAGTATGAAAGGGATTATCACGTGTTTCACTTGTCTTGTATCGTCTTGAATAAGATAATCCCTAAAATCTTGTCTTGTACATGGAACTAGCCAGACTTGCTTGTCTCGATATTCTTGTGTCAGAACCACTTTATTATTGTTTGCATATCATGGCCATCTGCAGTTTGGGATTTAATGACGAATCGGTTACTCCGGTTGTCGGGGTGGGCATTCGGCGTAGGACGGCGTCCATGGCGTTGAATAGCTGGGAGCGGGCTAGGACCGTGCTGCTATTCCCAGGACAGGGAGCTAGGATCCCACTGGAGCCGGACTATGGTATCAGTAGTCCAAGGGGATTGTTATTGGTACCCCGGGAGGTGGCATAGGACATCCTCGGAGTCTCCCTCTTACTTGTCTTGCTTGCATTTGCATGGATAGTGATTATTGTTAGATGATTGCTAGGATTCCTGTTATTGTTCCTACATATTAATCTCGCTTTATGCCTAGCTTCATATTCTTGTATTCATATGATCTTATACTTGTCATTACTCTATACTTGATGCATGTTGTGTTTATTATGTTTTGTATATCTATTGCTCAACATGTTGTTGACTTTGTTCCTTGATGTGCAGACACATCAGGTGAATACTTTTACTACGAGGAGCAGGCAGGTGAGGAGATCCCAGAAGATCTCCAACCAGCAGAGGAGGCACGAGAGTGGCGTGCCGATGACGTAGAGTAGCGTCATCATTTCGGGCACGAGAGAGATACGTGGGATTCTACTAGATTGTTCTTTTATTCATTTATTTCTCTCGTTGGACCTTCTTTTATTATTGACTTCCATACTTTTATTAGCCTTGTATCTTGGGATGGCCAATGTAATAAATAACTTAATTCTTAGTTTTGTTACTCTTTCTTGAAATTTTAATTTAATGAGATTAGTATCCATTGCTTGAGATTCCATATGCCTAGAGTTCTATGAACTCCATGTTTATTGGATTAAAAGAGGTTTGAAATATTAAATCCTCATCGCGGACTACGATCCGTGGGCCCAAAGGACAAAAATTTTAATTAGTCCTAAAATTCACTCTCCGGATCCGGTTATTTCTTTAATCGGGTTCGGGGGACGTGACAGATTGGTATCAGAGCAGTGGTTGGTTTCTCAGGGTAAAAATTTTAGAAACCATAGGACGCGTGTGAGGATTTTGTTAATCAGTAGGTTGATCTTTTAGTCTTGTTTCTAGCATTGTGATGTTAGCTTGGGGCATATAGGAACTAACCTTGAATATTTTACAGGAAATGTTATAGAAGGTACACTTTTAGTTTGTGGATTTGATGCTAAAGTTCTGTTTGATCCTGGATCCACACACTCATTTGTTGCTCCAGCATTTGCACTGCATTTGGGGGAGGATAAGGAGATACTACCCTATGATTTGATAGTAGCTACCCCTGTAGGTAGACATGTAGCCTGTAATGTCATCTACCCTAGGTGTAGTATTCAGATTGGAGAAGTTAAGCTGACCGTCAGTTTGATCATCTTACCGATGGCGGAGTTTGATGTGATACTCGGTATGGATTGGTTAGCTAAGAACCGAGCAGTGTTAGATTGTTTTAACAAGACTGTGAAGTTGCAGAGTGCAGATCGTAGTGTTGAGTTTATTGGAGCTGAAAAGCCCATCTCCACTCGGATGATTTTTGCATTGAAGGTAGAGCGATTGATGAGGAGCGGTTGTGAAGGTTTTATTGCATTTATTGCGGAAGACAAGGAGTCCAAGTCGGTTGATGAGATTCCAGTGGTGCGAGAATTCCCGGATGTATTTCCGGATGAGATTCCTGGTTTGCCACCTCTTCGTGAGTTGGATTTCACGATTGAATTACAGCCAGGGACAGCACCTATTTCAAAGGCCCCGTATAGGATGGCACCAGAAGAATTGAAAGAGTTGAAAACTCAGATTGGAGATCTGTTGGATAAGGGTTTTATCAGGCCCAGTGTTTCACCGTGGGGAGC
Organism: Litsea cubeba; assembly: GCA_012931725.1. Lineage (NCBI taxonomy): Eukaryota > Viridiplantae > Streptophyta > Magnoliopsida > Laurales > Lauraceae > Litsea > Litsea cubeba. The sequence goes on along the minus strand of CM022945.1, from coordinate 151,647,269 downwards.
TCCGGTGATATTTGTGAAGAAGAAGGACGGGACTATGCGGATGTGCATAGATTACAGACTGTGAGACCCCACCCCTGGTGGGCCCTCAATGTGAATTTGAATACTATTTATTAGCCTAAGTATTTTAATTATATTAATTATGGGACTTAGTGAGGGTAGTTATGTATTTTCCTAGGATTAGTCTAGTGGTGTAATTAGTAGAGTCAATAGGGGGTCTTTTGTTATTTTTTAGAGTTAGGGAGTTTGTTAGAGGCCCTAGCTAGAGTTTTGTATTTACTATAGGGGGTTTGCACCAAAGAATCTTCTAGAAGCCCACCTAAAGACCTAAATACCCTTTACCCTAACCCTAATCCCATTCTAACCCCAAGGGCAATTTTGTCCCTAACCCAAAAACCCAACCTATATAAACAAAACCTTCCCCCTGCCCTAACAACTACTGTTCATCTCATTTTCTCTCAAATTCCAATCTCTTCTCTCTTCTTCTTCCCCAATTCCCTCCAACGAACCCTCGTCTCTCTTCCAATCTCTCTCTCTCTCCCTCGCCCCAGAAATCCCTGGCAGAAGACCAGCCGAGACCGGCCTGCACCATAAGAGCTACTGTCGAGACCCTTTCTCTTTTCCCTGTGGTTTTCTCTCTTTTCCTTCTACCTTCAATTGATCAAGGCAAGTGCACTGTGCTGGTAGTCTAGATTGCATGTTTCCTTCCTTTGATTTGCAGTAGAATTCCAATTTGTAATATATATGTTTAGATCGATCCTTGAGCATGTTTGTTTGGTTCCTTTGGCCATTGATGGATGGGATTACCTCATTTGGATGATCAATGGCCGGTTGATGATGGGTGGATGATGTAGGAATGATTTATTTTGCTTCTGTAATGGTCTATGGAGAATCCCAGAAGAATTGGGTCACGGGAATGAGTTTCCGGAGATGGAATGACAAGAACCCATCTCGCAGTATTGAGATCGGAATCGAAGTAGGACCACCCTTGGTAGATCAGGACCCTACGTCTATGTGAGGGGGCCTGTGCGACCATGGGGTGCTACTTGATCTGGATTTTGATCAGAGGTGGACCACCATTCCTGTGCTTAATGAAGAAAAGTTGTGTCCTGTCGCAGAACTGGGTTCTGTAATAGAACACAACACTGATAGGAGAGATGGACAGAGTCCAGCGATGGCCGAGCTCAGCACTTGCAGAGCCCAGCGGTTGCCGAGCTCAGCATTAGTGCAGCTCAGCAACTGCCGAACTCAGCACTTGCAGAGCCCAGCGGTTGCCGAGCTCAGCGTTAGCGCAGCCCAGCAACTGCCGAGCTCAGCCCTGGCCGAACTCAGCGATGGCTGGATTCAACACTAGCCGAACTCAGAGTTCTGCCGAGCATAATGGTTAGGATGAGATTCGCGTTTAGCCGAGCTAAGTGTCTAGGCCGAGCTCAGTGCTCAGCCGAGTTCAGTGTTACGGCCGAACTCAGTGTTATGGCCGAACTCAGTGTTTTACTGAGCTCAGCGCCAGACCGGGTTCCGTGCCAGACCGGACTTCGAGCTTAGCCGAACTCAGTGCTTAACCGAGCTGAGAGCTAAACCAACCTCAATGCCCTGCCAAGCCCAATGCATTTTCCCGAACTCAGCTGGGTGATCCAACTGAGCTAGGCCCTTTGCCGAACTGAGTTGGGTAGCCGAACTGAGTATTCAATTGAGCTCCATTGCTTAGCCGAACTCCGAGATGGATTTCCAAAAAGGCGGGATTTCAACAAAGGAGACTAGAACCTGGGACATTTCTTCCAGCCAGAATTCCTAGTGCGCACGGCCAACCACCCAGGCCAGGGGGTTAGCCGAACTCACAGGAAGTCCTGGACAATCAGGCTTTGCCTGCAGGATGTTTTTCCTTCTCTGGACCCAGTGTGCCGAGCTGACCGCCCAGGCCAGGAGGTCGGCTGAGCACACTGTGTACAGTGACGATCCCCAGATTCTAATTTCTATTGTTGCAATCATATGTAGGGCCCATTGACCATTCAAATAGACTTCCATCACTGTGCCAGCCACGAGTCAATGGTACGGCTCAACCTTGACTCGTGGGGTCCACTAATTAAAGTCCAGGTTATGTAATCTAAGATGATTCGACCTTTATACGTTACCAAAATGATGCACATAACTTCTAAGCACCAAACACAATATTCCTTAGCATCTGTGGTTTCACTTAAAGATCGAATTACCTGAGATGGACCTGTATCCGAAAGTGGACCATTTACCTAGGTTGGACTGTTGCTATCTCCCTATGATTCGTGTACTTGGAGATTCATCTCCCTCATACTACGACTATCACTCTATTGTCCTTATTATTGCTCATACCTGTTAATTAAATGGAAAATAGAGGACCTAAACCTAGGAATACTTAGAGGTGACCCAATAATCTGATTGGGTGGATCATTGACCCGTGTCTGTGGCTAGGCGGGCCCTTTTTATGGCCTAAGTTGGATGCGAATTACCCTAGAATGGAGAGGTTAGATTGTATGGGCTTGTGACCCATTAAGGTTGTAAATGGATCATATGTCATTGAATATGGACTTGTATCTCATATGGACTGTTATAGATCAGGCCATGTATTTGGTGGGCCTTGGTATGGATCCAATGATGGAATTGGACTTGGACTATGATCCACAGTTTATATTGAGTACTTGGACCTCTTAGGGACTTTTGTTAGGACCTTGTTCACGCAAGGTAAAGCCTAGACAGACACAGACCTTTATTGTTTCCGAGTCGGCATAGACATTCACTGAGTTGATTTAAGCTCAGCCAGTTGGACTGATCATCACTGGTAGGAGCTATTGAGATTTGTTGTGTGGCTATCATGATGAGCACTGTTGGGACGGACGGTGTGATGCCGGTTCCGGTCGTTGTGGTTGATGTTGATGATATTTTGCCGGGTTAGTAATCCCTAGCATTAGCTTAGGATCCCTACCGCGACTGTGTTCAGTATGGGAGAGCCGCGGCATAATATCCCGCGGTGACCAGCTTATGTGGATGTGCCATATTGTGTAGGTTTATTACTGTTATGCTTATTATGATTCTACATTGTTATCTTGCACGACTGCATAGCATATGTACCTTTGTTACTCTCTTAATCTTATACATGTCTCTACTCATTTTGATGCATACATTCTATATTATCTGCATATTGTGACTTGACAGATCTTTAGATCTGACCCACTCTTGGTGCTTAGGTCTTGACCCCGAGTTCGAGGGCGATGCGTTCGCACTCGTTGAGGTGCCCGTAGCAGGCGACTACGGATGGGGGCCGGCCGACCATGAGGTCGAGCCGGAAGGTGGAGAGCCGACACTAGCTGCAGGGGTTTGAGTGTTCTTTTGTCTGGGTTTTGAGAGATTCTTGTTGTGAGACGGGTAGTGATAAAAATATGTAATTAAACTTTGATTTGTTATCACTATACATTTAGGCTGGACTTCAGCCCTTCTACATTTGACATATATACGATGATACCTTATGCTTCCGCTATCTCTGTATGGCTTTCGCTTATAATACGCTTCCGCAATAATAACTGTTGTTACATTATTGTTCAAAAAGTTTTAAATTGGACCTCACTGCGGACCTACGATCTTGGAAGTTCTCGGATTTTCCGGGAAGTAGCGCGCCAATTTCGGTACTTTGACGATTTTCTCGGTATCCGGAATTGGGGCGTTACACAGACAGTTGAATCAGATGACTGTTAAGAATAAGTACCCGTTACCAAGGATCGATGAGCTATTCGATCAGTTGCAGGGAGCCCAATTCTTTTTGAAGATAGATCTGCGTTCCGGTTATCATCAGTTGCGAGTCAAAAATGAGGATGTTCCTAAGATTGCATTCCGGACGAGATATGGTCATTTCGAGTTTCTTGTGATGCCTTTTGGATTGACAAATGCTCCAGCAGTTTTTATGGCTTTGATGAATAAGGCATTTGCTCCTTTCTTGGATCAATTTGTGGTAGTCTTCATAGATGATGTATTGGTGTACTCGAAGACTAAGGAGGAGCATGAGCATCAGTTGAGAACTTCTTTGCAACTTTTGATGGATAACCAACTGTATGCTAAGTTGAGTAAATGTGAGTTTTGGTTGGAGCAAGTGACATTTTGGGGCCATATTATCTCTAAAGAAGGATTAACCGTGGATCGCAAGAAGATTGCAGCAGTTGTCAATTGGAGTAGCCCGCGGAATGTAGCGGAGATTCATAGTTTCCTTGGACTTACAGGTTACTACAGAAGGTTTGTGAAAGGATTCGCTACCATAGCATCCCCGTTGACTAAGTTGACAAGGAAGGATATTCCATTTGTATGGACGGAGGGGTGTGAAAAGAGTTTCCAAGAGCTGAAGACCAGGTTGACTACAACACCTATACTTGCCTTACCCGCTGGAAGTGGAGGGTTTGTGATTTTCACAGATGCATCAGGAGTAGGTTTGGGATGTGTTCTCATGCAGCAAGATAAGGTGATAGCCTATGGGTCGAGGCAATTGAAGGATCATGAGAAGAAATATGCCACACATGATTTGGAGCTAGCAGCAGTGGTGTTTGCATTGAAACTTTGGAGGCATTATTTGTATGGAGAGAGATTTGAGGTGCATACAGATCACAAGAGTATGCAATACCTGTTTACACAGGGTGATCTGAATAACAGGCAGAGGAGATGGATGGAGTACATAAAGGATTATGATTTTCCGATCAAGTACCATCCTGAAAGAGTGAATGTTGTAGCAGATGCTCTCAGTAGAAAGGCAGCATTCAGTGGGTGTATAATGCCTGAATGGAGATGGATGGAGCAATTCAGAGATATGGATGTGGAAGTCTGGCCAGTCAATGAGAAGGTCCTAGTTGCTACAATGGGAGTTTGGGAGCCAGAAATAGTTAACAGGATCAAGGAATGCCAGAAAGATAATCCAGAAATTCAGAGAATCATTGATCATGTGGATGAGAAGCCAGAGTTCAGATTGATAGAGGGAGTTTTGTACTGTAAGGATAGGTTGTGTGTGCCAGATGTTCAAGACATCAAGTCAGAATTGATGACAGATGCGCACCACACCAGATACTCTATTCACCCAGGGAGTACCAAGATGTATCAGAATTTGAAGAATCACTATTGGTGGGTGAAAATGAAGAAAGAGATTGCAGAATTTGTATTCCGGTGTATGACTTGTCAGCAGATTAAGGCAGAACACAAGAAGCCTCCTGGTTTACTTCACCCGTTGGAGATTCCACAGTGGAAATGGGAGAATATCACCATGGATTTCGTGTCGGGATTGCCGAACACCAAGAAAGGCAATGATGCTATTTGGGTGATTGTTGATAGACTGACTAAATCAGCCCATTTCTTACCATTCAAGACTGGACAGTTTATAGACAAGATGACTAAGATGTACAGGGACAATATAGTCAAGTTGCATGGAGTGCCTAAGTCCATAGTGTCCGATCGAGACACTAAGTTTGTCTTTCGGTTTTGGTCTACTTTCCAATCATCTATGGGTACCCAGTTGAAGTTCAGCACAGCTTACCACCCTCAGACAGATGGACAGTCAGAGCGTACCAATCAGACACTGGAAGATCTCCTCAGAGCATGTGTTTTGAATTTCAAGGAGAGTTGGGATGAGAGTTTGCCTCTATGTGAGTTTGCCTACAACAACAGCTACCATTCAAGTATTGGTATGGCACCATTTGAGGCATTGTACGGAAGGAGATGCAGAACCCCGGCATGTTGGGAGGAAGTTGGAGTTCGGAGTTTTCATGGCCCCTCAGAGATTGTTGATTCCAGTGAGAAGGTCAAAGTTGTCCAGATGAGAATGAAGGAGTCACGTGATCGTCAGAAAAGCTATGCAGACAAGAGGCGGAGACTCTTAGAATTCCAAGTGGGGGATATGGTTTTCCTGAAAGTGTCTCCGATGAGAGGTGTTGTCAGATTTGGACAGAAAGGGAAGCTTGCCATGAGGTTTGTGGGACCATTTGAGATTAAGAGCAAGATTGGAGACGTGGCTTATTGTCTAGTGCTTCCGCCAGAGTTAGCGGGTGTGCACGACGTATTTCATGTCTCAATGCTTCGGAAGTATATTCCAGGTCCCACCCACGTGTTGCAGCACAAGCCACTTTAGCTTCAGGCAGATGTCACCTACGTGGAGCGGCCAGCATAGATCATTGACACTAAGGAGATAGTGTTGCATACTAAGACCATCCCATGGGTCAAAGTACAGTGGGAGAACCACAGTCCGGAGGAAGCTATGTGGGAGCTGAAGGAGCAGATTCTGAAGACGTACCCCTATCTTCTTCCAGATGAGGTATGTTTAGGCATTTGGGGGACCAAATGTTCTTTTTATTTGTGAGAGTTGTAAGGTCTGTGACCTTACTGGGTCAGTTGGGCCCAATAACCCGACCCGTTGACCTGTTTAATTTGTTATTATTTTATTTAATTGTATTTTAGATATTTAAGTAGGTTTAGATCATGAGCAAGTTTCTTTTAGCATTAGAATAGTGCCTGCGAAGTTTCGTTCGATTCCGAGTTCGTTTGATCATAGTAGGGGTGTAGTTTGCAATTTAGGGAAAATTGAATGTTTTTCCGAAATATTCCAAACGCTGTGATTTTTGGGTTCGTTGGAAAGGTCTCGTCGTTCTGATAACTTTTGTCTCTTGACTCGTCGTGATCCGGCGATCAGAAATCTTTCAAGTGGTCCATTCTGTCACCGGACCCACTTAAAGGGGCGATTCGGTCTTTTCCCCTTAATTGTCTTCTTAAACGAAAGCCTAACCCTAAATTCATTTCATTCTCTGCAACCGACGAAGAACCGCAGCCATTTCTTTCTTCCTCTTCCTTTCTCAAGCCAGATCTCAGCCCTAGAAAACCCTATTCGGAGATCCGATCCGCTAGAGTTCATCCTCGCGATCCCCTTTTACTTCCGGTGTAAGTTTGGTAAGCATTCTCCCACCTTCATCTTTTTCAATCTTATCCCATTTGGTTAGATTTAGGTCCGATCTTGATTCTTTTTCTTTCTTTCTTCTACTTGGTGTATTAGGTTGTGTTTGTACGGGTTAGATTGTGATTTTGAGGGTAAAAAAGCTTCTCCTCAAATTTCACCCATTTCCAATCTTCGTCTTGGTTGAGGCAAGTAGATATGCATTGTATCATAAACATGTGTGTTATTTTATGATTGATTGGTTCATAAACATGTGTGTTATTTTATGATTGATTGGTTATCATTCTGATAGATTTCCCCTCTAATTCCAAGCATGTTTTGATATTGATTTAGGGATTTTTAATGTTAGGTTAGGTTTATGGAATGAATGAGATTAATTGTTAAATTGGTAGCCCTTTATGTTTTTAAATTGATAGAATGGATGAGGATGATGTTTGTGATGATTGGGGAGCAGAAGGCTCATTTTCTGCAGGTTTGCCATGGTTTGGCTGAAGGAAAAAGGGGCAGAAAACCCATTTTCGGGTTACAGTACAGTACGTCCGATCGATCGGACTGTACCTCCGATCGATCGGACTGTGTGTTAACTGAGAGGTGTACAGGTCCGATCGATCGCACAGTACGTCCGATCGATCGGAGGGTAATTTTCTGACAGCACTTGGAAACTTCAAAGACCTGTAACTTTCAATCCGCCCGTTGGATTTCTACATATAATATATCGTTGGAAAGCCCTTGAGACGTAGAATCCAATGGTTCTGGTTTCACGATCGGAGGTTAGGAAGTGATGTAAATACTTGGATTATTGATCCAGCTCATGTTTTATTGGAAATAAGACTGTTTAACTTAGGTTTGGGCCTTAGAGGTTGGAAACCATAAACTTACTATCACATGACCATAAATGGGATTGAAATCGAATCACGTGCTTGGTGTGAATTCGATGGGTTGTCTAGGTATTCGTGTATTACACGTAGTGTAACCGAATGCACAAGGAGTTGAATTTAATGATGCTCAACGTGATTGTACACCAAGGAATTATTCTAAGAGCATCATTGATCCAATTTCCTCATGTACTCCGTTAGAATACGTAGGATACAGGGATGACACCACTTACCTAGGATTGGATTGTAATTCTTCCTTGACTTGTGACTTGTATCCGTTGATAACATCTCCTTGTACACTCTCTTGGCATAAAACACGTAATCAATTATGAAACATAAATTCTTATAGAATTTAGGACTTGGACTTGACTTAGAGTGTACCATAGGAACCCGTGTCTTGTATGGATGAACTTGACTGGCTAGTATGAAAGGGATTATCACGTGTTTCACTTGTCTTGTATCGTCTTGAATAAGATAATCCTAAAATCTTGTCTTGTACATGGAACTAGCCAGACTTGCTTGTCTCGATATTCTTGTGTCAGAACCACTTTATTATTGTTTGCATATCATGGCCATCTGCAGTTTGGGATTTAATGACGAATCGGTTACTCCGGTTGTCGGGGTGGGCAGTCGGCGTAGGACGGCGTCCATGGCGTTGAATAGCTGGGAGCGGGCTAGGACCGTGCTGCTATTCCCAGGACAGGGAGCTAGGATCCCACTGGAGCCGGACTATGGTATCAGTAGTCCAAGGGGATTGTTATTGGTACCCCGGGAGGTGGCATAGGACATCCTCGGAGTCTCCCTCTTGCTTGTCTTGCTTGCATTTGCATGGATAGTGATTATTGTTAGATGATTGCTAGGATTCCTGTTATTGTTCCTACATATTAATCTCGCTTTATGCCTAGCTTCATATTCTTGTATTCATATGATCTTATACTTGTCATTACTCTATACTTGATGCATGTTGTGTTTATTATGTTTTGTATATCTATTGCTCAACATGTTGTTGACTTTGTTCCTTGATGTGCAGACACATCAGGTGAATACTTTTACTACGAGGAGCAGGCAGGTGAGGAGATCCCAGAGGATCTCCAACCAGCAGAGGAGGCACGAGAGTGGCGTGCCGATGACGTAGAGTAGCGTCATCATTTCGGGCACGAGAGAGATACGTGGGATTTTACTAGATTGTTCTTTTATTCATTTATTTCTCTCGTTGGACCTTCTTTTATTATTGACTTCCATACTTTTATTGGCCTTGTATCTTGGGATGGCCAATATAATAAATAACTTAATTCTTAGTTTTGTTACTCTTTCTTGAAATTTTAATTTAATGAGATTAGTATCCATTGCCTGAGATTCCATATGCCTAGAGTTCTATGAAGTCCATGTTTATTGGATTAAAAGAGGTTTGAAATATTAAATCCTCATCGCGGACTACGATCCGTGGGCCCAAAGGACAAAAATTTTAATTAGTCCTAAAATTCACTCTCCGGATCCGGTTATTTCTTTAATCGGGTTCGGGGGACGTGACTGGTGGGTTCCAAATTAGGCAGCTCGTAATGGTAATACAGAGTATTGCATGATACTTTGTCGATCAACGCAGACACAATGAACTCATTTGAATTTTATAAGAAATTTGTGCTCAATGATAACTAGCACCATCCAAAGTGGGCATCAAATATTTGAGTTTTCATATTACATGCTAATCTATTGTAAGTTTGTAACCTTTTATGTAGCTCACTTGGAAATATATATCAATCATCAGAAACAGGATAAGGGAAATGTTTCTTCTGGATTAAATTCTTCGCCAGAAAAAATTGATAGAAGTGAAGAATATAAGTCAATCAAGTAGTCTTTCCTTCTATGGAAATAGAATCACCATAAAAGACAAGATTATTTGGTGCTCATATTTAAAAATTCACTCACATGGGTTTAATCCTTCAAATTCTTATGCAAACAAATAGGTCATTGTTGAATTCTATTTGATACTTTGATTAGAACATGATGGGAAAAAAATCCTTACTACTTCAAGAGTTCCTTATTAAAAAAGGGCCACTCAAATAAAATTTATACAAACAGGCTTGAGCCATTATATCAAATGGTGTAGAAATGAGAAAAAAAAAAAAAAACACAGATGGCTCTAAAGACTAAACCTAGATAATGATTCTATTCTTCAGTTATAAATTTGAGAAAAAAATCCCAAATATCAAATCTCAACACTTTCTTTTGAGATAGATTCAATTCCATACAACTGAATTTACACAAAACATATCAAACATTCTCATAAAAAATTCTCTTTCTAATTAAAACTTGAGTACAAATGTGACTACAAATATACATCTCTGAACAGATTCCTCAATAAGAATTTGAGAGAATACATTTTTACCAGAAAAATCTCCGAATACAATTTAACAACAACTGGGATTACAATTTTCAACGACTACAATTTTTTAACATTGCTTGAAGCTTTCTCCAATCTTTTGATCCCATGTGAAAGAGAATACATCAACCTCCATTTGTCAGATAAAACTAGGAACTAGATTGTAAAAAAAAATCGAAAGAAAAATGTAGAGTCATCACTTCGTGTAGACCTGTAAAGTTTGCGGTACTTATTCTTTATGAGAAACTACTTTTATGCTTAAATCACTAAACCTATTCAAACATCCATAATAGATTTACTGCTATTAAAAAACGCTCCATAATAGATTCAACATCCATACTACATCTAAATCCAATTTCCCAAAATCCATTTCAAACAGTCAACTTACTCTTTTTCAAACATCCCCAATCCACATGATCAGTTTGAACATTCAGGTTTCAACATCTGCACTTTCAACCAGTCAGTGCATCTAATTTGGGAATTTGATGAGTTTTAGAGAAATGCTTTAAAAAAAAAAACAGATTTGAAATTAAATGGGTAAGATGAAAAAAAAAAAAAAAACCAGATTTCAAATGAAATGGGTGAGATGAGAAAAAAAAAATAGATGTCAAAGGAAATGGGGAAAAAAGTGACGAGCATCTATGTAGCAATGGTTGGCCAGCATGTTGTGCGATGACAGACGTGGCTGGGTTGGCACAGATCGGTGTGTAGAGAGGGAGAGACGAAGGAGAGCAGCAGGGCTCATGGCGTTTCTTACAGTGGCGAGAGGGAGATATTGGGCTGGGAGAGGATCGCAGCGTCTTCCCCTTTTGGATTGTCTGGTCTGGCTATGGAGAGAAGGAGAGACGAAGGAAGAGGGAGGAATTTCTTGACAGAGATGGGCGAAAATGGATTCTGGGCTGGGCTGATTGATGGACTGAAAAGGTGAACGTGAAAGAGGAGGAGACGCACAGCGTCTTGCGAAAGAGGAGGAGATGCGCGGTGGAGAGAGATCGTCGTGCCTAACTGTCGAGAAAGAGAGAGAGCTGCGAAAGAGGAGAGATGAAAACGGAGATGGAAACGGACCTCCTCAGTGAAAAAACAGAGAAGATGAAACAAACCTTTTGTGGTGAAAACTATGGTACATGATGGGATGGAAGTAGGTGACTCTGCGATATCCTACAGGTCTAGGATATCGAACCGTTCGATATCCTACAGATCTAGGATATCGAACTATGCGATATCCTAAGTCCTTGGGATATCGAACTGTGCGATTTCCTACCCAGATAGGATATCGCTCGAAAAATGGTACTTCCGTCTCATTTTGGGCCTTTTTCGTGTACGATCTTCCATCCGGTAAATTATAATGTTTCATCTTTAATGGGGTAATTTTCGGATCTTGAGTCGTCCGTACGATAATTTTCCCTAAGTTAAGTAGTTTCTTCTCTGAAAAGGCCACCTGCAGAGAATTTGAAATCATTGGTAAATCACTGCCCACAAAAAAGTATGATAAGAAAGGCGAATTCTGAGGCAGTTCCTATTCTTGGAACAACCTAAACTGGTCGATCCTAACCCTAACATGAACCAGATCTTTCTAACAAAAACAAAACTGGTCAATCCTTGTTAACAATCTAAACTGACCACGTTTACTACCCCCAATTTAATTTGGCACTTAAATCTTAGTTTTATTTATAGGCCCTTGTTATCAGCATGTAAATATGGCATCCGTGGAACTTTTCAGACTCTGAAAAGTGAACTTTATCATGAGATGATTACTATTTCTTTGCACATGGGTGAGTGATAGGTAGTCCTTTCTAAATTTGACTCCCCCAATGAAAGAAATAGCAATGCACATTCAACACCTTTGCAAAGATTGTGATTATTCACAAGTATCTAATTAATAGGAGTTTTTGCAAGTGGCACCTCAATGATAGGACACACGAGTTGAACGGTCTAACTACAAATGTTTGGGAATAAGCAGCCATCCACTACACCAAAAATGGGAAATTGGAACGGATTACCGTTCCTAATCCGTGTGTTCCTAATCCGTTCATCCGTTCCAATTTCCTGTTTTTGGAACGGATTAACGGATTAGGAACGCTTTAGGAACGGATGAACGGATTAGGAACACACGGATTAGGAACGGTAATCTGTTCCAGTTTTCCGTTTTTGGTGTAGTGATCATTGTTTGGACATTTGTAGCCGACCTTGATGAAAAATCTCTTGATTTTAATGTGGACCACATTGTCCGGAACATGACACAGTTGGGATAATCTTGACGCTCGAAGAAATGTTAGCAAAATCTATATAATTGAAATAGGGCAGTCAAATAGTCCAAGTTTAAGACTTCATAAGATTGAAAAGAATTTCATTGTTTCGAACATCTTTTACACATAACTATTTTAGAAATCAGAATTGCTATTTCTAAGCCTTGAGTTTTGCTCATTGAAAATTTTGAAGACCCTCCAAAATCTTTTGTTTAAATATAGTTGTTTCATCCCACTCAACACAATATGATGGTAGAGATGCACCCTCCCATCAGAGTAGGGATGTTATCAGACCAGGTTGATGCAAATCCAAGGGTCCTTGTTCACTGGCCATTAGAATACGGCCCACATGTACTGACAGACAAATGGAAATGAGCTCAGAGTGATTCATTCTACTTCCATTAGTCCTTTATTTGGATGCAACAATATCCATTACCATCTATTATAAGCCACCGATCGATTTGTAGGCCACCAATCCAAGGACTTAAAATTTTCATTCCAATACAATTTTAAGGATTGTTACACACAATGCTCCAGATCATACAAATATCAGGGCCAAGGAAATGAACAATTCACTGAGGGCATGAGGCCCGCGACTATCCATAGTATTCCTCCCTATTAGATTCTTACATACTATGAAGTCACTTGCTGAGAACAAAATCCTGGGGAAAAAGTTTTCTGCTTTCTATAAAGTCATGAAAAACCCACATTTGACGATTTTAAATTCTTAAGGATTTGGGCTATCTGAGATCCTAATTTTTGAAAATTCTCAAGTCCGACCACCCAACCTCCCCCATTACAAGGTTGAGTTTCTCGTCTAAAAAGGGAGCATATAGAATCCTCAAGTCTACCGATTCCTCACCCATTATCAATCGCGATCTAAGGAATTCTCAATGATACAAATACTCGGGTAGAAAAGTCCTGTTTCAAAGGCAATTAATGAAAATCCTAAAATCTATAGATTCCTCACCTTTTCCCAAATGTTACCTAAAGTTCTTGGTTGACGGTCAATACTTGTCACCAAGGATTCAAAGAAAACTATCTTGAATGTATCATCCTTCAATCAAATTTAAAACAGCTTAATTACGTCTAGAAAGACAATATTGTACAAGGAGTTAAAACAACTCTTTTCAATGGCAATAGTAGCTCTGATCCGCTCTCTGTTATTTCCTTTTGCAATCTATACAACAACTCAGACCCAAACATCCAACATAACTAGTATGATTGAGATATTTGGGCATGTCTCCAAATACTTGAGGCTGGATTTTTCATTTTTTCAAATACTTAATATATGGGAAATATTTATTATATGGATGAAAAGTAGGGGCATGAGATTGAAGTCAAACTTGATATTCTGGTGGGTCCCACATAGATCTTTCCATCCCCTCTGGTCCATCCCCATATGGGACCCACAAATGGACCCCATTGAAAGTTCTCACATTGACCTCGTGAGAACAGTCCTCACTAAAACAAAGCCCCTTATTAAATAATCATTACCTTGGCCTTGTTATTTAAAAGTTATTGTAGCTTTTCGAATAATTCTGATCTTTAACTTCTACAATTTGTAAAGCCGCTTTAGTCAAACTACAGTAAACAACTGACATAAATATTATACGCGATGAAAAAGGTATAGATCTTTTATTCTTTGATTGTTTAAATTATAGTTTCTAATTATTGATGTTACAGAATGGTTGAATGGTGGCGCCAATTAGGGGTGGCAATTTTTAACCTAACTCACCAACCAAATCACAGATGCCTTTATGTTGAGTCCATTCTTATTATTCTTCTTTTTTTTTTTAGCAGAATTAGCGAAAGGTCCTTATAATGGATTGTATCCAGCCTCCAGTCCAAGCAAAAACTTATTAGGGCCTCTGGTCCACTCAGCTAGACTTTTTCAAGCCTTAGGTTCCTGCATCCACATGATCTCATTCTTCTAGACTAAATTGCCCTTTTAACTGTTCTAGGCATAAAATTTTGAAATTTAAAATTTCAAATCTTCACTCCTTCCTCCTTCCTAGTTCTTCCTAAATTATCTCGATCTTCCTCCTCCATCCTTCCTAAACAAACTGATATTGGAGAAAAATTCTCATTTTCTTCCCACTTCGCCTCGTAATCGCGCCAAGGAGAGAGACATGTGTTGTTGTTGGTTTCTGCCTTGTGATTCGCGCAAGGAGAGAGATAGCACCGCCAAGGGATTCGGTCTTAGGATGCACGTCGGATGGGGATTTCCGATTACCCCTGGCCCTGTGTTCTGTTGTAAGCCAACTTCTGGGTCAGGCCATGTTGACCCGACACGTCTTCAGCCCGGGCTGGACATGGAGCAAGAAGATGAGGAAGAGTCAGCGTAGTCAACGAAGTCAAAGGAGTATGGGGTTTAGAGGTGTGGAGAGGTCAGAGAGCTTTTGGGAGCTGTGAAGGGGATTTCACTGCTTCAGTTAGGAATTCCAGCTCGTCTTTTTCTTCATCGCCTTTTTCTTTGGCCAGTTCTGTGGTGTCATTTACTAATCAAACGGTGGGAAAGTGCTACTGCTCTGAGAAGAGGAGAGTGATGGATGGTTCAAATGAGGGTAGAAGCTTCCCTGCGTGGAGATTGATGGGAGTTTTTGTCTTGGATGCATTGGTAGGAGTGCAGGACACAAGGATAAGGAGAGATGTGGATCACACGTCATTCATTGGACCACCTTTAACAGGTGGAACCGACCGAGCCGGATGGAGGACTAGGAGCAATGGAAGGAGTTCCAAGGGCTTGGTTTTCTTGTTACTACCTATCTCTTTATATCTCTCTCTCTCTCTCTCTCTCTCTCTCTCTCTCTCTCTCTCTGCAATTTCCCCTTTGTCTTCTTTTTTTTCTTTTCCTTTTACTGATTTTGAGGGGTTTTTTAGGAGGAAGAAGATGAAAATGGGGGTTTTCTACAACTTTATTAATCTTTTTCTTCATTGGTTTTTGTTAATTTGTGGTGGTGATGGAGATGGGATTCATTTGGATTTTGATTTGTATCCACTCCCACCGCTGTTTGTCACCGCTCATTGCCGGACGTTAGCTATTCCCATCGTTGGAGGTTGATTTTTGAAAAGTTATCTGAGTCTTTGATAAAGTTAACTGAGTTTTGAAAAATTCATCTGAGTTTTTGGCAAATATATCTGAGTTTCTAACAAATTTATCTGAGTATTTGGCAAATTTATATGAGTTCTGGCAAATCTTTATTTATTTTTGGCAAATTTATCTAAGTCTTTGACAAATCTATCTAAGTTTATGGAAAATTTATCTGAGTTTTTTAGAAAATATATTTACATTTTTTGAAATCTATTTGTATTTTTTAATTTTATTTGTGTCTTTTGAAGTTTATTTGTGTTGTTTTCAATTTATAGTTTTGGAAAAAGTACTTGAGTTTTTGGCAAAATTTTCTAAAATTTGGAAAATTGGTTTATCATAGTTTGGGCAAATGTATTTGCACTTTTAGAAATTTATTTACGTTTTTGAATTGTATTTTTGTCTTTTGAAATTTATTTGCATCTTTTGAAATTTATTTAGATTTTTTAAATTTTATTTGGATCTTTTGAAATTTATTTACGTTTTTTAAATTTTTTTTATTTTTAAATTTTATTTGGATCTTTTGAGATTTGTTTGCGTCTTTTTAAATTGTATTTTTAGAATTTATTTGAAAATCTGGGATTCCATTAATAGTGGGCAATTAAATGTTAGTTGGCCATTATTAATGGGATATCTCACAAATCATGGGATATGATTTAAAGAAAGGGTAAGCTAGACATTTCAGGTATGAAAAAGTGTGAGAGGGACCTTTGGATGCATGACTTCTTTTTGTATATTGTTTGCAACAAAGTCATGCTTTGAGGGACCCCCGGCCGAAGCCCCCCCCCCCGTTTTTTTTTTTTAAATGATTGTTAATAATAGATTACATTGAAGACTTAAAAAAGAAGGCACAACCATAGAGAAAGGACACAGGAATAAAGAATGCAAAGGTATTAAAGCTAAATACTAATGCCAATAATAATAATAGTAATAATAAATTACATAGAAGCAAGCAAGGCAATATCCTACTCTATCCCTAACTTCATCAAAGCATCCACCTAATACACATGATGAGACTCAACATTCAAAGAAAAGGACAAACTCTTGATTTCATTAAAAAACTTGACTATATCCATGGGAAAGAAACTCGACTTTTCTTTCGGTATTGCCAAAAAAAAAAAAAAACCTTGTCGTTCATGGGTTACATATTACTTCAATATATAATCCACACTTTCTTGGCCTACAAGAAACCCTTTTCTAGCCCCCAGAAAAGCCAGATATAATTACCAAAGTGTCCATGACCTAAACCACGGAGGAGACGAGAATAGACAAACCAGATCTTTGTTTGGATTGGTTCTCATCGCCATCGTTGCAGGGTTCGCTGTCTCAAGGAGGAAGGTTCGTTGGCCGTCGTCGTCTTCGGAGCCACTACTACTGCTGTTGCCGTCGATGGAGGAGTCTGAGGTCCGGGCCGGTTCCTTCGTCACCCGGCTCAAGGAAGGCAGTGGCCTACTATCTCGTTCCTGTTATAGAAATCGAAACAGACTAAAGAAGGATATCTAGTTTCTGGGCCAAGTCAGCTCTAGTTTCATGTCGAGTCAACCTGACCCGAGTGCATAGCCTAGCCCAACAACACAAGAGTTGCTAAGATCAGCATTGTATTAGTCATACGGTTAATAGAGTTTTGACTGGGATCAACGATATATATATATATATTGCAATATCTTGACCATCCAGAGTTTGATTGGAGATCCGTTTGCACCCACAGACTCGTTGCAAGCAGATCTACACCGTTGTGGAAGGATATTGGAAGCTTAGCGGTCAACAGAGGAGTTTGACCAATCGGAGCACAGAAAATTGTGTTTATGATATCAGAGTCATCCGAAGTTGGATTTCAGATCCGTTTCTTCTAGCGTGCATGCTCATGGTAGCGTGATCTACAGCGTTGTGCAAAAATCAAGGTTAATGGAAGTTGTTTATTTCTCTTGATTGTTTAATTGAGATGGAGAACAACACATAGAACACTATCATGATCAAACTCAACCATACAAATTGGTTGATTTGGAAGCAGAAAAATGAAGATATTCTCTATTGTAAAGGCCTCTTTGATCCCATTGAAGGGGATGTAACCTAGCCAAAAGATATGTCTGATGTAGATTGGAACAAGATGCATAAAAAGACCATTGGTCACATCAAACAGTGGGTGGACAACATCATATCCACCATGTGTCTAATGAAAGCAATGTGTGTATACCCTTTTGGAAAAAGTTAGAAGCAAGACATGAGAAAAAGATTGGTGTGAGTAAACCTTTTTTTACCAGAAAGCTTGTAAACATGAAATTGAAGGAGCATGGTCAAATTGACGATCACGTTAATGAGTTCCAAAGTGTTGTGAACCAACTAGCCATAATGAAGTTGGTCCTTGAAGATGAGATGCAAGATTTGTTGTTTCTAAGTTCGTTACTAGATACATGGGAAACATTGGTTGTTTTTGTAAAACTCTACTTCAGATGGTGTATTGTCTATGAGTCAGGTTACCAGCAACTTGTTGAATGAAGAAATAAGAAGAAAAGTTGCATGAACAAATAATGCACAAGCCTTCGTTACTAAGAAGAGGGGGAGGAGTAAGAGTAGGGGACCAAAGGGTGGTTGTGGACGGTCTAAAGGTGGGTCATAAAGTAGGAAAAAAGCCTAGAAAATGCTTTCATTGTGGCAAAGAGGGTCACATTAAGAAGAGTTGCTTTGAGCCATGAAGTATCAATATTAGCCAATGAAGAAGATGCGTGTTTGAGTATTGCAGATTATCAGGTTGAGTGGGTTGTTGACACAATGACATCCTACCCTGCGAATCCTTGTAAGGAGATGTTCACGACTTATAAAGTGGAGGATTTTGGTACTATAAAGATGGACAATGTGAGTCATTCAAAGATTGCTAGGACCGGTGATGTCTTTCATTCAAACCAAAGTTGGTTGCACAATGACACTGAAAGATGTGTGACATGTTCCATATCTACCGTTGCATATGATTTTCGAGACTACAGTGGACCGTGCAGGTTATGAAAGTCACTTCGGAAATGGAAGGTTAAAATTCACTAGAGTGTCTCTTGTTATTACGGGTTTCCTTGTAGGTGTATGTTAGCTCATATATCACCTACATAAGTCTAGGGGTCCATTAGGCCTTACTTAGGGTGAAAAGCTTCCATTGCTAAAGTCCAAAGTAGGCCCAAAATCCACCCAAAAACCTAGGTTTTTGCGGTTGCCTCATGGTTGACCCGCGGTTGATCGCGAGTTCTCACGGTTGCTCCACGGTCAACCATGAGGTCCTTACGGTTAGCCGTTGGCTAACCACTATACAAAAATGGGAAACTGCAAGTATTATAAATGTGACCATATGACTCAATTGGTGAGTTTAGTCACCCCACAGTTGGCTCACGGCTACTTGTAAGGTGGCTCATGGCTATCCGTAGGCTAACTGCAGTGCAAATTTTCAGAAATGTACTATAATTGTAATCAAAAATCCGCTCAGTGTCCACAGTCGACCGTGAAAGGTACTACGGTTGGCTGTGGCTATAGAAATCGGATTCCGGTACTTGAAACTTGTTTATTTCAGTGGGGATTGTTTCCCCTTTCCATTTCAAGTTACTGAAACATCTTCAAACACATCTTGAGGCCTTCCAAACTACGCTAAAAGCATAGGTTTGCATGCCTTTAGAGACTTACATAGACATTCAATAAAACTTACGTAGGAGATATGCATTGAGGTAAATAAGGCAATCTAACATTTAAAAAATGTCTGGAATCAACAAGAAAATCATGCATGCATGGATTTATAAGTGTTTACTTGCCTTAGATTATGCTTGACTGAAATTCTTTAAACCCAATCTCTACACACTCAAGACGCTTCAAAAATCACAAAACCCCCAAATGCTAAGATTTCTCAAAGCTCCATGTCACTACCTTGGACCAGATTAGCGTAATGATCCACGTCCCAAGGTGTGATCTGGTGATTAACAAAATCCATCTTTTCTCCCTAAAGTCCGCATGAGTGAGGACACAAAATCCATCACTGTCATGAAGCATTTAGTGGAAGCTCGCATTGTGGTGCAACCTGAAGTTCGGAGCTTTATCGGATTCCGTGTTGCAACACTAACGTGTTACTAGTTGTATATTACGTAATGCACAACATATCATCAGACTGGTATAAACATAAACAAGAGATAAACAAAGCCAGACAAGTAAACACGATAAACCATTACCATAATTTAAGTTAGATAATTACAAAAGATGTATTAATTACGAGTCCAAAAAAGGTTATAGGCCAACAAAGGCCAATACCCAAAATACAAAAACCCAAAATATAACTCCCATGTATGGTAACGTCTCATGTGGCACGAGCAGAGTCTACAAGACAACCTCTGCACATCAATCACTCGTCTCCTGTGGCTTGACAATTGTCTCCTCGGTATACCACTCTACAGCGAGGGTTAGGGTAATCATACCTACATCACCAAGTGTAGAGACGTCAGAGATAAATTTCTGACAAGTATTCAATATAAATGTAAGAGTATGCAATAATAATATAGAAATAAAGAAAGATAATTAACAGAAAGTTATTGTAGTCTACTTAGATAATAGATACAAAAATAATATGGCGTAGAGTAAAAAAAAACGGTATTATGTCATGTGTGAGACCTACTGGTAAAACCATCACAAGATGATACAAAATAGCATGGTATCAGAAAAAATGGTATCATATCATGTGTGAGACCTACAGTACAATTCATTGTTAATTTCAGTATACAATCAAGGGGTTTACGAGTATTTTTCAATATACAAACATGTTTGGGAAAAGCAGACAATCCAGATATATATATATATAAAAAATTTAAAAGATGAACAATATAGATTCAGTCTAGAAAACATTCCATCTAGGTCCGAGAAATCCTAAATACAAACCCGAATGGGTGGTAAAAGAACAAGATGATCCAGGTAACTCAGATGGGGCAAGGCAATTGAATGCTCGCACACCAACTGAGGGAACCACCTAGGGATCTAAGTACATCTAAGGTCGATCAAAGCAGGGCGAATACCCCATCCTAGTTCCCAACGAGTCCCACAAGTCAATATACTAAGTTCGGGTAAGTCCGGGTTATGACCGAACACATAAAACATAAAAAGATAAAAGGAATATGAACCATGCATATGGATAAGTATACAATGGAATAAAACAGTATAACGACCTATACAACAATCAAGGGGCCATTACAACTTCATTTTAAAGTCAATGACCGCCTTAGACATGCAAGGACGATGATATTCGAGTATATATACACGATTAAAGAGTTTGGATGTTGTATTTTAACATACACTTGGTGCATTCGGAAGGTGAGGATACCCAAGAACCTAAGTTCGGATAGAACAATAATAATCGTGCTCCACTTACCTCCAGGTAATTTGGAAAGTATAAAACAAATTAAGACATCACTTTTCACTAGTTGTAAGTTAAAACCAAGTTAGATAATGTTCGGGTACAATATGCCACCTAAACCTGGGTTTTCAGTCCCTTAAACGAAGAGAAACCGATTGTAATTGTAACGGGTTAAAACAAGCTTAAACATCATAAAGGCCCTGAAACAAGATCTCTTAGTTGTCCACTACTCATTCCGGAGGTGGACCACCGGTCGTTCATCCGGTAGTGCAAAACAGTCGGTCATTCGGGCAAGAAAGTCTAACTGTTGGGGAAGTTAATCAAGGTTTTACCAAGGTTAAACTCACTGTGGGTCCACCTATCAAGAATCTAAGGGTATACAAAATATTCCAAGAAGTTTTAGGTTGAAACCAGATTAAAAAATGACTAAAAAGGAGGTCAGCAGGGCACTTCCGGGCAAAAACTGCATTTTTTTGGAAGTGCCTAGCAAGCACTATCGGTTGTCCATGGCTAGTCATACGACTAGCCATGGCACAACCGAGAGGGCCTGGTTGTGGGCATGGGAGGGGGACTTCCGAGGGCTTCTAAAAGTCCCCTACAAGGGGGTTCCGGGAGGGTTGTTTTGGCCCAATTCTTGGGATTTTTCGGGACCTTTTTTTCCATGATTATTATGAAAAATTAACAAACTTAATATCTCTTAAACATACATGATTAGAACATGCATTACATATCATTCAACCCATTGAATAGAGAATTAAGAATCAAGAGAATTAAACCGTGGCATGCTTTGATAATTAAAATGGGTACTTGCCTTATCTTAAGCACTCCAAATACCCTCCAAATCACTCCATAAACAAGATGAAATCTCCCCAAGAAATCCCCTCAAAAATCCACCTAAAATCTCAAAATCAAGTTATACTTAAAACCACCCCATGCATGTAACATGTGATGTAAATCAAGCTCTAGAGCAAGTAAAGGATCAAATGGGAGGAAGATCATACCTTTAAGAAGCTCAAAGTGTTAGTTTATGTGGACTCAATCTAGTAGATGATGTAAAAAATTGATTAATTTTTTTATTTATCAATATATATATTCATGCTTTTCCTTAATGAGATGAATGTTGTTTTATTAATTATTTGCACATAACCAATACGAATGACATAATAGTTCATGAGATGAATCGAAGTCCATAAGTATACTAGATGAAATACATGTGTATGGACGAGATCCACATATAGGAGATATGTATAACAAATCTTATACTTAAATATCTTCACAACCAATGATGAGACTCAACATCTCATCTGCAAGGTTGCAGCACTTTGATCACTATGAGATAGTGTGATTTGTCTCAATCATCATAATGTAAGATTCTGGATCATAGTACTGGTACAGTGGATGTATTGAAGGACCATGAGAAGCACCTTATGAACATTGTCTTTGCTTTAAGGTCTGCTCTCATAATTCCCTAGCAATAGGGTCTCAATCATGAAACATTAATGAACTCAAGTTTCTATCTATTAATTTGCTTTGAGTCACCAATGAGTGAGGCCAATTGTAGGTTAACACCTCGGTGGTTTGGGTAAGTGGTAGTAGAACTGTGAGAACATTCAATGATTAAGATGGAATCTATCCTAATTACCCTCTTGTGCCAATTAATGGTTTATCATTGGTAAGTGCGCACCCAATCTAATTAAGAGTTAATTGGATAGGTACTGATGATCACTATAATTAATTGGGGCTCAAGGATAATAAGATATGGATCTACTTTGGAGGATAGGTCCAATTGATCCATGGATATAGATGGAGGGGCCTACTTGTGGTAATAGGAAAGTTTAGGGTCTTCTATGTAATTTATTCATCAGACTGGAGATCAATTGTATTTATATAGTTGAGTTATTTGCAATTAACTGTTGACCTGGATTATACATGAGATGTGGGGTCGCGTGTCCTAGTTGGAGTCAACTTTCTAAGGAATCCTTAGTTGTCCCCACGCTAGCCCAATTATTGGAAATATACTAATTCTAGTTTAACTCTAAAAGGAAAGGAATTAAAAGTTACTATTTCTATTTGAAGTGAGACTTCTAATAGTGGTAGTAGTAAGTTACTGATTATTAATGGAAGTAGGACTTCTATTTTAATTAGAAAGAGATAGTTGCTAATCGTTGTGGAAGTGTACTTGTATTTCTATTAGTGAAAGAAGAGAGTGCATGTACTATAAATAGGGGAGCAAACCCTTTGGACGTCCAGCCCTATTAGTGTGCACGCCCAGCTCTCTCTCTCCCTCTTGTGCAAGTTGTTGCACATCTCTTCTAATTCCCTTCTAGTTTCCTTAGAGCTTCTAGTTGATTTCTCTTGAAGATCACACCCATCTTCTTCAGAAAAGAAATCTGATAAGGGACATTACGTGGAGGACAATTGGGTCTTGGAGATTCTTATTTGACAAGTGAAAGAGTTTCATCATCAAAGAAAGACACAATTTCTCCGTTAGAGCACAACTGAGCTCCCAAGGTATAATCTACTTTCTTGTATGTTGTGGGTTATTTTATACTAATCTTGTTAATGAGTTTGAGGATTGGATCCCGGATTGAGTTTGTAGCCTTATAGATTATTGATCTCTGCATCAAGTGGGTCAAAAGTTTTTGAAACATATCCAAGAGGCACACCTATTTTCAGCAATTGGTATCAGAGCCATACCTCATCTCTAATCTAATTAGATCAGTAATCTAGATCTAATCTTTGGATGAGATGTGAAGAGGATAAACCTAGTACTTTGTAAGGATCAGATCTGTTGATAATATGCTTATTGTATCTTTAATGAATGAAAAAGAAGTGACTGGTTCGGACTAAAAAGGAGAATTCTACAAGCTTTTCCGCCCCCGGTCGCTCGAGCGAACATAGGTGCGCTCGAGCGAACCAGGTTTTGGAATGGGTCCGCTCGAGCGAACTGACTGCAGAAAGTTTCTGTTTTAGCAGTCTGGGATTTTCATCATGTGATGATGATGGAATCTTCCTAAACCTAGTCCTTACTATGTTCATGGTACTAACTTTGCAGGTTCATGTCCTCTCCATATGGCCCACAAGTTTTTTGCTTTCTTTTATGGTTGTTTGGTTTATTTGAAGCTAAGTGTAAAGGGCATCATAGTTCCCTTAGTTTCCCGTGAAGGGCAAAGGCATGATGAATTTCCCTATAGCCAATTTATTTCCATGTTTAGATTACCATGTAAGTCTTATCGTAGAGACATATGAATTTATGTAACTTTCTAAATTTGTAAATTCTGGCGATGTCCGAGACGAAGAAGGAAAGTGATGATGGACTCCAAATCAAAGAGTTTGAAGATTACCAAAAGAGCTTTGGAGTTGCCCAAAGAGTTTGAGGAATCCCAAAGTTTTGAAAAGTCTAGAAGTATAAGAAGTTTATTCCGCTTGGGCCATGTGGAGGAGAGGACTAGTTTCTATTTTTAACACTTTCTATTTTATGGCTGAATGCTTTATTTAGAATATTTCTAAATCTGATCCAAACATAGCAAGTTACTAAAAGTAGTCAAATCAAATTAATTTTTGGAAATAGTTCTAATTAGTGTTGATGACCCATGAGATGGACACATTGGTAACACTAATTTAAGAAACTGGACTTTCCTTAAAATAACTTGACTTGGAACCAATCTTTGTTCATAACTTCATATCATGAGATAATTTGATGTTTATAAATGTGGACCCTAATACCTTAAAAGGAAATCCTCAATTCTAAAATATTAAGTGGGAGCGGAGAATTTAAATTGAGAAATCCCCATGGTTTTTCACTATAGGTCCATTGTAAGGAAAGTATTAGTCTCGCGCCATCAAGAGTATGGCCATTCCGCACGGAGGACTTTTATTTGTCTGGTTACTAGATATGGATCTCGTTTGGATAGTATTGGTGAGACGTGGTGTGGCCCACTCCCAAAGGAGGAGCTGCCCAAAACGGTTGTCACGCAATATTAGTTGGTGGGCCACACTTAACTAAAATAGTGATGTAGTATCCCCAATGATTTGCCTCATGTATTTTAGAAACCAAAGCTAATCGGGAGTCATACATTATTTAATATGAGATACCTAGCTAATAATGAATGATGAGGATCATAGATAGTTAGTCTTAATCCAAATTTTAACCAACTTTGATCCACACCAATCTAAGTGACATTCACACTCCCCAAGGAGGCATGTCTTAAGGGATTGGAATTCCGATGTGTTCTAAATTTAGTGGTTATAAGGATTCCCACATAAATTTGGTAGAATACTAAACCCTAATGTCATTAATATCCTTTTATTAAATGTATGGTTATGTGCTACAGTTTTTTCAAGCATGCATCCAAATACTTTCAATCCACTTGCGACCATCCTCAACCAAAATAAGTTGGTGGGATCCAACTATGTTGACTGGAAAAGAAACCTGTATATTGTCCTGATTGCTTCAAGATATAAATATGTCATTACCAACCCCCCCCCCCCCCCCCCCCCCCTTCTTGAGGAGCCAGTGCCGGATGCACCACAAGACTGAAAGGACCTTTACGCTAAATGAATCAAAGACGATGAGATGGCCAAATGTTATATTCAGGCATCCATGTCTAGTGTTTTGCAATACCATCATCAATCCTTTAAGACTGCATACGATATGATATCGAACTTAAAGGAGGTGTTTGCGGAGCAGGGCATGCTTACTAGGTAGGCTGCTATGAGGGTGTTTATAAGCACCAAGATGGCTGAAGGAACACCAGTACAAGATCACATGTTAAAAATGATGGACTCATTGAATGAGTTAGATGTACTGGGTGCTGTGATTGATGTAGAATCGCAGATTGACATAATCCTTGAGTCGCTACCAGATTCATTCAACAATTTTAAGGTCAATTATAATATGAACAAAATGAATCTAACCCTTGCTGAGCTGTCATGCCAGCTAGTAGCAACTGAGCGGATTATGAAGAAAAGGCCAACTGCCCTGATGACAGAAAAGTCATTTACCAAGACCAAGCCGAAAGGCAAAGGTCGGAAAGGCAAGAAGAAATCAGTCTCCAAAGCTCCTAAAGCGGAGAATGGTACTACTGGTGGTGTGGCAAAGGTTAAGGGTGCGGGAACCAAAGGAAAGTGTTTCCATTGTGGTATGACAGGGCATTGGAAGATGAATTGTCCAGATTTTCTGTCTAAAAAAAAGACCTCAGGTATGATTGAGCCACTTATTTCTGAAGTTAGTTTTGCAACTGGCACTTCAGAATCCTGGTGTGGTGACTCCGGTGCAACTAACCACATATGTAACTCGTTGCAGGGGTTCCGGGAAACCAGGAGGCTTAGTGACGGGGAAATCATTGTCAACCTAGGATTTGATGCTAAGGCGGAAGCGGTTTCAGTTGGAGTTATAACTTTATATTTTTCAGATAATAAGTTGGTTTTGTCAAATATTCAATAGGTACCGTCTTAAGATGAAATTTAATTTCAGTTTCTAGTTTGGTGAATAAAAGTTATTCTATTTCTTTTGGTACTGAAGTTGTCATAAAGAGGAATGGTACTTTTATATGTTCTAGCAAGGTAATCAATGGACTTTATTTGTTAACTCCCACAATGTATGAGATACATGATACCAAATTAATTAATAGACCATCATTAAAGAGGAAGTCACCTTCATCTAATCCAACAAAACTATGGCACCTGAGGCCAGGTCATATAAACCTAAATAGGATTGACAGGCTAATGAAAGATTGTATCTTACCTTCATTGGTGGTAGAACCAATGCCTGTCTGCGAGTCTTGTCTAGAAGGTAAAATGACCAAAAGACCATTTTCATCCAAGGGCAATAGAGCCAAAGATTTATTGGAATTAGTTCATACTGATGTGTGTGGACCCATAAATGTTAGAGCAAGAGGTGGATATGAGTACTTCATCACTTTCACCGATGATTACTCAAGATATTGATACATATACCTTATGAACCTCAAGTCTGAGGCTTTTGAAAAGTTCAAAGAGTTTCGAGCGGAAGCGGAAAAGCAATTAGGTAAAAGTATCAAGACTCTTAGATCAGATCAAGGAGGAGAATATTTATCTGCTGACTTTATGGGATACTTATCAGAGAATGAGATTCTATCCCAGTATCTGCTCCTGGTATGCCTCAGTAGAACGGAGTAGCACAAAGAAGGAACCGGACTCTTTTAGATATGATCATGTCTATGATGAGTTTCTCAGGATTACCTATATTCTTTTAGGGACATGCCCTGGACACAGCTATGTACATACTAAACCTCGTACCATCTAAGTCTGTACCTAAGACTACCTGGGAGTTATGATTTGGCCAAACTGTGGTGTACAACATTTACACATTTGGGGTTGTCCGGCACACGTGCTGAAGGTTAAGATGGATAACTTGGAATAGAAGTCGGAAGTATGCACTTTTATAGGATATCCCAAAGGAACTGAAGGTTGGTTATTCTATAATCTCAGAGAGCAGAAAGTTTTTGTTAGCACCAATGCGGTTTTTCTAGAGGAAGATTATATGATTGACCGAAAATCTCTAGAAAATGTTATTTTGGAAGAAATTCAAGAACAATCAATTCCAAATCCAAATGAGACTGAACTTGAAGAGAATCCACCCCCACTTGACCCAGTTGTTACACCAGTGCCTCATCGTAGTGGGAGAATTATCAGGCCTCCTTACAAGTTCTTATTTTTGGGAGCGTCTTACGAGGCAATCCCGGAAGAACTGGAATAAGATCCCTGTAATTATGATGAAGCAATCAATGACATAGACTCGGAACATTGGCAAGATGCTATGAAAGCTGAGATGGAGTCCATGTACTCTAATCAGGTCTGGACACTTGTGGACTTACCTGCCAATATTAAACCTGATGGGTGCAAGTGGGTCTACAAGAGAAAGAGAGGACTAGATGGAAGAGTTGAGACCTTTAAAGGCAGGCTTGCTGCGAAAAGATATACTCGAAAAGAAGGTATCGATTCTGAGGAAACCTTCTCGCTGGTGGCCATGCTCAAGTCCATCCGGATACTCTTATCCATTGCGGCTCATCTCGATTACGAGATTTGGCAAATGGATGTCAATCGTTTTTTAATGGCCATCTTGAGGAAGACATCTATATGATGCAACTAGACAATTTTATAGCTAACAACCAAGAGCAAAGAGTTTGCGAATTGCAGAATTCCATTTATGGACTAAAGCAAGCATCCTGGAGCTGGAACATCTGTTTTGATGAGGCAATCAAATCTTTTGGTTTTAGTCAAAATCGGGATGAGTCATGTGTGTATATGGAAACTGAAGGAGGCAGGGTTGTTTTTCTGGTATTATATGTCGACAACATCCTTCCCCTAGGGAGTGACATAGGAATGTTGTCAACAGTAAAAGTTTGGCTGGCTAAGACTTTTGATATGAATGATTTGGGAGAAGCAAGCTACATCCTAGGGATCAAACTCCATCGAGATCGAAAAAATAGGATGATAGGCTTATCCCAAGCTGCATACATAGATAAGGTACTGGTGCGGTTTGCTATGCAAGATTCCAAGAAGGGTATCACACCTTTCAGGCATGGAATGAACCTTTCCAAGGATCAGTGTCCCAAGACACCTGAGGAAAAGGAACAGATGAGAGCAGTACCATACACTTCGGCCGTGGGTAGCCTCATGTATGCTATGCTATGTACTAGACCGGATATCTGTCATGCAGTGGGCCTAGTCAGCGATATAAGTCTAACCCAGGACCTGACCATTGGACTGTTGTAAAATGTATTCTCAAATATTTTAGTAGAACTAAAGATTATATGTTGATTTATGGCAGTAATGAGTTGATTCCAGTCGGATACACAGACTCTGACTTCATGTCAGATAAGGATTCCAGGAAATGAATTTCTGGATATGTTTTTATGCTTGGCGGCCGAGCTATCAGCTGGAGGAGTATTAAACAGGAATGTACCGCTGATTCCACCTCTGAAGTTGAATATGTAGCGGCTTGTGAATCAGCCAAGGAAGTAGTATGGCTCAAAAGATTCCTTCTGGAACTTAGAGTGGTACCTTTGGCGCGATAGCCGCTCACAGTTTACTGTGATAGCAGAGGGGCAGTCGCACAGTCCAAGGAACCCAGGAGCCATAAGAGCCAAAAGCATATATGAAGGAAATATCACTTGGTCAGAGAGATTGTGCAGAGAGGTGATATTGCAATTACCAATATAGCCTCTGCAGATAATCTGGCAGATCCCTTTACTAAGCCTTTTAACCACCAAAGTCTTTGAGCAGCATGTAAGCGGGATGGGCATGAGATGCAATCCTGATTGGCATTGAGCCCAAGTGGGAGATTGTTAGTATATGTGGACACAATTCAGTAGATGATGTAATAAATTAATTTATTTATTTATTTATCAATATATATTCATGCTTTTCCTTCATGAGATGAATGATGTATTTATAGTTATTTGCACATAACCAATACGAATGACATAATGGTTCATGAGATGAATCGAAGTCCATAAGTATACTAGATGAAATACATGTGTATGGATGAGATCCACATACAGGAGACATGTATAATAAATCTTATACTTAAATATCTTCACAACCAATGATGAGACTGGATATCTCATCTGACAAGGTTACATCACTTTGATCACTATGAGATAGTGTGATTTGTCTCAATCATCAGAATGTAAGACTCTAGATCATAGTGCTGGTACATTGGATGTTTTGAAGGACCATGAGAAGCACCTTATGAACATTGTCTCTGCTTTAAGGCCTATTCTCATAATTCCCTAGCAATAGGCTCTCAATCCTGAGACATTAATGAACTCAAGTTTCTATCTATTCATTAGTTTTGAGTCACCAATGAGTGAGGCCAATTGTAGGTCAGCACCTCGGTGGTTTGGGTAGGTGGTAGTAGAGCTGTGAGAACATTCAATGGTCAAGATGGAATCTATCCTGATTACCCTCTTGTGCCAATTAATGGATTTATCATTGGTAAGTGTGCACCCATTTTGATTAAGAGTTAATTGGATAGGTACTGATGATCACTATAATTAATTGAAACTCAAGGATAATAAGATATGGATCTAATTTGGAAGACAAATCCAATTGATCCATGGATATAGATGGAGGGGCTTACTTGTGGTAAGAGGGAAGTTTAGGGTTTTCTATGTAATTTATTCCTAAGACTGGAGTTCAATTGCATTTATATAGTGGATTTATTTGCAATTAACTGTGAGCCCGGATTGCACATGAGATGTAGGGTCACGTGTCCTAGTTGGAGCAGACTTTTTAAGGAATCCCTAGTTGTCCCCACGCTAGCCCAATTATTGGAAAGATACTAATTTTAGTTGAACTCTAAAAGGAAAGGAATTAGAAAGTTACTATTTCTATTTGAAGTGAGACTTCTAATAGTGGTAGCAGTAAGTTACTAATTATTAATGGAAGTAGGACTTCTATTTTAATTAGAAAGAGATAGTTGCTAATTGTTGTGGAAGTAAGACTTCTATTTCTATTAGTAAAAGAAGAGAGTGCATGTACTATAAATAGGGGAGCAGTCCCCTTGGACGTCTAGCCCTAGTATTGTGCATGCCCAGCTCTCTCTCTCTCCCCCTCTTGTGCAAGTTGTTGCACATCTCTTCTAATTCCCTTCTAGTTTCCTTAGAGCTTCTAGTTGATTTCTCTTGAAGATCCCTCCCATCTTCTTGAGAAAAGAAATCTGATAAGGGACATAGCGTGGAAGACGATTGGGTCTTGGAGATTCTTATTTGACAAGTGAAAGAGTTTCATCATCAAAGAAAGACACAATTTATCCATTAGAGCACAACTGAGCTCTCAATGTATAATCTACTTTCTTATATGTTGTAGATTATTTTATACTGATCTTGTTAATGAGTTTGGGGATTGGATCCCGGATTAGGTTTGTAGCCTTA
This sequence comes from Litsea cubeba, assembly GCA_012931725.1. Classification (NCBI taxonomy): domain Eukaryota; kingdom Viridiplantae; phylum Streptophyta; class Magnoliopsida; order Laurales; family Lauraceae; genus Litsea; species Litsea cubeba. The sequence continues at coordinate 151,616,449 of CM022945.1, read as the reverse complement.
TGGATTATTGATATCTGCATCAAGTGGGTCAAAAGTTCTTGAAACCTATCGAAGAGGCACACCTATTTCCAACACAAAGAAGGAGAAGAAATTGGTTGAAGGGGCTACCTGTTGTGGAATCACGCCAAAACGATGTCTGCGGTGCAAGAGATGGCGAGGAATTGAATAGCGGTGACATAATTCTCAAATGGGGCTTCTTAGTAGATGGTTTCACATACAAATTGAGAAGAGACGAGAAGAAATGAAAGAGGGAGAGTTGCAAAAGTCATCGTACGTGGAAATGGAGAGGAAGTGGTGGTAGGTAAGGGGTTACTTATAAAATGAAGTCTGGTAACTTTACGAGTATGCCATAAAACTGGTTTGACTTAAGATGCATACACGAAGTTCTTTGGGACCTTAGACGGGCTCTGGCGAAGAACGGAAGTTGCTAGGAATTAAAAGAGATTTCTAACAAGCTTGGAGGTTGTAAGGATATTTATGAAGACAGGAGACATAAGTTGACAGAAGGCAGAATTTCTGTCAAGATTGTAAGGCTGAAAGCCTAAAATCGGATGATAGAATCAGTCAGACAGAAAGGCACTTCGTTATAACGAAGGTTCAGCTCACTATAGCAAGAGTGACAGACCTCACCCAGTCTGATCCGAACTCTTTTAAAGAGTTTAAGGATGAGTGCTATTCTGAGTGGAATATGACTAGGAGTCTTTTGCACGAATTTGGGGTTATAAATTGGGTGATTCTTTCAACCCAAATACACAACATAAGAACTTAATCCTCTCTCTTGATCTGAGGTTAGAATACCCTAAGAGAGATTTCCTTGTTTCTCCAGAGCCATTGAAAGATTGTTCTAAAGGGCTGCTCTAGAAGGATTTATTGTTTCTACTTTCTTGTAGAAGATAGTTCATCTTTGATGACAAGGTGCAAGGAGATCAAGTAAGGAGAACGGTGCATGGTGGAAGTCGTGTCAGTGGAAGTTGCGTAAGAACAACTATAATCCTTAGTCTAGGTACAAACTGAGGTAAAGAAGCTGTGATTGTATCTTGTAACTGTTCGTGTAATCTTGATTTCTAGATTGTGGTTTTCTCTTAAGAAAGGGCTTCCACGTTACATTTGTGTCTGCCTGCTTGTACTGATTGATTGGTAGATTTATTTGCTAGTTCTATCTTGTTTGATTGATTACATATGCTGAATTGATTTGATTAATTAGACTAGCATCCATTCTAGTGGGTCTTGCAAAACTTTCAATTGGTATGAGTGTCCCTAAAAATTCTGGAAAGAAGAAATCTTTTAAAGGGATTCAATGCGATGAGTGTCAAGGCTATGGACACATTGCTGATGACTGTGAAAATAAAAAATCTAAAAAGAATGCTTTGATTACTACTTGGGAAGATGAAACTTCTGATGAGAATGATGAAAATATTGAGTCGGACAAGCCTGACACTAGCAATGGAAAGTTTATTGCTTTTATGGCAACTTCTAGTGCTGTTGCTTCCCATGTTTCTTCCGAAGCTGAGACTGACGAAGATACTAAGTCAGAGGAAGAACCAGATTGGAAAGTTGGATATGAAATACTTTTCAATAAAACTATGAAGATGGTTAAAGTGAATGAAAAAGTTGCTATCAACTGAAAATTTTCTGAAGAGCAGAATTCCTCCTTGAAAGCTGAACTTGCAGAAGCACTGGCTAAAGTACAACAATTGGAAGATGAAAATAACAAATTGACTGCAGAATCACAAAAGTGTGACTTACTTGATTCTTATATGAAGACTTTCAAAGCAGAAAGTCCTGATATGAATGGTAGACTCGAGATGGTTCTATCTTAGTTAAATACTGCTAAAACTTCATTGAATAGGATGAACACCGGATCGAGAAAATTAGATGAAATCCTATGTAGTCAAGAGGCACACAATGACAAGCATGCCATTGGCTACGCTAAGGGAGCATCCACTTCGAATGCCAAAAGTAAAAATTATTTTATTAAAAATTCAGTTGTTACTAATCATGTTGTTAGTGTTGCAAAGAAAGCTCCTAAGAAGTTTAGTATGTCACGTCCTGAATGAATTCCTACTTGTCATCATTGTGGAATTAAAGGAAACATTCGACCCCATTGGAAAAGGCTATGAGATTTACCGAATCAAAAGCAATGGAAAACGTAGAAGCCTGAGCTGAAAAAGAAGAATACTAAAGTAGTTTGGGACAAGAAAGAATACCTACCTTCTGTATTGGTACACACTTTGCTGAAATATTTAAATTTGCAAGTGTGTGTGCCTATGCTTCATCACCCCTGATTTGAATGATCAAGCCCCCACCTCAGTGCCGATACGAAGATCATATTGAAAGGGAGTCAATATTGTGTAGGAGCTACTGCATCCAGATTAACGGAAGCTGTATGATGATATTTATTTATCAATTATGGACAAATGCAGGGGGCGAGAAGAATGGAGCTAGGGGGAGCTTTACAAGCAAAGTCAATTCAAGATCTACAGTGCTATTTTTTTTTGCTTAAAATTCAATTTATTTTGGGTAGATAATATTGTATTGTTCTAGGAATTTTTGTCCAAGAATTGCCAAAAGGGGGAGATCATGAGAATATTTATGTTGACAAGAGACAGAAGTTGACATAAAGCATTATTTCTGTCATGATTGTAAGGCTGAAAACCTAAAACCAGATGACATAATCTGTCAGACAAAGAGGCACCTCGCTATAACGAGGGTGCAGATGTAAGACCCCGACCCGAGAGACCTCGTTTAGAGTTGTTTGTGTTGTGTTTTAGTTTTAAGTGTGTTTAGTGGTTTTTGGATTAGTTGGGGATTAGAATAGCTTTTATAATAGCTTTGGGGAATTTGGAGAGCCTTTTTAATTGTGGGACCCTTTGGGGGTTCTTATTTCGAATTGTGTGAGATTGGGGGTTTACCGATGATTTCTAAGAATCGTGTTTTAACCCATTGAACTTATCTTGTTAACCCCTACAACTTTCATGTTGACATCGTTTTCATTTGAGGACCTTAAACCTGATTTTTTCACTAATTGAGGGCAAAATGGTCTTTTTACCCAAAATCTGGACACCGATTTCAATGTCACCAAAATGTGCAAAATATATACTTTTTGGAAACTAGAAATTTTGCCGATCAACTTTGTCTTCTTCGTCGAAGTCATTTGAAGCCCCGAGGACCATGTTTTGAGCCCGAGAAGTCTTTTAAGTTGTGGGCCCCATCCTCACTTACTATATATAGAAAGTTCTTCTTCTTTTTCCCATTTCTGGCAAAAACCCTAGAGGAGAAGAAAAACCCCAGCCCTAAGGGTTTTCCCTTACCTTTTCTTGCCTCTTCATCTTCAATCCCCCACTAAACTAGTGCTAATGGAGAATTAGAGATTATAATCTTCTTCCTCATCTCAAGGCCTTCATCTTGACACAATTTTTGAAGAAAACCACCCACTCCAAGACCTACTTTGGGCAACACTTTGCTTTTTGAAGAACTTCTTTGTAAGTGATTTTCCTAAAAGTTGTATAATCTTGTCTGTTTAGCCCTAGGGTAGCTCTATTTCAATTATTGGAAGATTCCGTCTTGTTTTACTTGGATTTTGATAATCTAGGGTTTGGATTTGGGGGTTTTGTGTATAGGTGTTTGATTGGGGATCTAAGAGGTGATTAGAGCTCAATTTGAATTGCAATTGGACCCAAGGCAAGTGGATGAAATGATTCTCATGTGTTTTATCATGTTTTATGCAAAATATTGAATTGTCTTCATTAATGGTTTTAATGATTTATCATGCTTGATGGTTTAGTCTTATTGATTTTGAATGATGATTTGATGTGATAATGAGGTCAAGGAATAGCCCAATTGTTTGTGAAAACATGTATGGAAGAAGGGGAAAGAAAGGAAATGGATTGGAGTTGGACAAGGGAAGAATTCAATCAAATGGGTTGAAATTCGCTACAGGACCGATCGATCGCCCATCAGGTCCGATCGATCGGACTGTAAATAACTGAGAGGGTTCTCAGGACCGATCGATCGCCCATCAGGTCCGATCGATCGGACTGTAAATAACTGAGAGGGTTCTCAGGACCGATCGATCGCCCATCAGGTCCGATCGATCGGACTGTAAATAACTGGAAGCAAATTCGGGACCGATCGATCGGCCAAGGGGTCCGATCGATCGGACTGAGATGAGATGAATTATAAAATAGGAGAATTGTGGGATTATTTTCCAGATTCACCCCAAGCCCATACTCAAGTCCAATTCAGCTCTATCCCTTATCTCCTTATTTGAAGACATTGAACCTATAATGATGCATTTAAACCCATGAATGAATTGGGTAAGTCGTAATGGGTTGTAGTGGGGAGGTATTGTTTGGAGCCCCATTATTATTTAAGGACTTGTGAAGTATTACGTGAAGTCCGGAGGAAGGGGAGACTCATCATGGAGATTTCATGAGGCTTTCTAGATTGACCAATGTGTATAAGGACCCGGAATGTCCCTAACTCTTAAAGAGTACCAAAATTTTATCATAACCGACATACGGGACCCTATTCGCACTGATTCAATTCTAGAAACCCTATTGTTAGCCTGTAAAGGTATGGGAAAACTATTTGTATTCGATTTTCAACCAAACTCCTATTTTGGGATTTCAAACCAACTTGATGTGACTAGACTGTCCCAAGAGTACTAGAAGTGATGTGTTTAGCCTTTGCTAACCTATATATGGTGACTTGAGATGGATGTGTATTTGTGCCTATGGCACCCCGTTCTTCATTATGCATATGATTTGATTTATCGTATTTGACCTATGAGTCGGCACCACTGAGCTTGGACGACCTCGTCGGTTTGATCTACCGACTTGGGGTTCCTTCCCCTCCTGATAGTCAGCTGCAGTCTGGAATGTGCAGAGTTTTTACCCGGTTCGCTACCGTGGTCCCGCAGAGTATATATATATGTATATTATAATATTTATCGTTGTTCCTCCTCACCTCGTGTGACTGAGGTCAATGATCCTGTTAGGGTATGCGCTCTCTTCACTTTCGGTGAAGGGAGGATCTAGCTTGTGGGGTTGCCATCTTGACAGTTTCCAAATCCTTGTTACCTTACATGATTTATTGCATATGTACTTCTTTGAAATGATACATTGTCTTTTATAAAGTTCATTGTTTATCCATAAGTTTTCTTAACTCTTGCATAGTATCATTGTTTTATTATCGTTATATCTTTTCACCCACCTGCCAGACCGTCGTGTCTGATCCATTTATTTTGGTACTCAGGTCCCGAGCTCTTTGCCATTGAGGAGGAGCCAGAGGAGGCGGTCGGTGGACCGCAGCGTGTGATTGAGTGGCAAGCTGATGATGTCATGTAGACATTCGGCTTTGCCTTGAGGACGATACACTTTGGGACTTGATATCTTTGTCTTAGATTTCTTTGGGTTGTACGGTCTTTGTTGACCGATATTTTGGGGTTTTAATTAACTGATACTTTGTAAACATACTTGAATTTACTTTGGGGAAAATGCTTATGATCATTGCTCATCCTGATACCTTATCATTTAACCATAGATTTGTCTTGTTTATGAGATTGAATAGTACTCATATGATTTGCTACACGCTTCCGCAATCTTAAAAATATGTTTGATATGGTTATATGTGAGGTGATGTGTAAAGATAATCCTCACCGCGGAACCCTGTGGGAAATCACGTGCACGGATAAACATTCTTTTAATTCCGTGTGCGTTTTAGCCAAAGAGATGCACGTGGCGCGGCATCAACCACCCACCGTCCCGACTCCCGGACTCGGATCCTTCCCCTTTCGGTCCGGGGTCGCGACAGGACTGGTATCAGAGCGGGACATGTTTCAGGCAATTAAAAGAAACTAGAAACCTTAAGTACGTGGCGAGGATTCGTTAGATAGAATCGTGTGAGCAATGTGTGACCACCCTGTACTTGATTTATATGTGCTAACAATTTGTTTTGCAGCGTTATGCCACCTCGCAAAAGAACAGCAAACAGTAATCACATTGCCAGTAACAGCGAGAGTGCAGGGCTTAGTACAGAGGAACTTCAGGACAACAATATGCAGAACCAATTCCAACAGATGATGCAGGCTATGATAGACCAACAACGCCAGGCCAATGAGAATCAGGCTAGGCTCCAAGCACAAGCATTTGAGACACAGACCAGATTGCAAGAACAGATGCTTAAGAAAGACGAGGATCATGCTAGGGAGATAGCTCAAATGCAGGCACAGTTGTTGGGGATATTGGAGAGGAGACCGGAACCAATCCCAGTTGCACCACCTGGTCCGGTAAACATTAGACGAAATGATCCTAATGTGTTGTATGAGCGGTTCAGGAAGAGAGGACCGAAAGAATTTTTGGGGACTGAAGACCCAATGGCAGCAGACGATTGGCTTGAGCACACCGAAAACATATTTGAGATATTCATATGTACCGGTCTAGAACGTGTGCAGCTGGCAGCCTCTATGTTTGTGGGTTTAGCAGATATTTGGTGGAAGACCGTGAGGGCAGAATATAGGACAATGGCTGATGCAGAAGCCTGGGCTAGCTTCAAGAGACAGTTTGGAGAGAAATATGTACCTACACATGTCAAGAGGCAAAAAGCAGTAGAATTTCAGCAACTTGTGCAAGGAAATATGACAGTCCTCGAATACCTCACCAAATTTGAGAGATTGTCAAGGTATGCACCGGAGTTGGTAGACACAGAGGAGAAGAAGATAACCAAGTTTCTTGAGGGACTTCACCCGATTATTGAGAGGGATGCTACCGGGGTTGTACCACCCGTTACCTTTGAAGAAGCTGTCAAGAGAGCATACAAATTTGAGAACTTCCACAACAAAATCATCAAGAACCAAGGAAAGGTTCAAGGCCAGCAGCAGAACAATCAACAAAGAAACAATCAGAACAAGAGGCCAAGACAAGAGCAAAATGTGCAAAATCCGGGTGCTTGTATCCATTGTGGGAAACATCATGGGAATGCCCAATGTCGTACTATCACGGGAGCATGTTTTAGATGTGGTTCATTGGACCACCAAATGAGGGATTGCCCAAGGCCAGATAGACAAAATAGACAGCAACAAGGAGTACAGCGTCAGGCACCACCTCAGAATGCATTGGTAGTTCAGAATCAAGCAAGGCCACTACAACAACAGGCACCTCAGCCACAGTTTAGGCCACAACAACAACAGCAACAACCGGCCCGTCAGCAAGGGCAGAATCAGAATCAGAATCAGCGTCCTCAGAATCAGATAGGAATGCACCACAAGGCAGGCAACAGCAAGGGCAGAACAGGCCACCACAAAGGGCACAACTCTATGCTGTCAATAGAGCTGATGCGGAGGCTGAAGGCAATGTAGTGGAAGGTACACTTCTCGTCTGTGGTTTTGATGCTAAGGTTTTGTTTGACCCTGGCTCTACTCACTCATTCCTATCTCCAAAATTTGCTATGTTGATTGATATGCATGCTAGAGAGTTGAGTTTCATTCTGACTGTGACTACCCCTTTAGGTAAGGAAGTTGTTTGTAGAACTTTTTACCCTAGTTGTCCAGTCATGATAGGAGAAGTAGTATTACCGGCAGATCTCATTTTATTAGAGATGCAGGATTTTGATGTCATCCTAGGGATGGATTGGTTAGCAGGATACCATGCTACTATGGATTGTTTCCATAAGACCCTAACTTTTAAGTTAGAGGAGACCCAAGAAGGGGTGTTGTTTCAGGGAGAAAGGAGTAATTCTGGTGCAGGATTTATTTCAGCATTGAAGGCTGATAGGCTTCTAAAAAGTGGTTGTGAGGGTTATTTGGCGTTTATCACGGAGGATAAACGGTCCCAAGGGGTGGAGGAGATCTCAATTGTTTGTGAATTTCCAGATGTTTTCCCGGAGGAGATACCAGGATTGCCACCCATTAGAGAGATAGACTTCACTATTGAGTTGTTACCGGGGACCGCTCCGATATCTATCGCACCTTACAGAATGGCCCGAGCAGAATTGGGAGAGTTGAAGATGCAATTACAAGAACTTTTGAACAAAGGTTTTGTGAGACCTAGTGTGTCACCGTGGGGAGCACCAGTTTTGTTTGTGAAGAAGAAGGATGGTTCCATGAGAATGTGTATTGACTATAGAAGATTGAACCAAGTGACCATCAAAAACAAATATCCATTGCCAAGGATAGATGAATTGTTTGATCAGTTGCAAGGAGCTGCTTACTTTTCGAAGATTGATTTGAGGTCAGGCTACCATCAGTTGAGGTTAGAGATTCAGATGTGCCAAAAATAGCCTTTCGGACAAGATATGGACACTATGAGTTTCTAGTGATGCCATTTGGTTTGACTAATGCACCGGCAGTTTTCATGGCATTGATGCACAAAATATTTGCGGAGTATTTGGATCAGTTTACAGTGGTGTTTATTGATGATATTTTGGTATATTCCAAGACTAAAGGAGAGCACGAAGAACATTTGAGGATAGCACTCCAGCTCTTGAGGGAGAATCAGTTGTTTGCAAAACTTAGTAAGTGTGAATTTTGGTTGGACCAAGTCACATTTTTGGGTCATATCATCTCCAAGGAGGGATTATCAGTGGACCCGTCCAAGATTGAGGCAGTTATGAATTGGGATAGACCGAAGAATGCATCAGAAATCAGGAGTTTTCTTGGATTGGCAGGATATTATCGGAGGTTTGTGCAAGGATTTTCGTCGATTGCATCACCTCTGACGAAGTTGACAAGGAAGAATGCACCATATGTTTGGACAGACAAGTGTGAGGCTAGTTTCCAAGAGCTGAAGAAGAGATTGACTACAGCTCCAGTCCTTACTTTGCCATCTGGGAGCGGCGGTTTTACCATTTTTACCGATGCTTCTAATGTTGGGCTTGGATGCGTGCTAATGCAAGATGGGAAGGTAGTTGCATATGGGTCACGGCAGTTGAAGGATCATGAGAAGAACTATGCAACACATGATCTCGAGTTGGCTGCAGTGGTTTTAGCTTTGAAGATGTGGAGACACTACCTCTATGGAGAGAAGTTTGAGGTTCACTCCGATCACCGTAGTCTACAGTACTTGTTTTCTCAGAAGGAGTTGAACATGAGGCAAAGGAGATGGATGGAATATATTAAAGACTATGATTTTCCAATCAAGTATCACCCGGGAAAAGCGAATGTAGTTGCAGATGCCTTGAGCAGAAAGTCAGTGAGCATGGCAAGTCTTCGGGGGGACTTATGTGGTACAGCAGTTAGAAGAGTTGGGTGTAGATTTTCAGCCACTAAGAGAAGGTGTCATGTTAGCAAACATGTCAGTGTCAGAGCCTTCGTTCATTCAGAAGATCAAAGAGAGTCAGTTACAAGACCCAGAATTGGCTAAGATTTCTGAGCACCTAGCAGATCGTCCAGATTTTCGTTTTGTAGATGGAGTTTTGTATTACCGAGACCGTCTGTGTGTGCCTAACTTGGAGGACTTGAGGAATGATATCATGTCTGAGGCACATGATACCAAGTATTCCATACACCCGGGCAGTACGAAGATGTATCAGAATTTGAAGGGCAGATTTTGGTGGAATAACATGAAGAGAGAGATAGCAGCTTTCATCTCTCGTTGTATGACATGTCAGTTGATCAAGGCAGAACACCAGAAGCCTCCAGGGTTACTACGACCATTAGAGATTCCGGAATGGAAATGGGAGCATATTACCATGGACTTCATATCGGGTTTACCAAAGACTAGTAAGGGCAATGATGCTATTTGGGTCATAGTTGACCGTCTCACCAAGTCAGCTCATTTCCTACCGATGAAGACTGGAAAGAAGATGCATATGTTACCTTTGGCACAGTTGTTTGTCACAGAAATTGTCAGTCGTCATGGACAGCCAGTTTCCATCACATCCGATAGAGACAGCAGATTTGTCTCAAGATTTTGGAAGACGTTGCATGAGTCTATGGGTACGAAATTACAGTTCAGCACAGCCTATCACCCACAGACCGATGGTCAGTCAGAGAGGACAATTCAGACACTTGAAGATATGCTTCGAGCTTGTGTGTTAGATTTCAAGACTCAGTGGGATGAAGCCTTACCGTTGTGTGAGTTCGCTTACAACAACAGTTTTCACTCGAGTATCGGTATGGCACCTTTTGAGGCTTTGTATGGCAGAAGGTGTAGAACACCTGTTTGTTGGGAAGAAGTTGGTACTCGCAGTTTCCATGGACCGACCATTGTTAGTGAGACAAGTGACAAGGTCAAGTTGATCCAAGAACGTCTGAAAGTGGCTCAGAGTAGACAGAAGAGTTATGCAGACTCTCACAGAAGGGATTTACAGTTCAAAGAAGGAGATAAGGTTTTCTTGAAAGTGTCACCTACTCGTGGAACTTTGAGGTTTGGACAGAAGGGCAAATTGTCTAGGAGATACATTGGACCGTACGACATTGTGAGTAGGATTGGTGATGTGGCTTACAGGTTAGCCTTACCACCCGAACTCTCCGGCGTACACAATGTTTTCCATGTGTCTATGTTGAAGAAGTATGTTCCCGACAGGCTACACATACTCCGTTATGAGCCGTTGGAAATTCGAGAAGATGCGACCTATGTTGAGAAGCCTAAGCAGATCATTGACACCAAGGAACAAGAATTGAGAACTCGGACTATTCAATGGGTCAAGGTACTATGGGAGAATCACGGACCGGAAGAAGCAACTTGGGAATTACGGGATCAGGTTCAGAAGAAGTACCCACATCTTCTACCGGAGGTGAGTTTTAATTTCCATTTGGAGGACCAAATGTCCTAAGGGGTGGAGGATGTAAGACCCCGACCCGAGAGACCTCGTTTAGAGTTGTTTGTGTTGTGTTTTAGTTTTAAGTGTGTTTAGTGGTTTTTGGATTAGTTGGGGATTAGAATAGCTTTTATAATAGCTTTGGGGAATTTGGAGAGCCTTTTTAATTGTGGGACCCTTTGGGGGTTCTTATTTCGAATTGTGTGAGATTGGGGGTTTACCGATGATTTCTAAGAATCGTGTTTTAACCCATTGAACTTATCTTGTTAACCCCTACAACTTTCATGTTGACATCGTTTTCATTTGAGGACCTTAAACCTGATTTTTCACTAATTGAGGGCAAAATGGTCTTTTTACCCAAAATCTGGACACCGATTTCAATGTCACCAAAATGTGCAAAATATATACTTTTTGGAAACTAGAAATTTTGCCGATCAACTTTGTCTTCTTCGTCGAAGTCATTTGAAGCCCCGAGGACCATGTTTTGAGCCCGAGAAGTCTTTTAAGTTGTGGGCCCCATCCTCACTTACTATATATAGAAAGTTCTTCTTCTTTTTCCCATTTCTGGCAAAAACCCTAGAGGAGAAGAAAAACCCCAGCCCTAAGGGTTTTCCCTTACCTTTTCTTGCCTCTTCATCTTCAATCCCCCACTAAACTAGTGCTAATGGAGAATTAGAGATTATAATCTTCTTCCTCATCTCAAGGCCTTCATCTTGACACAATTTTTGAAGAAAACCACCCACTCCAAGACCTACTTTGGGCAACACTTTGCTTTTTGAAGAACTTCTTTGTAAGTGATTTTCCTAAAAGTTGTATAATCTTGTCTGTTTAGCCCTAGGGTAGCTCTATTTCAATTATTGGAAGATTCCGTCTTGTTTTACTTGGATTTTGATAATCTAGGGTTGGATTTGGGGGTTTTGTGTATAGGTGTTTGATTGGGGATCTAAGAGGTGATTAGAGCTCAATTGAATTGCAATTGGACCCAAGGCAAGTGGATGAAATGATTCTCATGTGTTTTATCATGTTTTATGCAAAATATTGAATTGTCTTCATTAATGGTTTTAATGATTTATCATGCTTGATGGTTTAGTCTTATTGATTTTGAATGATGATTTGATGTGATAATGAGGTCAAGGAATAGCCCAATTGTTTGTGAAAACATGTATGGAAGAAGGGGAAAGAAAGGAAATGGATTGGAGTTGGACAAGGGAAGAATTCAATCAAATGGGTTGAAATTCGCTACAGGACCGATCGATCGCCCATCAGGTCCGATCGATCGGACTGTAAATAACTGAGAGGGTTCTCAGGACCGATCGATCGCCCATCAGGTCCGATCGATCGGACTGTAAATAACTGAGAGGGTTCTCAGGACCGATCGATCGCCCATCAGGTCCGATCGATCGGACTGTAAATAACTGGAAGCAAATTCGGGACCGATCGATCGGCCAAGGGGTCCGATCGATCGGACTGAGATGAGATGAATTATAAAATAGGAGAATTGTGGGATTATTTTCCAGATTCACCCCAAGCCCATACTCAAGTCCAATTCAGCTCTATCCCTTATCTCCTTATTTGAAGACATTGAACCTATAATGATGCATTTAAACCCATGAATGAATTGGGTAAGTCGTAATGGGTTGTAGTGGGGAGGTATTGTTTGGAGCCCCATTATTATTTAAGGACTTGTGAAGTATTACGTGAAGTCCGGAGGAAGGGGAGACTCATCATGGAGATTTCATGAGGCTTTCTAGATTGACCAATGTGTATAAGGACCCGGAATGTCCCTAACTCTTAAAGAGTACCAAAATTTTATCATAACCGACATACGGGACCCTATTCGCACTGATTCAATTCTAGAAACCCTATTGTTAGCCTGTAAAGGTATGGGAAAACTATTTGTATTCGATTTTCAACCAAACTCCTATTTTAGGATTTCAAACCAACTTGATGTGACTAGACTGTCCCAAGAGTACTAGAAGTGATGTGTTTAGCCTTTGCTAACCTATATATGGTGACTTGAGATGGATGTGTATTTGTGCCTATGGCACCCCGTTCTTCATTATGCATATGATTTGATTTATCGTATTTGACCTATGAGTCGGCACCACTGAGCTTGGACGACCTCGTCGGTTTGATCTACCGACTTGGGGTTCCTTCCCCTCCTGATAGTCAGCTGCAGTCTGGAATGTGCAGAGTTTTTACCCGGTTCGCTACCGTGGTCCCGCAGAGTATATATATGTATATTATAATATTTATCGTTGTTCCTCCTCACCTCGTGTGACTGAGGTCAATGATCCTGTTAGGGTATGCGCTCTCTTCACTTCGGTGAAGGGAGGATCTAGCTTGTGGGGTTGCCATCTTGACAGTTTCCAAATCCTTGTTACCTTACATGATTTATTGCATATGTACTTCTTTGAAATGATACATTGTCTTTTATAAAGTTCATTGTTTATCCATAAGTTTTCTTAACTCTTGCATAGTATCATTGTTTTATTATCGTTATATCTTTTCACCCACCTGCCAGACCGTCGTGTCTGATCCATTTATTTTGGTACTCAGGTCCCGAGCTCTTTGCCATTGAGGAGGAGCCAGAGGAGGCGGTCGGTGGACCGCAGCGTGTGATTGAGTGGCAAGCTGATGATGTCATGTAGACATTCGGCTTTGCCTTGAGGACGATACACTTTGGGACTTGATATCTTTGTCTTAGATTTCTTTGGGTTGTACGGTCTTTGTTGACCGATATTTTGGGGTTTTAATTAACTGATACTTTGTAAACATACTTGAATTTACTTTGGGGAAAATGCTTATGATCATTGCTCATCCTGATACCTTATCATTTAACCATAGATTTGTCTTGTTTATGAGATTGAATAGTACTCATATGATTTGCTACACGCTTCCGCAATCTTAAAAATATGTTTGATATGGTTATATGTGAGGTGATGTGTAAAGATAATCCTCACCGCGGAACCCTGTGGGAAATCACGTGCACGGATAAACATTCTTTTAATTCCGTGTGCGTTTTAGCCAAAGAGATGCACGTGGCGCGGCATCAACCACCCACCGTCCCGACTCCCGGACTCGGATCCTTCCCCTTTCGGTCCGGGGTCGCGACAGCAGCTAACTATAGCGAGCGTGACGGACATCGCCCAGTCCGATCCAAACTCTTTTAAAGAGTTTAAGGGTGAGTGATATTCTGAGTGGATGATGACTGGGAGTCTTATGCACGGATTTGGGGCTATAAATTGGGTGATTCCCTCAACTCAAATACACAACATAAGAAGTTAATTCTCTCTCTTGATATGAGGTTAGAAAACCATAAGAAAGATTTCCTTGTTTCTCTAGAGCCATTGAGAGACTGTTTTCAAGGGCTGCTCTAGAAGGTTTTATTGCTTCTTCTCTCTTGTAGAAGATAGTTAATCTTAGATAATAAGGTGTGAGGAGATCAAGCAAGGAGAATGATGCACGGTAAAAGTTGTGTCAGTGGAAGTTGCGCAAGAACAACTATAGTCCTTAGGTCGAAGTACAGACTGAGTTAAAGGAGCTGTGAGTATATCTTGTAATTGTTCACAAAATCTTAATTTTGAGATCGTGGTTTTTCTCTCTGGAAAGGGTTTCCATGTTATATTTGCATCTGCCTTCTTGTGGTGATTGCTTCGTAGATTTATTTGCTAGTTCTATCTTGTTTGATTGATTACATCCACTGCATTGATTTGATTAATTAGACTAGCGTCCATTCTAGTGGGTTCTGCAAAACCTTCAAAGGTCATTAAAAAATTCTCATTTTTATAGTTCATCTTTGATGACAAGGTGCGAGGAGATCAAGTAAGGAGAATGGTGCATGGTGGAAGTTGTGTCAATGGAAGTTACGTAAGAACAACTACAATCCTTAGGTCTAGGTACAAACTGAGGTAAAGAAGCTGTGATTGTATCTTGTAACTATTCGTATAATCTTGATTTCTAGATCGTGGTTTTCTCCTAAGAAAGGGCTTCCACGTTACATTTGTGTTTGCCTGCTTGTACTGATTGATTGGTAGATTTATTTGCTAGTTCTATCTTGTTTGATTGATTACATCCGCTGAATTGATTTGATTAATTAGACTAGCATCCATTCTAGTGGGTCTTGCAAAACTTTCAATTGGTATGAGTGTCCCTAAAAATTCTGAAAAGAATAAATCTTTTAAAGGGATTCAATGCGATGAGTGTCAAGGCTATGGACACATTGCTGATGACTGCGAAAATAAAAAATCTAAAAATAATGCTTTGATTACTACTTGGGAAGATGAAACTTCTGATGAGAATGATGAAAATATTGAGTCGGACAAGCCTGACACTGGCAAGGGAAAGTTTATTGATTTTATGGTAACTTCTAGTTCTGTTGCTTTCCATGTTTCTTCCGAAGCTGAGACTGACGAAGATACTAAGTCAGAGGAAGAACCAGATTGGAAAGTTGGATATGAAACACTTTTCAATAAAACCATAAAGATGGTTAAAGTGAATGAAAAAGTTGCTATCAACTGAAAATTGTCTGACGAGCAGAATTCCTCCTTGAAAACTGAACTTGCAGAAGCACTAGCTAAAGTGAAACAATTGGAAGATGAAAATAACAAATTGACTGCAGAATCACAAAAGTGTGACTTACTTGATTCTTATATGAAGACTTTCAAAGCAGAAAATTCTGATATGAATGGTAGACTCAAGATGGTTCTATCTTAGTTAAATACTGCTAAAACTTCATTGAATAGGATGAACACCGGATCGAGAAAATTAGATGAAATCCTATGTAGTCAAAAGGCACACAATGACAAGCATGCCATTGGCTACGCTAAGGGAGCATCCACATCGAATGCCAAAAGCAAAAATTATTTTGTTAAAAACTCAGTTGTTACTAATCATGTTGTTAGTGTTGCAAAGAAAGCTCCTAAGAAGTTTAGTGTGTCATGTCCTGAATGAATTCCCACTTGTCATCATTGTCGAATTAAAGGACACACTCGACTCCATTGCAAAACGCTATGAGATTTACCGAATCAAAAGCAATGGAAAACGTAGAAGCCTGAGCTGAAAAAGAAGAATACCAAAGTTGTTTGGGACAAGAAAGAATACCTACCTTCTGTATTGGTACACACTTTGCTGAAATATTTAAATTTACAAGTGTGTGTGCCTATGCTTCATCACCCCTGATTTGAACGATCAAGCCCCCACCCTAGTGCCGATACGAAGATCATATTGAAAGGGAGTCAATATTGTGTGGGAGCTACTGCATCCAGATGAGCAGAAGCTGTATGATGATATTTATTTATCAATTATGGACAAATGCAGGGGGGAGAAGAATGGAGCTAGGGGGAGCTTTACAAGCAAAGTCAATTCAAGATTTACAGTGCTAATTTTTTTTTGTTTAAAATTCAATTTATTTTGGGTAGATAATATTGTATTGTTCTAGGAATTTTTGTCCAAGAATTGCCAAAAGGGGGAGATCGTGAGGATATTTATGTTGACAAGAGACAGAAGTTGACATAAAGCATAATTTATGTCAAGATTGTAAGGCTGAAAGCCTAAAACCAGATGACATAATCTGTCAGACAAAGAGGCACCTCGCTATAACGAGGGTGCAGCTCGCTATAGCGAGCATGACGGACATCGCCCAGTCCGATCCAAACTCTTTTAAAGAGTTTGAGGATGAGTGTTATTCTGAGTGGATCATGACTGGGAGTCTTATGCACGGATTTGGGGCTATAAATTGGGTGATTCCCTCAACCCAAATACACAACATAAGAAGTTTATTCTCTCTCTTGATATGAGGTTAGAAAACCATAAGAAAGATTTCCTTGTTTCTCTAGAGCCATTGAGAGATTGTTTTGAAGGGCCGCTCTAGAAGGTTTTATGGCTTCTACTCTCTTGTAGAAGATAGTTCATCTTGGATGATAATGTGTGAGGAGATCAAGCAAGGAGAATGATGCACGGTGAAAGTTGTGTCAGTGGAAGTTGCGCAAGAACAACTACAGTCCTTAAGTCGAAGTATAGACTGAGGTAAAGGAGCTTTGAGTATATCTTGTAATTGTTCACAAAATCTTAATTTTGAGATCGTGGTTTTCTCCCTGGAAAGGGTTTCCATGTTATATTTGCTTCTGCCTTCTTGTGATGATTGCTTCGTAGATTTATTTGCTAATTCTATCTTGTTTGATTGATTACATCCGCTGCATTGATTTGATTAATTAGACCAGCATCCATTCTAATGGGTTCTGCAAAACCTTCAAAGGTCATTTAAAAATTCTCATTTTTTAGAAGTCAAGCCCCCCCCCCGGACCGGAAAAAAAAAAAGGGTGTTGGGGTCAAATTGGGTTTTCAGGATCTCGGATGAGTTTGGGCTGAATATGGAGATTGATGTTTTTCAATCAAATGAACTCAATAATGGAAATTTTTCAGAATTTATGAATAACCTCCCAGTCTTTCCCGAATTACAAATAGCCCCTAGAATTGTCAAAATAGGTTCACAGGCTCTCAAGACTTCCTAAAGCTATTCAAAGAGTAGTCGAACCCTTAGACTACCACGATTGGTCTCTAGTCCCACTTAATATCCTGACCGCATAATTAATTAGCACTAATCTTAGGGGTTAAGTGTTGGATTCTTACATGCAGGGATGGAGTGCTCACGAACCATCATAAGAAACTCCCTAGGGATCTGGGTATATCCAAGGTCAAAGCAGGGTGATATATGCGCGCTAGTCTCATGGAAACGCATGTGGCAAAGTCCCTGGCAGGGTAAGTCCGGGTTATGACGAATCATGGACAATATAATAATTAGAAAAATATAATAATTAAGAGAGGTCTGCACCATGCATGCGAATACATAAACAATTGATTAGACACTTCTAGCAAACCTATACATCAGTCCAGCAACCATTACAAAAACATCTTAAGTCAAAGATTGCCTTGGACATGCAAGTACGATAATATTCAGAGTCTATATGCTTCAAGAGTCTGGATCACTGGATGTCATGTTTATAATTATACCTGCTGCATTTGGACGTTGGGGAGATCCCAAACCTAGGTTCGGATACAAACGATAATCACGGTGCTCCGCATGTCTTCGGGCAATCTAGAAAAGTTTGTGTCAGTTCAAAACATCATTTTCCACCAATTTTCAGTAAAACATTGTCGGGCCAAGTTTGGGTTTTTAAATCGATTCCTAGGTTTTCAGTCCCCTAAAGCAAGGGTAACCAATTACAATGGATCAGAGCAAGTTTAAGGACATCAAAGGCCCTCAAACAAGGTCTCCAAGTTGTCCATGCCTCATTCCGGAAGCGGACAACCAGTGGTTCAGCCGGTTGTTCAAAACCGTTGGTCATTCATGTGGAAAAATCTAACCGTCGGTTGAATAAATTGTGGTGTAAACAGGGCTTGAACACACTCTAGAATCCACCAAACATCTATCTAAGTGTGCCAAAGGGTCAGGAGGAGTTTCAAGTTAGTTTCAAGCTTGAAAAAGCCAGAAAATAGGGTCTGAAGGGCATAACAGGGCAAAAAGGAGGGCACAATAGGGCAAAAACGAGCCTTGAATAATGGGATAGCCTGGGAAAATCTCGATTATTGGCCATAGAACCCAGACAACCGGGTCTGGGTCCGGTTGTGCAGCGCTGGGAGGTGCGTGTGGAGGTTGTTTTGCCAGTTTTTGTGACTTTTCGAGTTTGGTAAAAATTCTAAAACATTTGGGGAGATAATTACATCAAATTAAACAAGATGAACACAATCAAACTTGAAATTAAAGGCACCCCATCACATACAAACTAGAAAATCAAAACTACCATAACCATTCCATCCATTCTATGAGATTCAAATCAAACACCTGCCTTGCTCCAAAGCTACTCCAATTCACTTTCAAACTGTCCTAATCCTTGCTGGAGACTCTCCCCAAGAAACCACTCAAATCTACCCTCAAATCATCCCAAAATCAAACCAATGCTAGAATTGGAAACGGGTCTTGCAGGTCACATATATGATGTAAAAGGGACTCTAGAACAGGGGGAAAACAAAAGGGCGAGGAGCTCCTGCCTCTAGTTGGCTCAATGGGGAAGATGAAGTGGCCCGAAGGGACTGTCGTTCATGAATTATCGCAAAAATGATGGAGAAGACAAAGGGAGTGTCGGGGAGTTGATCGGCGGTGTCAGAATTTCAATTCGCGGCCTAGATTGGGCTATTCCAGCTGAAGAAAGAAAGGAGTTGTACTTGTCGCTGATCCGGGTCGAGCAATGAATGAGGAAGGGGCAAGGGTGGAATTTTATATAATAAAACTTGGGGAAATTTGTAAGTATGACCCTAACTTAAGTGATTGACTTGCAATGGCTCAACAGAGGTCTTCCGAACTTCGGATGGACTCGGGCGAACAATAAAAGTTGCTGAAAATTAAAAAATCTTTCCAACAAACTAATAACCATAATTTTCGGAGGTCGTTTGCAAAAACTTAATTTTTTTGAATTGACGAAAATAACCTTAGAAAGGGTACTGGGTCAAATATGGGTTTCCGATATCTCAAATGAGTACGGGTTGAATACAAAAGTTATTGGGGACAATGATATTGATAAATAATACAATTTTTCATAAATTACAAATAATCCCCCAATCCTTCCTGAAATTAGAAATAGCCCCTAAATGTGTAAAACTAGGTTCAAAGCCTCTCAAAACTATCCAAAGTTATTCAAAGGCTGTTCTAACCCTCAAACTACGATGATTGGCCTCTAATCCTACTTAATAGCCAAATCACATAATTAATTAGTACTAATTTCACCGGTTAGGGGTCGGGTTCTTAAACTCCAACAAGGGTGAAGGATGAAGATAAAGTACAATGAGCTTGCATGTGACTATTATAGTCTCCCATAACTGATTTCAAACAAAGGGAAGTGAATAGAGGCGATATGCTTACCAATTGGACAAATGGAGCTCAACAAGTGAAGAAGGCTTGTAGAAGGTGGAATGGAGGAAGACAATGAAGCTGAGTTGGCCACATCCCACGTGTAAGACCCAAGGTAGTTGATTGGAAGCAATGAGGAGGAAGGAAGAGAGGAAGGGGAGTCCCAAGAAATAGGGTCAATGGGCTTGTGGTGGTTTTGCATACACCTCCTTTTGGCACCCCTATGCACAATTTTAATAACCATATTATTAATTGATGCCCCCATTTTACCCCATTTGGACAATTTGAATAGATTAATTAAAGATTTGCAGGTCAATCCATCAACATGTATATTTTAAGAAAAGTCGCATTATTATAGGCTCCATTTTTAGAGTGGATCTCACCAAACCTTATTCTTTTAATTGGATCTCACTTATATGATGATCTACTCATTGTGAGCTCTCCGATGATAATGGATCTCAGAAATCCGACGGTCTGATTGAGAGACATGATTTTCTTAGCTTGGGTCTCACTAGCAAATCCAAATATTTTTTCCAACCTTCAAATCATTGAGGTCTTTATTCCATCTTGACCCATTAGTTGAGTGACTCTCAATGGTATGATGATTGAGAAAATCTAACGGTCAAATAAAAAAATATGCTTTTTGAAAAATTAAATATACTTGGATCCTGAAAAACTCAATTTTTTCCTGGTCATCAAATCGTCCCAACCCATATACCATCGGAAACAACTCGTTGAGAGGTTTCTGACAATGACTGGACCTCGAGGATCTTATGGTCGGATTGAGAGATGTGATTTTCTTCAAAATCACAGTATATGTAGGTCCCCCAAAAATTCAAATCTTTTATGGATCTTCAAATTTATAAGGCCTATATATTATCAGGACCTACTCATCCAGAGATTTCCTACGGTACTCGGTACTCGGGTTTCAGAAATTCGATGGTCAGATCTCAAATTATAATTTATTTTTCAAATTAATCATGCTTGGGTCCCTAAAAAAAATATTAATCTCTTTTCTGGTCTTCAAATGGACTAGACTGACATATCATCGGATCCACTCGTCGAGAGATTTCCAGCAGTATGCATACCTCAAAGATTCGACGATTAGATCTGAAATTATGAATTTTACTAGGTTAGAGTATGTGGAACCCAAAAGACCACCAACTTAAAAAACGAGGGGCCTATTAAAATCGTTAGGATTCCTTTCTAATCCCATTAGCAGTGTCTCTCTATCCCACCAACTCAATCCTCCAATTTTCTCCTTTACCTCTAAACCCATCTGAACCTTCCTATCCTCATCACCAACCGGGTTCCCTCACTCTGTCCGAGGCTTTGAGTCCTTTTTAGAATTTACTTAGGTGGGATGAACCTTACCCTCTCACTCTCTCAGCCTTTGGATATCTTATCCTAGCCTAATCCCAATAGGTCAAGCACCTTCTTTCCTCTCCCCATTCCCATATGTACTGTTGGAAATTAGGTGGGCCTCTAGGATAGGTTTCAAAAACTTTTGATCCACTTGATACAGAGATCAACTATCCAGAAGGCTACCAATGTGTCCAAGATGCAAACCCTCTATCTCATCTATCATGATCAGTAATTCAATCTATCTAGGAGATAGAAAATCAGTAACACACATGCAACAAATAAATCTACAACATACAAGGAAGTAGATTATACCTTTGGAGCTCGGTTGGGCTCTAATGGAGAAGTTGCTACTTTCTTTGAAGATGAAACGCTTTCACTTAATCAAAGTAAGATCTCCAACACCTTGTGATCTTCCACGCTATATCCCGTTATCAAATTCTCTTCTCAAGGAGATGGGTGGGATCTCCTAAAGAAAACTACTAGAAAACTCTAAGCAACTAGAAGGAGAACTAGAACTAGAAGAGGTTGTTGTGCAACACTTGCACAAGGAGAGATGGGCGTGAATTCCAATGAGGGAGATGAGTATGGACGTCCAGCCCATAAGCCTTCCCTTTTATAACCCATATATAACACCCTCTCCTACTAATTATTAATTAGAAGTCATACTTCTATTATAATTAGTAACTATCTTCTTTTACTATTACCACTATTAGAAGTCTCAGTTCAAATAGAAATAGTATCTTTCTAATTCCTTCTTTTTAGAGTTTAAGTAGAATTAATAACTTGGGCTAGCGTGGGGACCACTAGGGATTCCTTAGAAAGCTGGCTCCAAATGGGATACGCGACCCCACATCTCATGTGCAATCCGGGCCCACAGTTAATTGCAAATAACTCCACTATATAAATGCAATTGCACTCCAGTCTTAGGAATAAATTACATAGAAGACCCTAAACTTCCCTATTACCACAAGTAGGCCCCTCCATCAATATCCATGGATCAATTGGACCTGTCTTCCAAACTAGATCCATATCTTATTATCCTTGAGTCCCAATTAATTATAATGATCAATGGTACCTTTCCAATTAACTCTTAATCGGAATGGGTGGACACTTACCAATGATAAATCCATTAATTGGCACGAGGGGACATTAGAGATAGATTCCATCTTGACCATTAAATGTTCCCACAGATCTACTACCATATACCCAAATCACCGAGGTGTTGACCTATAGTTGGCCTCACTCATTGGTGACTCAAAGCAAATGAATAGATAGAAACTTGAGTTCATTAATGTCTCAGGATTGAGAGCTTACTGATAGGGAATTATGAGAGCAGACCTTAATATAAAGACAGTGTTTATAAGGTGCTTCTCATGGTCCTTCAATACATCCAATGTACCAGCACTATGATCCAGAATCTTTCATTCTGATGATCGAGACAAATCACACTATCGCATAGTGATCAAAATGCTGCAACCTTGTCAGTATGAGATGTCCAGTCTCATCACTGGTTGTGAAGATATTCAAGTATAAGATTTATTATACATGTCTCCCGTATGTGGATCTCATCCATACACATGTATTATATCTAGTATACTTATGGACTCCGGTTCATCTCATGAACCATTATGTCATTCGTATTGGTTATGTGCAAGTATATATAATTAAACACCATTCATCTCATGAAATGGAAAGCATGAATATATTGATTAATAAAGAAATGAATCAATTTATTACATCATATGCTGGTATTGAGACCATTAAACTAACAATGTACTCTTTGTTGTGGTAATAAGTTGTTATATGATTTAATTTGACGCGTTCCATCAGTCCTAATGGTTAATTCCATAACATTTAGTATCAGAGTCAACTTCCACATCTCGGGTTCGAGTCACGGAAATAGCTACCTAGCGCAGGGTGTGAGCTGTACCAAAAGGGAAAAAAATGGCTATATGCCACCAGAGTGAGAGCCGATGAGGACTTCGGGTGTGAAAGCGTGGTGGTATGTTACGGTCCTAAGTTATTATAAGATTTAATTTGAAATGTTATATCACTCCTAGGGCTTTTTGCGTATTGGTTAAGTCCCTCTCTGCCACTCTATAAAAGCAAACCTACCACTATCTAAGTTCTCAGGGCAATTCACATCCCTGACGACATTCCTATCATCCCAGCAATCTCCCATCGCAATGTCCACATCTTCTTCTTCCCAGCCAGAGCAACAACAACCGTCACACACCACCTCCACCCATCCCCTTTTCTCTTCAGCCTCACTAGCCGAGCGCAACCCAGGATTCGTTATGGATAATGAATATTGAACAATTATTGAATATGCATACTCAGTCATGCATGAACTCTTGCTTACTTGTTTGTATCCTGATTTGCATGACTGGTCCGTCCACATTGCATGCAAAGTTTTTATTTACATGATGTACTCACTCCAATCTTGTACATGAGTCTAGGTAAAGAAAGACGAACCACTTATGATGACAACGTGGTTGAGACACTACCAACAAACAGAGATGATAGAGACCAAAGATCGTTGGTATTTTACTTATTTCTTTTTTTAATTTTAAGTTTAGTTTTTAATTCGTGTGACATTATGTGTAAACAGTTGTGCTACAAGCACCGAGGCCCGGCTCCCCATGGGAGCTGTTGGATCCCAGGTGCGCCTGGGATCCAACGGCTCCCATGGGGAGCCGGGCCACATCCCGGGCTCCCCATCGGTGCATGCAGAGTTTCCCATGTGTAAAATATCCCATATTGCTGGTTTACCAATCTCACATGATTGATATATCATGAACTTCACGAGTCAAAACTTTGGATTTTTTTATTTATATTTTACAGAAATAAAATAAGGTCCAAAATTAGGGTCGTGACATGGAAACTCTCCCGTTGAGTTTTTTTTTTTTTTTTTCCCAGTGCTCAATTCTTTGTGGGAGATGACAACCAGGCCATCAACAAAAAAGGCGATCCCATGCACCCTTGAATTTCATGCATTAAATGTGATGATCGACACAATCCACGATAGTGCAAAGCACAAGCGCGCAAAAAAATCCAACCTCTCTCCGGTCTACTTACATTGTATTCTCTCCATTATTTATGGCTAGGGGTGATGATTGGGCATGCATGATCAAAAATGAGTAATTGTATAGTTATCACTAGGTTGAATTTGTAGAAAGTAGATATAGCGAAAACAAGGATCTATAAGAGCTAGCTGCTACAAACGCGATAAGGACAGTGTCGGCTTGAATCATGCACTGGTGTGGAGATCTATAACTGTCTACAAGAGATCAGTCTTCAAGATCCATGGGCACCCTCGATGTAGAAGATGATAATAGAGAATTGGGTACGGATGTAGAAGAAGATGATGGAGAATTGGAAGGAAGATAAATTGTTAAAGTTAAAGTGAAACCCAACTAATATGTCTCATGTCTATATATAGCCCTTTGGCTAATGGGTGATAAGATCACTATTTAAATTTGAATTGAGTGATAAGAGATGATTAGGATAAAGTATTAGATCAATATCTCCCAATTTGAATTTGAATGTAGATATGATAAAGAGATAGAGATCAGGATAAAACTCAGGCTATTCTTATCCATATCACCATGAGTGTGAGGCCCCGCCCCTTGTGGGCCCTCAATTTGAATTTTAATAATATATTATTAGCCTAAGTATTTTCATTATACTAATTATGAGGCTTAGTGGGGGTAATTATGTATTTTCCTAGGCTTTAATTAGTTTGGTTTAGTTGTGTAATTAATAGAGTCCATATGGTGTCTTTTATAATTTAGAGTTGTTAGTTTGTTAGGGGCCCTAGCTAGATATTGGTATGGTCCATAGGGGGGTTTCCACTAAAGTACCTTCTAGAACCTCACCTAAAGACCTAAATACCCTCTACCCTAACCCTAATCCCATTTTAACCCTAAGGGCACTCTTGTCCCTAGCCCTAAAACCTAAAACTATTTAAACTAAACCCTCCCCTACCCAAACGAAAACACTGTTCATTTCATTCTCTCATTCTCATCTCTCTTTTCTCTCTTCTTCTTCCCTATTCCTCTCCATCGAGCCCTCATCTTCTCCCAATTTCTATCTCTCTCCCTCTCTCTTTCTCTTCCTAGAATTCCTTGGCTGATCAACAACCGAGACCTGCTGCTGGATTTCCCTATTATAGCTTGGTTCTGTATCTTCTATCTTCCTTTTGACTGCACCGATCAGGCAAGTTCCATGTGCTGAATAATCTAGAATGCATGTTTTTCCTCCCTTTGATTTGCAATTCCAATTCCAATTCCAATTGCTGTATATGCATGTTAGATCCATATTGAGCCTGTCTTTTGGTTTTTTTTGCTTTGACCATTGATGGATGAGGTTACCTCATTTGGATGATCGATGGTCCGGTTGATGATGGATGGATGATATAGAAGTGATTTTCTTCTTTGATTATGCTTCTGTGATGGTCTGAAGAGAAATCCAGGGGAATTGGGGTCACTGTATCAGTCCCGGACATGGAGACAGTGAAAGCCCATTTGATTTGCGTTGAGACCGGGACCCAGGTGGGCCAACCGATGATAGATCTGAACCGTGGATCTGATAGAGGACCCACGGGCAACCCTAGAGGGGCTGGTCCCATGGTGCGTGGACACCGCCTGGCCCATTATCTAGTGTCTGATCATAGGAAGAGTGGACTATTTTGTAGAAAATCAGTTTTGGCTTGATTGATTGCGAGACCCACGAATTGATCAGATCCCAGATCGGGTCCGTCCATCAGTCCTGATATGGTGGGGCGACCATGGGGTGGAGTCTGATCTGGTCCTTGATCAAGGAAGGGCCATGATCCATGCGATGGACACCCAACTGTTTAAACCCAATTCGTGGCATGGAATTATTCCATTTTTTTTTTTTGGAACTGTGGGCCCATGTGGGCCACCTTGGGAAATCAGGACCCCACATCTGATAGAAGGGCCCTGGGCTACCTTCAGGGGAAAGTCTGATCAGGGTTTTAATCAGAGGTGGGCCACCATCCGTGGATTGTAGAGGGGCTGGGGTGTCGTTAGTAGAGTTTCTGTAACAGAACATGGGTTCTGTTACAGAAACGAAAAATAGAAGATGATGAGTGAGTTGGTGGTCTGTGAGAGGATGGAAAAAGGAGGGAATGGCTAGTGATGGTGAGGGTGCATGGGGAAAGTTTAGTCTTGCATCTTTGGGGGCCCAGGTGGTCCCTGATTCCAGATCAGGTCCGGACATGGGATCAGGGACTGCTTAGTGACCTTGATGATGAAGACTGATCTAGGACTGGGATCTAGTGGGGCCCACTGATCTAATGACCCATTAGTTTTATTATTAAAATAAAACCTACAGTTCTAATGAATATAAATGAGACATATTATTTTAGAAAATAGAATAAGACCCACTAGGTATTTAAGTGAACTATTAGAGGTAGGACCATTAAGAATATACCCTTGGATCACATTAGACTTTAGAATAAGGACCCTTAGCCTTTAAGGAACCCAATTAGAATTCTTGTGGAATTTTCCTCAAACCCAGAGTTCAGTATGCGTGGTTGACCGAACTTAGTTGTTTGGCCGAGCTCAGTGTCTTAGCCGAGTTCAGTGCTTGACCGAGCACAGTGTTTTAGCTGAGCTCAGTGCTTGACCGAACTCAGTGCTTAACCGAGCTCAGTGCTTGACCGAGCCCGGTGCTTGACCGAGCCCGGTGCCAGAAGACCGATATCAGGATTTCCAGCAAAAGAAGCTGAAACCTGGGACACCCCTTAGACAGAATTTGCAGTGTGTGCGGTTGACCGACCGGGCCAGGAGGTCGGTCGGGCACACTGGAAATTCCAAAAATTCAGGACTTTACCTGAAGGGTGAACACTCTCTGATCCCAGTGTGCCATGTTGACCCCGGGCCAGGAGATCGACCGAGCACACTGTGTACAGTAAGTTTTCCAAACTTTAGTTTCTCATGTTGTGATCGTTTGTGGGGCCCATTGACCATCCAAATAGACTTCCATCACTGTGCCAACTACGAGTCAATGGTGTGGCTTAACCTTGACTCGTGGGGTTCACTAAATAAGGTCTAGGTTATATAATCTAAGATGATTCGACCTTTATGCGTTACCAATGCTGCACATAACTTCTGAGCACCAAACACAGTATTCCTTAGTATCTGTGGTTTCACTTAAAGA